>FR990047.1:27810550-28529984 GCA_905404095.1 Glaucopsyche alexis | reverse complement strand
CCTACTGTTGTATTTTTCTCAATTGCTTTTAGATTTCTTTCAAATACGATATTGCGCTTGCCCACCGGAACTGATAATCTGCCTACTACCTGTACCTACCTACCTACCTATTTTGCCTCCTGGACTCCGATTAATCGCCTTATTGTTGACCTGTGCTTGTATTATGGACTTTGTGTGCCTACGATTCGGACTATTTGTTTAAAAATTCGGAAAGCTTTTTCCATAAACAACTTGGAGAAAATGTATACCAAGTGCTAGATATGAGCGCCGCGCCGGCGCGCCGCCGCCGCCGCCGATTTTGCCGCGCCACCGCCGCCGCGAAAAATAATCGGCGCGCCGAGTGAGCGAGAGGGATAGTCATAATGACGTGTAATTTCAGTTAGTGACTATGAAATGAAATGAAATGATGTTTATTTGGTAAAAATATGGTTACAATAGGTGTTACAATTTTTATAGTAGACCGCATATTTTGTCGCATTAACGACGTCCAAATACTTATATTAACTAGTCCACAATTAATTTATTATTACTTATAGGTATATTTTAACCAAAAAAATTATTATTATCATCATTCATTAACTTAATTTTATGTTAGAAGAATGTCAAAATACCATGATAATAAATATTTGAGCATTCATATTACCTGAGTCATGCCTTACTTATTTCATGTACACCTATCTCATCGAAAGAGTTCTGCATAAAAGACAAAATGCTTACTAGAAAGGATCTACTGAATTGATGGAGCTAGTAGATCGAGCTATTAGATCGCATTGATAAAGCCATTGAGGATAAGAAGTTTGCGTTTTGCGCCTTCCTAGATATTGAATGTACGTTCGGCAAAAACTAAACCTGATCTATTACCCTAACAGTCTGGCTTCAAGAATTACTATAGAGTGGATCAAAGCTACGCTAAACAACATAGTAGCGTGATGACGCTAATCTGTTGTTGAGTAGTTGATGAACTATCATGAGGTTGACGCTCAGGAGCAGGTTGACCTAAGGATGCCCACAGAGAGGTGTGGGTACTGTCGCCGCTGGAGTGGTCCTTGGTAGTGAATAGGCTGCTAATAGAACTGAACAATAGAAGGTTATATGCTCAAGGATACGCTGACGACCTAATACTAAGAATAGCTCCCCATACCGATTTTAGTGTTAGCCAATGGCCAGCAGTTGTTATTGTAGTGCCCTAGTATGTGCGCAGTACACAAGAGCACTATCTCTTCCTTTACTCTCGTAATCCAGTGGGACGGATAACCGACACGACTGGCGAGAGATCAGGCGCTGATCCGAGGTTTTACATGCCTATCCGACGCATGGATCACCTTTCTTGTCAGACAATCCGGTGATTAGCCTGCAGTGTCCTAACCAAACTTGAAAACAACTTTTTATGTTTGTAGTCGAGAGCCAAGCTCTAATCAGACTTATTGATACTAGTGGTGGGCCAACGTACATCAGTTGTCGCTAGACTAATGCAATTAGGTGCAAAATTGGTGAAGAATGGTCAAGCTAACAGTCACCGCCAATAGACAGTCTTGATACCTAACACCAATAAGAGGAAGTTGAAGGGACTAAAACCCCCAACACTCTTCGGGAAAACTACCACGTTTTGCAAGCGAGGTCAAATATCTTGGAGTGATCCTAGATATTATGGGACTTACTTGCAATAAACACATCGATGACATTATGAAAAAGGCTAGATGTGCTCTGTGGTCCTGCCTAAGACTTAGCTCTAAATGAAGCCTTCGGTCGAAGGCAATACTACGCTAGGCTATACACAGCTATAGTGAGGCGATTGTCACAGTGTGGTATCTGCTTATTCATATTATGGATGGAGGCTAAGAAGGTTGTTCTCAGGATCATGATGGCAGGTAGGATAAAACGGGCCTCCATCCTTCTTTTTTGTTCTCATGGGGGAAAGGTTGTTACGCCCTTCCCGGGCTGGGAGACCCGGGGGTATGTGGAGTTCCCGACGCGACTCCTCGGTTTACCCACTAAAACTAAACCTGCGGATTGCTCTCAGCCGCTATAAGGGGAGTGTCCCGGATCTGTCTGGCACAGGACACCTCCCGCGACCGGCCAGTCTACCTCTGTAGGGACCGGACTTCCAACACAAGTAAGGGCCACTCTGGCAAACTGGAGCGTCCCCTCGGCGCCGGAATAAGCTAAGCCGGGGAAGTTCCCATCCTCTCCCGGAGATGGGCCTCCACCCTACTTGAACAACTGCAACAATCTCTTCTTGAGAGACCTGTCATGGCTATGACATCTGACGCCTTGATCAAGGTGCCCTCACTTTTACGCTGTCACACGTTTTAAAAGTTATATTGTGTGTGGACATGAATATGTAATTTTTTTTATAATATTAAATCGATTCCATGTATATTAAACTAGTTTCTGATCAACAATCGTTGTATAAAGTTCTGATTAAAATGCATAAATCAATTGAAAATTAATCCATTGTTAAGTACAGCGTGTATCGGTAAACATTCACATTCCTTTAACTACCTCTTCTACCAACCATTCGTATTCTATATAGTATTCGGAATTCGTATAAAAAAATTTAAAAATATATCAATATAATAATATAAGTACTAACGCTTAAGCGTAATAAAAATAACTAATAAATGTTTCTAGTATTTATAAAAAATATGACTTTTATTTCCAATTTGTATATTATCTAGCCTCGCCCTAAGGATTTTAGATGTAGTTTGGTGACTGTCCCATTTTGCTTGTGGTTTGTAAAAATTTTATTAATTTTGTTTTAAACATTATTTAGTTACTTTTTTTATTAAATTGTTTCGCATAGTTTAATATTGTATATACAATTTACAAATTAAAAATCAGGCTACTGAATTTAAAACTAGAAAGAAAATAATGATCGCACTGTCAGCACTTGTCACCAAACCGAACTTAAATCTCAATTTTAAGAAATCTGAAATAATTTTTAGATTAAAATTTATTTTCTTATGATAAATGTGAATATTTCGGACTAATCTAAGGTAAAAATAATGGCCTAGTGTCTTTATTTTAAATATTACAGCCGTTTTTCAGTGTCACCAAACTGACCATAATTTTGCTGCACTGTCCACTTAATAATTGATTTTTATATACAAATTAAGCTATTTGTCGAAAATAAAGTAGATTTATCAGTACAAAAAACATATAAAAATATGATGAAACCACTATCAAGTCAAATAAGCAACAGTAAAAAAAACCCTTAATTTTAGTTGAATTTCGTGAAAATGCCCCTATACCAGTTTTCATAACTTCTAGGGATGACTCGGTTCCAATTAATGTTCACCTTAAGGACGTAATTTATTTCACGGACAGATCTAGGAAAGACAACCGGGATGGCGCTGGACTACGGGGGCGTGCCACCTACAGGCAGACATGCTTGTTTAAAAGATTTTGCACCGTGTTTCAGGCTGAGATTTCTGCTATTATTGGTTGTTCACTAGAGAGCCTACGCAGTCAGTTATATAAATGGCTTCGACGTGATTACGCTCTTTGGAATCAAAGCACAGTTAACTCTAATTCCAAAGTAGTTCCTACTTTGAATATGTACTATTACGTTGTCTTTTTCATCACTAAAAAAAAGTGTCATAAATTGTATTACATTGAAATTGTATGTAACCCAATAAATAAAAGTATTTTACAGTTATGAATGAACTACACTTTTTTTTACTACCAAGTACAAACTTCAACCCTTTCAAGGTCACGCCGCCGACGCCGCCGCCGCCGACCCAAAAAAGTCGGCGCGCCGCCGCCGACCAAACACCCATCGGCGATCATATCTACCAAGTGCGTATATCACAATTGTGGCAATAAAAGCAATGAAATTGCTATGTTTCGGTTTCAGAGAATTAATTAATTAAAAATAGAACTCTGTGCTAATACAATAGAGTTCAAAATCGTACACATGAGTATCGAGTCAAATGTCAGTGTCATTAGTCATATAATATGACACATGAAATCCTTTTTCAACTCTTTTGTTACACAGACTAGCAGGCTTAGCATGCACATTGGATGTGTATGCTAAGCCTGCAAGAAATACCGAAGAATCGACAAAATGAGAGATCGCAGAAACGTTAATACCATTCGGAATTCAGAATAGGTCTTATTGTAAGGCAGTAAGGTTGATGCTTCGTCGTTATGAGAAAAAATATTTCTTTTCTTTCCGAGCATGAGCTCAAAAAATGGCCTCTTTTGACGGCTAAAGTAGAAACTTTTTCTTCATTTAACGTCAAATACTCTATACTAATATAATAAAGAGGAAAAGTTTGTTTGTTTGTTTGTATGTTTGTTTCTTTGCATTGAATAGGCTCCGAAACTACTGGACCGATTTTGATGAAATTTGGAGCAAATATAGATTATAATGACCACGGGGAAGGACATAGGCTAATTTTTATCGCGGCAAAATGTACGGTTACCGCGAGATTTCCTTTTGCGCGTACGAAGTCGCGTGCAACATCTAGTCTTACAATAATGTCAACTACTCCACATCATGGCGCTCCTAGACAATTAGTTTCAGTCTTTATAATATATAGAATATTTCTTCTTTAAATTTATTTCTTCGGCTCGCGTCGCCACGTCATGCTAAGCCTGCTAGTACGATGAAAAACTTTATAAAAATTTGAAACGCTCTTATGCCAAAGCATAGAGCGTACGGACAGATACGGTGTATCATTTTCAACCTTATAACTTAGCAATAAGGTTCAAAATAAAGTTCACCTGATCTGTCCGCGACTGCAAAATGACTTGTCAACCGTAATTTCAAACATTTTTGATTTTTATTGCGGTTACTTATCGTTTAATTCAATATTCTAATTAAGGCCCTCCCCCGAGCAAAAGACCTTGAGGCGGTCAGCCGCATAAATTTTTCACTTAACTTAGTTCAACATTGACCAAAAAAAAAAATTTAACGGCGAATATCCAGCTTATGAAATTGCCTATCTATTGGTGTGTGTCCCAAATAAAGTTTACTTGTAAATACTATGGAGACGCTGAAACTATAATTAAATGAACATTCAATTATAGTTTCAGCGTCTCCATAGTATTTACAAGTTAATTTTATTTGGGACATACACCAATAGATAGGCAATTTTATAAGCTAGATATTCGCCGTTAAAATTTTTTTTTTTTGTCAATTTTGAACTAAGTTATGTGAAAAATTTTCAACTGAGTTATGCGGCTGACCGCCTCAAGGTCTTTTGCTCGGGGGAGGGCCTTAAGTTACACTTTGATTTCATGTAGTTTTCTATTAAATAGGTCGGTATTTTAAGCAAAATAAGATTTCTTGGTATTTTAAAGAGTTGTATTATTTTTTATGATAGGTAGGTACCTAGGTACATATTTAGTTTTGTTTTCATAATAATTAACGTTGTCTTTTTATCCAACCGCGATAACCCATATTCACGCGAACGAAGTCGCGGACAACACCTAGCTACAATAATTATTATGATCAATATCTACATTAAACAACATTGTATTGTACCTGTTTATATAAGTAGGTACCTACTTTTATGAGTAATTCGATGCTTTTGCGCGCCATCTAGTGATCACATTTGGTACCCTAATACTACGCCATCTACCATAATTGTCTAAAAACAAGCTACTGAGTTTAATTTTTAGGATTTAGAGACAATTATCAAATATCAGCCTTTGAACTTTAAAATCACACTGGAAAGAGACTGAAAAATATTTTTTCTTGTTTAAAAGAGAACATAATTGATTTACTTCGCTAATTTGTGCAATTTATTGATTTTCGTGCTAGGAACTAACGCCATCTAGACCTAACCAGAATCCGGACCTTTTTTTCGTGTACGTTTTATTGTATGGGATCTGTCGGTCTATAGTAATTTGATTAGTCTATGATAATACTTAATGCAAAAATATTTTTTTCAACTTTTTCGCAATAAATATCAATATTATTAATAATACATTTTTAAAAGACATTTAAAAAATATATTTTTCATTCGTATTTTTATTGGGATCTAAATAAAAAGGCATTTTTAATGGGATATAAATTTAAAAAGTCGTTTTACTGATAATTGTTTTGTAAGTACATTAAAAAAAATACTACATAATATTTTGTCTACCTATTAGTTCTGCACCAAAGACTATACAGTACCTACTCAAAGTTCTGCACTATTGTAACAGATACACTACAATTCTCAACAGTGTATAACAAACTAGCCACCACTTCACCACTTGCCTATGCCGAGGTAATCACTGATCCGGATGGCCGGACCGAAGTTCTATTTTCAGCACTATGATCATACTATGATGGGTTCCGGACCATATTAAAATCTCAGACTTAAGTGCATTGATATAAATATTTGCTTTTGAGTCCGTCAGATTACTTATTTCCCTGATATTATTAACTGAAATAAGAGCGTTTTCACACATTTCGATTCGTTAATATCTACCCTAGACTAAGACACTGGATTTATTCCTTGCGGCGACACTGTACTCTCTTACTGTGTGACAGAAAGTACCATCATACAATCCAGAAGTTGTGGACCAGAATTGTAGAAATAACTCCTATTCAATAGGTACTAAATAAAAGAAATAAAACTTACGAAGTTTGAAGTGGACTATTTTTATTCTACCCGCGCGGTAGTACCCAAGTTCGCTGGTAATATGCACTCCAGTAAAAAGAGGATGAGTGGATTGAAAGAGAGCTTGTTTGAAGTGTTGCACCTAGAAACCGGTTGTCGCCTGGGTAAAGAAGTGTGTGGCCGTACTCAGAAACAGTATAGATTTTGGAACTACTTATTTAGTAGATTTTGACAGAAAATATTTTATAATAAGTACCTATAGACCTTTGTCTTAATAGAATTTTTACTAAGTAGCTCCTAACCGGCCAAATGCGAGTCGGACTCACCCACGAAGGGTTCCGTAACATTATTTAAATTTTTTACATGTTTACTTCTTAAATACTTAATTCGTTATTTCTGTATGAAGTTTTATAAGTAAGCGCATTTTACAAGTTAGGCATCTGCCCTCCATAGCTCCTGAACTAACAAAGTTACATTTACATAATCCGTTATAACTTACCTTAAAAGTTTATCACATGGACTACCATCACTTTTTGAACGTCGGTATACATGATGCCTACCACCTACGGAACCCTAGAAACTATTTTATTTTATACTAGCTTTTGCCCGCTTCTCCACCCGCGTAAATATCCCACGGGAACACTGTTCTTTTTCGGGGTAAAATGTAGTCTATATTTTAGTTCAGAGTCTAAACTAATACCGTACCAAATTTTATGAAAATCTGTTAAGTAGTTTTTGAAAGAGTAACAAACATACATCCATCCATCTTCACAAACTTTCATATTTATAATAGTAGTAGGCTTTGATTAATTATTACATAGATATAGGTCGCGCAACGAATTAAGATCTTTCGACAAAAGTAGAGGGGGTATGCGCAGAAGTCAGTTTAGGGGTGTGTTTGGCGGTACCGGGCTCGGGCGGGGAGGTGTGGATGCGCCGAACGCATGCCGAACGTGGCTGCCTACACGCTATTGGTACGTTAGAAATTGATATTGTTTTTTTTTTTTTTTTTTTAAATCTTTATTTAAGGGTTTTATCGCAAAGCGATTATGACACCCGAGTTCAAAGATTTCAACTCAAGATAGGCTATCACGTACATTTAGCCGAAAAAAATTTTCATACAAGAAAAAATTACGCCATCTATGTAAAATCAACGGAACTTCGATGTTCCTTTGATTTTACGATTTTACCATTCCGATGGAACAGTCGCTAGTCGTATGATATAACTTTGTAAGGGCGTACAACGCATACATTTTTTTTTAAATACATATCTTGACTAAAGAAATTTTAATAAAATTGTCCGGCGTAATATAAGTTTAGCTCGCATTGATACTGGAATTACTAAAATATTAACAACAATAAATCAATAAGGCTTACAAACAAATATAAATTTTACAGATATGTAATGTAATTTAAATATTTCATATTTCTTTTTACATTACTCTCATTATCATAAAGCATAGACGAGGCGTGTTGAGGCAAAAAGTGTCCACGCTTAAACTGCCCCACTTTTGGGGTTTTTTGGGGCAGTCGAGGTTTCATATTTTGTCATCTTGACATTTCGACATTTACTTTCCGCAGATTTTTCAGTCCACATTTAGTTGAAAAAATCTTCTGAAATCAAGATGGCGTAACTTTTTCTTATATAATTATTATTTGTCAAATGTATGCCAAAGATTAGGAACGCACTTTTAACTCCTCTGGTGATTAGTACCCATAGATGGCGAATATTATACAGATATAACGGTGTAATAGATCAGTGCAATGGCTAATGGTGTATGCATACTAGATATTTTAACCTAAGCAAGATATTTTAAAGGATTTTACAAAAAAACATTTTTTTTTCTTCTATACGGCGTATGGACCTAGACCAGACAACAAATTTGTTTTTCAACATGTGCCGTAGCTCCAGCGGCGCCACAGAAGGGGCGGAGCCGTACGAGCTGTGACGTTTCACAGCCAGCGCTGCAGCAAAAATTACATACAAATCCTAGCGCAACAGCACTTAATATTCCTTTATTACCTAGATAAATAAAACAAGACTTATTAAAAATAAAACTAATTATATTAAGTACCATAAAAAACATTGAATTATAATTTATAAAAACTTATACATAATCTAATTCAGTTTGAAAATAATAATCTACACTATAATATTATAAAGAGGAAAACTTTGTTTGTATGTTTGTTTGTTTGTTTGTTTGTAATGAATAGGCTCAAAAAGTACTGGACCGATTTCAAAAAATCTTTCACCTTTCGAAAGCTACATTATCCACGAGTAACATAGGCTAAATTTATTTTGGAAAAAATAGTTTTCCGTAAGATATTTGGGTTTTTCGGACACAAGGTGTAAAAATCAACCAGAAAAGTTACTTATTTTACGTACGCTGCCTAAACTATAAAAGATAGAATCATAAAATGTTCTAATTAACTGCAGATCTTATGCTATTAGTCCTTATCAAAATAAATTGTTTCATCACTAAGTACAGTTTATGTAGATAATATTTGGTATTTGAATGATTAAAATTAGATGTTTGGTTTTGAAGTTATGGCGAAATTAAAATATTACGATTTCTGCTGCACGGCCCGTTGCGAAGTGGGTGTCACCAAGGCGCGTGCGGGAGGGGAGTTTAGATCTATAAGTAAATTTTTTGTTTTGTGTTCGTTGTAACTATGATGGATAGTTACTTGAATACCTATTTATTTAGTGTTTGTCGTATTGTTAGTCCTGAAGGTATTTCATACGATAAAAGTATACCCAACTACTTATTTCATTGAGTTTTAGTAGGTACCTATAGGTATTAATTTATTTCTGTTTGTTTTGACTAAATTTCGCCCTTTGCGCTTTGGATCATTGGGAAATCTGTAATTTAAATACTATAAATTGCTGCGATGTTTACAATAAATGTCCACTAAGTTAGACAAAAGAAAAAAATAATAAACTAAGTATGCCAAAGTACTCTATTTTGTGTAACATTTCATTTAGTAATATTTCAGAAATACTACTTTTTTTTTCTCCAAAAGTGCATAATGTTAAATCGGCTGGCCCCTGAACATTGTAGGTGGTTGTTGTAGGAGTAGATATAGACAGTAGGTGCAGGTTGTAGGTGATCTACATCTAGTAGATGTAGCTTGTAGGTTTTTAGTGGGGTAACTACTGTTTACCTACCAACCTACCACCTACCAACTATAGGTATGTCGTAGGTCTAGATGTAGGTTGTAGGTGTAGGGTATGACTTATGGGTGTAGCAACCTACGCTTACAACCTTCAAGTGTAGTTATTTTTTATTCAATTTCATAATTCACAGAACAACGTCTATCAGGCCAGATGGTAAATAATATTTTTAAATATATGTAAAAATCAAATAAATAGTAAACCTTAGTTTCATTTTATTTAAATTAATCAAAAATGTGAATACTGACGGGTAAGGTTAGGTTTGGTTAGGTACTGAAATAAAAAATCTATTATTTCTGTACTAATAAATCAATAATAAAAATGACGTCCCTACAAAGTTACCTTTTCACTGTTGCGCATACAATAACCAGTGTTCTTTCATAGTTGGCCGCCATTTTTTGAATATTTATTTAAAATTCCATAAGTATTTTAATTGTAACAAACAATATTGTGATAATTACACGTGATGAGATATATCTTTTTTTACAAGTTTGTCATAGTTTTTACAGCCTTTAATTACGCAACTACTCGGCATTTTATGAATTATATGCGGACTGGATAAAGCAAACGTAGAAATGGTAAGATCACGAATGCCAAACATCAACTGTCAAAATGGCCCCAAAATTTAAAAATTGGGGCCATTTTACTGGAGACACTTTTTGCCTCAACATGCCTCGTCTATAATATACGTCTATGCCCGAGTTCATAAACATACAGAATTTACACATTATAAAATAAAAAAAATAAATAAAAATAAAAAAATAACAAAATCAATAACGCTTGATTAATAAAAGTCTGTACAGTTCCCTGGCCAAATCAGACAGAGGATCTGTCAGAGCACTGTTACAGACTCCCACATCCATAACCCTACGAGATCTTAAGGCCTCGCTACAGACACATTCCATCAAAACATGATATACGTCATCAATCACGTTGCATCTTGGGCAATTTGGAGTAGAAGATTTACCCATTAAAAAGGCGAATTTATTTGAAGGAATATGTCCGGAACGAAGTCTCAATGCTGCGGTCAATTCCGTCCTACTTAACACTACATTCTTATTGTCAAACCAGAGTGATTTAGGTGGATGGGACTGGATCGTTCTGTACCATATTCCCTTCAATTTCGAAACCTCATCAAAATACTCCTTCCACATATCATAACATTGTTTTTTAATGACACTAACAAAGTCACTATATACCGGATACCTCAAACACGGAATACCATCGGAGACTGCTTCCCTTGCTAAACCATCCACTACCTCATTATAGACTAGACCTATGTGTGACGGTATCCATTGAAGGATAATCGATTTACCTTGAAATGTTAGCTTACAAATAATCTTTAAAATGTCATAGGCTGTCGGTGTTCCTCGAACGATCGAGGTGCACCGAGCCAAGTGTTGAAGCGAGCTTTTCGAATCTGACAAAATCACTACCTTGTTGTAATTGGTTAATTCTACATATGAAAGCGCCTCTTTAATTGCTGTAAGTTCAGCTGACATTATAGAACTATTGGTATCTAACTTTAACTTAACTGAAATATTTGAATAAGTATCTAGAAAAGCAGCACTAACTCCGTTAATATCTTTAGATCCATCAGTATATATAGAAACACAATCAGAATAATTGGAAGTAAGGTAATCCATACATAAATTTTTCAGAACCCGAATATTAAACTGACGCTTCGGTATAGTTAGCATGCCAATATTAATTTTAATAATGTGACTTAGATCAATGTTCGTCACCCAAGTATTTAGAGAAAACATTTCTAATTTATTACTTGTATAAATAGGGAGAGTATTAAATGATTCATGGATCAATACTAAAATAGGTTTACGCTTATTATTCCAAAACCGATTATGACATAATCTAGAAAGCTGTTCTACTAACCTAATACTGATCTTATTCATACTTTTACTTTTAAGCCAAAATTTCCCTGCTAAAAATCTACGACGCAAAAACAACGGATGAATACAAAGTTCACTCTCCATAACATACTTTGGAGTGCTTTTAATAAAACTACCTATTGTTCTCAAACACAAATTTTGAATTACATCTAGCTTATTTAGATTTGATTTACAGCTATTGTCAAATAAAAAACTTCCGTAGTCAAGTCTACTACGAACAAGAGAGATATATAATCTCCTTAAATGAATCGGATGTATGCCCCATCCAGAACCGGCTAACACTTTAAATATGTTAATAAATTTTAAAGTTTTCTGCGATAAATGTTTAATATGTAGTCCCCATCTAAGAGAACGATCCAACCACATCCCCAAGTACTTAACAGAATCCACAACCTGTAAAGACCTACCATTAATTTTTAAATCTATACTATTTCTATGATAGCCTCTTTTAAATATACAAACGTTACTTTTTGAAGCAGATATATCTAAATTTAAATCGTAAAATTTTTCATATATTAAATCTAATTCCGATTGCAATTCTAAAGTGGCTCCCTCTAAATTTTTCGTAATTACATATATGACAAAGTCGTCGGCATACTGATTAAAATAAATATTTGAGAATGATTGACAAACAGGAGCTGTAACTACATTGAATAGAAAAGGAGACAAAGGGTCTCCTTGAGGTAAGCCACGACCTGTACTTCTCTGACACTTATAATCCGATGTTTCAATAGTCAGCATACGTTCATTTAAAAAATACCAGAGATATTCACAAATTTTAGATCCTACCCCAAAACCGTCCAGAATTAACAATAATGAGGTGACATCAACGTTGTTATATGCGTTTTCAATGTCCAAGAAACAACCCACTGTGTATTCATTTTTAGAAAATCCAATTTGCGCTCTAGTAACAAGAGAGGTCAAACTATCCATGCTAGAATACGCTTTCCTGAATCCAACTGTATTATCAAAAAATCTATTAGTTTTTTCGAGAAACCACTCCAGTCTATTTTTTAAAATCATATGGAATATTTTGCATAAGCAAGAAATTAATGAAATTGGTCGGTATGATTTATCCAAAACATTAGACCCTCGCTTCAGAATTGGAATTACGGAGATAATTCGCCATTGAGTTGGAACAAAACTATAATTTAAAAAGAGATTATATAAAAAAAGTAAGAATCTAATTCCACTGTCGGGTAGATTTTTAACCATGGAATAAGAAATTCCGTCCGATCCCGGGGCAGAGTCCTTTGACTTAATGCATTTTATTAATTCCTGCAAGGATATACTTGCTTCTACCTTGTGGTTATGCGAAACAAATCTAGGCTGTGGAGGACGAGTAAAATCAGGAGTTAAATTGGTGAGAATGTCATTGGCAGTGTTCTTATCCACGTAGCCTCTTGGTTGCCTGCAACCCTTAAACCATTTCATTTTATGCCAAACATCACGAGCTGAAACTGATTGGTAAAGTGAAGAACAAAATTGAAACCAAGATTCACTTTTAGCTTTCCTAATTAATCTCTGAGCCGTTCTAACCTTTTCCTGTAGCAAACGGTGATTATTTGGAGTGGGATTTTGTCTAAATAATTTTAAGGCAAGACGTCGTTCAGCTACTGCTTTAGATAGACTCGGAGACCAATAAGATTTAGGGCTAAATTTATTACATACACTTTGACTAATTTTATAGAAAGGAATACTATGTTCAGCCGCTTGATTTAAAATATCCACAAAAGAATTATAACGCTCCTGAAGATCGCCCGATACAGCACATTGAGGAAGCAACGTCTCAATGTTTTGTCTATAAGAATCCCAATCGGCCGCTTTAAAATTCCTTTTCTTTATAAAACTTGATGGACTATTTTCGGAACATGACATTTTAATAACAACGTGGTCACTACCTAATGTTTCTCTTGTGACAGACCAATAAAATCTACAAGCTATATTAGAAGATACTAATGAAATATCTGGCGATGACTGTTGTAACAATCCATTCACCAGCTTGATTCGAGTTGGAGAACCGTTGTTTAAAGTCACAAAATTACTATCAATTATAGAATCAAAAATTTGAGTGCCCCTAGAATCAGTTCTATTGGACCACGTCGAATGGTGACTATTAAAATCACCTAGGATTAACGTATTCGCAGAAAACTGCGAAAATAATAAATCCCAATCGGCCCGAGAAGTACGAATCGAAGGCGGACAATATATTCCAACTATATTCTCTAAATAGCTACAGTTAAATACTTTTAAATGTATAACTTCTAAACCACCTATAAGGTTTGGAACTGGACAAGTCATGCAATGAATAGAATTATGAGTCACAATGGCGACACCGCCATAGGAGTCTTGTCTATCACATCGAAATATATTAAATCCCTTAATACGAAAAATTGACCCAGGAGCCAACCATGTCTCACTCAAAATAGCGAAATGTACTTTTTCTTGAATAAGAAGATGTTCAAAACTTGTGCACTTAGGTTGAATACTTTGTGAATTCCATTGGATAACATTAACGGCGCGGTTACGTCTATCCATCACCACTTATATTTAAAAAATAATTACTAAAATGTTGTACTACATAAGCTATTACCCAATTACAAAAAAATTTAATAGACTTATTAATTTTATCTTTTAGAGTATACCTACTACAAAATACAATTTCCTTTAACTTTTTAAGTAAACTATCAAACGTCGAAACTCCTTTAAATCGTTGATTCTTCGATTTACCTTCCCTTTCTGAAATATTGGGAATTTCACTAGAAACTGAATCCACGCTCATCTCCGTTTCAGACCAAAAATTAGTAACGCCATTTTCTTCTTTGTTCTTTTCTGCCCTTGTCCTTCTTATTTCTTTTGATAAAACTGGCTCATTTTCTGTCTGGGATAATCTTGTCTTGGCGCTGGGTTTCTTTTTAAGTACTTCCGAATATGCTGGAGTATTAATTAGATTTTCTTGAGGATTATTATCAATTCTCTCAGACTGATTTGCTCTTGGCTCAGAAAATGAAATATTTATAGTAGGAGGAGGAGTTACGGGGGGTACATACATACTAAGAGCTTTCCTATAGGAACAGTTAAACTCCGACATAAGATTCCTTAATTTACTTTCCTTTTTGTAAAATGGACACAGCTTCGAAAGGGCTAGATGGTCTCCAGAGCAGTTAATACAATTAAAATTTTTAGTCTCACAAATTTTATGTTTATCGCCACATTTTGGACAGAAAAAGTTGACTGATGGGCATCTGTTGAGGGTGTGACCAAATCTCCAACACTTGGAACATTGAGTGACAGGGAATCTATATGGTTCAACCTTAATTTTAAGTTCGTAAATACTGATAAACGCGGGCAGTGACGTTCCTTCAAACCCAAGCCGAATAGTTTCACTTGCAACCCACCCCTTCTCCGTTCTCCGATTTAAGCGTTTAACAGTTTTTACTTTGATAGAACTAGAAATAATATCTAAGATATCTTGCTCCGACATACTTAGCTCCACGTTTTTAATAATCCCGAAAGATAATAAGACTTCAAATGGCCTATTGAATCGCCATCCTTTCTCCTTGAAAAATTCCGACGAAGATAACTTCGTTGCACTGTCTTCATTATCCATATTAATTAGAATTTTATAGGGATTAATGTACTTCACTTTAGTAACATTCATAATTTTCTGTTCTTTAAAAATCTTGGCCAACGCAAACTGCTTGGGCAGCATTTCTTTACTGGTAATATACATTTCTATTCTTTCCGCAGCCTGTTTTTTTCCTGACTTCTGTACTAAATGCCAATCATCCCCTTCCTCCTCATCATTATATTCACGTCCTCGCTTACTGGATCTTCTACTTGGCTCCATCAAAATATCACTTTCCTCCCTCCTTGAAATATCCAATATATTGTCCTCAAGAAAAACATTATTCTCCTCTTCTATCATAATATTATTACAGGCTGAATCTTCCGTCATTATCTATACAGTAACCGGCCTGCCAACCCGCGAGCGGGCCGGCACTATAGCAAACCGGTTTCGCGATCGATAGATAAATATGTGTATCGAAGAACAACTAGCGTGCGTAAGCGACCTATGTGCATCGATGCGCGCGCGCAACTGAAATTGATATTCTTTGCTATTGGTCACATGCGCGAATCCCCTCCACTTTCTCTCAGCGCTCATAAACCGTTGCGCGACCTGTATACGTTATATCCTTACAAAACTGACAATATTTCTGTGCCACGACACACATTGACATGGGACGCGTGTCAATGTGTCAACGTCGCATAGTAACACAAAACACGCTATTACTCGCGGAGCACACTAACCAAAATTGGCCCGACTCGGGCCAATTCGAGTCTTCATTTTTACGCGTTTATAACATATCCACCTCTTTTTAATATTATATATCTATGGTAGTAGGACATAAAACTATCGTGTTAAAGCGTTTTGTCATTATCCGATCCGATATCCAATATCGGAAAACACCGTGAGGTATTTGTAATCGAATTCCTCCGAAAATTAATATAATTATCAAGGATATATTATGTACATTGTACCCCAAAACATACAATCGTACACTGTATTTCTACGGTATACCTAGATTTATGATTTCCTTTTTGGCTAACGAAGTCACCGACAGGCGGTTATATCTACTGTAGTAATTTTCTTAGCGCATCCCATAATGCAAATAAATATTATGGGCATACCGCCAAGCTTTATTTTCTAGTGTCCGGCCGAAATTGGTTTGTAGGGTAGACCGGGGACAATTGAAACGCGCTATGATTGAAACAACGCGTTTTTCTAGTAAACTAATGTACTTACGGCGTTCAACTTTTGTGCGTTTTCGACGCACCAAAGATGTGCGAACTTTCTCCAGTCTCCAGTACCGTCCGCGACATCGCGCGAAGTAGTCGTGCACTAATGAGGTTTATTGATTTTTGTCAACTACCGTGAGTATTTTCAATGTTTTTGATTATTTAATATTTTCGTTATTATGGTAATTTTTGCTGGTTAATTTATTTTAGTATATAGTATGCACTTTTATTAATATAATATTATAACTGGCTGTTCTGGCAGACATTGCTTAGTGAGTGCACTTTATTCAAGCTACCTACCATTTACTTACATAAACCTATCAGTTACTCTATAATATTGATTGATAATTTTAATTTGAATGAAGAAAACATATACTTTCAACGAACAGAAGTTTAAAGGACCTATTTGCCTATCAATACGAAGAGTATTTGGCAAGTAGAAAATTAAGAAAAGCTGCGGATATATTTAATGTGGATCATAAGTATCTAAGTAGGTACAAGAAAAAAAGAGAATCTGTGCGAAAAGACACGCTAATCACTGAAATTAAAATGGGGTATATATCAGCAAAAAGTTTTCAAGAAGCGAAATAGCAAAATATGCCATAAAAAGTGCCAATATATATTTTGGACTATCGACCAGAGGTTTGAGGAAGTTAGAGTTTTTGTTGTTGGAGAAGGCGCTGTTCAATTAGAATGAATGAAGATATTATTTGTAATTTTTGAATACAAATTTTATATTATTTTAATGAATAGCATAAAAACCATATCGTTATGATTGAAACATAGTCATGATTGAAACTTACCATTTTGTATGAAACTATTTTTATATTATTTTAGCCATAGTTGTAGGTTCTATTATTAACATTCGGTTACCTTTTAATTATTTATGTTAAATAAAAGCTTTGTATCTAAAAAATACTATTGTAGCTTGAATAATTTCCAAGTTATTTAAAATCTTAAAAGCAGTTTGTTTTTTGTTGAAGCATATTGGTAAATGTGGTCCAATTTTGCCCGTATTTATATGATATAGTTGAAAACTAGTTCTATAACATGTTCTAATATATACCAAATGAATTCTTTTTCTTGTGAATTTTTTATTTAAGTGTTTTAGACCCCACCTATTGTTTCAATTGACCTCCTAGTGGGGTAAATTGAAACATTTTTTTCCACTTGGTTTTTTTAAATTTGTCGTTTACCTGATACAATTTTACTATTGCGGGATACTACATTTGATAGCCAGATATATTATCTACAAATATAATTAGTTTCAATTGCATAAATTTATGTAGTATGATCAATAGATACATTTAAAGTAAAAGTGTTTCATTTGTCCCCAGTCTACCCTACGACCGAAATCGAAATCAAATTTCGACAACAGTATCAGTTTCAGCCGAAACCGAAACTTTCTTACGAGAAGTTCTTTAGTATTCAAGGCAACTATTATATTTATAACTAGCTTTTGCCCGCAGCTCCGCCTGCGTAACACGTAACATTATCCCGCGGGAATACTGTACTTTTACGGTATAAAAAATATAACATGTCCTTTCCCGGGACTCAAAGTATGTTTATACCAAATTTCATATAAATCGGTTCAACGGTAAGCGATTGATGCGTGCAAAGGTAACAGACAGACAGACAGACACACTTTTATAATATTAGTATAGATTTCGCTTTTAACTAAATTGTCGTATTAACTACCACATATACAATATACTAGTTATTTACACTTCTGAATGCAATCGTATCAGTAATCACTATCTGAAATATTTTCTGAATCTGAGTTACTGTGAGATTCCGTATCTGATTTATCATCCAATTCCATAGCATATTTATCAATTTCTTCATCTAAGCACTTGTCTATTTCGCAAAAGTAGTTTTCAATTTTACGCACAAGTTGGCAATGTTTCTTCAGTTCTATTGCGTTCATACATTGAAAAGCTTCCTTGATAAATTCTATAATTCTGTTCTCATCCTTTCCTAAATTGGTACTCGCTAAACGTCGTTTTATAGGACTCCACAGATACTCTATTGCATTCAAATCACAGTGATATGGTGGTAATCTAGCTACTTTGTGCCCATTAGCTTCTAGTAGTTTGTCAGTTTCACATGTTAGAGATTCATTATGTTCTTTTATAATTGTGTACAATTCAGCCTTCATCATTGTGGGGTTGAAATATATATTTTTACTAGTCATCCAATTCTGCATTTCAACTTTAGTAGAGTTTAATGTCGGTGCCTCATTAACTGAGTCCAAGCAAGAAGATGCAGTGTCTATGACTACTAAGCTTTTGGCAGGTAAATTAGGGATTAAATTTTCTTCTAGCCATCTTATAAAATTCATTCTATTATTATCATCATGATAGTCTCCTAACTTCTTTTGAGATTTAAAAATTAAAGGTTCTGTAATGAATCCCATCTCTCCACCAGCATGAGCTATAATCCATCGTGCACAAACTGAGTCACTTGGGAGATCGCCTTCTTGTTTTTCAATTTGCCAGATTTTTTCCTCAGAACAGGTAGCGCGTATATTAGTTTCTCCGACAAAAATTATTGGTAGACCTTCATTTCGGCTAGCTCTTAGAAGTTTAATATACTTTTGTCTCCAGAATACAATGTCATGTTGTTCTATTAACAACATTCTTTTAGAGCCATATTTCTTGAATCGAAAGCCAAGATGGCGAATTGCTTTCCATAAACTAGTTCGTCCACATTTAAAATCAATATCAATCTTCAATTCAGTCAATAGAATACTTAACGTTGGAATCTGTTTTCGAATTGTGTACATTTCATGTATTTTATTTCTTATTGAACATAATTTAAAATTATCTCGAATTTTATATAATCCCTTAAACTTTTTTCTTTTATTAAATATGATACTATTACTCTTGCTTTCTCGTGTTATGTTACTAACAGTTTTTTCAGATATACCTGAAAATATAATAAATACATTCATTTTGAATAATTTCGAGATAATGATTATATTTTAAAAATTATATATAATATTAAAGTTATCACTGGTTACGATACAGAGAACATAAATCAACGTTACTCTATCTCAGATTAATTACTATAAATATAAAATAGCATTTATGAAAATCTCAAAGCGCGCGACAGACGCGCGCTTGATCAGAAACGCGCGCTTGCATGTGTGCACCTCAATCTCTGTCTACGTCCTCAATATGAACTCCTGGTTCTCAAAGCACGCGTTTCAAAACGCCCAATGTGTACCCGCTCTTAACCAAAAGCACGTGCATGTATGTATAATACACTGCAATAGGACTCCTGGTTCTCAAAGCGAGCGTTAGCAAAACGCGCATTTCAAAACACTCAATGTGTATCCGCTCGAACGCTTACACATTGAGCATCTCTCTAACTGCTAAAAAGTGTCCGACGAAAGTAGTTAAATAATAGTTCCAAAAATGACCATAATGGCGCTAGAATCAGAATTGGTTAAGTTGGTAAAGTTAGTTTAGTGTTATTTAAATTTTTTACTAACTTTAGTAGACTTTAGTAGTTTATTCAGAAAATCACTAATCTTCTACATTACAATTAAAAATATAACCGAAGATGATAAAATGTAAGTCTGTTTAAATTTTGCCGCTTTACCCAATTGCGACAGCCCACCCACATACCCATACCCACCTCTAGGCTCTATTTAATACCTATTTACAGACACTTTTTCATGTACGGAGTTACGGACATAGCCTTCCTTTCCTCTACCCTCCATAGTGTGTTACAACTAAAACGTAGTGATTATTCTCTTTGGTTACAACCTCTCAGTTACGAAGTATAGATACAGATATCTATACCTACTTCGTGCTCTCAGTAGTAATCACGTAGTAATCATTAGTAGGTACTTCATAATATCCTTTGAATGGATCAATTTGGGATCAATATACTCAAAGGAGTGGATACTCAAAGTTATTTATGGTTGGATACTCAAAGTTACTATAGTGCGTTTCATCAAATAGTTCCTTTGCCGTTATGTTAGTAATGATTTGGTGTTATCCAGTGTTGCTCATTCCATACTTAATCTTACCTATATTATTAAACTAATATTAAATATAAGTCTAGGGAAAAGCATTACAATTTTAATTACTATTATGATTTATTAAAATTCCTAACGAGTATTAAAATATAATTTAAATATCAAATTACAACTTTGATTTATTAAAATTCCTAAATAAAATTAAAATATCAGGTATAATTTATAAAAAATAATTATTAATCTATACTTTTATGAAGAGGAGTGGTATGTAATAAGCCATTTATAGAGTAGACCACGGAGAAGGATATAGGCTACTTTTTATCACGGAAAATTGTACGGTTCCGCGTGATACTATATTTACGCAGGTAGAAATGCAGGCAAAAACTAGTTTCATACAAACTAACATCTCAAAAGTTTCTTTTAACCAACAGGAGAGTAATAAATACTAAATAATTTTAGTAACATTTATTAAGTAAATAAGGTACTGAACGAGTAAATTCTCGCGAACGAGTAAAAAAACACGAGCTTGAACACATCTAAACGGAATTATCGGCGACTTTTTATGTTTTTCACGTTCACAAAAGTACTTCACCTTCAACACCATTCTTCTTTCACCATCTTTCAACGTTTTGGGCATAATTATTATCGGTTAGAAAACAATGAAAAATCGTTAAAATCAGCATGAGCCCCTTCGCCATGAAGCATAGATACCAGGAGTCCGAACGGTATAGGCTTTTTAATAATAATTATGTACACAATAATAGGACCAGATCTTAGTTCTCTTTTCTGCCGCTAGGCGTGCAAGACCGACGAGTACCGAGTGTTGCCAATACTATTATATCGAGTGTTGCCAATACTATTATTTATTACAATTATTTTTAAATTACCGTTAGGCAATTACCGTGTTCTACGGTATCTATTTTTCGAGAACAGTTTCTAAGAATTTCCTAAAACTTTTATATAATAAGATTTCACTCTTTCCAGAGCTGTTAATAGCAACTTTAAACTTCCCGCGTAATTTCAAACGAGTGCATGTCGGACCGTCGCGCGCTCTACCGGCAAAAATCTGTCCCCGTAATTGAGACCATTATTTTAACCATTTTAACCACGAAGTATAGATAACAAGGAGTCCGAACGTAATGTTAAAATAATGGTCTCAATTACGGGGACAGATTTTTGCCGGTAGAGCGCGCGACGGTCCGACGTGCACTCGTTTGAAATTACGCGGGAAGTTTAAAGTTGCTATTGACAGCTCTGGAAAGATTGAAATCTTAATAAATAAAAGTTTTAGGAAATTCTTAGAAACTGTTCTCGAAAAATAGATACCGTAGAACACGGTAATTGCCTAACGGTAATTTAAAAATAATTGTAATAAATAATAGTATTGGCAACACTCGGTATAATAGTATTGGCAACACTCGGTACTCGTCGGTCTCGCACGCCTAGCGGCAGAAAAGAGAACTAAGATCTGGTCCTATTATTGTGTACATAATTATTATTAAAAAGCCTATACCGTTCGGACTCTTGGTATCTATGCTTCATGATTTTAACATTACGTTCGGACTCCTTGTTATCTATACTTCGTGCCCTTCGCGTGTTTATATCTTTGACAGACAGTGGTGCCAACCTTACGGCAAAGGAACTATTCGATGAAACGCACTTTATCTATGGTGTAAGCATTCTTACCTGTCAGAGTTTTGCCGGGAATGTCAATCAGCAATGTTGTGTTTCTGTGTTATTTTTCTAAATTCGTGTTATTGCGGTTTTTAATGTGTAATATTGGTGGAATATTAACCATTAGTTATTCGTGACGTGCACTAATGTGGAGGAGTGATATAGCAACTACAAAATGCGTGCTAAATTGGGTTTCCCGCCAAAACTCCCTAGGAAGTTTCAGTAAAGCGTCTACCACTTTACTGAATCGACTGACTTGACTGATTGACTACCGTGACTATTTATTAGGACTTTGACTAGACTTTGGACTTGACTATTTAGAAATAAGACAAATAAGAAATATCTCAAAAATATAAGACTTGGCTTAAAGGTCTTGTTACCAGGCCATTAAATCTTATTTAAAAAAAAAAAAAAATCTTACCTGTCATGGCGGATACACGTTGTCGAACATTTCGAAATGGAATTATAGGACCTTTTTTCTTTTTTTCTCGATCACAGAAACTTCGCACTGCAAGCACAATTTTTTTATCGCTGTTATTAATTCGCTTTAACATTTTACTAAACTTATAACAAACTTATTCAACAAAAAGTGTCCTTTGTGACAGCGGGTTGCATTTTCTTGACATACGGTCTACACAAAGTACCTACAGGTAAAATGTAACACAAATTACGGTATCCGTGCCATGAAAATCTGACGTCAGATTCGATCAGTATTACCATAATATCATTATTTTAGTTTTAACCACGAAGTATAGTTTAAACTTTAAACCATGGACTAATCTATTTCCCCCTTACTAATAAACGCTGTATAAGCTTTGAATAAGTTATACAGTGTTTTGTTCACATCACACAAGTGACATGTTTAATTCGATAGAAGGAGACAAAACACTGTGTAACTATTCAAAGCTTATACAGCGTTTATAAGTAAGGGGGCTAGGCTAGGCTTAAGCCATGGAGGTTTGACTACAGGAGACCGATCGCTACGTGCTTCTAGACATTGCCCGCCTGTCCCTAAAAATTGTAGAATTTATAAATAATTTTTCGGCCACTAGCCGCGCTGCCGCGTCAGTAAGTAGTATCATTTTCTTCTCGGTATTGGTGGCCCTGGCCCGCTTTTAATGAGACAACTTAGATCGCAACGCCTCACTTATTTTGTCCATATTTCTGGATTTTATGGGACACTATTTTCTACAGCCTTTGTTCTTCTTTTTTCTAACCTCCATAGATATTATTATCCTAAAATTAGTCCCGTCTTTAATCTATGATGCTAACAGCTGTTTTCCCCAAAGACTGTTTTCCCCAAGTTTTCCCCAATTTCCCAAAGAGTTTTCCTGTGACCTGTCATCACAGCATCTATCAAGTGGTTCTGTGATCAAGTGTCAAATGTCAATCGTCAGTCGTCATTTAATTTGCTGTCAATTGTCAGAGAGTTCTGCCGGGAATGTCAATCAGCAATGTTGTGTAATTTTGTATTATTTTTCTAAATTCGTGTTAATTCGGTTTTTAATGTGCTATAGTGGTGGAATATTAACCATTAATTATTCGTTGAGGTGCATTAGTGTAGAAAAGTGATACATTCTACAAAATGCGTGCTAAATTGGGTTTCCCGCCAAAACTCCCTAGGGAGTTTCAGTAAAGCGTCTACCACTTTACTGAATCGACTGACTTGACTAATTGACTACCCTGACTACTTATTTCGACTTTGACTAGACTTTGGACTTGACGATTTAGAAATAAGACAAAGAAATACCTTAAACGACAGACGAGGCAGTATGGTCTAAGACCTTAGCCTGTTCCATTTCGGGGCGAATTAAACAAAAAAAAAATGTCAATTGTCATTTGTGAATTTGTGATTTGCAAGGAATTTGTAAGTATTATATACAACAGGAAAGAGTACTTAAAACTTTTTTTTCTTTTAGTTTAATCAAAAATGATCTTTACTACTCAGACTTAAAGCTTATCACGTGCGCAATAAAAAAACCGGTCCCGGTGAGATAGCTATAAGTTATCCCTGTGTCTCGTTCTAACAAGTAACCTAGTGTAGCCAGTTTATAAATTTTCTTAAATTTTTGGTTTGGTAGAATTTATGTGTGATATGGTATGCAAGAAATACTAATAAAATCGGTTATATGTTATGTTATTCATAATCTGAGAGAGAAATTTAAAACAAAAATCATTAGATAGGTTTACTTATGCTCTCAGACGTTTAGCCAAAACGATATCGTTAAATGCTATTTTGAGTGCATATTATGGATATGTGTCTTCCGTCCTGTCATATGGCCTACTACTTTGGGGTAATTCGGTTGAAGTGATGAGAGCATTTAGAATTCAAAAAAAATGCATTAAGGCGATTTGTCAGGTAGGGCCATTTGAAAGCTGTAGGCCACTGTTCCTTAAATTAGGCATTCTACCATTATCATGCATGTATATTAGGGATATTTGTATCTTCGTAAAAAGACAATCTAGTTATTTTAAGAGAAATGGGGAAATTTATACAGACAGATCTCGGCGTTATCCTGATAATCTATACATACCTCAATGTAATAGCAGTACATACATGAAAAGTCCTTATTATATGGCTATAAAAGTCTACAATAAGTTGCCAAATGAATTTAAAAATAACAACATGACTGTAACAATTTTCAAGAAAAATATTAATAAGTGGCTATTAGAGAAACGTTTTTATGATATAAAGGAGTATTTGCAACAGTGAGATCATAATTTATTTTTAATGTTACTTATTATTTTAAATTTAAAGTAAATTGAAATGAATTTTGTTATATTAGTGACGTAGTTTTTCGTATTTAAAGTTCTCATTCATACTCAAAATAATTATTGACTGTATTAATTAATTAATTTTGTGCATTAAGAAATATTTTATATTTTGCATACTATTTAATTAGTTGGATGTATTGACCCTTGAACGACCTGTAATTGATACCATCTGTCGACTAAACATTCTTGCAAATAAATGATTTATTTATTTATTTATTTATTAGTAATTTAGAACCTACCAACTTACAAATAATTAGAAACTTGTTATTAATTTTTTTGCATTTTGGTTGAGTAAAATGGAAGAAATGAAAATAGAATAGTTGCAACACAACCCGCCAATTTGATGTAAAAGGTGACACATAGCTATTTTTATAATTTTTTTAAATTTTACGTTTATAATGGTGAAAATATGCATTGTGGAAGCTTGTAAAAGCGAATATTATCCGGATTGTGGATTATCTTTTCACAGGTAAGTGTTAAACTTCATTTTTTACATTGGGAGCATTTTAGATGGTAGGGTGACAATGTTTGTACGGGTAATTTCTGAAACCTAACAGATTTCAAAAATTCTTTCACTAGTTGAAAAATACATAAGGTTAATGTGGTAAATGTCCCTATATTCCGGATACATTAAAGAGCTTTAAAGCCTTGTATGCCGTTATTTTACCACTCCTAATTGATGCCAAAGACTTGGTCGACAAGTGGTACACTCACTGTGATCGTACATTCACTACCCTTATACCATATTATTATGTAAATTACTAAAATAGATTACCAAAAAAGGATCCAATGCGTGATAAGTGGATAAGCATTATACCCAATGGAAACAGAAAAATTACCCCTAATACTGCCATATGCAGCAAACATTTCAAGCCAGAAGATTATGTACTTAATTTAGCACGACCAGTTTTAAAAGAAAATTCTGTTCCCTCACTGTTCCTTTTGGTAAGCAAGAATTATTATTTTCCGTGGTTTTTAAATAGGTACACTCTATGGTTGGTAGTGTTGCCCAAATCAGTCTTGGTCTTGGTCTTGCAGCAAGAGTCTCGCAAGTCTCGCTATTACCTTTTAGCCTATTGCTATTCATTAAACGTTATTTTAGATCTCAGAACAACGTTATAGAGTAGGTATTACGTTACGTTGTTATATTAAGTTGTTCTAATATCTAAAATAACGTTTAATAAATAGCAATAGGCTAATAGGTAATTGCGAGACTTGCGAGACTCTTGCGAGACTCTTGCTGCAAGACCAAGACCAAGACTGATTTGGGCAACACTAATGGTTGGATTCCGAGAAACAGTTTTAATGCTATCGTGAGATAATCTTCATTATATTGTAGTACCACATAGTTATACTCAGTGTCGGCCGGTCCACAATGACGTCATCACTCATCGCTTTAAGGCCTGTATTCACTTTGATTAGTGCGAGAGCGAGTGATTAGTGTTTAGTGCAGGTGTGTAGTGCGAGTACTGTCCAATAGTGCTTAGTGGCTTTGTTTGGTACATTCATTTGAAACAAACAAAACAACACTAAACACTGCATTTCCAGACGTGTTTAGTAGTAGGCACGCTGCGAGTGAGAGGGAAGGGGTGCGCGCGGGACAGTGAAACTCGCAGTCCACACGCAAAAAAATAGAACACGCTTCTAATCACTTACTACACAGCCAACTAAACACTTGCACTAAACAGTCGCTGTCCACACGTCCTAATGACTAATCACTTGCACTACACACCTATACTAATCACTAATCAAAAAGAATACAGGCCTTTAAGTGTAGAGGCTCAAACATATTCTTTGTGTTGTTGCCAGACGAATCGAAAGGTTCGGTAAAATCAACTAAGGATATTTTGGGCAAATGATCTACTGCTTAAGTATAGACGTTTAGGAAGAAAAATATTGTTGTACTCGAAAAAAACTTCTTCCTTTATATGGGCGAGTTTGCGTTGAGTGGAGATTCATCCATTATGAGATTATTTATTTTACTTTGAGTATCACAATAGTTTTGTTGCCTAAAAGTCTTTACCTATACGAGCAGTAACCAAACCTTATATAAAAAATATTATATTCGTAACATCATTATTCTTCTTTCGTTTCAGTCTGTTTCAAAGAAAATATATATTAATAGCCAAATTCAAATATCAGCTGCCAACCCATGCCAACCCATGTCCATAGAGCCTCCTATAAAGAAGTCACGTACTGAAGATTATATAGATGTTGGTGTACAAACTCAAACAACTGAAAGTAGTGAAGAACTTAAACGGAAAGTAAAAGTTCTTAACCAAAAGTTAAGAAGGCGTGACAACAAGATAAAAGACATGAAGACGCTATTGTCAGTTATCAAAAATAAATGCAATAATTACGATGAGGTTCAGAGTATGATTAAGACAAATTTTATAGATATACATAATTATTTTTACCGAGCTCAATCTAGCAAAGGTATTAGGTACAGTCAAGAAATTAAAACATTTGCACTTTCACTGTACTATTTCTCAGCAAGAGCATATAGCCATTTACGATCTCACATAGCTTTACCCCATCCAGCTACATTACGAAAAATGTTAGCAACTAATAACTGTAATGTTGGTTTTATGCAAGAGGTATTCGAATTCTTAAAAGTATCAGTCCAAAACGATGACTCCTTAAAAAATGTTGCTTTACTATTTGATTCGATGTCGATTCGATCTGAAATTGTTTACGACAAAAATAGTGATAGGTACTGGGGCTACGTAGATTACGGTGGTATTGTATCGTCAAGTAATGCTGAGGATGTAGCGACAGAAGTCTTAGTTTTTCAGATAATTTCTTTAAAAAATAAATTAAAGTGTCCGATAGCGTATTTTTTTATAAATAAGATAAGTTCTAACGTACAAGCCCAATTAATCCTAACGGCAATACGATTATTAAGTGACATCAACATTATAGTAAGGTCATTGACTTGCGATGGGGCGGCCACAAACATTGCAACATATGTAAATTTGGGTTGCAATTTTAATTTCCCAGAAACAATAACTTTTTTTAAGCATCCCTGCCGCGATTTAAAAGTATATTGTATTTTTGATCCTCCACATATGCTTAAACTAGCTCGAAATGTATTTGCCGAAACAAATTTAAGGTCAGATAAAGGGGAAATCAAATTTGAATTTGTAAAAAAATTACACGAAATACAACAAGAAGAGGGACTTCGTTTGGCAAATAAACTATGCGATGCACATATAAATTTTTTTAATAAAAAAATGAATGTTAGACTAGCTAGCCAACTACTTAGCAGTTCAGTTGCTGATGCCATTGATTTTATGAGAGAAACCGGTAACCCTAGTTTTGCTAATAGTCAAGCCACTGTTGAGTATATTAGAATGATTGACAGAATATTTGATTTAATGAACTGCAAGGATCCTTTTGGAACTGGATACAAATGCTCTTTAAGAAATGAAAACAAAGAGGTTTGGATAAATGTTTTGAAAGAGACCAAAAAATACTTGATGTCTTTGAATATTGATGGCAAAAATATTTTGCACCATAGACGAAAAACGCCAATGCTGGGATTAATTGTGAACATCGCAAGCTTTGAGAGTTTGGCATTAGATTTATTGCAATATGTAGATTTCAAATATTTCCTCACTTACAAATGCTCCCAAGATCATCTAGAAATGTTTTTTTCTTGTGTGCGAGCAAGAGGTGGTAGCAATGATAATCCCAATGCATCACAATTTCGTTTCACATTGCGAAAATTGTTGTACAAAAACAGTATACAACCTAGCATTAATGCAAATTGTACGAGCAATGATTATGAAATTACACCAGTGCTTGAATTTAGACACAAGAGAAAAGCCATTTTAGATGTATCTTGTAATGATGACGATCATTCGGTTAATATGTTACTTGATCTGATAGAACATGCAAATATGAGTAATTTTAAGTTAAATATTATTTATTACATAGCTGGTTGTATTGTTAATAAAATGGTGAGCAAAATCACTTGCACGTATTGTCATTCGATTTTGTTGACTAACAAAAACACTGATCATGAATACGGCGTGGATATATTCAAATTCTCAGCTTTTACCACATTTGTAGATCGCGGAGGTCTTAAATATGCATCACGCTTTGTATTCGAAATTTTAAAATATTGTGAAAAAGTATTTACTACTATGTCAAGCGACTCGTTGAGGAATTTAAATAAAAGTAAAATGATTTTAAATGTTGTACAAGAATTTCACAACAAACTATATAAGTATGTAGAGGTTTCTCATCCTTTGCAGTGTATTCAATTTGATGAGGCACATGAAATCCAACTCATAAAATCGATGTCAAATTCTTATTTCAACTTAAGATCCTTTCATTTGACAAAATTGAAATCACAAAAAATTTTAAAGGGCAACATAGGATTGCGACAAAAACTTCACAAGACAATTTTATTTAGTAACATGTAAAGATATTTTAGCAATATAATACTATTGATTTCTTAAGTTTACGCGAATATTGTTCATAGTTTTAAACACTTACGGATTTAGTCGCAGTGCACTTTTCTTTTGCCCGACGTTTCGGCTACTTTCCAGCAGCCGTGGTCACGGGAGGACTGAGGTGTCAGTTGTCCTATTTGTTGAAGTTGTTCAAACTACCCGAAGATTCTTCAATTATTATTTGTGTTCCGATCCACGCAAAACATACTAACAGTATCTTGAAGCCGCGGTATTTTTGACCTGAATTTTATTTTATTTATCACTGGATCCCAACTAGATGGCAGCACCCAGCCATCTTCTCGGTTAAAATTAGGGTATTAGGGTTCCGTAATACTTAAGGAACCCTTATAGTTTCGCTCTGTCCGTCTGTCTGTCTGTCTGTCTGTCTGTCTGTCTGTCTGTCTGTCCGCGCCTCTAGCTCCTGTAATTATGAATATAAATTGATGAAATTTGGTGCAGTTATAGATTGTGTATAGATCACGGTTTCGGGATCATAAAAAAATAATAATTTTATATTTTAGGGGTGGCTCTCCATACATGTGAAGTGGGGATGAAAAATATTTTTTCACTCTACCCCATCGTGTGGGGTATCATAGAATAGGTCTTTTAAAATAAAGGTAAGGTTTGATACGTCACTTTTTTATAAAGTTGACCATTTTCGAGTAATCGGCCTCCAAAGTAGTTTGTAAGTTGGTCCCCCCCCTAGCATTTTTAAACTATAGGAGATAGAAACTTGCAAATTTTCATGCTGATAGATCATGCTAAAAAATCTTTAGGAAAACTATTGTGAACCAAATCGGACAGTAACTTTTGGAGTAATTAAAAAAAAGCATATTACGCGTTTATAGTTACGGAACCCTCCTTAGACATGTCCTGACATGCTCTTGGTTAGGTTATTTAATTTTTAATTTACTTTTTAAGGGGACCACAGTCACAGTCGAGCTTGTAGACTCCTGCATCTTGAAGAGGAATATTGCATTTCACTGGTGGTAAAAATTGACTTATCTTTTTGGGCGGCTTGAAATATGTTTTTATAGAAGCTTTCCTTAGAATATAGCCAACTTTATCAGTGACTCCTTTCATGTATAGCAGAACTGCAGGTATTCGTTCAACAGTGGCTGGTTTCACTCGGTCATTGTGATGAAGCTCGGTATCCAAATGCTGCTGATCACAGATTCCTCGTGCTCTTTGAAATAAAGTTTTGCCAACGGTAGATAACTGTGAAGGATGGTGGTGGGACTCACCATTTAAATATCTATTGGTGTATGTAGGTTTGCGATACACAGTATGACCTAAGGTGCCATTGGGATTCCTTATTACCAACACATCCAAGAAGGCTAAAGAATTATTGGTCTCTAACTCCATAGTGAATTGTATTTTGGGGTTGAGACTGTTTAGGTGATTTAGGAATATGGTTACTTTGTCTGATGGTAATATTGTGAAAGTATCATCCACATACCTCTTGTAGAACCTGGGTTTTATAGGTGAGGTCTCAAGAGCAGTCTCCTCGAAGTCTTCCATGAATATATCGACAACAACGGGAGAAACTGTGGAGCCCATCGCTACACCATCTACTTGCTTGTAAAATTCATAATTCCACAACATATAGCCAGATGTAAGGCAGTGTTCCAATAATTCCGCATATTCAACAGGTAAGTTCTTATCTCTAAGCCTTCTTGTTACAATTTCAATACATTCCTGTAGCGGTAAGCAAGTGAATAAGGATTGTATATCAAAGCTGACCAACTGTTCATTGTCTGTGAGACATAGATGTTTAATCTCATCAACAAAGTGGTAAGAATCCTTTACATGAGCTCTAGTGTGTCCACGTAGTGGTGAAAGTACATTAGCCACTAGTTGAGCCAATTTATAGGTTGGTGAGTCAATTTGGCTTACAATTGGGCGAAGTGGAGCGTTAGGTTTATGTATTTTTGGCAAATCATACAACTTAGGGGGTTTAGGGCACGAAGGCAATAAAGACTTGGCATCCTGATTCAGTGAGTCGGAGTATTTCTTTATGAGACTCTGAGTAGTCTTTAAAACGTTGTTAGTCGGGTCGGTTCTGACTTTTTTGTATGTGTTTTCGTCCGATAATAGCTTTTGTATTTTATCACTGTAATCTGAGTGTCCATATAATACTATTTAATAAAACGTTCAAATAGATCAACTGGTTTTAATGAATATCTATACATTTAATAAATAATCTAGGTACTTCTAAACAGCTTGTTATTATGATTCAAAGTTAAAAATGAAAAAAAAAAAAATAACAAAATTTTTGTAATGAGAAAAGGTAGTATAATCATATCCCAAAGTTAACGGAAGCGGTCTTCTACCACCCTGTATGTCACCAAAATTGTAATATAACTAGTAACATTCTAAAATGTTGATAGACTTCGGACGTGAATATTCTGCCTATAATTTAATACATTATTTTTGGTTACATCCTACTAATATTATAAATGTGAAAGTTTGTGAGGATATATCGATGGATGGATGTTTGTTACTCTTTCACGCAAAAACTACTGAATGGATTTCGATGAAATTTGGTATCTATGTAACTACATAAACCCTAAACTTAGGGTCTGGATTAAAACATAGGCTACTTTTTATCCCGGAAAAATGTAATGTTCCTGAGGGATACTGTATTTACACGGGCGGAACCGCGGGCAACAGCTAGTTAAAATAACTTGAACTTGGCTTGACACGCTACCGCATGTCTAGATATAGTAATAAATCTTTTGAAATATTTTTATAATCTCGTTAAGTAGTTATTTTACAATCTAACGGTTTTTATAATTTTAGTTTTTTCAAATTTATAGTGAAAGAATTAGTAAAATATCTCTAGAAATAAAAAAGTTATGGGACTTTGAAGTTGCGTAATCGTGACGTCACCAGACCCGAATCAGATAAACCAACACCTACTAATACTTCAAACTACGCCTCACTTTGTCACCCCCTTAGGGGTAGAATTTCAGAAAATCCCTTCTTGTCGTATCCTACGTCATACAAAGAACACACCCTCCAATTTACAGGTCTCTACGATCAGCGGCTTAGGCTGTGCGTTGATCCGTCAGCTCAGATGACGTCACAGGGTCACAGACGTTCACCCAACTTCAATGATCTATATATTTCTCAGTCATTTATTGATGGATTAAAAAAAATGCAGAGATTAATTAGTTTTGATCTATATTAATTAATTGGTAAATGGTATTAATACCAATCGTCAGTCACACGGCGGCCAGTGCGCGCTCTGAGTGTGCGCTGCACACACGCCGCACGGCGGCAACGGCGGCGGTAAAAGATTAAACTATCTGCCTAGCAAACTTCAACTAATTTGTCCCCAAATTAAAAATATTGTTGTCACCCTTGTTAGAAGGAGACGGAGGGGTTTGTATTGTATCTCCCTCTCGGCACAGATTTGATGCCGAGAGCTCTTTCCAGTTGTATATAATACTTACAAATTCCTTGGTGATTTGTGACACGCCAGGATATCTCAAGCCAAAAAAAACGGTCCTTAGAAAATGACACTGCAAGAATCGAACATGACATTTCGCTCCCCTCCTTGTACTACTTCACCCCCTCAATATTCGGGCGCCATTTTGAGAATTTGCATGACCAACCTAGCGTTCCACTAGCACGGTCAGAACGAATATTTCGTTATTTTCATTCACATTCTGTTTCTTTAGCGCCACTATGATCGTTCGTAACTGTTTTCACCCCTGTTCCACACGCAACTGTCATCTGTCAAAAACTGTTAAAAACGCTAAGAATGATCACAACATTTCGCTAATTTTTACCCAGCTCCCTACTTGGGTTAAAATTAGCACTTTTTGACGTTTTCAACATCAGCTGTGATTAGCTGTCAGTTGTTCCACTAGTCACAAAAATTGCTAAAAACGAAATTTTCGAAATTTTCAATAATAACGTTATTACGCTAAAGAAACACCATTTTGTGGTAGAAATTATCGTAGCGTTTTGGGCAAAATAAGTGCCGTGTGGAACACGCTACCAGGAGTCAGGACGCCAGGCCGCCATTGTTTATTGTGTTGATGAAAAGTGCTTGAGTTGATTAATTTCCGCCACTTTAAATCCACAATTTATGCAATATCGTGTAAATTTTCGGCAATGTTTCGAAAGTGTTGTGTGCCCATGTGCAATAATTTACGACAGGACGTTAAATTGCATAAATTACCCGCTGCAGAGGACAGTAAAAACCGGTGGTTAAAGTGCATAGGTTATGAAAATATTGGTGAAATAATCACCACGAACATGTTTGTGTGCCATAAACATTTTGAACAGAGGTTTGTGAACCCGACGACTAATCGTTTGAAGGGTGATGCCTATCCATCCTTGTTTACTGACTTGGAGATTTCCTCAGGACATCCGTCAGCGGTCCTTACAGGAACAGGTAGGTAGAACGTTAGTTCGTCTGTGACAGGTAGGTCTTACTGAATGATTCATGATGAATTGACGATGGATATTTCAAAAACAATCGTCCTTCAACATGCATTTTCGTTCAATGTCATAATTAACAAAGAATTTATATTTAACTTTAATTGTATTAATATTTTCTAATTTTTTAGATTCCAAGAAGACAAGTGATCATAGTTATTCCAAGAAGTGCCACATTGATCATTCATATGCACAACCACCTAATAAAATGACATGCCTTGAAGTTAAGGGTATGTATTAGTATTTTGTACTAAAATAATCCTGGCGTAGAAACTATCCTCTTGCTCTGCTGTGGGTCAACCACCACAATCAACTTATAAATATAATATTTTAGAATAATTGTTTTGGTTGCTTCACTATAATGAATGGTAAATAAAAAATTATACAAAGTCCAAAACCAATTATTAACCTAACAGTAAGTAACACACTTAGCATAGGTATGGAGTGTGTACTGTGTGTGCTGTATGTATGAAGAAGTTGTTTGTTTACAGCCTAAGGAACTCTGAGAAGCCAAGCTTTTTTCATCATAGCATGTGAGCTATTTAATTAAGATCAATGTTATGCTAATTATACTTGCTGGTAATGAATAAATGTCTTTTTATTTTTTATTTTATTTATTTATTTATTAATGTGCACAATATAGTTATCTTACAGATAACTATATTGTGCAGTCATAAAAAATAAATAAGAGATAAGAATTATGGCTTTCTTCACTACATGTAACACATTTCTTTTTCAGATACTTGTACCATCACCTCAATAGATCAGGAAGTTGCTGTTTCATCTTCCAGCTCTGCAATCCAAGGTATTTCAAGGACTTTTTTGCAAAGGGACTTTTTTTGTAATTAAGATTTTCATAAACATGAGTTTTTTTTTCAATTTGTTAATGATTTTTTGTCTTGATCGAAGTACAAGTCGAGAACAGATATATCCTACTAATATTATAAACGCAAAAGTTTGTAAGTACGGATGGATGGATGGATGTTTGTTACTCTTTTTTACATAAAAACTACTGTATGGATTTTAATGAAATTTTACAAAAATATAGCTTATGCATCAGAATAACACATAGGTTACAATTTATAGAGTTTCCACGCGGACGATGTCGCGGGCGGCCACTAGTTGCCACATAATTTTGAACCAGGCCCGGTTCTAGCATAGGACTACATTGTTGATGAAATGTCATAATTGTTTTTTTTTTTTTCAGATACTTGTACTATCATCTCAATGGAGCAGGAGGTTGCTGTTCCATCTTCCAGAACTGCAATACAAGATACAAAAGGTATTTACAAAGACTTTTAGCATAGGGTGTAACTATAATTTTCATCGTCAATTTGTATAATACTTCAATACGTTGTTGCGCGTTCATCTTGAGTGAACTAATGAGCTTAATTTCTTAAATACGTTTGGACATAAACTTAAATATAAGTCACTTAAAATTAAGTTAAAATTTAGTTACCTACTTATCAACTTAAAGGCCGATATCATATTATGATATGTACCATCAGTGATTTCTTTGTAACTATGTCTCATAGTTTCAGACTTTCCTATACAGACTGAAATGTGTTTTTTTATTCTAGCTCTTTATTCGGATGGAAAACCCGTCAGCAAGACCATGAAAAATACAGCAGCGGCAGTATCGTTTTTTGAAGACTTGTTTGACAGTGTCAACGGAGCGGGCACAAATGAAAAAAAATCGAAAGGAAAATTTCTGCGCAAGGCTGTTACAGCAAAATCTGCACATCATAAGTTTTGGGATGAGGCAATTAAAACCTTGAAAGGTATTCAATTTATTTGCAAAGATGGGACACAAAAAAGTGTCCCTTCTCTAAAAAATTGGGTCATTACTCTAAAAAGTTTTGAAAGGGTGTGGGAGCTAATGAATTAAAAAAAATATATATTATGAGGCCCCGATATTTCAACTCTGATATTATTGAAAACTTCTTTGGCCAAGTGCGGGCCTATAATAGGGTATTATCCTATGATGAAAATATGCATCAGATTGTTGATATTTTATCGCTAAACATTAATTTAAACCATTTTAACCAACTTTTTACACAAAAATATGTATGATTTTTATAAAATATCAAAAATAAAATTATGAATTTTTCACGTTTGACCACGTGACTAAAAACGCACGAGAATGGAATGTGACGTCATATTCTTGTACTTCTTCTTTTTTTTTAATGGCCTCCCGATTTCCTTAAAGAATAGCCAGCATCAGAATCATTATCGTCATGCATCAGCGAGTAAAAGCCACTTTTTCTGCATTTCAGTGTTCTTCTGTATGGTTGCAGAGATTTTCCCCGGTGTTTTGATAGACGTATTAGTACATTTTGGCACTGCGCACCATTTATAAGGCATTTTTAATAGGCTTAAAACATTTACTAACAAACGTAAACAGTAGGTATTCTGGGATTTGGCATTTTCAGTGTAATTTGACAATTGACACTTGACAGTTACAGTGTTACAAGAATGTGACGTCATGACAACACATTATAGCGTTTTCGCGCCTATAATATTAATTTAAACTTTTAGGTTAATTTGCAAGGAAAATAAAGAAATTCACAAAGAATGGTTCAAACTGCTAATGTATTTTGGTATTAGGAACAATTTGACATACTTTTCAAAAACTTGGAAAATACCCTATTATTGGAGTAATGACCCAACTGCATATGCATTTATAAATACGTTTAAATCTTTGTTAATCACCAGATTTATAAATTTTCACTCTGAAAATTACAATTGTAAAGAAGACGCCAGTCAAAGCATATTAAATATACAGTCGCTTTTTGAGAATGTAAACACTGCACCATCACCTGATTCAGTATCGGCAACTGGTACAACAATAACCGATACTGAATCCATGAGCATTGAATTTGAGGAAAATCTTCAACAGCAGGCGAGACGTGAAAGAATAAATATACATTCTCGAGCATATACAGCAGGATGGGTAACCAGGAAAATTCTTACAAAAATTAAATGCAAAGTGTGCAAAAATAATTTGCTGTCGTACAGCAGCACACATGAATTTATTAAACCAAAAGAATATAAAACAAAAACTCAAAAAAAATTGGTATACCCATCCGAACATGTTGTTTCAAGTTTTGGCAATATAATTACGTGTACAAATGAATATTTGGAACAGCACAGACATAAAACTAATATAAGTGAAACAATCAAACAAGAAATATGTTCCACATATTCATTTGTATTTCTAAATTGTCAATCACACAGAGAAATCGTTCTCGACCATTTGTTGAAAATTTCAATTAAACTATGCATATTTAACTGGTGCAATGTAATAAATAAAATATTAAAAGGGACTGACATACAAAAGGGCTGAGAAATGTAACTTGCATCCAATGCAAAAGAAGGCTGTTCTTAAATATAAGAAAAAGATAAAAAATAAAAACGTATTTAAATAATCATTTTGTTTTAATTGTAACTTCCGTAATGTATTTATTTTTGAATTAACAAGGGCCGTATTTTCAATCGCCGGACAGCACATTTATTCCTAGGAACAAATGTCTGGCGATTGGAAATATTGGCCATAAGGAAAAGTCCCAATTATTTCAAACCGAGCACCCTAATTAAGGCTGAACATTTTGATTCCTCAGCCAAAAAGAAAAAAAAAAGAAATGTCATGTTTAATTGCCAAAAAAAAAAAAGAAATGTCATGTTCAATTCTTGCAATGATACAAAGACAATGTAGGCGACATGGCGGTCTGAACGTTAGTTCTTCTGAGTAGTCTGTGATTTGTGATCATTTTGTGATAAACTCAAAACGAAGTTAAATTTTAAAAACATTGGACATAAATTACTAAAATAAAAATAAAATAATATAAATTTAAATGTTGTAGAAATATATTGATGTACGTGTACATATTCACATTAACATTTATATATAATCTGTCTAGATTGCGTTCTATAATAAATTTGGTTTGAGACTTCTTAAATTTGTGTTTGCCAAAAAGGATGAGTACTATGGACGAAATAGAGGAGGAAGCGAAGGCGGCGGCAGAGAAGATGGTAATGAATATGATGCAAAGACCGGGGCAGCTAGAAAAAGTAAGCAAATTAATAAAATTAATTAAAAAATCTTACTACTTAATATTATAAAATATGTGAAAGTTTGTGAGGATGTATGGATGGATGTTTGTTCCTCTTTCACGCAAAAACTACCGAACGGATTTCGATGAAATTTGGTATGGTAGTAGTTTACACTCTGGATTAAAACATAGGCTACTTTTTATACCGAATAAATACAGTGTTCCCGAGGGTTACTATAATTACGCGGGCGGAGCCGTGGGCAACAGCTAGTATACAACAAATCCCACAACTAACAAGAAACCTATCCATGTGAAATTTACGAGGATGGATTAATGGGTGTTTTTTGCTCTTCCAAGCAAATAACTCCTGCATGAAACTTAACAGTTATACAGCTTATACATCAGAATAATGAATAGGCTTAAAATTATTATAAAGATATCCTGTAAATTTCAGAAATATACTTACAAACTGCTGTAAAGTATAAGTAACCAATTTTTTTTTAGGTAGAGCAATACAAGAAAAGAATTACACATAAAAAAGCATCTATAGAAGCTCAACTTAAATCAGCAGTACAGGGTAAATTAGATGGAGTAAGTGTTGGACTAAAACAACTTCAAGAATGTTTGGATGATGTCCATCAGATGAGTCAAAAGTAATTACAAAAAAGCCCACATTCTATTACTGTATCTAACTATCACATTCAATACCTTTGTGCTTTCCAAATTTTATTACTTCATTTATTTACAAAATGTATGAAAAACATTCACTTAATAGAATAAAATTGCTATCTGCTTCTCTGGACAAGAACAATAAAACACTTTTTATGGTTCTGTAGCTAAATGGCAAAAAACTGAACCCTTATGGATTAGGCATGTCTGTCTGTCTGTCTGCCGTCCGTATGTCACAGCCACTTTTTTCCGAAACTGTAAGAATTATACTGTTGAAACTTGGTAAGTAGATGTATTCTGTGAACTGCATTAAGATTTTTATACAAAAATAGAAAAAATACCAATAAATTTTAGGGTTCCCCATACGTAGAACTGAAACTCAAAAATTTTTTTTTTTCATCAAACCCTCAATGGATAAGTCTTCAAAAATAATATTGAGGTTTGCAATTTTTTTTGTCTAAACTGAATAGTTTGCACAAGAGACACTTCCAAAGTGGTAAAATGTGTGTCGTCCCCCCCCCCCCCCCCCCTGTAACTTCTAAAATAAGAGAATAATAAAACAAAAAAAATATATGATGTACATTACCATACAAACTTCCTACGAAAATTGGTTTGAACGAGATCTAGTAAGTAGTTTTTTTTAATACGTCATAAATCATAAACCACAATTTACCTTCATTCAATCAACTCAAATATAAAAAAAATAAAAATGAAAAACAATTTCATAAACATAAATCTTATACATAAACCATGAACCATTATTTTTTATTTCAAGTTTGTACGGAACCCTCGATGCGCGAGTCCGTGCACTTGGCCGGTTTTTTATTTAATTAGTATTAAGTATAATAACATATATTTGGTGGTGGGTTTGACATTTTAGATATTTTAATTCTCTTAAAATTAAAACATAGTCAAATCTTTAACTATTTAAATTATGTTATAATAAAGTAATACAAGGTGGTGGTAGCTTTTTCTGTTGATTTTCTGAAGATAGCTTGTAAATATATTTTTTCATTTTCAAGGTAGGTTGGTAAGTAAAAGGGTAAATTATTATTTAACATAAATTTAATTTCCTTTAATTTCTGTCAGTTACATCATTTGATTTTCAATACAGTATTCTTAATTTAGAAAGCAACTAAAATCCATACTTCCATACTAATATTATAAATGCGAAAGTGTGTCTGTCTGTCTGTCTGTCTGTCTGTCTGTCTGTCTGTCTGTCTGTTACCTCTTCACGCCCAAACCGCTGAACCGATTTTGATGAAATTTGGTATAGGGATACTTTGAGACCCGAGAAAGGACATAGGATACTTTTTATCCCGGAAAAAATGTACGTTCCGCCGCGATAAACGAATTTTGGCGCAACGGAGTTGCGGGCGTCATCTAGTAGTATATAAAATAAATTTATTTTTAAGGATGGATGAACTTGAAGATCATCTGAAAAGGGTGCCACCTTTAGTGGCTTCTCTGCAGTCTGTCCGAGAAGAAGACTCTAGGCATTCACAATATGTGACAGCTATGGACAGCCTTAAACATATATTTACAGTACCAGAAAGCGTTGCAAAAACAAAACAGTGGATTGGTGAGGGAAAACTGTTACATGCTCATCAGGTAACTTTGTTTCATTATTTATTTTAGATATAATTATATCTCAGTAATTGGTCACTAGGGTACATCCATAAATAACGTCACACGAATTTCACGATTTTTGACCCCCTCCCCCGTCCTTGTCATAGTTGGTCACATTTGTCCCTAGTGTGACGTCACATATTACAATTTTACATCTAGAAATAATTGATCATATCATAGCTATTACTTAACACTTAGATTAAAATATATTTAGAAATGTGTGACGTCACAAAAATGAGGACCCCTCCCACCCCCTTGTCACACAATGTCACACTTCGTCGACCCCCTCCCTCCCCCTTAATATGCGACGTAATTTATGGATGGCCCCCTATCTTTTATTCTAATAATTTTTATTATGCAAATGAGATAAAGTATTATAATTTATTGCAGTGCTTAAGTGATTTAGAAAATTCTAGAGACGATCTACTGTATGAATTACACAGACTTCCAAATCAATCTTCACATGACAAAATAATGCTTAAAGCATATTTTGAAGATGTAGAGGTGGTATCCAATTTACTTGAAAAGCAAATAAAGCTGATTTTGGCAAGAACACTAAATACTGTTAGGAAAGAACCAACTGTGATTGTTACTGCTTTACGGATTATTGAAAGGGAAGAGAAGAGGGATCAAATGGCAGTTCAGGTAGAAAAAAAAACATAATATTCTTATGGTAGTAAAAATATATTAAAAACCAATAACATAAAAATTTGTTACCAAAATGAAGTTCAGTGATTTTGGCAGTCTATACATGTATGTTTGTTCCATCAAAGCGCCTAAAATACTGATCCGATTTAAATGAATGTGGTGTCAATAGATTCGTAATAATAGCCTCGCATAACATAGGTTTACGTAATTTACGTAAACGTTTTAAAGTTTTTTTATTTCAATAATTTATATTTAAATTTGTTACAAACATTCACAGCAACAAGATCAATCTGGTTTTATCCCACCTGGAAGACCTAAGAATTGGCGGAATAAGGCTTTCGAAGTGCTAGAATGTGCTGTGGCTCAACGAGTAGAGGGCACCAGAGTAGATGAAAGAGAAGACAATAAGCTATGGCTGATACGATATTTGGAGCTTACCCGCCAACTCATCCTAGAAGATTTGCGAGTCGTCAAAACACTGTGTGTGCCGTGTTTCCCCCCACACTACGACATTGTCAACAAATACGTCAACATGTACCACACCTGTTTGTCTTCTAGTGTAAGTTTATAACACAATTTCATAATTTACTTTCTGTAACCTTTTTGAATACAAGCTTTAATTCACTCTGATTTTCTGAAAATGATTGGTATCATTTAGTTCGAGCTAGCCCATCCATAAACAGTGCTAAGTGTGAGTTTTTCTTTTTGCATTCAATCGTGAGCATGTTTGGCATTTACTAGGAATTTGTGTGGCTACTTCCACATTAAAATGGCTATATTTTATGAATTTCTGGTTCATATCCGGCTCGGAGGTCCAAAAATATAATGTAGGGGCATCTGCTGCAACCTTCCGTACATGAATAATATAAAAGATGTATGATATAAATATTTGATATGTCAGAACGATTGGGGATGATAAAACCTTTCCGGTTGAATGCTGAATGATAACAATTTTTTTTTAAATGAACATTAATGCAATTTGCAAGCGCACATATGTCACATGGCGACGAACAAAGAAAACTGCTTACTGTGCTAAAATTATTCATGTACGGTTGGCAATAACCCATATAGTGGGTATAGTAAAATTTCTAAATATTATTTTCAGCTCCAAGACGTAGTGAACACCGGACTGGAGGGTAATGAATATGTGACTTTGCTCTCGTGGATACTGAACACGTACCCGGGGCCCGAGCTGATGTCCAGTCCAGAGGTGAAGGTCGATGTGTCATCCCTGCCACCGCTGCTCAGCAATGAGACCATGAAGAAATTGGAAGATGAATACTTACAGGTTTATGTTTATACAAAAATTTCCTCTAGTTAAACCAAAACCAAACAAAAAATATATTTTTTTGGTTTATTTTTTTACACATTTTTTTTAGCACTAGGCTTTATTAAAATTAATATTTTTCCAACATCATATATACATTTTCATTACTTTTAATTTAGGGGTTTTTCCTAAAGACATCAGCAGTTTGGTTTTAATATACCTACTAACGTAGCGTTTTGGATCGCGATAACAGCATAGCGGTTGCCAGTGACATCAAAATGTACAGGCCACTAATACTGGTGCCATTTAGTAACACATGCTTAGTTAAGAATCATTCTAGAAAATGGAGTCGAACTACATTGAGTGGATGGAGAAGACGCTGGCGACGGAGCGCGCGGAGTGGGGCTCGGAGCGCGCGCCCGAGCTGGAGCCGCACACCAACGCGTTCCACACGCACACGCCCGTCATCGTGTTCCAGATGATCGACCAGAACCTGCAGGTCGGTGTAAATGTGGGCCTAGCAGGAATTTTTCACAGCGTCGTAAACATAATATTATCGTATGAATTTATATGAAAGTCAAAATCATGACCCATACAAATTTCATTCCTTATCTTTATCTTTATTCCTGTATGATGTTTAATGAAATGTGAGGATAGAAACCTGCACGTAATATAATACTATACCCGGCGTATTTTGTACATCGTGACATCAAGTATAATTTAAACTGAACATATTATAGGCATCATTGCTGTCTGCACTCTGCCACTCAATGATTTTTATCAATTACTATCACTCGTATTATTTTCAGGTTACAGAGACGATAAGCAAGGAAATAACATTCAAAGCGTTACTGCTAAGTATCGAGCAAGTTACCCGTTTCGGTAATATGTACAGAGAAGGAGTAGCGCAATTTAAGGTAAATAACTGTTGAGTTCATTTTTACCCGACTACAGCGAAGTTACTACTAGGTCTATTACGCATAAGCAGTATGGGAGCAGGGAGGTGCTTTACGCATGCTTATATGCATGCACTCACATATTTGTTTGCAGGTTGTAGATATTTTTTCGTGCTTTAGGATATAATATTAATTTAATTGTATTATATACGTTTTAATTGAATGCCTATTATTTCCAAAAAACTACGACGAAACGGAAGCTTTAAACATTTTTCAACAATAAACAATATTACTAATGACAATATAAAAAAAAACGTGTTGCACTCCGGGTGTGCCGGCAGAAGCGAAAATTTGAACATTAACGTCTGTCTTATGAATTTTCGATCAGGTTACGTGTCCTGACGCGAGTTAAGAACTTAACATTTTTTACCCATCCCAAAAAAGCCATACCATTGGAAATTCGTCATGTAGGTTAAAAGATACGAACTAAAATAGTTTCACGCTCCTGTAAGGGAACTAAGACAGCAAACAGTTGCAAGTTGCATCGTACGAATTTTCGATCAAGTTACGTATCCTGACGATAGTTTAACATTTTTTACCCATCCGAAGAAAAGTGCACAACGCCGCTAAAGGACTTCTCACTGCCAACCTGCCAACTGAATGCCAACTTAAAGAAAAAAAAAACACTTGTAAATTTTCTGCCACTTGCGCGAAAAGTATGCGAAAGCAGTACTTTTAAGAGTGCTCGATTGTGTGAAGCGTTGCTGTAGTTGAAACATTCAACGTTGAGCCGTATAATGCGCTTTAATGCTGTAATTGGAAAACCACCATAAGCTATAATTATAATTGACGTAGTCGGGCTATAGTTTTTATAAAAAGTTGTATCACTTTGTAGTTATTAAACTACCTACCTATTGCAAACGGCTTTACGGATTTTATGGCGGTTCATTTTTATTTTAGTTTATCCCGACATTTCGATAACATTCGTAAAAGTGGTTTTATTTAAGTAGTTATAAGAAGTCAAAATAACTAACTAGTATTTACTTCACAATTTTTCATAATACCTTAAATCCGTCTTAATTAAACCCACCTACATTAGATCTTTAGATCTATTCTAAAGATCTATTAGATCTTTTTTTTTTTATAATATTTAAATTGACAATTTAAATATTATAAAAAAAAAAGATCTAATAACTTAAAATTATTGTTAAAAAAGCTGCTGACACGTTTAGCGACACGCTGCGCTTTAACCGAGCTCTTGCGTACGGGTGTGCGCGTTCGTGGTACTTGTGCGTGTATATTTAATTAGCTAAAGGGTGGTTTGGTGTGATTGACTTTATTTAAATCGACATTATCTGATGTTTCGTATAGAAGCTGCACTTCGCGGACCGGTCGCGCGTGGCGTACTTCACGCACCACATGATCACGGTGGTCAACAACAGCGCGCAGATGGCGCGGCTGGCGAGGCAGACGCAGGCGCGCCGCTGGCCGCCCGGCAAGCATGACCCACACGCCGCCGCCACCATCGACCGCCTGCACGACACCTTCCAGGTGGGTGTCGTATTGTACAGAAGCTGCACTTCGCGCACCTACTGCATGCACCACACTACCCGCTCTGAATTTTACCGGGCCCACCGAATTCTGGATCATATAGTCCCAGCCTTATTTACAAAGACTTCCGTTCAGGCCGTAATAAAAAGTTTTTTTCAGGCATTGAGAGATGAAGCTGTGAAGTTTTTGCTGGAGGAGGCGTTTTTGGACTTGGAGGAACATTTCGAAGATATCTTCACCGCCAAATGGCAGACCTCCAGCGTGCCCATCGACGTCGTGTGCGTCACGCTAGAGGACTACTTCCAGGACTACAACCATTTGCGAGAGAAAAACTTCGAGTACGTGATAAATGAGGCTCAAAATCTGGTTTATAAGAAGTATATAACGGCTATGCTGTCCAAGAAAATTACATTCAAAACCGTCGAAGAAGCCCAGCAGGCGGCGACTAAGGTGGTGAAGGAAGCGAATCAGATACGGTCGTTCTTCAGAAGAATCGCTTCCAATGCTGAGGGCGTGAACGTCGACTACCCGTTTGAAGTTATCAGCATGTTGGCCGAGGTGAGCTTACATTTGCATCTTTACTAATAAGCAAATTAGCTTTATGTACTTTTGAGTTTTATATCTAATATCCTACATCAAACTGATCGCTAAGCCTTTTTTCTTTACGTACTATGTATAGAAGAAAAGGCTTAGCGTCACTTTAACGCGTAATGTAGACGACGCAACGTCATGTTCATTTGAGCCCAAAATGAGCGCATAAGGCTGACCTCACAATATGTATAGTGCGATTCAAATGAGAATAGGATCGAGTCGGCGCCATATTGTTTCGAATTTAGACTGTTATGATAGTTAAATTTATGTTTAGATAATTGATTATTATTTAACGTTTCTATTTAAATTCGATGCAATGCTAATAATATTTATGTGCACAAAAGTTTTTCTGAAAATCGCACTTTTCAAGTGATATTTGACAGATAAAGGTCATTGACGTTCCTATTCTCATTTGAAACGCGTTATATGCGCGTTACTCGGGCGTCTGAGTGGCGCGTGTGAGCGATTGGGCGATGCTGACGCTGCGTACGCGCTCGACGCTCACACGCCCGAGGAACGCGCACGCCTAATGTGGGGGACGCCGTAAAGGAATTTCACTACGGTACAATTACCCACTTATTACAATTACCCACAAAATTGGGTTAGACGTAAATGTAATTACATCTGCAGGAGGTGGGGTAAATACTTTGATATTTTACTCATTTCAAGAAATATTCTTAGAAAATATTACGATGAACATTGAACAATATATTGAATATCTCCACTTCTCCATGGATTTGGATTTAAAAAATGTGGATGAAAATGACATAATCTAATAATACTTTGGTTTATGTTCGCGAATTTTTAATAAGCGGGTAAAAAACGACTAACGTTTTTACTGAATTCAATGTCTGTCCTGATTTGTACATGGGAAGGTGTAAAATTTGTGCAACTTACGTGTGCACCTTAGTTGGTAATGTGACCATACTTCCATAGTATAAATGTGCATATTTAAATCATACGGGCTGTACGTAATGTGTCGGCCGCGCAGGTGATCCGCTGCGGCGACGCGGAGATGGTCTCGCTGGACCTGCACGGGCTGCTGGACAAGTGCCCGGACATGTCGGACGAGCAGCTGGCGCGGCTGCTGGCGCTGCGGGCCGACCTGCCGCGCGCCGCCGCCCGCGACACCGTGGCGCACGTGCGCGCCGCCCGCCCGGCCGCCCGCGCGCACGCGCACGCGTCCCTGTTCGCGGACATCACATTCGCCGACCGCCTGCTGCCACATTTCACGCTCTGAGCGCGTGACGCTCGGGCCCTGCTGCCGGCGATGCCCGAGCTTTAAACTCTGACGTGCGCGTGCGAATCCCAATCCTCTTGTGACTGTAGTGGATACCTTACTACATACCGCGTTCTTATCTTCTAAAAGGAAAGTTAGTAATCGAGACGTAATTTTTTTAGAGAGAACAAATTTTCGTACAAAGTTACGCCATCTTGGTTTTCAACATACTTCAAATGTCAAAATGGGCCCAAAAATCTTAAAATTGGGGCCATTTAACTGGATACACTTTTCGCCTCAACATGCCTCGTCTATAATATGTCTATGCTTTTCACCACCAAAACCCTCTGCATACTAAGTTTCATGATAATTGTTGAAGCCGTTTCCGATATTCTGATTTTAACTTATAATATTTATGTATATTTTATTCAAGAATTGGTCGTTTAAAGTATTATAAATATATTTTCTAGTTATTATTGTGTAAATGTATTTGCAAAAATATTAAATATAATATATTCAAGTTAGTACATAGTTAATGTAGATAATTAATTGTATTTATGAGTATAAAAAATAAAGACAATATTTTAATAATAATTAATATGATGGATTTATTTTAAAACACTAGTAGCCCTTAATTTAGGAAATATTAACTTTCCCATAGGACAAAAGTAATGTTTTCTAAATATTATTATTATTAGGCCGCATTTCTCGTCAGCTACAGTTCAAGATATAAGTTTAGATAACTGATTGGTGTTATGACGGTTGATTCACAACTACTAGAATAGAAGGTACGAGTCCACACTCCACACAGTCTAGTTGCAGAAATACCGCGCGAGCGCGAGTGACATCGCCGCGTTCTTTATTTAAAAATTGTTTTTTTTTTTGTTTTAACTTAGCAAATGCAAACGTTTATGGAGTTTAGTGAATAAGTTGTGTTATTAGATTGGTGTTATTAATCTCCCGCGAAGACCAAATTGCACAAATCAGTCGCTGGAGATCGCGGCTGGAGCGATGTGGTTCGTTGCTCTGTTCCTGTGTTTTGTCGCTGGTAAGTGCATTTTATTACTTTTTGCTTAGGTATCAAGTGTTTTCTTATGAAACAGTACATATGTTATGCTTAGATATATTACATCTGTTGTTTCTGTGTATCTGGAAGTATACTCACTTTTAAACTAGCTCACTTATATTAATATCTATTAAATCATCCACGAAATATGTGTCAATAGACCTCGTGTTAGTTCAGCTGTAACGTAATTTCAAACACATTAATCAATAGATTTCACCTTCATCTTGCACGGTTGTACTTTTCGAAAACATTCAAATTAATCGTTCTGGGTTTGTTCCAAAAACCGTAATAAATCCATAACGATCTTTTGTTATGACTGACGCTATTGGTTTTAGGTCTTTAATTATTTATAGTATTTTCCTAAGGTTTACGTATTACGTGGCCAATTTTTACCCCGCTCCCCCCAGCAGGCTTAGCATGCGCATAGAAGAAACACCGAAGAAAAGAAAATATGACAGATTGAAGAAACATTAATACCGTTCGGAGCAAAATAGGTCTTATTATAAGGTAGCAAGGTCGATGTATCGTCGTTATGAGAAATAACATTTCTTTTCTTCCCGAGCATGAGCTCACAAAATGGCCTCTTTTGACAGCTAAAGTAGAAACGTTTTCTTAATTTAATGTCAAAAAGTCCCACAATAATGTCAACCACTCCACATCATGGCGGTCCTAGACAAAAAGTTTCTTTACGTTGAGTCATATACCCTCTCTAGCGTGTCAGAGTTTTTTGACAGTTACCCCCCTCACGCGTCGAAGTGTTTTTCGCGCCAAAAAACGATACCCCCCCACGTCTCCCGCCTTTTCCCGTGATATTATTTTTCAGGATTTCAATATTTTATTTTAAATAAAACCTATTCATGTTATGTATATTTAAAAATAGAATATATTCCCTAAGTGATTACGTATTATGAATCGAAGCAGACAGATTTATAACAAATTACACCACACTCCTCTCGAAGCACTTGAAACTAAACATTTCAACGTAAACAATAACCCGACCTTTGAACCCGATACTCATTCACACATGTTGATTGTTATTAGTACGGTCTACTAATGATAATGGATAAGATTTATGACGGTCTCAAGTACTAACACGAATGTATAGACGCAATTTCACAGAATGACAAATGAAACAGCTGATGGCGTCCGTCACTCTGACGCAGGCAACTCCCGTGTTTTTTTTTCAAGATTAAATTGTTAAAGTGTAAATAAAACCTATTCATGTTATATATATTTAGAAAGGAGATTAAATATCCTAATTGATGATATAACTGGAATTAAGAAAAATACTAATTTAATAAAAGAAATCTTGATTCAAACATAACACACACGTATTTTTTTAATATTCCATTGCAAACCTAAAGTAAGGCCAAATTTATGTTTCTATATAGTGAAATTTGCTTAATTTACGTAGATGCACACATTATACATAAAATTTAAATAGAAAAACAGATATAAAACAAATTACAGTTACCTACTATAAAATTGTCAGTCTAATTTCGATTCCCGCGATTTTTATTTTTCCGAATTATATTGTTATAATGTATGTAAAACCTATGCAAATTATATATATTTAAAAAGTAGAATAGATTTCCTAAGTGATGACGTAAATGGAATTTAGAAATATACTCATTTATTAAATGAAATCTTGATGCAAACAAATAAACTTTGATTTTTTTTTCATATATTGTTTGAAAACTCAATTAAATATAAAATTTATGTTTCTATACATTGAATTTTGCTTTAATTACGTAATTGGATATATAATACAAAATATTTAAATACAAAAACAGTTGTACTAACAAGGATTGGAGCAAAACTAATTACAATTACTATGAAAAATATCTGACATAGTACATATTTTGATTGCTCAATAAACTGTAACTGAGACATAATTATATGAATATTTTTATATTTTTATGCAGTTCAGGATGTTAAATATTACAATAACACATTAATTTTTTACAACGCACAATGTAAATAGTAACTGATTGAACCCTCCGAAAATAGTCCTATTTTGACGGAAATGTCTTACAAAAACAATCATAGTAACTAATTTACTTATTATTATCCATAAATTCTATTCCTAGATTCTACAATAAATACTGTTCTAATAAAATATCTAATAAAATGTTCAATTCAAAATGCATTTTACAAGAAAATCATAAACTCACTATGATAAAAATCTCAATAAAAACGTATATTTTTCGATCGATTTTCCGAAGTAATTTATAGTAGAATTATAGAAAATACTTAATATACGCATAAAAAACTTAATATTAATTACATAAATGTTAAAATTACGTGGTACAAACAAACCACTTACAAATTATAAATACATTTCTATGGGCTTTCCCGCCTTGCCGACCGTCGGCAAGCGACGCTTGGGGATATAGCTGTCACTTACCGACCGTCGGCAATCGACGCTTGACAGGATACTTGAATATTTGTTCGTTTTTGACAGAAGATTTCCCGGCAACCATTTTAAAAATATGGCGGTTTAGAAATGTTGTCTTCTATTGACGACCTTGTCATCATGGATTAAGAACTATTTTGCAACGAACTGTTTTGGATAGAATATTTCTTCATTAAATGTATTTCTATGGATCGCCATGCTAAGCCATAGTGACCATATTTTGTAGACTACTAGGTAGGACAAAATTTGGCGCCATAACAAAGAAGTGTCGTTTTTAACGTGCAAAACTCGAGACGGTTGAAATGTGAAATTTGAGATTAATAGAGCTAAATTCCTAAGAAACTACGCCACGATATGTAGGTGATTGCTATCTGAGGTACATATACGTTGTTGACAGACAAAATATTTAAAATTTAGATCAGAAACTTAAAAGTATGAAAACACCAATTAATAGGTATAAAATTGTAATTATTGTAATCGTTTGCCTAATGGCAGCATTGTCTATATGACTAAGCTCCTTAAATAAAATAAAAAATATCCCCAAATTTCCAAAAGATTGAGAGCGGCTCGGATCAAATGCTCGAAAATTGCGAACTAACCCAAGGGCTATTATTGCTTCGTGCGCATTAAATCTAGTTCCACTTTCCAGGCTAGTTCTATAGTGTCACAAAAATATCCGAAAACGGATGGGAAAAATATGATAGTATTACGAAAACGGGAATAAAACTCATTCTACATGGTCAAGGCCAGCATTTGAGGTCATTGCTCATTGCCAACGACACAACTCCAGAAAATTACAACGGGAAGTTAAAGGAAGATAATCTTATTCAATACAGTGGAATGCTGTGCAAGGTCTCTCGAAAACTCGAAGAGAGCTTGATTAATTTTGACAAGGTATAACATTATTTTTATTTGGATTTCCTTCATTATATTTTTTGATACCTAGTACATAGTAAGAAGGTAGACAGAAATATGAATAAGAAATGTAAGTTGAAGAATAGAAAAATGTACTAGATACCTACCCCAAAGTGTGGGGTAGGTTATATATTATAGGTATGACTTTAGATATGTCTTTTATAAGAGTGAGAAATTCCTAAGATATTCCACAATAAAGAGCATTTTTTTTTGGTAAAGTATGTCCCCCTCTAAAAGATAAACGGCTGGCTTGAAAATTTTGGAAAAATTCTGACTTGGCCGGTTTTGTAATTTGTTGTTTCTACACGTTACTCGGATACGAAGTTCATGGGGTCAATTCTCTATCGGTCTGTATTCTGTTCCTACATTGTGTAAATACACAAAACATGCTAGGGACTAAATTACATACAAGGATTGAAAAAAGAAGGAAAAATATTTCCCGCTGGCAAAACTTTCGTTTTCGCATTGACCTGTGTTACCATACGATATACAATACATTACCAATTACCATAGATTAAACAGCTATTTAGTAAACCGTAGAGTTCATCCGATAGTCTGATTTGCTCCATATGGCCCATGATTAGATAATAGATCTAATATTTAACGGCATCGCGTGCGTTGAGGTCGGCGCGGACCGCGGAGGTATTTTTAACACTCCCGGACCAACTCAAGGTTGCCCAAGATAGTCGCATTCATTTGGATATGACCTAATTTTCTATAAACATTATAAATAGAATTCAGTAACCTACAGACAACCGCGATAATCCTGTTAAATATTTGCCGCATAGGTTGATCAGAAAGAACATGTGAAAAATTTGCAACACATAGGATAATATTGTATGTTGTCTACATTGTCCAAGGGTGGAGGGTATCGAGACACGCGATAGCGTGTCAAGCCAAGTTCAAGTAACAGAACTGGCGAGTAGCACCGTGTGTAATATTACACGAACCATTTGGAGCCACTTTTGACCCCCTTCATAACTCAAAAACTATTTCACATAAACGTGTCAAATTTGGCTCATATATTGAGACTTGCGAGATACATATGTGCTCCAAATTTCATAAACACACCTCAAACGGTTATCTAGACATTAACATCCATAAATCGTCGTTTTTATCACTGACTGACCTAATTAGTTGAATACAAAGGAATAAATCAGAAATTCGATGGCTAGTTTCTACCAGCAAGCCAAATTTTCGGAATAATAAAATAAGAACCGACAAGTAACAGGTTTAGAACTTGCGATAATTCGTATATGAAAACTAACCAAGTCAGACCTTAGGCTACAATATAATATTATCCTAAGTTATGAGAAGAAATGATATTTTATGTTGTTATAAATAAATTTCAGGACTGACCATTGAACTTGGCACCCATTTAGATCTCACTTCTTTTGTCGTTGAAGTCTGAAACAACCAAGGCATATATTCTTCACACACACACAAACACACACACACCAAGACATTATATTTACACTAATCAATTACTAACCCTGACATCACCATCCCAAATAATGCATTAAACTCGGAAAAACAATAAATTTACTGTTAAAAAAACGGAAAGTAGGCACTATTACATAGGAATCCTGGGTTAGAGGCCTGGTGTCCTGAAATACAGGCTAACGCCCAGTTTAGGCACCAGTCTCCCACAAAAACCTGTGAAATCTACATTAGCCTAAGTTATATCGTTATGTAATTTGTGGTGAGAAATAAATGAATTTTTATTATTATTATTATTATATATCATAATTCATATTATTCAACTTGGCTCTGATTTCACATTTATATTTTTGATAGGATATATCCTTTACCGTTTTAGTTTTTAATAGGTACACTGTTTAGACTCCGTACATACATGTTACATTGTCCGGTCGAGCCACTATTAGTATCAATTCAGATCTGCAATGGGAGTAGTGGGTGGCCAGTGGCCATATAAATCAAATGGATAAACGGCGATCTCTGGACCGGGATTGTGATCTATTGCTAAATAAATTTATAATTAGATAATATACCTATATTATAAAAAGCTTTTTCTGCCAACAAGCAAGTACCTTAATAACGACATATTAGGTACGACTTTATTTTGACCATTTAGGTAATGAACGGTTTAACGACTATCTATCTATCAGCTTTTACGGCTAAAATGTATCGTGCCCTTCTGTCGTTATAACAGGTTTTATTGTATTATAAGCAGCCCCAGAATCTAAGACAGAACAGAAGATAAGACCTACAAATACCTAGGTATGACGCGCATTTGTCGTGTCGGTCATTTTCGAGGCCGAAAATGTGTGATCAGTGATGTATATGTTTATCCCTTCTGTCCGTTATACTTAAATAGCATTACTTCGCTACCTCGTAATGAAAGGGACTGATGTTGGTTAGGTAAGCGAACCGGTGGTAGTGATCTTGATTTTCAAGGAATACTTACCTAACTTATATGAACGGAAGTTCAGACAGACAGGTATAATAAGTCTGAATCAGACTTATACCTCCGAGATTCTATGGAAGTGAGTAATGATTTTAGCAGTCTATGTATATATGTATATTTGTTCCACCATAACGCCTAAACTACTGGTCTGATTTTAATAAATGAGATGTCAATAGATTCATTATATCAGCCCGGGTAACAGAGGCTATATAATTTACATACTCGGGTTATAGTTTTTTACAGTATAGTTTCGGCTAGTTTCCGAACCGGTGGTAGGCATCATGTAGGACAATTCTATAAGCGTTATTTCATTACCTACATGGAAATAAAAATTTTGAGTTTGAGTTTTTGAGTTTTCACAAAAATGTATTAATAATCTGTTTTAAAACATTGCAGGCAGTCGGCAACTGTCGGTGACGGAGTTCGTCGTGCCGACGTCGGTGGCGGCGGGCGAGGAGGCGCGGCTGAGCTGCCGCTACGAGCTGGCGCCGGCCGAGTCCGACGAGGCGCCGTACGTCAAGTGGTGGTGGGCGCCGCTCAACGCCAGCGACGCGCGCGCTCAGCTCTACCAGCGCATCGTGGGCCACGAGCCCACCGCGCTGCGGCACAACATACGTGAGTCAGTGGCGGATCTACGACGACTCTTTCGCATCGGGGCAAAACTTGATATGGCGCGCCCCAAAGTTCGACTTTGACTATTTGAATTTGTTCGGCTCGGCTCGTATAGATGTGATGGGGATCCTCCTGGCGGAAAGATCACGCACACTACGCACGCCTTCAAAAATAAATTTACTTGATCTGTTAAGATGCGTTTATAAATCACTTAGTATGTGTTCAAAAACTAACTGAGAGTATGGAAATAGAAAATTTCGTTTTTCAAACATAATATCGTAATATTATGATTCGATTACTTGATAAAAACCTGTAAGATAATAGGAAAATAGGCTTCATCTTAGATATTTGTTCGATATTTCGAATTCTTGTCTCAAGGATTTGACCATTTTGGTGCCCCCCATGAAACTGCCGCCCGGGGCAAGTGTCCCCAGTTACCTCTCGGCTAGGCGTAACATGGAAATCGCTTAACATCCGCGCCGTTCAATCCCGTGTAAAAACGTAGTTCAACGACGTCTGCAATCGTTGCGGTCACTTTCTTTATGTTTAAATATTTTGGGAGAAACTGGTGGAGCAGGAACTTTGTCGATATTGTACCTGTAAGTAGGTACCTGAAGTAGGTAAATGATTTTGTTAACAATTGCACACCTTGGGAATAAGATATTATTTGCTGTCTGTCTACTGTGCTACTGCAAGGCTGTCTATGTACTTAACACAGAATACAGAACATCCAGAATGAGTGTTCGATCACATTTGTACGCAGCGCACTGTAGCCAAAAACATGGCGAAATGCCGCCCCGCCCGCTACCTTTTTTTTCTTTTTTCATTTTCTATGTTACAATATTAAATAAACGATACATAGATTAAATATTGCAAAACAAATATGTCTCTATAAATACTCTATAGCAATTCACTGGGGATTATTATAGCATTGTGCCTACTGAATATCATCACAACAATAAGTAATTGTTATGTCTACGTGCTTCTTTGTTACAAATTTGTAGATAGATTTATTTATAAACCGTTATCAATTTATATAAAACACAAATAATGATTTATTGCCAATACTGACCTGTTATCATAGAAACAGTGTGAGTCCATTATTGCTTGTTTTTAATTAATTAATATGTAGGTATAGGTACTTATACAATAGATAAATAATATTATAATAATAATACATGCATTGCCGATGACATCGTGGTTATGGCAGAAACTCTGGAAGACCTTAACACTATGCTAGAAGACCTCCGTAGAGTTTCACAACAGGTGGGACTTAGTATGAACATGGATAAGACGAAAATTATGTTTAATGCCCATGTTGTACCCACCCAAGTGACCGTTGGAAATTCTACGCTCGAAGTTGTTGACGACTATATATACCTAGGGCACAAAGTCCAGTTAGGTAGGTCCAACTTGGAAAAAGAGGTCAACCGTCGAATCCAGCTCGGCTGGGCAGCGTTCGGGAAACTCAGAAACATCTTCTCGTCAAAAATTCCTCAGTGCCTGAAGACAAAAGTTTTCGAGCAGTGTGTGTTACCGGTGATGACATATGGAGCCGAAACGTGGTCATTCACAACGGGGCTTATTCAAAAGCTTCGTGTCGCTCAAAGAGCTATGGAAAGGGCTATGCTTGGAGTCTCTCTACGTGATAGAATCAGAAATGAGGAAATCCATAGCAGAACTAAAGTTACCGACATAGCCCAGCGCATTAGCAAGTTAAAGTGGCAATAGGCTGGACATATAGCCCGTAGAACCGATGCCCGCTGGGGCCGAAAGGTTCTTGAGTGGAGACCACGAACTGGACGCCGAAGCGTAGGACGGCCTTCCACCAGGTGGACAGATGACCTGAGAAAAGTCGCAGGAAGTCGGTGGATACAGGCCGCGAGCGACCGGTCGCACTGGAAATCTATGGGGGAGGCCTATGTCCTGCAGTGGACGTCACCAGGCTGAAACGGAATAATACATTTTATTTTAGGCTGCATAGGCCCATTTTATGAATACCTTATAGACTATATCGGGTATCCCGCGGAAATACTGTACTTTTCCGGGATAAAAAGTAGCCTATGTTTTAATCCAGAGCCTAAACTACTACCATACCAAATTTCATCAAAATCCATTAAATAGTTTTTAATAGTAAAAAGTTAAAAGAGTAACAAACATACATCTATACTCACAAATTTTAAAATTTATAATATTACTAGATGTTGTGCGCGACTTCGTGCGCGTCAAAAGGAAATCCCGCGGTAACCGTATATTTTGCCGCGATAAAAGTTATGTCCCTCCCCCAGGTCTATTCTATGCAAACAAACAAACAAACACACAAACCAACAAACAAACTTTTCCTCTTTATTATATATTAGTATAGATTAGTAGAAATAGTAGAACTAACATTAAACACGTATTGTCTGCGATGTGGGGTGCGAAGTGTTCGGGAGTCGTCCCTTAAATCTTTTGTAGATGACTCCAATCGGTCAGAACTCCTTCTCGAAGGTCGCTAAATGGTGTATTGGAACTCTAACTACAAAGAGTACAAAGGAATTAAAGTTTTCTTTATAGCGAAATTCCAAACGCTCACGCCTCAAGGCGTAGTTGCTTCTGCTACTGATGTAGTCCACGACCTGTTCGCCCGTCGTAGACCAATGCAGCCTGGACACGAACAGCGGGAGTCTCACACCGTTACAGCTGCTCGGGTCTATGAGGTTCGGTGTCGCGATGATTGCGGACGACGGGTTTCTTCTCCTTCCTCTCGAGTCTCGACTTTGATGAAAAATCAACTTTATTATTTCTCACCAGTCACCTATTATGTTACCAGATTTATAACATTTTTAAATCATCAAAATATAATATCGTTAAGAAAATGGAGGAATTTTAGAATTGAGGTCGATTAAAATGTGTTTCAGGTGTGGAGGCATTCGATGACATCGTGATCGTGGGCGCGACGCCGCTGGACTCCGGCCGCTACGAGTGCGAGGTGTCAAACGGCATGGACGAGATCCGCAAACATGACGACCTGATTGTCTACAGTGAGTATTGCCTCATGAATGATAATATATAAATAATTCCTTATTTAAACTTAAAATAAAATTACAAAAAGTACATGCACAATAAAAAGTCCAAAGTGGCCTTACTGAAGCAGTAAACCATCTTGGCGATCATGCAATTAGTAATACCGACGTGATCGTCGAGGTGTGAAAGCGAATAACAACGTGATCCACAGATGGTAGAAATATAAATACAGAGTACCTATTTATCTACTACCGCACAATCTGCGATCACGTTTGTAATGTCTATTAGACTAGCGCCATGTTTTTGAGGACGAAACAGTTTAATCACAAAGTTGCATCACGCCACATCGACAGTAGGTATATAGTTGGCGTCTATTGGTATACTCGTATAACTGGTGCTAAAACATGATTAAAATACTATTTAATTGTGTTTAAGCACATTTTGTATTATTAAATAAGTTTAAGTATGAAAATGACTATACAATGTACAGCGAGCGGTACCGGGCCCGAGCTGAACGTGACGCTGGTGGAGGACGGCGACGACGAAGATTCTGAAGAAGATGTGATGCTGTCGTGCGTCGCCGCCAACGTCGCGCCCGAGCCCGACCTCGTGCTGACGATTGACGGCCAGCCGTATGTAGATTCATTATTACAAAGAAAAATCTAAAAAAAACCGTATTAAAATGCCCAGTATCCGTGTCCATACACTTATAACTTACTAGATGCTGCCCGCGACTTCGTGCGCGCAAAAGTTAATTTCGCAAATACCGTACAATTTTTGGCAGTGAAAAGTAGCCTATGTTCTTCCCCGTGGTCTACTCTACATCTGTACCAATTTCATTTCATCAAACTCGGTCCATCGGAGCCTATTCAATGCAAACAAACAAACAAATAAACTTTTCCTCTTTATTATATTATAGTATAGAAGTATAGATTATTAATAATATTATGATATATTATGTATCAAGAAAAAGTATAGATTATTAATAATATTATGATATATTATGTATCAAGAAAAAGCCAATGGCCTCTATTTAAATTTATTCCATAACATGTTTTAATTTACAGATTGGATACGACCCACGAGGAGACAACGTGGTCACCGTCTGAGAATTTGTACGACGTGAGCGCTAACGTGAGCGTGTCTGCGGCGCGGGCGGCGGGCGCGACGCTGGCGTGCGAGCTTGTGTACAAGGACGCGCGCGTCACGCACCCGCAGTACGTGCACACCATTCAGTACCAGCCAGAGATCGGTTAGTGTAAACATCCACAGTTAGTTAAAAACACAATGGCGAATGCTACACGCTCGATATTTATTGACGACGAGGATTTTTTTATTTTCAAAAATCCAGTGTTTACGGTCCGTGATAGGCTCGGGTGTATACAAATATCGGGCGTGTAGCATTCGCCTATCGGACGCTTTTTTAATGCTAGTGTCACTTCAGACGGTCGCGGACGGAGACTGAGATTTATAATCGCAGTAATGTGTTATATGTTTCACTTCATACGTCTTTCTTTATTATTAATCTAGTATAGACGAAGCTATAGGTTATAGCTATATATTGCTATTTAACTGACAGAAATTAGAAAGCCAAATTTATTTTTACTGTCCACTGTCCAGATACATGTTAAATTCGTCGAACTGCGTGTCTTATCGGACACATCCGATATTGTATCTTCGGCGTTAATTGCAGACATTCGACCGATACTTTACTTGCGTGAATCGGTTATAGATGTATACGTGTGCGCATATTATAACGACTGCGTATCAGTCGAAACTTCATACAAATCCCTGACCAACTATCGGCCGACACAATGTCTGTGGTGTGCGATACATTTAGAAGTCGAGCCTCCGGGCTCCGATATTTTGAAGTTGGCATTTTAGTACACAGGTTTTGTGTGGAAACATCCCGAGATATAGAAAGTCAATGAATCCGTTAGTAAAATATTCGTTATTTTCTCTTGATTCATAAGAATTTAAAACAAAAAGCAAATTAAAATTAATAGATATTAATATAAGTAGTTTGTGTGAATATTTTGGATACTTACGCTTCTGAAGTATGGCCAGTATGGTGCGGAAACTACGACTAATGCTATTAAAAATACATTTTAAGATATTTATAGTACGTCATACGTATATACGTAACGTAAGAATATTCTTTATTATAGTTTGTAGTCTTAGTCGCCGCATCAATGCAAAATAATTGTTCGTTTGTGGAATATTGTGTAGGATAACACATTGTAATGCCTCACGCACACGATGTTTAATTATTCTATGAGGCCACGGAATTATTAAACATCGCTGGCCCTCGCTTGCTCAGACACGGGACACCAGTGGTGACGCCACGGAATTATTAAACATCGCCGGCCTTCGCTTGCTCAGACACGGCTTAGTTGTGCGCTGGGGCGGCCATCCAGCGGCAGAAAAATATCAAACACCCGCATTGTAGTTCTTCACGGGGAGTAATGACAAACACTCGCACTCAGCACACTGAACAGAGTATAAGCGAGGGCCTTCTGCGGTCGAGTTGGTGTGAGTAGTTCGTGTAACGCTTGTGAACTAACTGTGTTGTAACAGAGACCACGACGGAGTACGCGCTGGAATCTACCACGGCCGACGCCACGGCTATGTCCTTAGAGAACCAAGGTAAGTTGTGGACACTAAAAGCACAAAGATCCATACATGAAGAATATAACATGAGAACAATATAAAAGAAGTTATACCTAAGGGGCCATCCACATATTACGTCACGCAAATTTTCGACTTTTTGAACCTCCCATGTCACGCTTTTTAGTATCCCTTTACCTGTATTTAACATGTACTGTCACACTTAGTATGACCCCCCCCCTCCCCCATTGCGCGGTTGCAGAGCACGTAGAATTTCGTACTTCGACTCCTCGCTACTTGTCTTTCACTCGCGCACGGATATATTGCTATCGCGCTCCTATCGCGTAGGTACATAATATAATACCAGGTGATTTTTTCAGTCACTATCCAAACTTTGAGGAATGAATATACTTTTGAATATAAGCAGCCTTTACTATGGGATCAACTTTCCTACTTAAAAAAAATCAGCTGTTTCGTACAAAAGAGCAATGACATAGGTAGCATTTTTCAAGTAGCAAAGTTGGTCCCAAAGGTAAAGTTGCTTATATTCAAAAGTGTAATAATTCCTGAAAGTTTTGATAGTGACTAAAAAAACATTTTGTATATTCGTGTGCGAGTGAAAGATATACAGGAATACTTTTTCATCGGTACAATAAATTTTACCACGTCATTGGTATCGATAATAGAGTACATTTCACAAATAGATTTTTTTTTTTCATTTCAATTAATTTATCCTATAACCAATCTAATACCGCATGGGCGCACTAACTACAAGGCGTCAACGGGTGCGGTTTGAGGTAGGGGGCGGCGGGGTGCGGTAAGCGATCGGCCGGGCGGCGCACGAGTTGGCAACAAAGCATCGATAGATGCGTAATGCATCCACATTTTGTATTAGTTTAGCGGATAAGTTCGGGGATTGATAATTTTGTTTTTTTGTTCCAAAGGGGTAGTAATAAAAATCGCTAGTATTTTTAATTTTTGACAACTATTACGTATGTTGGTTTATTGTACTGGTGAAAAAATAATCCTGTATTAGTAGCGACGAGTCAATTTGCAAAATTCTACGTGATCCGCGACCGCACTTTATATAGGTATAAATTATTGATTTAAGATATAATACACCAATTTCAGTATACCAGATACCTACAATAAATTATAAAATGTCATATTTATTCAACCATTACTTATATTACAAAAATACTTACCTAAAAACCCAAGAAGGTTGTTCCCTTCTTAATGCTCATTTCTGCGGTTGTTAAATGATTATTTACCCTAACGTGTTGCAAGTTTAAACTAAAAATGTGCGAATTTGGATAGACTATTAGTATTCTCATTTCTAAGTTGGAGCTTCTCATTATAAGTATGAGAGTGTATCTAATGTTTATATGAAGCTTTTTGTGTATCTAACACATTAACAGTAAAATTTTATATATGCAAATATATTAAAAGTGCTATAACATAATAAACGTTTCTAACGCTTTAAATTTAAAAATATTTAATATAAATTATTTAATAACATTACGTACTGATCATGTTACTTATATGGATACTTGAGAAGTATTTTAATCGAAGTTATAGATCTTTACGTTATTATTTATAATAAAGGTATATAGGTAACTATTTAGGTATCTTAAAAAAAAAAAAAATGAAACTTGACGATCCTATACCGCTCAACCTCATAAAACATCGTCAATATCACTCCGTTCCTTCCATACAATATACCAACTGCATACATATTATTATTGTTTTGAACATTGTGCAGCGCGTGGCATAATAAGACACTACGCCAAGATACAAGGAGGCGTCACTTCCAGTAGCAAAGGCTCTCTGTCTGTTATTTTGGGGGATATAGTAATACCGTAAATGGGGTAAGTGTACTAAGTGCAGATACAGTTTAATCTTTTGAAAACAAAATGACAATAAAACATAATGCTACCGATGTAAATATAGTGATATATAAATATTTACCATGCAATAAAGAAATACAATCAAATTTTTAATGTTTTTGTTTACAAACAGATTAAATTGGATGTGAATAGGGTATCAAAAATCGACGAAACGCTGTGAGGAAAGGTAGTCTGGTAGCGCTCTTGCGCTTCACCTGGCCCGTCTTGGCAGGGGCTCTACCGTGCTACCGTACCCAGATAATCAAATTAGATCGTAGGAAGGTCTTAACCGGGATCTATAGAGCCCTCCATGGAAACTAGAGTAAAGGAGTACCTACCTTCTCCATACATGGAAATGTGTCCGGAAAAAGCGTTAAATACGGGGGGGCGCTACTGTTGCATGGGTGAAAGCGAAGAAATTTAAACACAGAATTAAATCTTAGCATCTTCTTCGGTTATATTTATAATAGTAATTTACACTACGCGAGTAATTAGAATTTTCATGATTTTATGAAAGTCGTCAAAAATTTTCAATAACTACTCAACTCATCTCACTTCTAAGTTTACTCCATCTCTTATTGCTAACCAAATATCACACACCCTGCGGACTCTTACTTATGGCCAGTTTTGAAACAAATTTTTAATTACTCTTGTCGGACACTTTTTACCTTCTCTTAAGACAGAGATTGATAAGACAGAGAGGGGCTATTGATATTTGTATTTTTTCGCATGACAAGTCTTTTAGGGTTTAAAAAGATTTTAACAGGCAAAAGAGTGAAAAACATACAACACATACATATAGTACAAATTAGTATCAAATTTGATTGATGAAAGATGATTTAGGCTGTTGATTTTTTCTAAAATAACTTCCAAAAATCATCTTTCAGATAGAGTTAATGGGGCGGCAAAATATGTTAATTGGTCTGGGGTGCAAAATTTCTAAATACGCTTCTGTTACATATAGGTCAGATCTCTATTTTATATGCTAGCCGGCCCATTTCGGGGGGGGGGGGGTTTGAAGCCATTTTTTCCCAAATATAGTCTCTAATTACAATTTAATGAAAGTATTATCATGGGACCTCGTTCCTTAATCAATTTTGATGCATTCCCGTTTTTTTCCTAAACTCTTTTATTTTACAGGTGATGGCGCCACTGGGCTGACATCGTTAACTCTTCTGGTGTTGGCAGCTGTTCAAATAGCGATGGTTGTTGTAAACTAACTTGTGATAGTAACTAAGTACATACTGTTTATATTTTATGTTAATTTTTATAATTCATGTAAACGAATAGCAGTGTAGAGTCAGTTTTGAATATCATCTGTTCTAATATATCTAAAAGGGTATTCCAACATTCTCCTCGGGTTACAAATATTTAAATTAAAATAACCTAACCAAGAGCATGTCAGGATTGTCAGGCCCATGTCTGAGGAGGTTTTATGGAAATAAATAAATATTGTAGTTTGTCGAAAATTATCAAACAACTACCGACTGAAAAAAATTACTAATAATATGTTTCATTTGTGTTTTGCTCCTCTTGACATCTCTCTACGCCCCCATAGGGAGGCGCGCCCCACGGGTTGGGAACGCCTGTCTATTACAAGGTAAAGTATGCTAGCTAAAGATCAAAGAGCGTGTAACGCTGGAAAACGTACCCGAGCAAAGCTCACTGAATGTGTGGTTGTTTATGGCACGACTATAGGTTGTACTTGAATTGTAAGTTATTGTACCTGTTGCTAATAAAATGATCTATTTATTTAATAAACTCTTTAACCAACAGTTGTGTTATTTTTTTAAGTTTCTAGTTGCTACTAATATCGTCGTTAAGATAGTAAATAATTAACTAACATGCAAGTTCTCAGTGCTCTGTATGAGTTTTAACTACATGGTAATAATATTAATTATTATCATACTTGTATGTAAACACAAATGTTACAGTAGGAACATTCGAGCGAGCCCCGGGCGGCACTTTTAAGGGGGCAGCAAAACCTAAGTAAGGGGGCGGCAAAATTGACGTCCGCTCCGGCGGCAGACACCCACGCTACGCCACTGCAATTAGTAAAACCTAGTTTTAACTAGGGAAAACAAGTTATAACGAAAAACGGGTTTTAACTGTAACATATAAGGTTCGGTAAAATCAATTACGGATATTTTGGGAATTTGATCAATTGCTTATGTACAGACGTTTAGGCGGAAAAATAATTGTCATTCTCGAAAAAAAATTTTTTACTTTATATGGGCGAGTTTGCGTTTTGTCGAGAATCACCCATACATTAGATCTTTTTTTACTTTGAGTAAGACAATTTTTTTTTGCCTAAACGTCTTTACATAAGCAGTGAATCATGTCCCCGAAGTATTCATAATTGATTTTCGGAAACCTTATACAGGGTTATTTTTTCACGAGTACAATAAATCAACATACGTAATAGTTGTCAAAAATAAAAAATACTAGCGATTTTTGTTACTACCCCTTTGAAACAAAAAAACAAAATTATCAATCCCCGAACTTATCCGCTAAACTAATACAAAATGTGGATACGTTACGCATCTATCGATGCTTTGTTGCCAACTCGTGCGCCGCCCGGCCGAACGCTTACCCCACCTCGCCGCCCCCTACCTCATACCGCACCCGTTGACGCCTTGTAGTTAGTACGCACATGCGGTATTAGATTGGTTATAGGATAAAATAATTGAAATGAAAAAAAATATTTTTTTTTATTTGAGAAATGTACTCTATTATCGATACCAATGACGTGGTAAAATTTATTGTACCGATGAAAAAGTATTCCTGTATATATGACCATAAGGTATGTTGGGGTAAGTTCGGACGCTTTTTTGCAGGCTTCGACAGGTTCGACAAAAAGTAAAAAATATTCATATTCGGGTAGATTTCTTGATTTATAACTGAATTTGTATGAAAAAAGAAAGATTATATTTTAGGAAAACCTAGAGTTAAATATCATAAATGCAGTGGGTATTGATTAAAACTGGGTTTGAAGTGAAAGTTTTGTTTTATTTCTACCAGGGAAAGATCGGACTAGTATGGGGAAAGATCGTACTATGCATAAAACTGAATCTTATTGTCATACGCCTATGGTTCATAGACAAACATGATTCGATCTTTCCCTAGATTAACCACAAAAAAAACTATCTCGAGGGATTCATAATTCCAGTCCTAAATTTAAAAAAAGTATTGTACGTCCGATCTTACCCCTAACAAAATATAAACAACAGTGTGTTTCTCAAACTTTATTATGAAGTACCTAAGTAAGTAAGTACCTAGTAAGTATATGAAAATAAAAATACAGTTTGATAAATAGAAAAAAAGTATTAACGTACAAGAGCAAAGTAATTAACATCTTTAAACAACAACTAGAAGCTAAAGTAATTTACTTAAAAAAAACAAAGGAAAATATTATGCAACAACTTAGATATGAGCGCCGCGCCGGCGCACCACCGCCGCCGCCGCTGATTTTGCCGCGCCGCCGCCGATTTTGCCGTGCCGCCGCCGCCGCGAAAATACATCGGCGCGCCGAATGAGCGAGAGGGATAGTTATAATGTGTAATTTTAGTCAGTGACTATGAGCATTATACATATTACCCAAGTCATATATTATTTTATTTTATTTTCGAGCCAGTTGATCGCATCGATAAAGTCATTGAGGATAAGAAGTTTGCGCTATGAGCAGAAAGTTTGAGTACCACTGTTTTTTTTCATACATTCCAAAACGGGGGAAGTTCGGATGCAATTTAGTCCGATCTTACACCCATGGGGGAAGTTCGAATTAAAATCTACAGGCTAATCTATGTGTCTTACGTTAGTCTAACCTAAAAACAAAATATGTCGTAAGTGGATTAAGCACAGAGAACTAACAAAAATTAGAATTACTCACTCTAATACTGAGATACGTACTCAGGGGGAAGTCCGGATATGTCATATATCCCGCGTTTTCAAATTTTGTTCCACAGCACACGTGTACTCACCTTGAAAGAATATCGGCAACTGAATAGTGATTCACAACAAAATGACGTCGCAGACAATATAGCCAGTGATGAAAAATATTAACAAACGTAGTAGTTATTTGAATTATACGATCTTTCCCTGATTCGATCTTACCCCAACACACCTTAACACATCGCACTCAAGCGAAGATGGGGCGAGTCGCTAGTGTTCCACAAAAAAAGTAATGAGACAAGTAGCTCAGATTACACTCCCGGCCCAGGCCAGGACGTTTCGGATACCTAATATAAACTGCGGTTTGTTACCGTAGCGTGTGACGACATCCGGCCAACTGGAACATAACACCCGGAAGAGCACACGTGATGTACATACTGCAATGTTATAGTACCTACTACCTGTAGGTACTATTATTTATTCTGTAGTTATAGTAGGTACATAGGTGCGGGTGTTTTTCTTTACTACTAATAATAAAGAGGAAAAGTTTATTAGTTTGTTTGCATCGAATAGGCTCCGAAACTACTGGACCGATTTTGATGAAATTTGGCACAGATGTAGGGTAGACTACGGGGAATTACATAGGCTACTTTTTATAGCGGAAAATGGACGGTTTCTGCGAAATTAGCTTTTGCGCGTAGAAATCGCGAGCAACATCTAGTATGGAATATACCGACAAATGAGCAAACTAATCCTGGTTGTCTTTTGCCCTCTGTCGGCAAACAAAGCAGTTCTATGCTACGCCAATTTTTACTGAGACCGCGTCCGTAGATGTTCTGTAGTGTTGTGCTAGGCGACAGCAGAGATGTTAATAAAAGCAAGATATTTCTATAAAATATTTTCGTTTTATTTACACATTTCTAGTATCATTTGGACGTAGAGTATCTCCGTTACATTCATTTATATTTAACAATTAGTAGTAGTGAGAACATACAATATATTGTCTTAACTAAACATTACTTCAACGTAAAGCTACCACATATATTACCAACCGAATGTTGCAATGTTCACATATTGTTTATTACACAACACCGATGCAATATATTATAATTTATATTTCTATTTAGCCTTAATATATCTTTGACACAGTATATGCAAGTTGTAACAACTTACAGTTTTTGGTATAGAGTTACAATTCCACAACATCAAATATATTTCTTTTTTCATTGTTTTCTTTTGATTTTCATCCTATAGGATATAAATTACATTCAACTTAATTCTACATTATAGTCAACATAAATAAATCTTTGGCATTTAAAAATAGGTACTTACTCCATTTTTTGCACCTTCTCAGTTTTGACATCATGCCAGTAGCCTGCATACAAATTGTAATAACAGAAGTAGCAACTTGCATGCAAGTAATTGCATAATAGCAACATCCCTCTTCTAAAGACAGTTTTTATTTTATAAAATATTTTTATACTTATTTATATAAAATTAGGCCTCTTTCTTTTTCTACCGAAAATATATTTAATAAATACATTAAGTCTTTGATTAAAAAAAACATTCATTTAACTGGTTCACGAATACACAATAATTATTTTTCTGACAGTAAAAAATTCACTAATAAAATATTAAATTATCAGAACTGAGCACAAAATATGTACAAAAAAACTTATATACTAACTTGTAATATAAATTGTAGGAGGTGTGATTAACCATGGCAATTTCGGAATAGCAAATTACACTGGTCTGCAAAAAAAAACTCTCCTTTATGTTTTCATGCGTGATAACATCGTGTTGGAGCTCCGGAATTTATCAAGCAAATATATACAGCACACATTATATTTTTTAAAATATAAAGCTTATTTCTTTTCATCAGTTCCATCGATTTACTCTCTTAATATAAAATACACAGACTACATGTAAAATTAATTCTAAAGAAAAATATAGAATATGAACTTAGTGCAAAACTTTATAAAATATTAAGAAATAAAGAACCATTGATATAAATATTTTAAGCAATTGAAAGACAATTTTTCATTTAACTGTTGTAAAGTAACAGCGAATACTCAAGCGCATTTAAGTACAACAATAAAAGTCTCTTTAGATACTTTCCTTCTTTCTCTAACAACTCGCCAAAATTTATTTTGTATCTATAGAGACTGTTTATGATTTTATTGCATAAAACGAATAGAGGATACACAGGGTGTAAGGGACAGGTTTCCGAAAAATGCTAGGGTGCATTAAGTTCATCATACTCAGATAATCTGCATAAACAAGTTCATGAACGTTGAGGTAACCTAGGAAACCGGGTTTCTTTTATTTTGACCTACGCAATGTAAAGCGATGTAGCTTGAGCAACGTACTACACGCACAGAGATTGAGCGATAGCCTATGCAGTGTGTGGTTAAGCATACATTGCCGTATTTTTTACATACCTACTGAAAACTTAATTTTACGTTGAAATAAAGGAGTTGTAATCCTGAAATATTTTCCAGTTGATTATCATAATCAGTTGTCCCTATCAGTTGTCGGAAACCTGTCCCTTACACCTTCGGTATCTAAGGTAGAATTTAAAAAAACTTAAATTTGTTATACTTTGGAAATAAAAATCATAATATCACAAAATCTAGATGTGATAAAAATAATTGGTCAACAGGAACAGACTCAAGAGTATTAATATCTTCATATTTAAAACATAAATTTTATTAAGAGGATTTAGTTGCAGACCAGTGTTATTAATTGGTTTCCTATTGGCATAGGTTTTGATGTTTATTCTTTTCAAGTTGTCAAGGACTGTACAGTAAAATCCTTTGACTATGAATTGTCAATTATGTACTTTTGTATTGAAAAGAATATTCTATAATATGGCATTAAAAACTTTGTAAAAAGTTATACTTATAGTCTAATAAAAATAAAATAAAATTACAAATTAATTTCAATTATGCCTCATAATGCCAAAAAATTTGGTTTAATTGCAAGCTTTGGTTTTCTAAATACTTGGCACTCTTAGAAAAACTTATGTTGGAATGGAAATTTGTGCTGCCCAACGACTTACACCACATATCCACTAGGCGTCCAACATGTTTGGCAAGATTTTAAAACAACGCGTGACATTCCCAGCTGGCGCGCAACACGATAAGTAGTAGATGCATAGACAGACAATATTGTAAAACAGAAGTTCCGCGTTAACTTTCAACTTGTTGCACGCTAAATATGACGTAGTGGATACGAGGCTTTATTATTTAACAACCCATTGACATTTGTCTATTTTTGGTGCTACAATATTCTTTAATTTTCTAATTATTTCCCCTACTTTTATCAGAGCTGCCTGGACTCCCACAAGAAATGGTGCAAGAATTATGCCGGTGCTTTCTGCCAGCTTCACTGAGGAATATTTCTGTTTTAGTTACTACAGAGGATAGTGCAGATGTCGCGGCAAAGTCGATAGAGGTGTAACCAATAGCAGCCGCCTGAGATGTGTTAGTTTGATCGATGTCATAGCTGCTACTCGACACCCCTACATTACGGGTTTGTGTAGAGCTGGAACCGATACTGTTATCATTCGAACCTATTGACTGATTGTCTGGAGATCCTAATTCCTTAGAGGACTTACCCGCTTCATTATTAGAGTCTATGTCTAACACGGCATAATTGACTTCCATTTCCTCTACAGGTGACATAGATGTGAACGTATCAGATTCGGAAAATTTTTGATTATGCTCACTCGAGGCTTGTTTACTATTCCGAATTTTGTCTGATAGGTCACTCATCATCATATTAGCATACGAATTTGTATCTGACTTTGCAGTAACTGTTAGGTTGCAATACTCAACTTGTTTCGGGGTAAGAGGCGTGGGAGGAGCTGTGTCGTTTTGCTTTCCTTCAACTGGACTATTTGCACTACACGCAACATTCACATACAGTCTGGGGTCCCCGTGTTCCATGTTCAACTGGGCATAGCGCTCACTGACAGTACTCAATGTCGGGGATATGGGATTGGTGACAACCGTACTGGCAGCACCTTCATTCAAACTTGCAATGAAATTTTGTTCATCTTCCATATCTCTAATGGAGTTTAAAGCTGTCTCCTGCTTGAGAGCTTTTCGAAGTTCGGCCAAGTCTCTAGAGAGGTCATTAGTGTACGAGTGAGAACCGCTAGCTCCAGCTTCAGATTGATTGTTGTTATGCTCCCTTTTGAAATCTTTGAGTTGATAAATATTTGTTACATGGCTTCCGCTGGCCTGCGGTCGAGGGTATAGCGGCATTACCTCCAGTATATCAGTACTGGATGGGGAACGGGGAGCAGGTGCCACTCTATCAATATTAGCAGTATCAGAGTTGTTATTCAGGTGAGATGTTACATTGGTTGGTTGGCCATTGTCCACGGAGGATCTATGAATAACACTCGCTTGCAAAGTTTGACGTCCCAGAGTAGGTGATGATAATCTGGGTATCGTATCTCTGTCTATATTTCGCTGATAAATTCGTTGATGAAGTATCCTAAATAACAATGAAGCTCTTCGACATTTAAATCCATAAATACCTTCACCTGTTTCACATCTTCGACCTGCAAGGAATGAATATAAATGTAAAGTTAAAATTTTTAAGGATAGACAAAAAAAAAGACTATAATCATGATCATATTTACCTGCTTCAAAACTAAATAATTCACCATCAAATCCGAATCTACGCAAACAATGGAGTGGCCATACCACTGGACTACGACCTTCTCGGTAAAGAACAATTTCAGACTCTGTTACTTCTAGCTGCCCCGAGCACAAGTCTGCGCCGTTTTCGTCGATATTTATAACTCGAAAAACGTTGGGATGCTGATCGGTTATTTCTTTTTTACTTTGAAAGCACCCCATTTTGGGATAGAGAAGTTAACGAAATTCATAAGCCTGAAACATTTGGGTTTTTTTATTGAAACTGATTAGAATTTCGGAGACATTTTTTATTTCAATAAAATATTAGTATACATACCTACCCCTAGTTTATAAATTACACACACACTATTGTACACCACATGCTTGTATTTTCACATACATATTTTGTAATAAATTTCGGCTTTCCATATTTTCTACACATAAGTTGTAAACAAAAATAAATTTTACAAGAAATTAAATCCGAAATGCACCGAAATGTCTGAAAGACAGCTGCTAGTCTATCATCTATGGCAAAGTTTTTTTTTTTTTTGTTTTCTTACAAGGATAAAAATATACAGTCGTACAAGGATCTTTTGGCACTTGGATGGCGGCGCGGCGTGAGTGTCGCAAATAAGAACAATACTTTTTACTAAAAGAGAAAACAATTCATAATACTAAAAGTGACATTTTACAAGACGGCGATGTTAGTACTGATTTTGTCCACGTGCCAAAAGATCCTTGTACGACTGTAGTAATTATTCACTGTCCAGCCTGGAAATCCAATACTGCGGCTTTGAAGCGGACTTGTAGACAAAAATAATAAATTGACACTATTGATTATAACATTGGCGCGGGCGGTCATTGCTACCGGTGTTGGATTTGCAGGCTGGACCGTAAGGCGCTTAATACTGGAGAGGTTCATAAAGAACAGCCTAAAATATGGCTATTAAAATATTTTACTTAGAATGCAATGATACATGCACAGAATATGCCACTGACCGAAGATTTTGAAAAGCAATTTCCAACGTTAATAAACGGTTGGAGCATGGAACGGAACGGCAACTCAAGCTTGGTTTGATGGTGTAGACCCGCTATCCCCAACCCGCGGCCCGCGGGCCGCATGCGGCCCGCCGGGCCTTTATCTGCGGCCCGCGTGAAATCTGTAACTTAAAAATCAGCCAAGAAAAAGCCATTTTAGGAAAAAAATAGACAAAAATTGTATTTTTTATGAAAACCCCTTTTATATATAAATTTTTATTTTGAATTAAATATTGGAGTAGAAATCAATTTAGTATCTTGTGAATATTTAAAGTATTGCCATCGACTAAAGAAAGGACAAAAAATATATTTGTTTTATATCTTGTTTTTAGATATGATATTATGTTGTTATAGCGGCATCAGAATTAAGACTTATGAAAATATCAGCTTTCTAGCTAAAGTGGTTCTTGAAATACAGCCTACGATGTAATAAGGATATGATAGCATGCAGCGACAAGCCAGCTCTAGATAAAGTTGTGAAAAAGCGTTCACAATTTCAAAAATCTCACTGAGTGAACATAATTATTATAATACATATTTGTTATTTTATTTTAGTTTGTGACGTTATCTCATCTTAAATGTTTAGTTTCACTCTTTTAACTACCTTGTGTTTTTCTATTATTAAATCGTTAAATTTAAACACCGTATTTTTTGTCCCTAAAAATTTTGGTTGCGGCCCGCGACACCAGGAGTACAACGGGTTTGTGGCCCGCGTAAAAAAAAGGTTGGGGACCACTGGTGTAGACTGTAGTTTAGTGCCCTTGCTGGACGTACAGCAAAATAGATGGAATTATCGGCATCATGTTACATAATAGTAATGATTAGTAAATACTGTACAAAACAATTTATTAACTTCTTATAGTACATAATATAATAATATATTTGCTTACAATACATGATTTTTAATATTTTATAATTTTCGTCTAGATAACAATTCACAATTTTCTACAATCATCTCACACAATTTGACTTCTTGTAGAGTGCTTGAGTCAGTTGGTTTTTTCGCTATTTGTGCTAGCATTTTTCGAATTACGAGAGCAGTAGTCGACAATGATGGATTTGCAGGAATTGAGGTATCCAGTGGCTAAAATGTGAAACGTATAATTTAGTACGAAAGTGGCTAAAATGTGAAACGTATAATTTAAACGAAACGTAGTAATCTACATGATGCTTTATTTTATAGCGCCATTTATGATTTATCGCTGAAGTGCCATACTCAACGTCCAGCATGCAAATCCAAGACCGATTTGTAGGCAAAAATTATAAATTAATAACAAAATTTACACTAATGACGGCCATTAGCACCGGTAGTGCTGGATTTGCAGTCTGGACCGTTAGTAAGACCCATTTATCAATAGGGTATTTGCCTACATGTAGTAGGCAAATACCCTATTTTATTTGTACCCTAAATTAGTTAAACGTAGTGTATTAAAGGGGTGTGCAAAATCTGTCACTAATAAAAAGATAAGTATGTTTAATTTGATCACGGTGAACTTTATCATTTTTTTTAGTTCAGTAGTTCAATTACTGAGCACTGTCCAATGCGCTCAAGTAATTTTTCACTGTTTAATTGTTATTTGTTGGAGCCTCCTCAGAAATGTTGTGCATATTTAGACGCGTGACGTCACTTGCGATGCGACTTTGTATGGGGTGTTTTCGCAAGACTCGCAAAAGTACTTCAAACAATCCGCAATTTCTTTAAAAATTTCGGATTTTTAATATACTTATTCCTTTTGTATACTTTCTTATTTTCCATGTCATTATTCATTTATGTAAAAAAAGGCAAATACCCTGTCTCTTTGATTAATTATTACATAGATACGTTATATCAACGTTATATCCTTACAAAACTGACAATATTTGTGTGCCACGACACACATTGACATGGGACGCGTGTCAATGTGTCAACGTCGCAATAGTAACACAAAACACGCTATTTATACTCGCGGAGCACACTAACCAAAATTGGCCCGACTCGGGCCAATTCGAGTCTTCATTTTTACGCGTTTATAACATATCTACCTCTTTTTAATATTATATATCTATGCCCTGTCTAAAGTTAATAGGCTAGTTGCCAATTTTTCAGAAACATGTTTAAAACATGTCTCGTAGTCAAATAAACTATAAATATGAATATTTCAGTAAAATTCTAATGTTTACATGATTTATTTTACATTTTTATTAAACCTATTTAATTTTCGCGCCAAAACACTACGAACTGTCATAGCGTCTTGTATGACGTCACGCCCTGACAAACAACAGAAACTTTGTTCACAAAACTATCCGTCAGTAGAAAACATTACGAAAATGATGACTTCAAAGTTTTTTATGTGTTGTGCTGTGCCATTATGTGAAATTACAACAATCACAACACCTAAAGGCGTGACTCCTGTTCGAAACATTACACAGAAAACATGAAACATTGGGGCGTGGCTATACACATTTGTCTAGGAATAGACAATGTTTTTGTTTTCGGAGACGGACGGAAAACATTCCCGCGCGGGTAGAGAGGGGAAGAAATGTTTCATTTCTTATCTAGTGTTCACATCGTTCACATGACACCTAGGTACAGGTTTTTTAGGGTTATAGTTTTGCTTGTTGTGTTTTTTGTGTTTGTTTTTGTGATCGCTCATAATATATGGCCTGACTTAATTTAAAAACACAAATTTTGTCAGTTTTCAATAGAAATGCGTAAAATAGCGCACATATTTATGAGTTGAAAAAAATACTTCTATGAAACACCTAAAGTGGCCTTTTCAGAACCCCTCTTTTCTCCTAGATTCTACACCTACAATCACTAAAACTGCGAGCGCTAATACGTCTTCCTCGTCGGAACTTAGATCGTGTCTGGACAAAATGTTTTGTTTCGACCAAAAACATTTTCTGTAGCTGGAGACAGCTTGTGTATGAAAACAAATGTTTTTGTTTCATGTTTTCTGTGTAATGTTTCGAACAGGAGTCACGCCTTAATAAACTATTTATTTCCGTACCACAAGACCAAAACATACATAGAAAAAGTGGCTGCAACTTGCAAGACGGGACCGCACTACATACACCAGTCATAAATTGTATTTTTGTGAAGACCACTTTGATGTAAGTTCTTTAATTTAAGTAAAAGTAGTTTATTGTTGAGTTAATAATACAAGTTCAACTTTTATGTTAATTACAATGGATTTTATAAGCTTCATTTTAATAACAAACAAATTCATTTTGTTTATTGGTTATGTGTACTAATGGGTTTTTGTGTTTTCTACAGTTACCGAACGATATGGAGAATTATATGGAGTATCATATCATGGGATATGTAGCGCAAATACGCACAAAACCAGGATGCCTTCCTAGTAAATTCGATTGTTAACCAGGCAGGTTAAAACGAACGAGTATGCCAAGAGAATGGCCATACATAGTAAAGATGCCTGAATACACCTAGCTGTAGCTCTCAAGAAAGTACTAAGCCGGTTGCAGTTCAAGGTATTTCCTCCGATATCTGTGCAGGTGCCTACCATAATTTATTTTTTAAAATCTGACATTACCTACACATTAGATTTATTATATTTCACCTGTAACCATAATTACTTTTTATTGTTTTCAGTTTCCCCTATTAAAGAAGGCACTCGTAAAACGGCAGATAAATCAGTCCAAGCATTAATCACACACAAATACTGCAGCAAAGCTGTTCAAGTCAACAAGTTTAGTTAATAAAGCAGCGTCCCCAATAAAACCAACAGCAATACATGTTTCTACATCCCCTTTCAAAGTTGATAATTATGTTAAATCAAGGCTAAATATTAGAACAGATGCTGGGGAAACTTCCAGGAAGATATTACAAGAAAACTCGGTCAGTGATTATACACCATTTTCACCATCAAATCTTTCTTCTCAAATATTAACTACTTCTGCAGCGAGTTCCCTGAAGATGCAAATTAACTTGATGCCATTGCAACATTACAAAACACAGTCAAAAATATTGAGAGTAATTCTAGGTTTTATATTGGTATTCCCAAAAGTTGTTATTATATAGTCGAGATAATCAAGAGTGAAATAAAAGTAAAGAAACACATCATATTATTATGTTTAAAAAAAATCAGATTAGACAATAAATTCAAAGGCATGTATTTAAACTTGCGACAAAACAATTAAATTTTGGATGTGAAAATACCCAATATTGAATACTAAATTACCAAGTTGGCGAAAGAATGTAAGGAACAAAAAAATTACTAATCTGGTGACTAAATAATAACCACTGAATTTTCCAAACTGGCAGACAGATTATGTTTTAGCGACTAAATAACCATCTTGGCGACAATTTGTGAGTACACATTTAATTTAAGAATAGGCACATATATTTTCCCTGATGTAGGTAACTCAAAAACCATACAAGCAGCGAAACGAGCGCACACAAAAAAACCATAAAGGAGCGTACAAAATTCCCAATTTTTTATTTTTCTCGGTTTTAGGGAGGTGTAGATTATTGTGTAGATTAATTTTGAAATTTAAAAATGGCGGATATTTATTTTTCGTAAAATTGATATGGGTGTCGTTTACCAGGTTTTTGGGAGTGCTGGATACGAAAATGACATTCGTTTTGAAATTCCAATATGGCGGACATACTTAATTTCATAAAAATAATATGGGTGTCCTTTTATTGGTTTCTGAGGGTGCTGATTACAAAAAAGTCATCCATTTTAAATTTCCTTAGTAACCCAACAACCTCATATTTTCTTCATGATGGGAGAAAAAGAAATTTGAAAATCCTGAATTTTCCAACATTTCTATAGCTTTATACATCTAGGAATGTATCTCAATGTAGAGCATTTACTATGTTTTTATAAAGTTGATTCTATCTCGGAAACGGTGCATCCTATTGAAAAAATAATGTAAATTTCGCCCCCCTTTGGAACACCGCAACATCATATTTTCTTCATGATGTGAGAAAAAAAAATCGAAAATCCTGAATTTTCCAACATTTCTATAGCTATAAACATCCGTCGTATCTCAATGTACAGCATTTACTTTTTTTTTTATAAAATTGATTCTATCTCGGAAACGGTGCATCCTATTGAAAAAATAATGAAAATTTCGCCCCCCTTTGGAACCCCGCAACATCATATTTTCTTCATGATGGTAGAAAAAAAAAATCGAAAATCCTGAATTTTCCAACATTTCTATAGCTATAAACATCCGTCGTATCTCTTTACTTCTTTTTTTATAAAATTGATTCTATCTCGGAAACGGTGCATCCTATTGAAAAAATAATGAAAATTTCGCCCCCCTTTGGAACTCCGCAACATCATATTTTCTTCATGATAGAAAAAAAAATCGAAAATCTTGAATTTTCCAACATTTCTATAGATTGATACACCCCTCGTATCTCAGTACAGCATTGTCATATTTTTTTCTATAGTCGCTTCTATCTCAGAAACGGTGCATCCTACTGCAAAAGTAATGAAAATTTGCTCCCCCTTATTAATCTAGAAATCGCATATTTTCTTCATGAATGGCAGAAAAATTCATGAATCCTGAATTTTTAAAAATTTCTATACCTACATAGCTGGTACTTTGAACTACATAACATACTGTAATAATCATCAATCCTAATTAGCATCCCAAAGATCTTTTAATTTAGTATTCATATTCATTTTCCGAAGATTGAATATTCCCCATTTTGGAAAATGAAATTGGAAGACAATTTTGTAATCAGAACCCCCAGAAACCGAGAAAAGGACAACCTTGTTAATTTTAATAACAAAAATTTACGCCATTGTGGAATTACGAAACAGATTTTATTTTCATATTATTCTGTACCCCCAGAAACCTAGAAGAAAATGACACCCATGACAAAGAAAAACATACTCCAACAGTATCCAAAAATAGCATTTTCCGTAGCCTGCAAATTGAATTTTTAGCAGCCCTTAATTTATCAACCAAATCTGGTTTTATAGCTGCTTATATGGTATAATGGTCACCAACTCGGAAATTAAGTCACCAACTTATAAATGTCGGTGCTAATTTGGATTAAAATTCGCCTCTTTTTATCTGCCGACTTTAGAATTTTTTGTCACCCGAGTGTTTTCGCCAGTTTAGTAATTTAGTCGCCAACATATTAGTTCGCTGCCAAATTCAGTAATACAGTATGCTCACGTGCAGCCGCCAACTTATTTTTTGTTCGCTCGATTAATTATATCCCAAATTCAAAAAGTTGGCTGATGATTTTTGTATGACTCCAGCTAATGCCAGCAAAGTATTTTTAAAAACTTATAATATAATATCTATGGACGCTTCACACCACGTCAATCTGATCCCGTGGTAAGTTCTCGAAGAACAACAGACAACAGAAATATATTTAATACTTTTATACTATACACATATTTAAGATTTTTATTATATTATACACATATTTAATACACATCCATGACCCAGGAACACAGAAAAACTTTTTGTTCCTTCGGCGGGATTTGAACCCGCGACCCAACAACCAACACGGTCAACCAACTGAGCCACAGAGGTCGTCAAAATTTTAAAAAACTATACCTAAAATAACCAGTGTAATGTGCCCTTTTGTTGTTAATCTGGATCCTCAACAGATTACAAAAACTTTACCTATGTCTTTCAGACATAAATATTATGAGGTTAGTTGCATCATAGATTGCCTTGAGATAGATCCAAAAGCCATCAAATGCTGTTAATACTATAAAAAATCAAACACACTTAAGTACCTAATTTCTTGCACCTGGGTTTGGTGGAAGGGCAAGATACCTGTATAGTAGAAACTTGTGATTTTATTAAAAATTTGGAGAGAGGTGTGTGTGTCATGGCTGATAGAGGATTTAAACATGTCCAAAAATATTTAGAGAAATCAGGTGTTCAATTAGTACGACCCATATCTGTACAAACAAGCATTAAAATGACTAAAAAAGAAGCAAAAGAAACAAAACAAGTTGCTAGTTTAAGAATCTATGTAGAAAGGGTTATAAGGCGTTTGCGTGAAGTTTCAATGCTAAAACCTCATGCATGTGTCAATATAAACTTTGTAAAGGTGTTTGATAACATTATTATCATTGCTTGTGGTTTAATTAACTTGCAGGATTCTCTTATAAAACAATAAAACTTCAAGATTATATCATATTTTGTTTTATTTACATTATAAAAAACACTTTTGTTTTTAAATATATAACCTTAAATATCCAGTCGTAGGTTTTCCTTCACTGTTGTCTAATGTTGATTAATAAACAGTACCTAATTGAAAATCACCGATTGTGCCCAGGATTCAAACCTGGAACTGAAACCTCATGAATAAGACCCAACTACCTGTATAGTGTACATATCACCTATCTCTTTATTTATTCAGTAATGCTTAAAACTATTACAGTGCCACTTGAAAACGAATAAACTATACAATGTAAAACAATATAAAACCGTATGAAGGTATACAAACAATGAATCTATACTATACATATAATATATCAGTTATATAGTTCCAAATATATAACTGATATATATGTGGAACTATGCTATAGTACTTTGCTGTTTATACGATCGTCCCACACACAAAGTGTACAAAATAAAGCAATACATTAAATGAATCGGTGGTTTTTAAAAATTTATTTAGTGTATTAAATAAAAACAAATATTTTGCTTACAATGAAATGCTTTTTTGGTACAACACTGATGAATTAATATATGCCCCGAGCATAAAGTTCGTGCTAAATTATATGCAGTAACTTTAGTTATTGATGAAGAAAAAGATGTTATTTGTTCCGTGGAGTGTCACGATTGTGTTGCTGCCCAAGGTGGATGTAAACACTCAATTGCTTTCCTTATGTGGGTTCATCGGAGGAGTGAGGAACCATCGTGCACCTCTATAGAATGTTACTGGAAAAAATCCAAACTTTCAATGGTTGGTACTAGTTTAAAATTTATTACAGCCCAGAATTTATCTAAAGGAGATCCAGTTTTGCCACCAAATCCAGCTGTGTTGACAAAATTTTTGGAAGAAGGCAAGAAAACTATACAACTGCGAGCTATTAAAATATTCATCTAGCTCATGTTTAAAAGAAACCACTAGTGTATCTCATTCATATCTTGCATTTGACGGTGCAAAACTTTCCATTAAGCTTCAGCTGAACGTAGCTTATAGCTTCGTCGGCATAGGACGCCCGCGATGATCTGAAACCATAAGTTGATTTGAAGTTTTGTTATGATTAGGATGATATAAATAACCTAAAAAAACTTATGCTTAGTAGATACGAAAATAACACAAACAATAACTTTTATTAATCTGCGAATTTAGTTCTTTTAATAAAGATACTTACACAGAAGTTTTAACGTTTCGAAATTCTGCGGAGCAGAAATCAGTATTCGATGCGAAAAACATTCCGAGCATCACAGCGTCAACTTTGGGCAAATTGTTGCTACTTGCTTATGAAAATCCCTCTTCCATCTTCTATAATAATGCTTAATTAACGCTTTTTAATAAAAACAAACTAAATTATGAACGGAAAATATCAAAATATAAACACTCCACAATGTTATCCGATAAAAATTATAGACTGACAGCAAAGTTTGTCAGGGCGTGACGTCACGCGTCTCTGATTGGTGTTCGATATCACGTGATTTCTGTGTGAAATTTCACGAATTTGTTTTTAGAAAATATTAATTAATCCTATATAATTATGTGTTTTGAATTATTTTCTTGATATTTTAAACATCTATCAATCATGCAAAACAAAAATTTATGAAGACTTTTCATGGTGGCAACTACCCTATTGGTTGGTTGCTTGCTTTTGCTGATATTAGCATTTTACCGCTCTATACTAGCTTTACATTCAATTATGCAGTTTGTCATATTAGTTGGAAATTTATCAATCGGCATATTGACAAAAAAAGCAGACAACAGAAAAAAAAAAAAACTTACCGTATTCTGTAACCGCTTGTAAAGCTGAGGCGGCACTGACACAATCCACTCCGCTTGGTTCGTGGAGTTTTCCAGACTACGCTTCAGCCGCTGTGTCGTGATCGCAAGTATAGGAGTTAACAGAACTTCGGGATCAGCTACTAGTCCCATCATATTCTCCGCGAGCTCGTCGTATCCCATGTGGTACAGGCCGATTACCTGAAATAAAATATACGCTATGTGTGTTCATGTGAAAAAAGTAATTTGCAAATAAAAAATAAAAAATTTCCAAAAATATTTTAAACGCTTTCATAATTATCTTAAACATTTTTCACGATTTTTCCTTTATCTGTGCTATAAGACGTTGCTTCGTACCAAATTTCAAGATTCTGAGTTCACGGGAAGTACCCTATAGGTTTTGATTTCCTTGCTAGTGTCGAAAATTTGCGGCATAAACGGCTGTATCTTTTGATTGTGTTAGGTTATAAGTTTGATTTTTTCACAGCTCCAAGGGATATAAATTCCAGCTTGATACCTCCACGCGTTCCTAAGAAACAGGGTCTTGACAGATAGACGGACGGACAGACGGAGAACAAAGTGATAAGGGTTCCGTTTTTTCCTTTCGAGGTACGAAACCCTAAAAAAATTACAAATAATTAATCAATATCTATCAATAGGGTGACAATCATCTGTACATATACACGGCCAATATACGTAAAACGTCATAGGGGCCCTTATGACGTTGGCCGTGATTGGAACGACTGTTCCGTACCATAATATCTATTCAACTGTTAAGTACTAAATTACGAATTTATATATATATATATATATATATATATATATATATATATATATATATATATATATATATATATATATATATATATATATATATATATATATATATATATATATATATATATAAATTCTATCGTTTTAGAACAAATAATAAGTAGTTATAACAATTTGAAAAAGACGACTAGCTGGCCCCCTGTCTGAGATGATACCAACAAATTGTTATAACTTCTAAACTATTGCACTGAGAGTAAAGGGGTTTGTATTTTATTTTAGCAAACGTCTTCTTCTATCGTTTTAGAACAAAAAACAAGCAGGTTAATGGCCTAGATTTTTCACAAAAAGCAAATAATTTAAAAAATTCACCGCAAAAAATTATATATTTTTTTAAATTACCTTTTTTTGTTTTTTTCTTCAAAGAAAATTAAAACATTTTAACTGTGAATTATTGTCCACATGTTAAGTTATCAAATGAGACCTTTTTTATGTTCCTAGATCATTTACATGAGTAGTGGTGGTCGAATTAGTAGGTACGAGAACCCGAATCTTGGTAACCAAAAAATATTCACTTAATTTTTTTATTTATTTTTAACGAGAATAACCATGTCAATATTCAGTAAATATTTCATTTAGCGGCAATAGGAATGTATCTTAAAGCAACAATTCCCGAGAAAAATTATGAAAGTATTTGAACCATAGATAATATAGATAATGTAAATGGTCCAAAAAAGTTTTGATGTTTATTTTTATTAAGGGGATCCTTGGAATTGTGCTTGCTTTTCTAGGGGTCCGTGGACTGAAAAAGGTTAAGAAACGCTGATATAAATTATTTTGTTTCTAATGCACTTACATTCTGTCGCCGCACGAAATTGATGTCGATGTCCCAGAAGTCCGCCAGCGCGCAGATCCTGTCGACCCACAGCAGGCACTCGCCGCTGTTGTACCCACCGCCGTCGTCGCAGCTGATCGTGTCGATGGCCGTGCGAGTCAGCTTCGTCAGGTACTTCATCCGGGGGTTGCGTATCTTCTCCGAACACTTCAAACTTATGTCCCTTCTAGTAATCGTACCGGTCAGCGCTTCTAGAATATATTCGTAATCTATGTCGTATAAAGTATCTAAAGGCTTGGTCACTTTCAAATTGAAATGGCACTGGTAGTATATAGTGCACGAAATCTGATAATTTAAGTTCAGAATTTCCGGGTCCACGTTTTTAGTGTTTTGAGCAACTTCGACCAACGACGGCAAGCTTTCGTCCCAAATGTTTTCGAATCGAATGACGGTTTTCTCTTGTGTGGTTACCAGAGGAAGGCACTCTAAGAATTTGTTGAGGTACTCGCATATTATTTTCATGAGGCTAACCAAGCATTCGGCGTTGAATCCCAAATCCTGCAAGCACAATTGATCCTTCGGTAGTTTTCCCACTTTGTTGACTAGCCTGCAGCTGGCTTGGAAACTTTGCTTAATATATGTGGACCATATGATAGAAAACATACCGAACTTTAAGTGCGAATCAGATAAGGCGTCAAGGCAGGTAATTACTGTCGCCAACATTTCGATTTTACTCATAGACTTTTGCCACTCCATCGCGTATTCCCAGCACATATTCGCGATTACAAAACTAGCTTTCGTGCTCAGAGGGAACTGTCGTCTGAGTAAGGACAGCCATTTGAATATTTGGGAGTTGTTATCGACGTGAAGTCTGTTGTTCTCTATAAATAAACAGTCGACGCTATCTCCATCGTCCGTTTCCGTATTTGGCTCGATATAGACCTCCATTAGTTCGTTCACTATTATAGCCTCCGGTGGCACGCCCATGCCGCATAGCCATTTAGCAATCAGCTCTGTAACGGAACCTTTTCCTCTCGTGTATATGTACTTTAAGTTTATATTAATTTCGTCTATTTTCAGCTTGGGTAGATATTGACCTTGAAACTTTTCCTTGCAGAGTAAGATTATACTAAGTATTGATATGTCCTCCAATTTGCCAATTAACAGGCCCCAGCTAGCATTCTCTTTAGTGACAGCTTCCCATGCGTCCTCTTTGTCAGAAGATTTACTCTCGAAGAGCTTCACTACCGCTTTACAAGCCATCGCAACGATCATACTTCGAAGAGGGCATTGTAGTTCTATCAGCATACTTCGTATGCTCTCCCACCAGGGTGACACTTCGTTGTAACTTATATCCATAGCTTCGTCTGTCGACGAACATATGTAGTACAATATGGCAATAAACTTCTCTATGAGTTCGATATTGATGTCCTCCAGGGACATGTTCATTAAATGCATTATAACGAGTTTGACCAATTCTCTCGCATCGACGTTACTGTCTTTGACGAAATTTGGTAGTAGTGCGATGTCGTCTAACTTGACCAAAGATTTGAAAATGTCGACCGACAGAGAATTAACCTTCTCAGTGTTAAGATCAGGTCGTAAGGAGATGTGTTTAGAACTACCCTCTAAGTAGAAGCAGGAGATGAACTCTCTGTAGGAAGTCACTCTGTTATCTGCAAATTTAACTCGCGCCTGCTGCTGTTTGTAATCTTTCTCTTGCGCTAATATCAAAAGCCTTTCTAATATACATGTATCGTCTTCGAGAAGTTGAAATTCGAGATCTTTCTTGCTGACGTCACTTTCCTCAGCGGCCTTTTCTATTTGCAATGCCTCACAAACATTGACTATCAAATTCTTAATGCCCTCGATCTGTTCGTTGTTCAACAGGCAGTAAAAATTTGTTATCAACGCCAAGTTTCCAAAATATCTTCTAACTTTGTCTTCGTATTGATTGAGATCTCTATTGCTGAGACTCTCCCAAAACAATTCCAAACACGCCGTCGTTATGTCTATTGAACTGCAATTTTTAATCAATATTTCTATGCAGTGCTTCTTAGTGTCCAAGGTCTTTAATTTTGTGGCGCTTTCATAGAGCTCTGCTCTGTTTTCATCCGAGAGACTCGATGACTTTTTAACAATTTCACGAATCGCCCTCAGAACGTGTAAGTCTTTAGATCTCTCTAGATGTTCGCCGTCTAGCGAATGATAGAAAGGAATGTTAAACTTTTTTAATTTACCGTCTGGATCGATAAACACACACTGGAACTCTGGTAAATTCAACTTCTTATGAGAGAAGTTTTTCTCTGCACCTACTAAGCCACAAGTGTTGTACACTAACTTTCCGTTTTTGGAAGCCGTGAATACCGCCACTCTACTACCTCTTTGCATTAGTCTGATATCTATCAGACCCTTTCTTGGATTGTATATAATTAAAAATATAGCTCTTCTTATATCTTTTATAGTCGAAAGCTGAGGTTTTTTGTTGTCCGCATCAAATATCTACAACAGGGCAGTTTTTTATATGACAGAAAATCATTAGACGGAAATTTTGGAAGAAAAAAAGAATCTGCCAGGCAACAAATGACTCTAACTACTCACTTGAACAAATGCACACTGGGCGTCTCGGCATCCTTTAAACAAACGAATCAGATGACCTTTAGTGATATCTAGAACGGCAACTCTGCCTAGATTGTCTGTGAATGCAGCAAGCCTGCGGTCAGGGGATATGACAACAGAAGATCCATTTCTCTGGGGGTCATACACACCAGTCCTCATAGACAACTGCTCTGCCCGTATGGAGGGTTCAGTGTTTGCAGGACCAGTTTCTGTCGACCCACCTAACCAGCCACTGCAAATTAATATTTAGCTGCCAAAAACTTGTTGGTTTATTTTTTCCTTTAAGCATAAAAAGAAGGTAGGTAACTAAGGAATGTGTTTAAGATGTTCTACTAAACAACAGCACAGGTTATTATTGAGTCATTGTGCTGCATGCATAAAATATTACACAGAATAATAATAATTAATCTTTATTCAACTCAAACACCATAAAAACTTAATCTGAAACATACAGTTATACAGTGTGATGTAACAGGTTTTATAGTACACATGTGGTTAGACCGCAACCAGCAGCTTGCCTAGGTTACAATGCAACCTGTGATCACCAGTCCCTTTACCAACACCAGATAAATACATAATAACCTAAGCATGTTTCGTGTGACATTTAGAACAGTAAGTAATAGATTAAAAACAATTAAAAATGTAGAAAGAATTAAGAATTAAAACTGGAAAAGTGAAACACTTACGGCAGAGCTGATTTGATTTTGTTAGCGACTGCTCGGGCTACGTCTTGAAGAGGTGGAGTAGTGCCACCTTCTAAGGCATAATGGAATCCAATATATGGTGAAACCCCTGCTGTTAGTATTAAATTGTTCATTGGTGGTATTGATCTATACCTAAAATGTAAACAATAATTTGCAGGAACATAATATACAACAATGCAGAAAATCTATCTTACAAAATAATATTGAAGTACAAGTTTAATTATTATTTATTTAAAAAGTTAAAAACTATGACCCAACTACACAAATTGTTACTTGCCTGTGTTACCTTGACTATTATTAAGAACATAGTATGTTTACTGAAAAATCAGACTAATCTCATGAAGATAGTTATTCAAACACTCAATGATGCAAGGAAAGATGAGAACACACAAGAATTTGACAAATGGGAAGTCAGTGAAGTTCGAAGGCTAGGGAAGAAAATAAACGGGAAACAAAGACCTATATTAGTTAAATTAACCCTTGCATGTAGGAAAATAGAAGTATTAAAAAACTGCAAAAACTTTCCCACAAACGCATATGCTACAGAAGATTTTCCCAAGGAAGTCCTAAAAACTAGGAAGGAATTACAGAAAAAACTAGAGGAAGAGATTGGAAAAGGAAACAGGGCGTTTATAAGATACGACAAGATAGTTATTAAAGGAAGAAAAAACGAAAAAAGGAAAAGGTCTCCTTCCCAAACACCAGCAGAGCCAAATGAGGGAACAAGAATGAATCAGAAGGCAAGCAAAATTAACAAGACCAATGCCTTTGATTATTTGCAACGCACAAAGATAAACTCACAAACAACAACAAAACAATAACAACTAAATGGCAAAGGCACCCGGGAGAAAACAAAAATAAGAAATAGCATAACTATACAACAAAACCGTCTCCCAACCCGATTGGTCCCCGTGGGAGCACTAGACCACCACCCCCTAAAACAGAATCTAAATGTTAAATCAAGAACAACACAAGAGAAGCACAAACAAAGAGCACATTATATTAATATATCAACACTTAATACAAGAACATTGAGAACCCACGAAGCACTAATGGAATTGGAGTATGCCTTGGAAAGAATCAACTGGGACATAATAGGGTTAAGCGAGGTCAGAAGAGTAGGTGAGAAGATAGAAGAACACGAAAATTATATCCTCTACCACATTGGGATGTATGTATGAAATACCTGGCATGTATGGAGTAGGTTTCCTTATAAAAAAACATTACAAGAAACACATACTCGACTTTAAAGGAATATCAGACAGAATAGCTGAACTTAACATACAACTTCCCGGATTCAAACCAATCTCCATAATACAAATATATGCTCCTACTGAAGTCGCTGATGAGGAAGAAAAAGATTTATTCTACGAACAATTACAAACAACGATAGATAGGTCCCATAAAACAACATTCTTGATAGGGGACTTTAACAGCCAAATAGGAGATAGACGAGTAAATGAGGACAACATACTGGGACTATATGGTACTGGAAAACGAAATAATAAAACGACTAATAGACTTAGCACAACGAAATAATATGAAGATAATGAATAGTTTTTTCAAAAAGTCAACAAACAAAAAATGGACCTGGATATCACCCAATGGAGAAGTAAAAAATGAGATAGACTACATAATCACAAATAAACCTCAATACATTTCTGACGTCGATACGGTGAACCAACTAAATTTCAATACAAATTATCGAATGGTAAGAGCCAAAGTATACATGAAAAAGCCAAGAAAAGGAAGGAAGCACATCACAACAAATGTTAGACCTAAAGTTGTACTGTCACCATTACCTAAGGAACTCTTACAAGTTTTAAAAGATGAACTTGAGTCAGAAATTAATAACAAAAAGGACATACAAGAAAAATACGATATGTTAATAGAAAGACTGAAAGAAATAACAAAAAAGGTAAACTGCATAGCAAGTCAAAAAGATAAAATAGGTACAGAAGCAAGACAGTTGATGGAACATAGGAAAGTAATGCTAGAAAATAAAGAAAGAAATAGAAAAGAGATAGCAAAAATAAGTAAACAAATAACTTTTGAGATCAGGAAACACAAAAAAGAAAATAAAAGGAAAATAATTCAATATCACATTTATTATTATGTAAGAGTATTAAAGAAAGCTCTCAAGCAACTTAAAGAAAACATGTCATGGATACCAAATATGAAAAGTAAGGAAAAGAAAAACAGAAATAAGATCACAGAAATAGCAACACAGTTTTACAGAGACTTATAAAAGGATACAAGAAAAAAAGACGAATATACAGAATATGTAATAGAAGAAGAAAAAACACCAGTCATAATAGAAAGTGAATTTAGAAAAGCAATTATGTCGCAAAAGAACTGTAAAGACCACATACAGAAGGAAAGAGACGCAAGAATAAGCAATTCGTGGAAAAGATACTGGTCACTGAAAGAGATCATGAAAAACCCCCAGTTCTCTATGAATGACAAAAAGAAATTGTTTAACACTTGCATATTGCCATGCATGTTATACGGCTGTCAGACATGGGCATTAACGGAAAAGCAAAGAAAATCCCTACAAACATGTCAGAACAGGATGGAGAGGAGTATGTTAAGTGTCAAACTGAAAGACAAAATTAAACTAACTGAAATAAGGAAAAAAACAGGGGTGACAGATGTGACATATACATTGAAAAAATTGAAGTGGAAATGGGCGGGACATATAATAAGAAACAATAAAAATAAATGGGCTAAACAAGTCACAGTATGGTACCCACTACCCACGAGATGGAAAAAGGAGGCGAGGAAGACAAAGGAAAAGATAGGAGGATGAAATAAAAGCAATGGCAGGAACAACATGGAGTAGGAGGGCTATGGACAAAAAGACTTTAGGGGAGGCCTTTGCCAAAAGGCAATCAGATGTTAATAAGTTAAATTCGTAAAAAGATAAAGAAAAAAAATAAAATATGTAAGAGTATCTGAATAAAGGCTTATTTTATTTTATTATGTTTACTGACTATGTTCTCATTCATTAAAATTGGATCAGTAGTTTAGGCACTACTTTGGAATAAATAAACATAGACTGACAAAATCATTGCCCTTTCTTTTGGCTTTGCCATAGTCGGGTAAAATTAATAAAATATATTATGAAGTAAATAGAAAAAATAATCAAACCATGTGTCATATCCCCCATATGTGGAAGCTGCCAGGAAATGGTCATATGTATTCTTTAATTCCAAACCCACAACAGCTGCACCATTTATTTCATCCTGTTCAGAGAATGTCCATTTCCTTATCGAAATACTCTTACTGTCTATTGTATATTCGTCTTGAATTCCAGCTTGCACTGATAATAAATAAAATATACTAAATAGGTATAGCATCAGTTTCAAATGTAAAATAATTTTACTATTATTTTTTTTACATTCATTTACAATAAGATAATTTAATTAAATCCAATAAAACTTAACAGATTAATAGGAGAGTGTATAATACGGACTATAAACTAAATATACATGTTAAAAGGTGATTTACCTTTTGCCAACTGAGCTTTAGCATTTCTAAGGGTTTGAAATAAATTGTAACCAGACACAATGTAAACACTCTCTTGAAACAGAACATGTATATCATCCAACAGAGTCCCATATGTCCCTGTGTGACATGTTATATTTAACACTGGCTTCTCATCAAGTTTTTCATGAAGCAGAAGATGACCTGTGTTTGTGTAGAAGCCTACACTTCCATTTTGAAACCCAACAACAATACAAAACCAATCTGTTCCATTCTGTAAACAAAAGAAGATTATTAAGTATTAACACTCAATAGGTATATATTTAAGATTAATATGTGTTTGCTGTGCTTATCAAGATGGTTGTCAATTAAAAAGCATAATTACAGTGACATAGTAAAAACATAACCTGTGATGACTGCCTCGATGGACATATGGATAAAGTTAGCACAGACGTAATATCAGCCAGCAACGTGCCGCTCCAGGTGACCAGATATGAGTTACTGTCGTTAGAGCTTATCCACTGGGAAGTGAGTAGACAAAGACGCTTTTTGTACCCCACAGCTAACAGGTTTCCACAGGATGAAAGCGATAAATTGCATTGTGATAGCCAGGTAGTTTCTAAAGAATAGAGACAGGTTTAAATAAAAATTTGAACCAAGATACACAGAAATGATAAAAACGGTTACCTTCCTTCTCCGATATGAACAATGCTCTTCCTAAACTTAAAATATCACCACAGTCAGCTACTTGTTCCACATTACACATCGCTAAAGATTCAATTTGGCGTGCTTTGGCTTAATTTAAAACAATGACAAAATACAGACTCTTATCAGATTATTTATGTTGCGATAATTGTGGTCTTTGTTTTTCTACATAATTCTTTACTCTTGCAAGTTGCATTTATGTCAATTTATGTTTATAATATTTTTTTGTCCTGGAATCTGGATTGACCTTTGACATTTTTTTTTTTTGTTTAATTCGATTATTCGACCCGGTCGGGACAGGCAAAGGGAGCGTTGCCCATACAGCCATGACCATTGACAATTGAATAATATTGACAGATCAAAAGTTTGTGTCAAAAGACAGCTGGTGGTGGGTCTCAGTAGGTATATACTTTTCCTATACTCCTCAATCCAAAGAAATAGGAGTTTCATAGAACTAAAACAAAAATCGAAGCCGTAGGCAGCTATTTGTCTCACAAAACATCAAAGGCAAATCCAATAAGAGTGAAAGAGAAAGCCATCTCTATGTCTATACGTTTTTTTCGAAGGTTGCTCCATTTTGGAGTCCAAATTGGAGTCCAATTTTAGACGTTGGAATTACGACTTTATTGCTTTAACAATAAGTGACATTTTGAATTAGTAGCAGTAGATGTGGCCTGAAATTAGCCACTGACAGCTAATGTCATTTGTTTACGTGTGCATTATGATACAAGAAGAAGAAGAAGCAAATCATGAATTTATAATGTTATTTGGTAAAAATCTCAGTTTATATTAAAAAGTCTTATTAGAAAACAAAGCTGTGCTCAAGTTAATATGGCCCGTTTGGTGTAGGGCTGTTAATCACACTCTGCGAGGAAAGAAAATCGTGAAGAAGTGTTAACTTTTCACCAGTATGTTGAGAATTGTTTCGGGTTATATAAATACAAGCAATTTCACTGAAGTTATTATATTCTTGTAGATAAATGTGTTTATTGTCCATTATATGCGGATTTCAACAATATATAATAGAAATTTTGTATAAATTTCAGAGGTTGTGTATTTACATAGTGATGTTTTGGATATCGATAAACCTTCGAAAGAGAAAATATGTTAATCTAAAAGAAAAATGTTTTGCTTACTTTATATATACCAAACACCATACAATTATACAAATTAGTAAGATCTAAAATATAAACTAAGTGATAATATATAATATAAATTAGTGTGGTGTATTTTTTATTAATTATAATTATTATTTAATAATTCCTGTATATTATAATGGAGTTACGGTTGTACATCATCACCATTGAGGTATATACATGGAGGGGCCCTTACAGTTCTATACATACTAGCGCTTATACAAATATGATGGAAATATGAGACAGACGGTGAAATATCATTTGGTCTCTTTCTATCTAAGGCAATAATTTTCATGTTAGAAGAAACAGCAATATTTTTGTTTTTGCTCATTTTAGAAACATTAGACTTCAAAACTTTGACAATTAACGAAATGTGGAACGATCCGCCATTATTGGCTCATTAACTGTCAATTAACTGTGGTAGGTCGCCTGTCAAAAGGTTGTTTATGTTTTGTTTATTTATGAATTTCCAAGTGATTATAAGGACTTATTCTTTAAAATTTTATTTGAATGTTGAAAAAGTGATAATTAACATGCCTAAACGTTATATTGCAAGGTGCAATGCATTAAAGAGTATAAGTCAACCTCAATTGTATTTACGCAGGTTAGTAGCCGGTTTTATGCAATACTATATAAACATTTCATGAAATAATTGCGTTGCAATTTGATTTTTTCATTTATTATATTCATATCCACATATATTTTATTAGAACAGTCCTTTAAATTGCATTTTAAGTCATTAGATTTATTTACGTAATTGAATAGTGTTGTACCTACCGTTTGTAATTATAGCTGTTATCGATAAAGATATAAATAATTATTATTATCATTACATTGGCGTTATGTCTCAAAAAGCAATGCGAATGTATTTGATGTGGTTTTAAAAATATAAGTTTAAAAGCTTTTAATAATATTGTTGTGACCAAAATTATTTGACAAATGATAAAACTAATAATACTTGTTTTTTATAGGTTTCCGAAAAGTGATACAGTAAGCAAATTATGGTTGAAAGCTGGAGAAGAAAATATTAATCCCCGGGCCCAGTCAAGAGAATAGCATAGCCAGTTTTTGAACAAACTTAATTTTATTTAGAAATGGATAGACTTATTCATTTTAATATAAGTGGATATATTCCTTTGTCTTTTATTTCTATTCAACCTTAGATAATTCAAAAAGTTTTTAGTTCCATCTGTCGATGCCACAAGGACTAATTATTTGCCAAGCTGTAAAAATGTAACAACTATTAATTGTAACCATATTTTCACCAAATAAAGCATCTTGTCATTGTGTATAAGATTAGGTTACGATGGGACTGACTTACGCTGTACATCAAAAGTCCCTAAATAAAGAATAAAAAAGCACCATTTCATTTCATGTACCAATTTATACAGTTGGCTCAGCTCGTATGAAAATAAATATTTAACCATATTATTATAACCTCTAAGGACCTAGGAGTTAAAGTATCCTTAAATAATAAAAGATAAACGTGTTGACTTCAATAAAGAAATGGCACTTCTTTCCCATGGTAAATAAAATTAAGTCTTACTTGATTAATAAAGGTATTACAATTTTTTTTTTTAAATGGTCCAGTTAGAACAAATAGAATAAAACTATCCTCAGCAATCAGCATAGAATACTCAGGATGTCGGTTAAAAGATATTATCGATTAATAAAAGTAGTTAAATGTACAATGTCATTAGTAAAATAAGTTTTTTTACTTACGTATGCATAAATATATAAATATAGCACACACAGAATAAAAAAAGCATAATTTCATGTCATAAACCAATTTATACAGTTGGCTCAGCTCGTATACAAATAAATATTTAAGGATCTTTTAACTCCTAGGTCCTTAGAGGTTATAATATTATAACCTATAAGGACCTAGGAGTTAAAAGATCCTTAACTAATAATTATACTTAAGCGTGTTGACTTCAATATAGAAATGGCACTTCTGTCCCATGGTAAATAAAGGTAAGTCTTACATGATTAATAAAGATATTAGAAAAACTTTTTTGAAAGTGGTCCAGTTAGAACAAATAGAATGTATACCTAAATATATCGTCAGCATCGAATACTTTTTTGGATGTCCGTTAAAAGATATTATCGATTAATAAAAGTAGTTAAATGTACAATGTCATTAGTAAAATAAGTTTTTTATTTACGTATACATGTAAGTTATTGTAAAACTTATGAAAATTTAAAATATCGATACTGTCGATACCCATAATTGCAACTCTAGTTCGGCAGCCATTTTTTGCTCATAATCAGCTGATAAATTGGACACGTTTTTGTCATAGGTAGGGCCTGTCCTTTGAATTCTTTAGTCATTGATCATCACAAAAACATGTCACAAATTTTCAAATTTAACTTTCCTTTTTGGTTTTGCAGGGAATTAGATGGCCTTTTGCAAGGATACTTCTTTGTACTTTTTTAATTGACCAGAAAACGGGCAGACTGATCGCCAGATGGAGAGCGCTTATCGCCACCTATACATACTCGCAATAGGAGGAGTGACAAGTACGATCCCGGTCTTAAAATCCGCAACTACTCCTTGAGTACCCGGAGGCCTTGGTATTTATCTGGTCCAGGTGGACCGTTCGTGCCAAAGTATAGCTCTCCCACGTAAACGGACTGCTGTGCTCTGTTTTCTTCACACATTTAGCTCCATGCTGACAATCTGAGAGCTTTTTGGTGTTGTCGTAACGTGTAAGCTAATAAATGATGTCCAATTGTTAATAAATAATAAATATATCTATTAAAATTTCCTGTTTTCATTTATCTTTCCACGTAGGTACCCCAACTAAAGGGAGAAATGCATAAATACATAAAAAGTCTATACGTCTACTGTTTATATATTTACCAGCTGTATCCAAGGGAAAAGTATCCTATGTTTTAATCCAGAGATTAAACTACTGCCATACCAAATTTCATTGAAATCTGGTCAGTAGTTTTTGCGTGAAAGATTAACAAACATCCATCCATACATCCAGCCATCCTCACGAATTTTCATGTTTATAATAGTAGTAGGATATAGAACTGACAAGTCGATTGGACGATAGCCTGCATAGTGTGTGGGTGTATAGTTCAAGAGACTAGCTTCCCCAACATACTTCTGTTTGTTGTAGACAATACTGCGTAAATTCGTTTTTGATTGACTGATAATAATTTATAAATCACAAAGGTGCATAGATCATTACGCATAAATCTTCCACTTTAATCATTCTATCTATTGGTTGCAAACTGCATTTAAATTCATTTAATAGTTTAAAAGATCTAAGCAAACATAAAGCGGAATAAAAGACTTCATTTTATGATATGAAAAGATTAACATTTTCATCATCATTTTGATTTTTATCGACACAAAATGCCGACTAGGGACTTCACTGGCGGACGGGAATATATTTACATATGAAGTTGCTGATAAAGTGCGTTTCATCGAATAGTTCCTTTGCCGTAAGGTTGGCACCACTGTCTGTCAAAGATATAAACACGCGAAGGAGCTCCTCCTGTTTTTAGCGATTTTACTTTGTTTTCTAACCGTTAATCATGCCCAAAACGTTGAAAAGTGGTGAAAGAAGAATGGTGTTGAAGGTGAAAGACTTTTGTGAACGTGGAAAACGTAATGAGTCGCCGATAATTCCGTTTAGATGTGTTCAAGCTCGTGTTGCCGCTTTTAAATAGGGTTACCAGCTGCAGAGAATAATTACTCGTTCAGTACCTTATAATACCTTTACTTAATAAAATGTTACTAAAATTATCTAGTATTTATTACTCTCCTGTCAAAGTGTATAGGATAATATTTACCGATATTAAATTTACAATGAATTTATGGTACTTAATTGGATAAGGATTAATGCTGTATTGCTTAAAATCACTTCGGAAATTAGCCATTATTTCTCGTAAAAACTAAAGGTTAAAAATGGCTATTGTGGGTCATCCCTAAAAGATAGACAATAGGCATAAATACCATCGCAGACTTTTTATAGACCTTTTCCTGATAGATCAAATTAATGTTATTTTGATCTATCTCGTAGAGTTCAGCCAGCGTTTGCAATGCAAGCGCAAAAAATGTGTTTATTTACGACATTACAAACCTCTAAAATTATCAGTGTATCTCTACTATAATATGCATGTTATATACATATAATATAGTATATAAGATGCACAATATAGTAGAGATACACTGATAATTTCTCTTGAATCACTCTATCTATTAATAAACCCGCATCGAAATCCGTTGCGTAGTTTTAAAAAATCATACATAAAGATAGACAGAAAAAGCGACTTTGTTTTATACTATGTATTGATTAATATTTGTTAGGAATTTTAATAAATCAAAGTAGTAATTAAAATTTTCAAATATGCGTTTCCCTAAATATTATAGGTAAGATTAAATATGGAATTAGCAACACTGGAAAACACTATTACCAACATAACGGCAAAGGAACTATTTGATGAAACCATGGATATAGTACCTATGGATAGAAGACTCCGAATTTTGTAATTGCTAAAAAGAACTGTATTACCTTAGTAATAGAGTGTATTTCACAATGCACGTATCATAGAGGCAAATCCGAGCCGAGCGAGATAGCCAGGAGAGAGGCTGTGTGTCTCGTTCTTGCATGTTGCCAACCAGAAAAATGTTGGTATTTATAAAAAGTAACTTGAAAAATCTTAGATAAAACGAGTGTACTATATTATTATTTTAACAAATGTTTATAACTATATCATATTCTAATTAAAAAAGTTAGAAATAGTCATATAATACTAAATAAAAATGCAGTTTACATTAAATCCTTTTCCTTCTTTTTTTATTAGATGGTATCATTCGCAAGACAATAGATACGCCATTACACATATTTTATGCTGAACACCGGATAATATTAAATTTGAAAATAGTTTTTATTTCTTACTTCATGTATCTCCGTAACTATGTTTTTATTATTTGTTTGATGATTTAACAGTCAAAATGGTGAAAAAAATGTTGTATATATTCTTGTCGAAGTGAAAGTTCTGCTGGTTGCAATATTTCGTTTATTAGTAACATTAGTAAGTTAATTGTTAATGTTAATCTAGTTATTCTAGTATAAAAGTGTTAACATTATAGCAACTGACGTTATTAAGAGTTATAATTGTACTACGTTTTGTTATAAACTAGTCAGTAGCGATAGCGACTCGCCTAGAATCGTAGTAAGCTGTAAGTACCTAGATACTGAGAAAAAACGTGTGAAGTCGAGTAATGCCTTTAATGATAATATAATACAGTTTTTATAGATTTTCCAACAATGAAGAAATGCGACAAAAATGGCTCAATCGTGTTTAAGTAAGGCAGAGAATTACATAAAAATCTGTTACATATTAATGCAGCCGTCACTTCAAACCTTCTTGATTTTACACTATTCAATCTAGTCGACTTTTAAAGCCTCAGCTGTATGTCATTCAGTGTTTCACAATTTGTCTCACACAGCTTTGCAGTTTGCCACAGCAGAAAATATTATTGTCACCCTACTAGAAAGGGACACACGGCCTCTCTTCCAACCTCTCGCTCGGCTCGTTTTTTTGCTCACAGTAGTCTATCCTGTTGTTATACTAGGTCCATTGATGAAACGCACTCTAAATACGAGCAATGCAACTTGTAACCAACTTCAGACAGCTGATCTGTCTGAAGTTGGTTACATATGTTCAAAACCTGTAACCGTCTACAAAAATTGAAAATAACGAACAACTAGATATCTCCTTCTTTCTCATTGGCATGTGTCATATAGGGGGATAAGGTGCGATATATAATTTTTCCTCTTGCTAATAGCCTTTACTCTTTATACTCTATGCCTCAATCCATATTATGTACTCCTTCAGTCCTCATCTATGGCAAAGAGAATTTAATCACTACGTCAAAGAGAATATAATCACTACGTTAAGGCGTGACTCCTGTTCGAAACATTACACAGAAAACATGAAACAAAAACATTTGTTTTCATACACAAGCTGTCTCCAGCTACAGAAAATGTTTTTGGTCGAAACAAAACATTTTGTCCAGACACGATCTAAGTTCCGACGAGGAAGACGTATTAGCGCTCGCAGTTTTAGTGATTGTAGGTGTAGAATCTAAGGGAAAGAGGGGTTCTGAAAAAGCCACTTTAGGTGTTTCATAAAAGTATTTTTTTCAACTCATAAATATGTGCGCCATTTTACGCATTTCTATTGAAAACTGCCAAAATTGGTGTTTTTTTAATTAAGTCAGGCCATATATTATGAGCGATCACAAAAACAAACACAAAAAACAAAACAAGCAAAACTACAACCCTAAAAAACCTATACCTAGGTGTCATGTGAACGATGTGAACACTAGATAAGAAATGAAACATTTCTTCCCCTCTCTACCCGCGCGGGAATGTTTTTCGTCCGTCTCCGAAAACAAAAACATTGTCTATTCCTAGACAAATGTGTATAGCCACGCCCCAATGTTTCATGTTTTCTGTGTAACTACCTACGTTTTAAATCTATGGTTTTTAAATACGTCAAAAAATATATAAATTCTAGATTTTAAACTTTATTTGCGTCATATTTTAAAATTAATTAATATAAAAATATTTATTATATAATGCAGTGTCGTGCGTGTTTACAAACGAATTGCAAAAATATAATTAGGCTGGATGAACTCAATATTATGTGCTTTAATTTGATCACCGATTTAAATGTATGTATTTAAAATATATTTTTTTTATATAAATTCCATTCAAATACCACGAAATTTATTCGAATGCACTTTATGTTCATTTCACTTGCTTTTCAGATACATTGGGGTGATAGAATGCCGCAACAGCTGTGCGAAAAGTGTACTAAAGATCTTAAATATTGTTTTGAATTCAGAGAAAAATGTATTACTTCCAATTCCATACTAATCAGTGCTCAAACCTCTATTGATGTGAGTTATTAATTCATATAAATTATATAATATGCAGGGAGTTTTGGGAGAGTCTAGTAGCTAGAACTTATCCCTGGAAACTGCACATTTTAAGTTATGATTTTAAATATTTTTTTATTTATCTTTAATTATTTTATTGTTTATCTAAAACTCTGAGCAAAGCTCGTTCTCCCAAGTACTTATGATATACTTATGATAAATGTTGTTCTTGCAATCCTTATATTTCATACAAATTTAGTAACAAGTAACATCATGGGTTGGAACGTTGGAAAAATGGAAAGCTCTGGTGGAGGCCTTTTGCCTTCAAGGCAAACAAGCAGAACAGATGGAAAATAATAGTAATAATTAACATCATGCTTGAATAAAAAGGCTTGATTGATTGATTGATCATCATGGGTTATGTGAATTTTGTAATGAGCGTTTTCACGAGACTTTCGACACTCTGTAAAAAAATGCTTTACTTTTGCAATATTAACTTCTTTTTAATATTAGTTTCTTCTGAAAACTTAGGTATTCATATTTTAGAGCACTATTGACTTATGCAATAAAAAAAATCAGCTAACATGCCTGTTAGTTTATTATGATGGCTGCAAAATATTTGAATACCTATTTACTACATGGTTTGTTAGCACTGTGTACAGCATGTTATTTTAAGTATTATGGCCTGTTATGGTTGGTATACCTAATTCACTGAATGACTAACTTGCATTATGCCTAAAAGTAATTTTCAAATAAATATGGGGCAGTCGCACTATTCCCCTATCTCATGTTGTGCCTATTTCACTTTAGAACAATTTCGCTGTAGACCTAAATAGACAGATAACACATATAGGGCCTAACTAGAGTTATGCTTAAAAAATTACTTAATAAGATAATAATGTTTTCAACATTTGCCCATGTCTAACTATCACATGACAATTATACATTTACGTTATTCAATTTTATTATATCTGGGAGAGCCCTGCTTTGGCATGAATGGGCCGGGTCGATCGGGTAGATTCCGAGTCCCAACTACTTTTGTTTTAGCAAAATAGTTATTTGCACTATCTAAAATGTTATTGATTGTGTTTCAGGATTTGAAAATTACCACCCAGATTAAGCAAGAGGTTGATATAGAACCTGATGAGGTACATAACATAAAATAATGTTTTTTTTCCCTCAAGAAGCCAAACTAAATAAATGATGAATTTTATTAATTTTAGAAATATCGTGTAGATATGGATGATAAAGTGGAAATAGAACTGAAGGATGAATATTATATTGATACAGAACACAATCAGTTGCTGCTACCTGAAGACAATATTGTTTATGAGTATGTCTCTGGTATGTGTTTAAAAAAATTCCTTTATATATAATTAAAAAAACAAACTAAACATTAAAAAATCCTTAAATAGTATGGGAAGCTGGGGGTGAAACAATTTATGTCTAAGAAGCCTTATATTACTAAAGTATGTTAATAATGATGAACATTTTCATTAAATAGATGTAAAACCACTGAATATTGGAGAAAATGAACAAAAATCTGCATCAAATAAAGAAAAGACTAGAATAAAGACACCAAGGGCAGTAAAAAAAGGAATTAAAGCAAACAAAAAAGAAATGCCTGTAATTCAAAAATATGATTGTGGTGAGAGTCCGTTACACATACATATTTACCCCCTTACTAATAAAAATATTAACACAATGGATAAGTTATACAATGTTTTATCCTTGTCTGGTAAAAGAAAATTTGCTTGACAAAACATTGTATAGCTTTAAGCTTATCCATTGTGTAAATATTTTTATTAGTAAGAGGGTAACTTTGAAATTTGTCTTGCTTGCCACATCTACTTATTTCTTTACAGGTCTTTGCACAGTTAAAATTGAAAAGGATAAGTTGTGTGACCACGTCAGAAGCCATGAGACTAACAATTATTGTGGAATATGCTCTCTTTACTTTAAAGAATGGGAGGTACTGCTGCTGCATAGAATTTTTCATTTAAAAACACTAAACTTTGTCTGTCACATTTGTTTACGTATTTTTGAAAACTCAGTCTCCTTGGAATGTCATTACAATGTCAAACATTTGGGTAAGAGTGAAGTAAGTTGACGAAAATTTATCATGAATCTTACCAATATCTAAAGCGCCTTACTTAAAGTCCAGCATGCAAATCCTGCACCGGTACTAATGGGTGTCAGTGTCAAAAGTGTTGATACTAATGTTTTACATTTTTGCCTTCAGGTCCGCATCAAGGCCGCGACCTGAAGGTGGAATAATATTAATAATGCTTTATTTCAGACCATGGATCATAGGAATAGTAGGCGAAAATTATAAATCATTGACACTTTTGACATTCATGACAGCAATTTGTACTGTACTGGTGCTGGATTTGTATGCGGGACCGTGAGTATGGCACTTTAAACGCCTTCCTTACCGTCCTGCCTGCCTTCAAGGGCCGCGACCCTAAGGTAGATTTGTAGGAAAAATTAAAAATTATCGACACTGTTTACACTTAAGATGGCTATTAGTACCGGTGCTGGATTTGCAGGCTGGACCGTGAGTATGGCGCTTTACAATTTATATTTTTGGGCTCCGCTACGGCTGGGCGAGGCCAAGGTCCTACACGTCTCTTATTCGTCAAAAATAAATTTATAGTTACGCAAAATTCAACTTTGTTATTGAAATGAAAATCTGTTAAATTAATTACAATAATTTCAACATTGTACATACAGCTACGTTAAACTTTTGTTTAAAGCCACTAAAAATATTCTATATTTTTTCAGAACGGCGTCAAATGTGTGCAATGTGATAAAAGCTACACAACAGTCAAAAATTTAAAGAAACATTGGCGATCGATACATGCTGATCAAACATTTAAATGTAGAGAGTGTTCTGAAGAGTAAGTATTTAAAATTATAGATGAAGTCCAATGAAAGCTCTTGAAAAGTATATTATTTTATTGTATGACGAACAATCTCTAAACATAATCAGGGTTAAAAGTAAAAAAAAAACACCTATATTTGATAAAAGTTGTTAGTAAGAAACAATTTCTCTCAAGTAATTTTTTCGTATACAGCTTCTGAGCCTGTACCTAAATAATTTATTTTCAGAAATTGTATTTTATTAGCGACACGAGCGACACTATCAAATGGTGCAATGATACAGGTGATTTATGTTTTTCAACTTTTTTTAACTTTTAACCCTCATTAAAATATGTAGAAATATTGTGTTTTTTTTGTAATAATAGATACTTAGAAATTATTATAGAACAATTTTTCAAGATTAAATTATTTAATAAAAAAATTTAATAGCTATAGACGCTTTCACACCACGTCTATCTGATCCTGTGGTAAGTTCTCAAAGAACTTGTGTTACGGGTACCAGACAATGGAATTTATATTTAATACTTCTGTTACTATACATCTATATTTAAGATTTTTATTATCTAATAACACATATTTAATACACATCCATGACCAACACAGAAAACTTTTTTGTTCCCTGGCGGGATTCAAACCCGCGATCTCTAGCTTGAGCGCAAACGCGCTCACCACTAAGACACAGAGATCGTCAAAAGATTATGTTGGTTAGTTTTATAGATACATATCTATAAAAATGTTTTTCCGTAATGCCAAATTGTAAAAGGCAGTCTAAGAGTAGAACTATTATTATTTGTTAAATATATATTAATCAAGAGTCCCCACAGATGGAAAACTTGGCCAATAAACATGACAAATAAATGTGCGCAGTAATTTGGAACCATTATACTTTATTTAATTTTCAAAGGATTTGAAATTTTATATATTTTTAGGTTTCTAACTGCAAACACTCGAAGGTATCACATATTTAAACACCATAAGATGAAAAAAAAGTTATTTTGTAACGACTGTGATTATTCAACTGAATTAAAGACTCACCTAAGGGTAAGTGATTTAAATAAAAAGTCCGTGGTCATTGTTCATTATTTTATACATAACAATTAACACCATATTTTGTAATAGGGACCGTCCATTAATCACGTGATGTTTTTAACAACTTTTTAGACCCCTCCCCTCCCCCTGGTGATACGTGGTGAGGTTTTATACACGTGATTAATGGACGACCCCATACATATAAACTATCCCGCCTAAGAATAATATTTACACAACTGATTACTTAATCAATATTGTTAATTGATGTTTCTACTCTCTGTCTGTCAAGTGATTTTTCCAATATATCAGACAAAGACAGACATGGTATTGGGTATACCATGTCTGCTTTGTCTGATATCAGGTGTGTAAACATTTTTATTAGTAGGAAGGATTATGTATTTACTATTTCAGCGACACCAACTACGGGTGCACACAGCTGCAGCTGAAAAGATATTCTGTAAACTGTGTAAGGCGCAGTTCGTGAACGAAAGCCGACTGAAACGACACAAGTGCCAGTATAGCACCCACTCTGTATGTCCGATCTGTGGCATTATGTTTGAAGTCCCAGTAAAGGTAATTTTGTATTGTCGTTTAAATAACGGTTTATTGAGAAGAAAATATTTAAATCCATTCAAACAGCTATTGTTATGCAATAAGGGCGAGGCTTGCTTGCGACGACGCATCGCCAAAAACGACGAAGAACTGTACCTACTACGTCGTTTCTGCGATTTGTCGTCGCAACGCAGTGTTGCATCCTCGCCCTAACGTCGATAGTATTGGCAGCATTGAATTGGTTTATAATAATTGCAGTTAAAGGAGCATCTCGCAACGCACAGCGATGAGCGCAAGCACAAGTGCGACCGGTGCGACGCCGCGTACAAGACGCGGGGCGCGCTGCGCGTACACCTGAGCAAGCACGACGGCGTGCGCGCGCACAAGTGCGAGTACTGCCCGGCCGCCTTCTGGGCGCCGAGCACGCTTATCAAACACCGCCGAACGCACACTGGTATCTTATATTAATATTGTATATATTATGTAATCGGAATCTCGCCAACGGCTGCAAGTATTACAATAAAGTTTAGTATGCAGGGAGATTTAGGGGAGAAAAATCGATTAAGCTAGTAAGTCTTATGTCTTTCTTTAGTCATGAAACAATATAATAAACTATCAATAATTTTGACTTTGTGTCAGTCCGATTGGCAGTTTGGTATGTATAATTTCTGCGTTGGCGGGAAACTCGTAATGTGGTGAGACTCGAACCCCTGTAAAATATTTTTGTGATTGTTTTTTTATCTACAATAGCTCTGAGCAAAGCTATGTTACCCAGGTACTGACATTTAATCGGTGATGTTTGTGACGTCATGAATATGAATTACGCTCCTATCCGTTTGCGTGCAAGTTAAAGCGAGGCGAGCTCCCCGCGAAAATCAGTGGGCGCTTTGCTGTCCTAACGAACGCAGGCCTCAATACGAAAATACCTTATGGGCTTACTAACAATAACAAAGAATTCAACTTTCAGGTGAGAAGCCTTATGTTTGCAAGGTTTGCAATAGAGGTTTTACTGGCAACCATAACCTCAAACTCCACATGCGAGTACATGGCGTGTATAATCTCATAAAGAAAAAATCGAACGGTACCGAAGAGGATTCTATGGAAAGTGTCCAAGAATGTAACAAAAGTAGTCCTATCGACTATCCAGATACCCTTTAAAGTTGTTACTATATCAGTAAAGACTACAAAAAATATATATTTTGTTTTATTACTAGAGACTATATACCTACCTACATTAGATATGAGCGCCGATGTTTCGTAGGTTGGCGGCGTGAAAGGGATTTTTGAAGTTTGTACTTGGTAGTCTTAGATTTCTATGTTGGTAGTAAAAAAGAAATTGTAGGTCACTGCTACAATAATACTTTTATTTATTGGGTTACACAGAATTACATTGCAAAACAATTTATAACACTTTTTGTAGTGATGTAAAAGGCAATATAATTATACAATAGGGGATCGGACTACATCTGAAATATTTAGTTTCATTAATATATTCAGAAATATTGAGGCATTACTACTTGGTAAATGTAAAAAAAAATATTATTTTATGTGTAGTTTACTAATTAAATACATTTAAAAAGTACCAAAAAAAAACATTTTTTTTTGCGAAATTGGTAAACAAAACCTACATCATTAGTTTACTCACATCATATACAAAAACATTCATTATTGTAAGTATGAACTTAAACGCACAAATATCGGAGATATTTACAAATTACAAATACCTATATTCCGGCGGCCATATACTTCATATACTACTTCATATACTATAACCTACAAGTGACGTCACTTGTAGGTCGACTTTAGTATGGAGCGTTTTTAGGAGACTCGCGAAATTTTTTATACAAATCGCTGTACCTTTGAAAATATTGACTTTTGATATACGGTTTCTTCTGAGAAGTTACTCATATTCATTTATGCAATAAAAAAAATTAGTCCGATTGCCTATTCCAAAATACTTCCAACAGTAACTGTGCTTTGATTCCAGAGAGCGTAATCACTGTAATTTTTTTTTTTCGTCTTATAAGTTACTTCCATATTTTCAAAAACTGACGTAGCCATTTGTATAACTGCGTAGGTCCTCTAGTGAAAAACCAATAATAGCGAAGTTCTCAGTCTGATAAAAGGTGCAAAATCTCCCAACATCTGTGGTATGTCCCCGTATATATTGGGACCTTTCCTTCCCAGTTCTCCCTAGAAGCATTGAAAACCGAGTATACCTTTAGTAGTAGGCACCTTGATCATTAATTGTAATGTTAGTCTAGTTATTCTAGTATAAAAGTGTTAACATTAAAGCAACTGACGTTATAAAAAGTTATAACTGTACTAAGTACGTTTTGTTATAAACTAGTCAGTAGCGACTCGCCTAGAATCGTAGTACTTAGGTACTGAGAAAAAAACGTGTGTAGTCGAGTAAGGCCTTTAATGATAATATTATACAGTTTTTATATATTTATCAACAATGAAGAAATGCGACAAAAATGGCTCAATACTCAATAGTGTTTAAGTAAGGCAGATAATGACATAAAATATGTTACATATTAATGCAGCCGTCACTTCAAACCTTCATGATTTTACACTATTCAATTTCGTAGACTTTTAAAGCCTCAGCTGTATGTCATTCAGTGTTTCACAATTTGTCTCATACAGGCTCACACAGCTTTGCAGTTTGTCCACACAGCAGAAAATATTATTGTCACCCTACTAGAAAGGGACACACCTATGGGACAAACGGCCTCTCTTCCCAAATATATCTCGCTCGGCTCGTTTTTTTGCTCACAGTACTCGGTCCTGTTGATAACAACATAATAGGAATAATCCTAGGTCCATTACTACGATCAGGTGTTTCCTTGTTTCTTATTATCGGTAATAATCGGCTATTAGTACCGGTGCTGGATTTGCGGGATGTGCCGTGAGAATGTTATCAATACAACGTTTTTCCCACGAATTTTTCCGTTCGTCATTGGCTATGTACAGAGAGCAAGCCATAAAAAAAAAAACTCAAATGACATAAGTCAAACGAAGAAGAAGTAGATTCATTAGTCAAATTGAAGATTGTAGAAACAAGACACGAAACAACTTTACAAGTTTACACCCAAAACTTTTCAAGTTTTTATTTTGAGTACGAAAAAGTTACTTAAAATATTTAAAAATGCAGTGTCGTGCATGCTTAAAAACCAGTTGCGAAAATACAACTCGGCTCGACGAACACAACATTAAGTGCTTGAACTTGATTACAGATTTAAGTGTATGAAGTCATTTAATGTACTAAGAGAATGTAGAGAAACTAATTATTGAATTAAACAAAGTATCTTCAATATTATTTTCACTCACTTTTCAGATACATATGGAAGACAGTATGCCACAACAACTGTGCGAAAATTGTACTAAAGATCTTGAATTTTGTGTAGAATTCAGAGAAAAATGTATAACTTCAAATTCCATATTAGTCAGTGCTTTATCCTCGATTGAAGTAAGTTCTTATGAAATTTTTTTCGACAATATTTGGTAAGGTGACTTGGGGTAATTCCGACAAGTTTTCCATCAAGTTGACTATAGGTTTAAGTTTTGGTCTGGCATTTAAAAATAATCAATATTTACTGTAATACAATAAATGTATTTATTGAGTTATAGCAAAAGACAAGGACAAAACATTGTTAAAGAGATAATAATATAACCGAAATGGCATATTGTACATAACTGTTATAAAATAATGTTCTGATGAAAACTACTTGTCCATACTTTCTTGTTAAATTCTAAAATATCTTGATCTGGGTCCAATAATTCTATAAACATTAAAATTCTATATTTGCTCATGTTTTAACTTTTAGTCAAAAAGATGTGTTAGGAAAACTCGTATTTTTTTATTCTGTGCTATTAAAACTGACTTCCAAAAGATGGTAGATATATATTTTCGTCGATATTTTGCATAAAATAAGAAATGTTTGTACAATCACTTTAGTTACCGACACAAATGTACTCCATTCAGTCTGAATTTTGAACGGTTAAGATCCAATTGAATGTAAATGTAGACAAAGAAGCGCCTTATACTGCACTGTATTTGTGGTTAGTACAGTCACTTTAGTTACCTACACAAATGTACTCCGTTCAGTCTGAATTTTGAACGGTTAAGATCCAATTGAATGTAAATGTAGACAAAGAAGGACAAAGAAGCCCCTTATACTGCACTGTATTTGTGGTTAGTACAGTCACTTTAGTTACCTACACAAATGTACTCCGTTCAGTCTGAATTTTGAACGGTTAAGATCCAATTGAATCTAAATTTAGACAAAGAAGCTCCTTATACTGCACTGTAATTGTAGTTAGTACAGTCAGTCTTTATTATTATTTATTATTTTTTTTAAATCTTGATAAAAATTATTTTGATAAATTCAAAAGCATAATATATGTATTTTGATTATTTGCAAGCTGTTTAATATGTAAAGCACAACATACTGTTGAAAACTATTTCACCATTATTTCTTTGCTGCTAAAATATATTGATCACACTATAATGGCTAATCTTTATGACCTCCGAAAAATTGCTATTGAGCCATAGATGTATTATATTAAAATAGAAAAGGTAGATATGGTATTACGCGTTAAAAGTGAAGACTCAAAATGTAGTGTGCTCAACCTGGTCGACGAGTAGCAGTAGAAGTTTATATGTTTACATATCCCTTCTCACTGTGTGTCATAGCACAGAAATATTGTCAGTTTTGTAAGGGTATAACGTATCTACGTAATAATAAAAGTATTTAGCTAATACACTTGAGCTGAACTGTTATTAATGGTGTTTCAGGATTCTAAAATTGCCACCCAGATTAAGCAAGAAGATGATTTAGAATATGATGAGGTACATAACTTGAAATATTTTTTTTTTCATCTCTTGAAAGCAAACTTAAAAATAGATACTTTTCAGATAAATTACACTGAACTGGATGAAAAAGTAGACATTGAAGTAAAGGGTGAATACAATTTGGAGAACAATGACCAACCACAACCTGAAGACAATTTTGTGTATGAGTATATATCTGGTGTGTATACATTAAATTTGTAAATTATAAATTGATAGTGAATTAATGTTGTTAAACAATTTTATACCATGCTCGAAAAAGGGAAAAAAGTGAACTAAGTATGCCACAGTACACTATTTCATGTAGGTACCTAATTATATCCCGATGGTCTGCAATTCCACCCAGTATATATGTGAATTGTGAAGCTAAAACTTCGAGTACAACTTTACGAGAATTTGCAAACGGAGGAGTATGAAAGATGGCACAGTTAAAGTTTATGAGGAGAAAGGTGTACAAAAGTACAAAAAGCTTTTTAAAAATGCTTAGAAATAACATAAAATAATAAAAATAACTACAAGTTATTTTTATTATTAACTAAATAACTACAAGTTATTTTTATTATTTTTTGTATTTCTAAAATTGTGAGATATTACAATCTACACTAAAATGTTTCAGTTCAATAATGATGTTTTTTCCATAGATGTTAAACAACCTAATATTGATGATAGTTCTGTACAAACATCTGTATCAAGTAAAGAAAGGACCAGAAAAGTGATGCCAAGAGTAGTAAAAAAAGAAAGTAACACAAGCTATATGAAACAGCCTGTATTAATTATGTATGATTGTGGTAAGATTTTAAATTTATTTTCAAGATTTTCTTGATTATAGGTTAAGTTAACATAGATCCTTTAAGAGGTTAATGTTATTCTGCAGATACAATGGACTATCCTAGCCCCGCCAGACACCCCTTATATTTGTACTGATTTTATTTCACATTATTGTGTACAATTAACATAAGCATACCCGCCAGATTGTTCTATGGGCCAATATTTAGTTACAAGGCACTAAAGTCAAATAATCATTTATTATCATTATCATTACACAGTATAAAACAAAGTACCTTTTTTTGTATGTCCCTATCTATGCTTAGATCTTTAAAACTATGCAACGGATTTTGATGCGGTTTTTTTTTAAATAGAGTGATTCAACAGGAAGGTTTATATGTATACAACATGCATAATATAGCAGAGAAACACAGATAATATTTTAAGAGATTACTAGTGTCCTAAATCAACACATTTTTTGCGCTTATATTGAAAACACTGGCTGAACCCAGTGAGACACATCAAAATAATGTACTACAATATTATACACCTTAAAAATATCGTCTATCTTTTAGGGTCCATAGCCACAATAACGATTTTTATTTAATTTTTATCCAAATAAATACCAAAATACATTGTGCATTTAATATAGATCAATATGACCGTGTACAGCATGTAATTTAAATGAATATTTACGAAGATATTACAGATTTAATATGCAGGGACATAGTGTTGCGGCGGCATCGGCCGGGTGGCTCGCGCTTCTGCATCGCACTATTGAAAACGCTAGACGTATTTATAAGAGGCTCATGAATGTTTTGTACTGCAGAGTCCATGGTGGTGGATGATAATCTTTTTACCCGACTGCGCGACGCAAAGGAGTGGTAATGTGTTTATCAGCCTATGTATGTATGTATGTTCCTTTGAAGCACTATACAGACCAAACGCCTGGGCCGATTTTTATGATTCACACGTCAATCGATTCCTCTTAGTCCGGCGAGTGTCACTAAAGACATGACGTTAGTGAAAATTCAATATGGCGACTACTGGACGCCATATTGTGAAAATGAAAAAAATGAAAGTCAACAAACTATATCAAGTGGGGTATCGTTGAATAGGTATTTAAAAATCATTGTTAGTTTTCTCTCAACATTTTTCGATTCGACTGACCGTTTAGGATCTATATCGATTTAAAGTTGCGTAACAACCATTCTCACATTCCAGTGATGTAGTACTGATGCTGATAGGAAATCCAGTCTGGTAAATAACTAGCTAGGTACTCATAACTAAAAAGTATAAAATAAAAAATTATAATTTAAAAAATTTAAAAACCCGACTGCGTAAAAAGTAAACTAAACTAAGTAGGTACATAATTAAAACTGAAAAGAAAAAAACAAGCACTTAGATATCCGGTGGTCTAGAATTCTATAATATATTATTGAATTAATACTATTGGAACATAACAACTGAACAGTCGGGATCCATTATTCGACAGCCAATCAAATTTTTCAATGGATCCTGACTGTTTAGTTGTTATGTGCCAATAGTAATAATTCAATAATATATTATAGAATTCTAGACCACCGGATATCTAAGTGCTTGTTTTTTTCTTTTCAGTTTTAATTATGTACCTACTTAGTTTAGTTTACTTTTTACGCAGTCGGGTTTTTAAATTTTTTAAATTATAATTTGCAATGTCAAATTACATTTGAATGGCAAATGGGCAATGCCAAGATTTCCTATTGAGCTCGGCCAGAACCAACAAAGGTTAACGTTCATAATTAAAAAGGATAAAAATTGTAGAATTAAATAGGTAAATTACTTTTTTGTTAGAAGTTCACCAAAAAAAAGTTAGAGCTTATTAAAATATCATTTTAATAAGCTCTAACTTTTTTTGTCTCATGAGATCATGATCCTTAATAGCTAGTCAGTTACAATTTTCACATATTATTATGATATTTCTGCTGTTGATGTATCATCAAAATACTATACTCTAGTTTCGCTCTGTCCGTCTGTCTGTCTGTATGTCTGCGCCTCTAGCTTCTGTAATTATGAACATAAATGGATGATATCTATACACATATAATAATATAAAAAGTTACACACGATCTTCTACGTATAGCGACGTTGTAATTTCCATAATAATTTAGGCTGCGCGTCCGCTGGATCGGAATCGGAGCGTACCGTACGCAGCGTACGAAGCGTCGTCATTTACGAAATGCCGATGGGGTGCGTCCACTGCATTCGGATTCATCATATTATTTAGTTATTTTTAGTCCGTCATAGCCTAACGTGCATTTGCATTATGGAGGATAGTGACGAGGATATTGTTGTAATTAGCTGTATTTTATCAGAAGAGGAAAAGAGAAACAAGAGGAAACGAAAGATATGGGTTCATAATATAAACTCAAAAAGATTAATTTTCGGAGAATTTCATATATTATATTCTGATTTATTAGAAGATGAAAATAGATTTTTTGGGTAGGTACATTCATATGACTCGAAAAAAGTTTTTTGAACTTCACTATATTCTACAACCGCGGATGACGTCATCGGCATAAATACTTACCGGTCTCAGGCGCAGAAATGCCGATCCAGTGGACGCAGTACCATAGAAATCAATAAAAAGCAACAAATCCGTACGCTGCGTACGCTCCGATTCTGATCCAGTGGACGCGCAGCTTAAATCAACGCCTATACAAGGCATTACCACAGTCTATGGAACTTACAGTCGGCCAACGGACACGTCTAGACAGAGCAATCGTGCGGGGTGAGAGAGGGGCGGTAGCAAGCCCAAGCTGCCATACACTCGCTTGGGACACGTCAGCCCGAGTTGACGCTTTTTAATTTGATTGTTTTAAGTGGTTTATTATTGATATTCAAAGTTTTCAAATAAATTAAAAATCAACGATAGATACTTTTGAGTATCAATTTAAGTCTTATATCCATAAAATGACTTGTTTATAACCAGAAGAAAAAAAAAGTGTATTAATTTTATCAGTCGAATTAATTTGACACATGGTATAAATGGTATAATAATAGTATAATAACAAACAAGGAATTTTCTTTCGAAAAACAGGGGGTCAGTGGTCACGTCACGTGGGTGTCATAAGCCTAAGTTACAAGCCGCGTCGACGGCTATGATTAGTTAATGTCGTGTCAAATAGCAAGTTTTTGATGACCTAGGCTTGTGAAACTCTCGGAAAATAAGACCTGTGTATTTAGACTATGACTTGATGTAAGATTTTTTTACATTTAAAACATTATTTTACATTTTTGAATATAAATATCAATTTTGATATAGGTATATCAAGCATAAAATAATATATCAATTGATAATACAGGATTATTTTTTCACCAGTACAATTATAAATCAACATACGTAATTGATGTCAAAAATAAAAATACTAGCGATTTTTGTTACTACCCCTTTGGAATAAAAAAACAAAATTATCAATCCCCGAACTTATCCGCTAAATTAATACAAAATGTGGATGCATTACGCATCTATCGATGCTTTGTTGCTAACTCGTGCGTCGCTCGGCCGATCGCTACCCCATACCGCACCCGTTGACGCCTTGTAGTTAGTGCGCCCATGCGGTATTAGATTGGTTATAGGATAAATGAATTGAAGTGAAAAACAAAATATATATTTTTTTTTATTTGTGAAATGTACTCTATTATCGATACCAATGACGTGGTAAAATTTATTGTACCGATGAAAAAGTATTCCTGTATATCATGATATATTTCCGATATAATTATATAAATTGATATATATCATGCGAACCCTAAGCTTTTGTATACGCATTTGTATTTTCTATACATTTCTATACAGATAAATAAAATTTAAGTGTCTGTTTGTAATTTAAAATTAACAGCTTTTCACTTAATGCATATGAAAGTATATTCGGTACTCACAATAAAAAACCATTTTTTTTTAATTTTTGTCTGTCCGTCTGTCTGTTTGTTCCGGCTAATCTCCGAAACGGCTGAACCGATTTTCACGGGACTTTCACTGGCAGATAGCTGATGTTATAAGGTCTAACATAGGCTACTTTTATTTTAGGCTTCCGTTTAAGAAAATAGGGTTCCGTTTTCGTTAGTTCTATGCAAACGAAGTTGCGGGCATCAACTAGTTTATAATAAAATTCTTTATTAATACTTCTATATATTATATTTTTTTGTTTTATTCCTAGTACTCTACAAACACATACTACGAATACACAAAATGTAGAACAGATTATAATAAAACACATTGTTGTGACAACCCTGCAGCAATGACGAATACCTACACAAAAGCGGCGTTTCGCGCGACTTCAAACGCGTTGTCCCACTGTATCTTTATTACGCTGTGGCAATACCCTTGTTTAACCATGATATAGCGTGTGGATATAGGACAAGATGGCGGATTTTCCATACATCAGCTGATTTTATAATCTTTCGAAACTCGTTAGCGTTCTATTTCTGAGTAACTTATGAGTTCGACTATTTAAATATTGATTCTTAGGCTAGAAAATTATTCTTGCTCCCGGAGAAATACAATTGTATCATGGGCGTAGCCAGGTTTTACTTTCGGGGGGGATTCAAGAAAATAAAACGACTACAAGTACATTAAATAACCAGGGCCGTCTTTGACCTATTAGAGGCCCTGGGCACATTAGAATTTTTTTTAGTTTTTACCTGTTTAAGCTTTAAACCCTGAAAGACTGTGTAATTCGGAAGAATACAAATATCTATTCGCAAATTCGGAAAAATACAAATATTTAAACCCTAAAAGACTGTGGAAATAGGATCATTTTATAATATGCATTGGAATAATGGGCGCCTTTTTTACAGTATTTCAGGGTTTACCCTAAAATTGAACGTCGGTACTAAATTTTATAATACGTTTTTTAAGCCAAAAAACCGGCCAAGTGCGAGTCGGACTCGCGCACCGAGGGTTCCGTACAAACCTGCAAGGTTTACAAAGTTCGTTCATTACGACAATCGAGTCATAACTATGGTATTTTTATTGCAAAATGACGCGTTTATGAGGAAATGGGTAGTAAGTTTAAAATTATTAAAAAAATATATATTATGTGATGTAACTAAAAATTTATGGTTTTCGTAATTTTTCCTTTATCTATGCTATAAGACGTTGCTTCGTACCAAATTTCAAGATTCTGAGTTCACGGGAAGCACCCTGTAGGTTTTGATTCCCTTGCAAGTGTCGAAAATTTGCGGCATAAACGGCTGTATCTTTTGATTGCGTTGGCTTAGAAGTTTGATTTTTTCACAGCTTCAAGGGACAGTAGACCTGAGTAATTGATATAAATTTCAGCTTCATACCTCCACGCGTTCCTGAGAAAAAGGGTCTTGACAGACGGACGGACGGACAGACGGACAACAAAGTGATCCTATAAGGGTTCCGTTTTTTCCTTTTGAGGTACGGAACCCTAAAAACGAGCGAGCGAAGCGAGCGAGTAAATTTTTTTCCTATTTTACAGGTTCAAACGTTGAAATCTGTTTAAACCGTTAAACTAAAATATTAACACTGAATAACGGTGAACTTCGGAAAAATACCATAAAATCAACCGGCTAAAACAGAACATCGGTAATAAATAATAAAATGGCCTTTATGTAAACCGCGAGCCAGCGAAGCGAGCGAGCAAATTTTAAACCCTAAAAGACTGTGGAAATAGGATCATTTTATAATATACATTAGAATAATGGGCGCCCTTTTTTTACAGTCTTTCAGGGTTTACCCTAAAATTGAACGTCGGTACTAAATTTTATAGTAATATGTTCTGTAAGCCAACATTTTTTTTTCTCATTATAATATATTTTAACCTATAGAGGTTAAAATCTATTCCATCGTTAAACTTAAACACTGGATAACGGTAAACTTCGGAAAAATATCATAAAATGAACCGGCTAAAACAGAAGATCGCGACTAAATAATATAACATTTTCCTTATGTTAAACGCGAGCGAGCGAAACGAGCGAGCAAAATATTTTTCCTAGTCAATAGGTAATATCTGTTCAAATTTTAAACCCTGAAAGACTGTGCAAAATAGGATAATTTTGTAATTTAAATTAAAGTAAAATTAGTGTAATTTCTAATGTTGCAAAATAGATGACAAATAACTTATTATGTTAGGTTTGTCATATAATACCTATTTCACACTTTTTCGTAGTACATAATTACAACATTTTGTGATCAGTGCCGTGTAGGGTTGTAGGGGTAGGTGTATGACTGGGACATAGGTTGCATTGTAGGTGCATTAATTCCAGTTCATATTTAAGACAGAACAATGTGTGGCGGGGCAGTTAGTTTGGTATAGTTTTTTTTTAATATGTCACCGTAAAATTGTAAAAACCGTTAGATTGTAAAATAACTAACGAGATTGTAAAAATATGTCGAAAGATTAATTACTATATATTTATAATCAAACGAAAAATAGTGATAAATTTTGGTTTATTTATTGCTTTTTATATTATTTATATTATTATATTATTGCTTTTTTTGTTCCTATGTTCATAAAGTACAACTTACAATATATATTTTTGTGGCCAGCGGCCACGTATTTTGATTACCAGGCAATAAATGTATGGCGCTTGCCGGTCTCCTTCCACTTTTGATTTGTATAACGAAAAGACATTTAATAGGAGTGAATCTTTTAAACTGTATGTCAAGCAATATTCAAAAATTTTTAAAAAAGTATGTCAAGCAGCGAAGGCACTTCACATAAAAGAAAAAATAATAAACGCTAAAAATAAAGTGAAAACCACTTGGAAGATAAATGCAGATGAGACTGGAAGAGGTAAAGGCAGCAGTGGCGAAGGGTGGTTTTTCCGCAGAGGGAAGCCACTATGGTCTTTATGCATATTAAACAAGTACATAGTAAATACATACCTAGAGGCTGCTTCGTGGGATTCTATTATTTACTTAAAAACAGTAATGTTCCGATGTAGTTACCGCGGTTACTAGACTCTAACCTTTCGTCGTGACCACGAAAAGCTAGTTCTTGTTTGCCCAATAAAACTACGGTGTCTATTAAACGTTTCGTTAAATTTCTATTTCTTTCAACTTTTTTGTTATGGACGAGAAAATTATTACCAAAAAGTGGCAAATTCTAGTTTTACCGAATTCGTGTAATAAAACGCAACTACGAACGTGTTTTTCGGTAGAAATATGTTTTTTGGAAGAATTCGCAATGTTATTCACATCTGAAAACCCAGTTTGACTCCATACGCTACTAGTCTGAAAATAATAGACATGGGTAACAAAACATTCTGTTCTTTTTACAGCTACCTGTGAGCCAAGAGAATTTATCATATAAAGATAGGTATATGAAAATGTTTGAAAAACCCGTCCTTACGTTTATAATCTATAGTCATGTTAGGGCAAGCACGGCCTAAATTAAGTATAGTATATTATGTTTTTTATTCTCAAAACTTAACTTTGAAAATGACGTTTCCGCGTTAAGGCGAAAATATCCGTAGATGACGTCACAGATTCGGGCGTGGCCTAACACTTCCCGCCGCGCCACCCGCATACACCCCGCAGCGCTCGCGATCTCCGCGCGCGGCCGCGTCGCGACTCAAATTATAAACTGAGGAACGGCCCTTTTATACGACTTTAGGATTGATTTAAATGCAACTTGAAAATATTAATTTATTTCTGGTCTATGAGCAAAGAAAAAACGTAGAATGTATAAGCCGCTTCTCCTTCTTCTGTAGAAGCCGGTCGAGGTTATTCCCGAAATCTAGAAATTATTTGGTAGGCAATGCGGCTTCCAACCCATCACATTTCATTTCATTTTCCACCTCTACGCCCACCAAAATGCAATAATTAGTGCTATTGACAGAAACACTAAAATATCCGCTAGGTGTTTTTTCGCTTTCCTAAAAAAGAAGTTTCATATCGACGCTTGAAAGGTAAAAATGCCTAAGCGACAAAAATACCGAAAATGAGTTTAAATATCAATGAGTTTGTATTTTTTTTCTGCGTCGATTGGTCTAATCATCTTTTGTCGCTTAGATATAGTGAAATTTATACAAAATCATGAATGTTATGTTCTTAGGCGACAACAAAAAGCGATTTATAAAAAAAAATCACTTGGATATTTTGAAGAATTTAAAAATTCAACTTAGTCTATTTTTCATGTTTTTAATTTTTTTTTGTTTGCACAAAAATATTTTTACTTGTTTAAAAAATTTTTTTTCGTGGACACTAGGTACATTTTCTTCATACAAATTATTTGTGAATTGTCCTACAGTGCATTTAATTTCATACCATTATTTTACGAAAGTGCAACTTGTAGAATTTTACTCATAGTGAAATAAAACAATATTAGCGTAAAGATAGTTTTACATATTTGACACAATGACTATTCGTGCTATGTAGATATTTTTACTTGAAAACTTTTGTTATTAAGTATGTCGGTTAGATATTTTTTTGGTTCCCTATTTTTTCGCATAAAATCATATGTCATAATTTTACTTGGCATAATTTCATTTGACCTAATAGTAGTTTCGCATAGTATTCATTTAACATAACTTTCTTAGCATAATTTCTTTTCGCATAATTACTAATAGCATAATAATTGTTAGGCATACTTAATAACAGGCATACATTTTTTTACGCATTATATTAATTAAGAATAATATTTTATGCATAATATTAAAACATACGTATATTAACGCATACTTCTTTTTTTTTCACATACTAATGAATGATAAATTCTACTGGGTGTGTGAGTTAAGACGAAATAACAATTATAATTGTAATTTTCGACTGATTACGAAATTAAACTCGGACAAACGACACGAACTGTTATCTAAGAACATGCCGAGCCATAACCACGAGCCCAATGCAATTAAAGACAAGGTATTGTTTTTGCATTAAATAACCTTTTGTATTAATTATTTTAAACATATTAGCGGCTTACGTGCTTCATTATGTCCTTCCATTTTATGCATATTTGTACCTTGTGACAGAATTACTTGAATTTATTATGACAAAAAAATATGACTAACGAGTTTATGCCAAAAAGAAATTACGCCAAAGTATTATTATGACAAGAAAAATTATGCCTTACGAGTTATGCCTCATTAAATTAGGACAAAAAATATTAGTATAAATTATATTTATGCCTAATGATGTAGAATGCTAAGAAACCATTATAGCAAAGTAATAGTATGCGTAACATAATTATGCCAAGAGAGGTATGCTAAATAAAATTATGACAAATAAAATTATGCGAAAAAGGGGATCCCTTTTTTTCATTGAAATGTTTAAGAATGACGAAAAAGAATGTAATTTTTTCCTGTACCCAAAATATTATCTTACGTCGCTAAGGTATAATACGAAATCAAAAATGTCGCTTGAGTATCAATAAATTCCAATACATATGAATTTATAGACAAGAATTAATAGCTAAATGATCTGAGTGTTTATAAAACTGACAAAATGTAACTAAAAGTATTAAATTTACCGTGTGTGGGAACATAAATGAACGCAAACATTGCTAAATATATTTCTATATTTATGCGCCTAATGTTTCGCTAGTTAGTCCTGTCAGTAGTAGAAAATATCAATATACTAGGTTATGGGAGTAAACTTTGCACACATACTTGGACATAATAAAATAGCTCCTATAGCTGGTCTATTTTCAATTAAATTGGCAACAGTCACTGAAATCGGTGTGGTTTCATTATTATTCCTTTTTTAAGGTTCCGTAGTTCATGTCTCGGAATCCTTATAGTTTCGTCATGACCTTCCGTTCGACCGACCGTCCGCCCGTCCGTCTATCCATCCAAACGGTGGTGCTTGAAATATGAAACTTTGAACGGATAAGTTTATTTATCACGTCGACATAGTGCTAAAATAAATGAAGATAATTTTTGGTTACACCTACACGAAAAGGGGAGATATAATTAGGTACATAGACATTTTAAGAACATTGAGAGGTTTCTGAGATTATATTTAGATGTAGGTACGTATCCGTTTGCGCGATATTCCACTTTTAAGCGCATTTCTTGTTAAAATACGGCGTCCCCCCTCTAAAAGCCAACAAGGCTGGCTCTAAAAATGTGGAAAATTCATGATGGTAGTCCATGTAATAAACTTTGAACGAAACTATAACGGTCCAAAAAACTTCATAAATTCGGGAGTTATAGAGACTTAAATTGAATCAGTTTAGATGAAGATATCTGTGGCTCAGTGGTTAGCGCTTTAGTGCTCAAGCCAGAGGGCGCGGGTTCGAATCCATAAGAGAATAAAAAGTTTTCCGTGGATTCCTTGGAAAAATTACGATAACTGGGGTTAAGAATTAACTTCAACGATTAACGAATTAACGCAACCGACAAAATATGTTACTATGATAAAATTTTAAAGCGATTTTGCCAAGTTGATGTTTATAAAAATTTATCAGAATATAACAAATATTGTTCATCTCTTTTGTTACATCAAAAGCTGCTACCACCGTACATTTTTAATGACAAATGTATGGCGGTAGTAGCGTTTTTCAGGGCCAGGACGTCAAATAGACTTCCACCCTTCATGGACAGATGCAATAGTCTCTTCTTAAGACACCTATCATGGCCATGCCATCAGACGATATGATCAAGGTGCATAGCTTCTCAAAACAATACCAGGTTTTCCTATCGTCTAGAGAGAGTAGAGGATAGGAATCAATGTTCACTCCAATGACATAGTCTGGTACACGGACGGATCCAGGAAAGACAACCGGGTGGACGGACCTTCTACGGGGGCATCCCACCTACAGGCTTGCCTATATATTTGTTTAGGACAATTTACAACCATGTTTGAAGCTGTGATGAGTTGTTCACTACAGAGCCTACAGATTGTCCTTGTCCATAAAACATCCTAATCTTATAGAGAAGATTAGGATAATTTAGATGATATTTCTGCTACTGTCAATGCTTTCAGCGCAGTCTGTCAGAACAATAACAGGATGTATTTTTTTTTTCATAATCTATGGGTTCGAATCATGTCTAGGAAAATTGAGTTATCAAAAATGATGCAGTTTAAGTTTTCATCAAGTCGGACTCAATATTCCGTAGGGCTAAATTACTATTGCTAATTATTTTTGACTTCTCTTACAACGCCCAGAAGAATAATTCACCATGTACTATATCTTTTTTACTTTTTTTCTGTACCTAATCATTTTAAAAATATTTTTGCTATTTAATTATATGTATTTTAATGTAATTGTTTTATCTGAATTATTTGATTTCATATAAACCACTTTTCCAGGCCAGGATTCGAACCCGCAAATTAGAAAAAAAATACATTTTGTATTATTGGACCATTCGATAGCGTTGCAAGTAAGAAACAATTTACAGAAGGTAATTATGTGCGAAAAAATTGAGGAAAGAGCTTATTTTTTGTAATTTATTATCATTCCATATATTTCCTCAAAATATGAGGCAGTTTATCTAAATATAACACTTTTCTGAAGTTGAGTGTATACCATTACTTTCCAAAAATTGTTCCATAGTAACAACACTATGAAACGGTGCAATAATACAGAATGTTTTTTTTAAACTTTTTTAACCTTTAACCCTCATTTACTTTTTTCTCCCATGGTTTAGAGGATTTTCGTCATACAATACAAAACAATGACACTTTTTTTAAGCCCTTTCATTTGATATATTATGTCTTATAGTGCTACAAGGATGGGGACTTTTTGCCCCTTCTTTCATCTAAATTAGTTATGGCTTGTGTTCAAACGCTAAACATGCTAGGACGAGACAACAGCATCAGTCTGGTATGGGTTGTAGGCAACGGCAATATCTCCGGCAACAAAACCGCGGATGAGCTGGGTAGGCTTTGGGCCAATTGTGTCATGCCCAGAATCGGTATGTGGAATATCTCACAGCACTACCAAGAGAGAACTCAAGGAATGGGGCCGCAGGTTAAGTAAGCAATGGGCTGAAATCCTAGGCCTTGAGTTTTTACTTCTATATTTTTTATTATTTCAAGATCAAAATTAGCTAATGTTTTAGCTTGTTTTAGTCAGACAAGGAAACTGCAATTAATTTATATAAACAAGAAGAAGGAGAATATTGTCAGTTAGGAGCAAAAATTTACAATGTCATTGAATAATAAATTTACTAAGATAACTTTAGCCGTAGAAAATTCTTTATGTAAGCAACATTTATGTAACTTATCTTGTTTTATTTTATAAACTCTTAGGCCATTTAGATGAATACTACTATAATTTTTTTAAAGTGTTTGGAATTAGTTATTTTTACCTGTTATTACAGAAAATGTAGTTATAGCTTATCTATTTTTACATGTTGCTGAAAACCTTTGAAATACAATTTAGGCAATTTTACTTGCTATTACATAACTTTCGTTGATAGCTTAGATAATTTTAACTATTTTTCGAATTAGGGCTTTTTTACCTAAGCGACATAAACTGCCTGTAATTCGAAAGCTATATGACTCGTTTTAATATCAAAAATTGCTATAAGAATAAGATACACGTATCTTATTGATATATAGATGTATGTTAAAACCATCTAAATCCAACTATTTTGTGATTTTTTATGATTTTTTTTTCTAAAAATTTTAACTTTAAATCACTGTTCTATTAAGTTTACTAAATTTATGCGTCATATGTGTCTTTCTTTAATTATTATTTCTTTAATTATTATTTTTATCAATTATTATTATTTAAACGGGAAATATCATAATATGTATTATATAAAATATGAATTTGCTTTCATACGCTATCGAATTAGATTTTGTCTGTAATAGTAGTTGTATGTGTGTTAAATAAATAAATAAATGTCGCTTAGGCATTTTTACCTTATGAGGTAAAAATGCCTATACGCTTTGAGGTATATAGTATATGTACTATATACCTCAAAACGTTGATATACTAAATAGACAATTAAAACAGAAATAATATAATATATCTATGGACGCTTCACACCACGTCAATCTGATCCCGTGGTAAGTTCTCGAAGAACTTGTGTTACGGGTACCAGATAACGGAAGTATATTTAATACCTTTATACTATACACATAATTAAGATTTTTATTATATTATACATATATTTAATACACATCCATGACCCAGGAACACAGAAAACTTTTTGTTCCGTCGGCGGGATTTGAACCCGCGACCCCCGGCTTGAGCAACGACACGCTCAACCGAGCCACAGAGGTCGTCATAGAAATAGAACTATACACTTTCTGTGAAATTTACAAGTACATATTATATAATAAAATATTATACTATAATATATACTATATAATATTATATTAATATATTATTAAAATTTCAAGTAAGAAGTTGAAGGAACAAAAAAGTACATTCAACGATCGAACATATTCATTCTATCGCAGGCAGAGTGCTCGCTAAGGTTTTCATAATTTATTTTTTATGGCATGTTGTTCCCTATTATTTCAAGAGTAAAATAAACGATTGCGAAATAGCGGCACCGCGGAGAGTGACACAACCTCCTCGTACGAAAGTCAGCGGCTCACTGTCCCGCGCGCCCGCGCACGCACCGCTTACAAATATTTTCACAAAATAATAGTTATTTACGTATATTTTGAAAACAAAACGGTATTTCGAAAAATCCAACGATGAAATGTTAGATAAATATATTCTTCACATTTTCGTAAAAGAACCATCTTTATAGCCGTAGTAGGTAGTAAGTAGATAGAAAAAGAAATCTGAAAACAGGGCTTTTTAATTTTAATTTATTTAATATTAATCTTCGTCTTATTAAAAAAATTAACGATGATATTAAAGATGAAGGATTGAAGTGTGAAATGTATATTTTTTTGAATTTTTTTATTCCGATTTTTCGGAGTAGTTCCGACTCAAACTGAGCGATTTTTAAGCTTTAGGGGCTATTTGCCCCTTAAGCAAATAATCTGTTGTGCAACATTCAATATGTATTAACGCCATTTTAAGAAATTCACGATCGTTTCAATAATGTATAGTAAATACTATGCCTACTAGAATCTACTCACCACAATAATGCAATTTACAATCCAAATAAGTACACTACACAACTTCACAATATAAATATAATATTTTACACTACAGTATACTCTACAAATTACAATAATACAAGAAACTAGCGAATAATTTATAACGAAATTACAACACATAATATGGAATGCATCGTATGAAAAAATGGCAAAAGAAATTTTCTAATGTTTGGGATTTTCAACCAATGAGAGACCATAACCGGTCTCCGAGCGGGTTATTTAATGATAATTTCGACCAATAAAATTGTACAAATACTTTGTCATTCATTTCCAAAACGTATTAAGAGCCATTAGGCCTACAGTTTGAATTTAACCTTAACGCAAACGAAATAATGACTATTATAGAATGAAACATATATTTCACTAGCTGACCCGGCAAACTTTGTTCTACCTTAGAGGCAATAAATGAGCAGATTTTGGATTTCATTAAGTGCAATTTTTCATTAGGATAATAGATATAATTAAAAAGAAATCAATTATTTTAATGATCGTTAAAATGGGCCATGTATTTTGTTGCATGTGTTGCAATCTTCAGTAAAGTATCTTGTAATAGACGACATTTTTCGTTTTATTATCAGGCGCAAGAATAAATAACGCAGATAGTCTTCCGATCCGTGAATATGCCACATATTATAATTGACCAGGTGAAAAACATGGATTTTGTAGATTCAGACCACAAACTTTCAAGGATTGACCTTGTGACTTATTAATGGTCATGGCGAATGCAAGACGGATCGGAAATTGAAGTCGTTTGAACTCAAACGGCATATCGGTATTCGGTAGGGATCATCGGGATCTTCGGAATGAGAACTTCCTCACCTTCGAATTTTCCTTTGAGTATCGTCGCGTAAATCACATTATTTGTAAATCCCTAAATCCCCTATTTACTAAATCCCCAAACATATTTTTCTGCTATAAATAGTAGCCTATGTCCTTCCCAGTGGTCTACTTTATATCTGTGCCAAATTTCATGATGATCGGTTAAGTAGTTTTTACGTAAAAGCGTAAATACAGTATTCCACGGGAACCGTACATATATTTACCATTTTCTGCAATAAAAAAGTAGCCTATGTCCTTTCCCGTGCTCTACTTTATATCTGTGCAAAATTTCATGATGATCGGTTAAGCACTTTTTACGTAATATAATAATAATATAATATCTATGGACGCTTCACACCACGTCAATCTGATCCCGTGGTAAGTTCTCGAAGAACTTGTGTTACGGGTACCAGACAACGGAAATATATTTAATACTTTTTATACTATACATATATTTAAGATTTTTATTATATTATACACATATTTAATACACATCCATGACCCAGGAACACAGAAAAACTTTTTGTTCCTTCGGCGGGATTTGAACCCGCGACCTCCGGCTTGAGCACCAACACGCTCAACCAATTGAGCCACAGAGGTCGTCAAAAACGTAAAAGCGTAAATACAATATTCCACAGGAACCGTACATTTTCTACAATAAAAAGTAGCCTATGTCCTTTCCCGTGCTCTACTTTATATCTGTGCAAAATTTCATGATGATCGGGTAAGTAGTTACGTAAAAGTGTAAATACAGTATTCCACGGGAACCGTACATTTTTATGCAATAAAGAGTAACCTATGCTCTTCCTCGTAGTCTACTCTATGTCTGTGCCAATTTTCATGATGATCGTTTAAGTAGTTTTACGTAAAAGTGTAAATACAGTTGTCCTGTCCACAGGAACCGTACATTTCCCGCGATAAAAAGTAGCCTATGTTCTTTCCAGTGGTCTACTTTATATCTGTGCCAAATTTCATGATGATCGGTTAAGTAGTTTATACGTAAAAGCGTAAATACAGTATTCCACGGGAACCGTACATTTTCTGCAATAAAAAGTAGCCTATGTCCTTTCCCGTGCTCTACTTTATATCTGTGCAAAATTTCATGATGATCGGTTAAGTAGTTTTTACGTAAAAGCGTAAATACAATATTCCACGGGAACCGTACATTTTCTACAATAAAAAGTAGCCTATGTCCTTTCCCGTGCTCTACTTTATATCTGTGCAAAATTTCATGATGATCGGGTAAGTAGTTACGTAAAAGCGTAAATACAGTATTCCACGGGAACCGTACATTTTTATGCAATAAAGAGTAATCTATGTTCTTCCTCGTAGTCTACTTGATATCTGTGCCAAATTTCATGATGATCGGTTAAGTAGTTTTTACGTAAAAGCGTAAATACAGTATTCCACGGGAACCGTACATTTTCTGCAATAAAAAGTAGCCTTTGTCCTTTCCCGTGCTCTACTTTATATCTGTGCAAAATTTCATGATGATCTGTTAAGTAGTTTTTACGTAAAAGCGTAAATACAATATTCCACGGGAACCGTACATTTTCTACAATAAAAAGTAGCCTATGTCCTTTCCCGTGCTCTACTTTATATCTGTGCAAAATTTCATGATGATCGGGTAAGTAGTTACGTAAAAGCGTAAATACAGTATTCCACGGGAACCGTACATTTTTATGCAATAAAGAGTAATCTATGTTCTTCCTCGTAGTCTACTTGATATCTGTGCCAAATTTCATGATGATCGGTTAAGTAGTTTTTACGTAAAAGCGTAAATACAGTATTCCACGGGAACCGTACATTTTCTGCAATAAAAAGTAGCCTTTGTCCTTTCCCGTGCTCTACTTTATATCTGTGCAAAATTTCATGATGATCTGTTAAGTAGTTTTTACGTAAAAGCGTAAATACAATATTCCACGGGAACCGTACATTTTCTACAATAAAAAGTAGCCTATGTCCTTTCCCGTGCTCTACTTTATATCTGTGCAAAATTTCATAATGATCGGGTAAGTAGTTACGTAAAAGCGTAAATACAGTATTCCACGGGAACCGTACATTTTTATGCAATAAAGAGTAACCTATGTTCTTCCTCGTAGTCTACTTTATATCTGTGCCAAATTTCATGATGATCGGTTAAGTAGTTTTTACGTAAAAGCGTAAATACAGTATTCCACGGGAACCGTACATTTTCCCGCGATAAATAGTATCCTATGTCCTTTTCCTGGTTCTAAGCTACCTTCCTACCAATTTTCAGCCAAATCGGTTCAGCCGTTCTTGAGTTATAAATGGTGTAACTAACACGACTTTCTTTTATATATATATAGATTACTGAAATGCTAAGACATTGTATTACGATTTTCAAAATTCGAACTGACCGTCCAATAGGACGGCATAATTTAAATTTCAACTTTATTGCGAACAAAATAAGGTCTTTTATACAATGCGAAAAGCCGATATTCATCGGGTTATGTGATATTGTGATGTCCGTTGCATAGATGGCGCTCGCGCGGCCCTACATCACGCTATAGCTTGTACAATAAGTCATTGCTGTAGTGAATTAGTTTTCGAATTAATTTGTCATAGTTACTGAAATGTATCCAACACAAAAGGGAAGCCGATGGGAATCGGCTTCTATACACGCTTCGCCACTGAAAGGCAGTCGTAACTCTAAATTTGAACTTTGTATTAATAATAAAAAGGTAAATTCTGACCTAGAGGTTGCGACAATCTTCGAAATTTTTTTTGCTGACATTCCGGTCTCAACTACAAAAAATTTAAATTCTTCACCTGCAGTTGCTGAAAAAATACTCAGAGAAAATGTCAAGGAATGTGATGTCAATTTTAATTTTAAAGAAATTGACTCCAGAGATATTATTAACACCTTCAAATTACTCAATATTAAAAATACTACCGATCTCTGGGGTATGTCTATAAAAGTTATAAAATCGATAATTGACATCATTGCCCCCTATCTAGCCTTAGTTTTCAATAATTGTATAAAGAATGGTGTGTTCCCTGACCTAATGAAACATAGCAAGGTGATGCCTCTTTTTAAGGCTGGGAATAAGTCTGACCCAGCAAATTATAGACCAATATCTATACTACCGACTTTCAGTAAAATTTTCGAGAAAATAATCTTAAATCAATTGCTAGCCCACTTTAACATAAATAATTTATTACATAATAACCAATTCGGGTTTACTAAAGGTCGGTCCACAACAGACGCAGGCATCAGTCTTCTATGCAGCATATTTGGGGCCTGGGAGGGATCGCATGATGCACTTGGTGTCTTTTGTGATCTATCCAAGGCTTTCGACTGTGTCGAGCATGCTACGTTGGTCAGAAAATTATACCATTATGGTATAAGGGACACGGCACTTAAACTTTTAGATTATTATCTTAAAAATAGAACGCAGAGAGTAGAAGTTAATTCTACAAGGTCTACTGGGACCAAAATAGAACTAGGTGTGCCACAAGGGTCAATTTTAGTCCCGTTTCTTTTTCTCATCTATATAAATGACCTTCCTTATCTAGTTAAAGATAAGCATGAGATAGTACTCTTTGCCGATGACACTTCACTAATTTTTAATATGAAGCGACGACAGTCAAATTATGACAAGGTAAATAGTGCTCTCTCAAAAATGGTATGTTTAATGCAGAAATAGTATAAATACATAGTAAAGTAAATAAATAAATATATATAACACATAAATATAAAATATAAAGATCTCACCCATCAAAATTATAAATTTTTATGCAAATATTGATTTCCATATATATAGTTCCACCGTATGCCCATAGATGGCGTTCGGACGGTTCTACATCACGCTAGCGGTAGCTTTTGTGTGACCTATGAGGTATATATGAGGTGTTTTTAAATAAATTGAGCTCAACAGCAGTGTCGTGTTTGATTTAGTGAAGTGTTACGCAGCGACAGGTACATTGGTTTAATGTTTATAATTTACTTTAAAATTCAAATAAAACGAAATGTTTAAAGTTTAGCCTCCCAAATGTTAGGCAGGCACAAACCAATATACTATTAAATGATAAGAAAATGAACTTAGTGGACACCACTGTATTTCTAGGAATAACACTAGATTGTAAATTACAGTGGGGTCCCCATATTGCAAATCTGGCAGATAAGCTCAGTTCTGCAGCATATGCAGTCAAAAAAATTAGAGAAATTACCGATGAGGATACAGCGCGGTTAGTTTATTGTAGTTATTTTCATAGTATAATGTCATATGGCATCCTTCTTCGGGGAAACGCTGCGGACATTAATACAATATTTGTGCTACAGAAGCGAGCTATACGTTCTATTTATAAGATGTCATGTTTTGAATCTCTGAGAGAAAAATTTAAAGAAATAGGTATTCTGACCGTTGCTTCTCAATACATTTTGGACAGTGTGTTGTATGTCAGAAAGAATTTAACGAATTTTAAAAAGAAAAGTGACACACATTGTAGGAATACTAGAAATAGGAGCAAGTTAGAAATACCACTGATCAGACTTAGTAAAGTAAGTAAATCTTTTAAAGGTCAATGTATACGCCTTTACAATAGAATCCCAGAAAACGTTCAAAATCTTTCCATTAATCAATTTAAAAAAGCTGTTAAAGAACGTTTGTGTAATAAAGTCAGTGATTTCATTAACGATTGCACACCTTGGGAATAAGATGGCCCCATGCAAGGCTGCTTTTATGTACTTAAGTATGTTCTATGTACTTATGACTAATGTTATTATAGATTAAGTTACAACATTGTAAAATATTTTTTGAAAATAACAATTTTCCCATCTTTTTGCTAAAAGGTGGCCAAGTGCGAGTTTCTTACGCCGGTTCTTCTCGCCGGGCTAGTTTCCGAACCGGTGGTAGGCATCATGTAGGACAATTCTATAAGCGTTATATTATAACCTACATGGAAATAAAAAGTTTGAGTTTGAGCTTTATAATATTCAAATGTTATTTTTAATTATTTCAAAGGCTGTAGGAAAAGTTGGCGCCCTATACCTGAGAATTGGCCCACCGCACAATCTGGCGGGTATACAAACGTTCATTGTACACAACTAATGTTAATACTACAATATGAAATACATTTTATGAGTAAGAATATACTTTGAAACTTTACAGGGCTTTGCACAGAGAAAGTAGAAAAGGATAAGCTGTGTGATCACGTCAAAAGCCATGAGACTAACAATTATTGTGGAATATGCTCTCTTTACCTCAAAGATTGGGAGACAATGTTGTATCACAGAATTTCTCATTTACAAAAACCCAGCATTATATGTCACATTTGTTTGCGCGTTTTTCAAACTCCAGTCAGCATGGAATATCATTACAATATAAAACATTTGGGTAAGATTAAAGTAAGTTGTTGATTTTTTTTTTTCAAAAAACTAAATATCTTACAAGTATGGTACAACTACTTTCTTAATGTCTCTCACCAAACATAGTATATCTATTGTATTCATATTGATTGCATTGACAGACCACATATTCTTATGAAACACGAAATTTTCCGACAGTCAATAAGAATTTGGTTGTATTGCAGTTTTATGTATTCTAAAATGTAGGAGCCAATTCTGGTAAATCTATTTAATTTGAAGCATGGCTTCAGTGACAACACGCGCGAGGCGTGTGCGATTTTGCGTGAAATTTGTGCTTCGTTTCCATTATTGAAAATATATTATTTTTGAGACCAATGAAAAAGCTACCCAAATATTCTGTATAATTTTAGGATGGAGCAAAATGTAAGGAGTGCAATAAAGACTACCGCACTCTAAAAAATTTGAAGAGACACTATGAATCAATGCATAACGATGGTAACAAAACTTATGAGTGTAAAGAATGTTCTGAAGTGTAAGTACTTTTAAATTATGATGTTTGTATCATTTGACATTACATTCATTGATTTATATTTGTATCATAATGAATACAATTTACCATTTCATTTGAAAATTGTAATTTTTCAGTTTTCGGAGTCCTAACGCCCGTCAGTATCACAAAGTGAAGTCTCACGTGAAAAAAAAAATGTGGTCTTGTAACGAGTGTGATTATAAAAGTAAATTTAACTCCTCATTAAGGGTATGTAATATAAACAAAAAAAAAACATCTCTATCATTACATATTTAGCTTTTGTTATACATTTTCAATAGTTAAACGTTAGTTTTGCTTATTATAATTTTCAAAAGTAATCTTCTTCTTTGTCCTACCCATTTCCCACTATTGTGGGGTCGGATCTCCTCGTTCTGCGGTGCCAGGACAGTTCTGTCCTGGTTTGTCGAAATTTTTTCAAAAGTAATCATGTAATGATTTCTCTGATAAGTGCACTTTTTTCATTATTTATTTTATATGGCAGTGGCGAAGGGTTCCTATAACTCCATTCCTATCGGCTTCCCTTGTCACTTACCTTTTGCAAACCTTCATAGAAATTCCTACCGCTATACAGGCTCCGGCTTCCCTATGAAGGAGAAGCAGCCTTCGCCACTGTTATATGGTCTAAATATTAGTTCATTTTTCCAGCGGCACACACTACGGATTCACACAGCCGAGAAGGTATGCTGTAAGCTGTGTAAGGCTCTGTTCAAAGATGAGAGCCGACTCAAACTACACAAGTGCCAGTACAGCACTCACTCCATATGTCCGGTCTGTGGCATTGTGATCGAAGTGCCGAAAAAGGTACTTATTACGTCTTCATTCTAACAATTTTCATATTAATCCGTCAGATTTTCTCAGGCAGGTACCTGTATAATACCACTAAATTAATATGAAAATTTTTGTTTTTTTAGAAACAAAAGTCGAAATAAAATAAACCAGATCATACAAGTTTGGGCCACTGTATATTTTTGAACCAGTGATCCTAGAGAATTATAGCCATAGTAAAAAAAATATTTAGTTTGATTTCCTCTACAAAGCTATTACATTTTTTTTGATGGGGCGGCTACTTAACCTTGTGGCCCAAAATAATCCTTAAATTTCTCTCAAGCTGCAAAAATTTTCTTCGTTATCTTTAAGGAACTTATACTCTGAGGTATATTTAAATTTATTATTAATTTCAGATGAAGGAACATCTAGAGACTCACTCGGACGAGCGTAAATACAAGTGCGACCGTTGTGACGCTGCATACAAGACGCGGGACGCGCTGCGCGTACACCTCAACAAGCACGACGGCGTGCGCGCACATAAGTGCGAGTACTGCCCGCTAACCTTCTGGGGTTACTCCACTCTCAACAAGCACCGTAGGGTGCATACTGGTAGGACATCGTAATTTATTAAATACACTAGCTGTTGCCCGCGGCTCCGCCCGCGTAAATAGAGTTTTTTCGCGGTCGCGGATATGTGATTGATGCAAAAAATAAATAAAAACAATCCTTGATGCGGATTATATATCATGCTAAAATTTCAGCTCGATCGGTGCAGAACTTTGAAGTCTTTGAAGTTTTGAAGTTTTTGAAGTTTTTCAGAGTTTTTGAAGCATACACAAACCACCATCACATTTATATATATATAGATATAGGAAGTATTCATCAAGCCTTAGCTGTTCTTTGCATTGAGTGAGACTATTAACGTCGGGCAAGCACTGCCTTTGGTTGGTAGCCAAATTCAAGGCGTATACAAAATTGTGATGAACATCCGCAACGCATAAAAATGCGACGCGAATGGCTATGACCCCAAAATATTCTATGCTTGTTTTTCCAATATTTTCTTCTTTATATCAGAATAGACTACGTGACCTTGTTTTTATATAAATAAAAACGCTTCATAATTGTTTCATTACACAAAAAAAATATGACATTATTTTGAAACCTAAAAACCTACAAAAAATATGAACCGCCTAATATAATTTTTTATAAACCGCCGAAAACACCATTCGCCATGTTGGTTAATAGATTATCTGTGCTGTGACGTCATACTAGTACTATTTGTAATCTGTGTTATAGTCCGTACTTAGTAGTTAGTAGTAAAATGGTGTTACGTTCCTTTTGACATTTTGACATAAAATAAAGAACTAATGAAGTTAAGAAGTGTAAGAAATAAAATAAAGAACTAGTGAAGTTAAGAACAAGCATGGAAAAGAATATAGGAAAACCATTTTGAGCTAATTCAATAGGTATAGCATGGAATTAGAGACACAAAATACATAAATACTAGATGTATAAATTAATAGATGTCATGAACTATTAATTTACAGAAACACGTTCCGTTTCACTACTACATATGTGTTTAATGTGTTTGTGTCGTCACATCCTTTCCGGAAGTTACTTCGAGGTGTTTTCATGAATAAAAATAAAATACAAATATAGATACATAATTTTAAATCAACTTTATTTATTAATCTTTATTTTAATTTATGATATCGCTAGAATACGTTTTCCTATGCCAAGTACTAAAGGAAATAAATACTCCTTCAATGTATGAAAAAATTTGAGTCGAGTAGCCTTTTACGCAACTCTTATATAACGATCTACATCACTACATACATACAGTTTATATAGTACCTTCAATATAGTTTAAAAAATTATAACCAAAGGGAAACGCCTTGCGGCAGGAAATCGGCCGGAATGATCCCGGGCAATGTAGTCCTAGCCTAATAAAAGTAAGAGATGCGTCGCGCCTTTGGCTGGATGTCACACTTATAATATTAATGTATATTATATGTGTCACACTTGACGCATAACTCTCTCTTAAGCGCCAAACAGCGTCGTAGGTCCAACATGGTAAGGCATCATTGGCGTAGCTTCTAAGGGCGCGTGTCGACGCACCGGTTTCTACGCGGTCCGGCGCTAGTTATGAATGAAACCCGCCGCCGTATTACGTAAAAATAGCGATTAGCAAAAATCTTGCAGTCATCGCGTGATAGACGCGCAATCGATTGCTGAACGTCAAATAAAATCGTATTACCTATGCGATCGATTGCTAATCTCTCGCTGTTGTGTTTGAATGCACATTTGCTTCATTTTCGCTACGACAGTAGCGCCAAAAACAATTTAGTAGTAATTAGGGGATTGAAGACCGGCCATATTTTAAAAAACCGGGTTTTTCGGTCCCAGCCATCTTCAAAACCGGGTACCCGGGTTTTTTCGGGTATTTCGGGTTTTTTGTTGATTTTGTAGAATTTTGTTAGGAATGTCCTAAAATTAACTTTTATCAGCTGCTTTCTGTTGTAACAACGTAATACTGGTAAAATGTGATCCCACCATAAACATTTTCATGTAAAGTAATTAATAATTTCACAAACTTTACACCTTAGTCAAAATACGTTGCCTGACGAAATGGCCATGCCACATAATTTGACTAAAGTGTAGAGTTTGTAAAGTTAGGCTTGTAGAGTTAAGGCGTGTAGAAACAGAAGTGCCTTGCCGGCCTTTTAGGAGGGAATATGCTGCCTTCTTGAAGGTGTGCAGGTCGTAATGGCCCGGAAATACTGTTGGCGACAGTTGGTGATGAGGATGATAAATATTTTGTCCCTTCGAACGATAACGAAAAGATTCAGCAGGTATAAGTCCAAACAATTCCTCGGAGCACTCCCCGTAATATAACCGATATATGATGCAGAGCGATGCTCATCTCTACGTAGCTCTAAGGAGTAAAGCCTGTTTGAAATACTATGGCAGTCGACAATTCGAGCGGCCCTTCGTTGGATACGATCCAGAGGGAGAAGCTGGTACTTTGGTGCTCCTGCCCAGAGATGAGAACAATATTCTATGTGAGGCCGAACCTGCGCCTTATAGAGTTGTAGGCGTTGGACCGGACTGAAATACTGCTTTGACCTGTTCAGAACACCAAGCTTCTTGGAGGCTAACTTGGCCTTGCCCTCCAGATGATATCGGAACTAGACCTCGCTCGATATGCTAACACCAAGTATTCCGATGTTGGAGGAGACAGTTATGGGTATGCTTTCAAAACGAGGACATACGACCATCGGTAATTTATTAGCGATGAACGCGCAAACTTGTGTCTTAGAGGTGTTGAATTAGACTAAGTTAAGTCTACCCCATTCAGAGATCTTCTCCAATGAATTCTTAATTTGAGAGACAAGTTCGTTTCGACTCTCAATGACGTTTTGCCGAGAGACCTGGCGACGAGGCGACCTGTATATAAGGCATCACCCGTACTGTCGTCATCACATAATATTATCATTGATATGCATTATGCAGTATGAACAGGGCAGGCGATAGCACACCAAAGCTGTCTACCAAGATGCCAGGACTGTGCCATAAGAGCAGGTGAGCCGAAAAAGATGCGTTAAGACCGGTGCCAACTCTGGAGCACACATTTTTAACACAATGGGACGGATTCCGGTAGGCCCACTCGATTTTTGGTATCATGGGAACGGAGAGCAATTCGCACTGAGCGTTGATGGAACCGAATAATAAATTATACCAAGTTATGAAGGTCCAAAAAATCGACGAATCACTTGCGCTTCGCTCACTCGTCCTGGCGGGGCGGGGGCACTGGGACTGGCGTGCCCCCAAATGTACTACATACAACATGAAAACATTATAACTATTGTTCTAAAATTCTACATTGACAATCACAAGCCACTATAACGTTCGGTTTGTGACTGTAACTGTTATAAACTGTTGTAGAATTTCATAATGAAAAAAGCTCGAAAAAACCGAAAACCGGTTTTCAATATTTTGAAAACCGGGTTTTGTTGTAGGCCCGAAAACCCGGGAAAACCCGGGTTTTCGGTTTCGGGTAAAACCGGTCTCGATGCCCTAGTAGTAATCTTAGGAATTATTAAAGGCATGGCAAGTCAAGCAAACTTCGGTCATTTGTTTACAAGCGCTTCTTTATTGTTTTAGGTCATGAAAAAACTTATAAGAAATGATAGAAGAAAATGATTTGGGGCCGATTTCAAGTGGAAACATTTGTTTTATAATATTCTATCACATTCACGTTTTTCATGCATATTACCAAAATTCTCTGTGTTCGCGTTAGTTGTGCTTGTTTCGAGAACAAAATAACTTTACATCTCGCAAAGCAACTAGTAAGTAGGTACTGATTGTTGATAGTAAAATAAATAAAATTTTAAATACCACTAAGCACTCCGCGATAGACAAGCAATAGAGAAAAAATCACCATTTTTAACCGACTTCCAAAAAAAGGAGGCGGTTATACGTTCGGCTGTATATATTTTTTTTTTGTATGTTCGCGGATAACTCCGCTGTCTGTTGGCCGATTTTCAAAATTCTTTTTTTGATGTAAAAGGTATAATCCGAAGTTGGTCCCATTTTCAGAAAATTGGTGACCTGATGATGGGATCCATGAGGAAACGAGGGAACTCCTCAAAATTTATATGGACACATATGGTGATTTCGACTTTTTATGAAGTAGTCCAAGCATATGCTACCAAAAAGTAAGATTTTGCTCCAAGGTATACCCTGGATCCAAAAGTAAAGAACAGAACTCCTTATAGATACATGTTTGGGGATTTTGGCGTTGTTTAAAGAACTGCAGGCATATACTACTTTGTCAATTAGAGTAATCATCATCATCACCACCACTATCACAGCATACATCGTCACATTATGATGATAAAGAAGGTACTTCTCATAGTATTTTACACTAACACGGAGATCTTTGAACATTACTCTGCCGTTTATGGACGTATTTGCAAAATTCTTTTGTTGTTGTAAAGGGTTTAATTCGAAATTGGTCCTTTAGTCACTAAAGTTGAAACATGATGATGCGATCCATTAGGAATCGAGGGAACTCCTCGAAATTTATATCGACACATAGTGATTTTGACTTTTACTGAAGTAACACAAGCATATGCTACCAAAGAATAAGATGCTGTACCAAGGTGTACCCTAGATCCAAAAGCACTGAACAGAACTCCTCAGTCTTTAAAGATATGCGTTAGGAAATTTCGGAATTGTTTAAAGAACTGCAAGCATATGCCACTTTGTAACTTACAGTAATCATCATCATCATTTTAATAACAATACCTAATGGAAGCTTGGCGCGTATTCAGTTATACATTCGATCGTTTATTTTAGACGTTTTTAAGACGTATTAATAATAACTTAACAAGATATATCACTAAAAAGGGTGAAATTATAATTTTTAAACAAAAAATTAAACCGACTTCCTAAGTAAAAATACACAAAAAAGTATGAAATAAAACTTATTTTATAAATAATTCCCCTTTTAAATTTGTCTATTTCTCTACTTAATCTTCTTAATTTTGAAGTCGGTACCAGCAAATATGAACGTGAGTAATTCTATAAAATATTGTAGGATATCGTTTAGGCTGGTAGCGACTTCAAAATTAAGAAGATTAAGTAGAGAAATAGACAAATTTAAAAGGAGAATTATTTATAAAATAAGTTTTATTTCATACTTTTTTGTGTATTTTTACTTAGGAAGTCGGTTTAATTTTTTGTTTAAAAATTATAATAATTAATGCTAACTGTGAAGAGATCGAACGATTGAATGCAATTTATAGTTCCTCGATTGTTCGGTAGAGGCAGTACTGTCGCTAGGTTGCTTCTGCTAGGTTTTTTGCAGATACGAATTTGCGATTTTGGAGCAAAAATTGCGCAATTATTGTTATAGCTTTTGCGAGATACGTAATAAGCCCGGAGATACGTATAAGGATTCGATTCAAACCGTTGCTAGCGCCGACGCGTGTACACGCGCCCTTGGTGCTTCATACATAACTGGTACCGCCCGGTGCCGGACCGCGTAGAAACTGGTGCGTCGACACGCCCTTAGGATTAACCAATACTAATTCTAATCGATTAATCGTCTTTAGTTTCGTTTTGGATTTTTTTTGATCACAAAACGAAACTAAATGAAAAAAACAATAAGTTTGTGAGTTTTGTGACTAATTAGTCAATAAGTCACAAAACTAGTAACTTATTATTTAGAAATTAAATTATAAAATGACGGCATACGGTTATTCGTATGCTATCATTTATACGTTAAGTTGCAAGTAAGATTATGAACTCTCACTGAATAAAAAGGGTTTACAATCTTTAATCATTATACAATCTTACGGTAGGTACATATTTACAATTTTACGGTAAAAAAATATACAAAATATGAATATCTTTCAGGTGAGAAGCCCTATGTTTGTAAGGTGTGTAATAAAGGTTTTACTGCCAATCATAACCTTAAAGTCCACATGCGAGTACATGGAGTATTCAACCTCATAAAGAAAAAAGGTACCGAAGAGGATTCTATGGAAAGTGTTCAAGAATGTACCTAACAAAAGTAGTCCTATCGAATATCCAGATACTTTTAAAATTTGTTACCTTATCAATAAATACCTTTTTAATATATTATTTTGTTTTACTATACTCGTATTACCTCAGTAAGTAATTAGCTGGTGTTACCTTAAAAGTTTTGCTTGACAGATTTAAAAGATAATGAAAGTGGGTTGAGAATGAAATAAATAAATGAATTGCGAAAAAATAGGGAACTCTCCATTCACCATGCTTCCTGCATTCACTCTTCTTTCAATATCACTCTCACACTTTCCATCTCTTATAAACTTTGAACCCAGATATACAAAATCATTTACCTGTTCAATTTGTTCATCTCCAATCACGATATTGCAGTCTGTCACTGCCTCATCTCTTTCAAACACCATCACTTTCGTCTTCTTTACATTCATCTTCATTCCCTTTCTAGTAAAAGCTCCACTTATCGCAGTTACCATCTCCTGCAACTCCTCGGCCGAAGACGCAAGTAATACTTGGTCATCAGCATAGAGAAAACATTTGACGAGTAACTCATTAATTCTCAACCCACTTTCATTATCTTTTAAATCTGTCAAGCAATTGTCCATGAACAGATTAAACAGCCACGGTGACGCTACACATCCCTGTCTAACACCTTTTTCGATATTTAACCATTCAGTGTATGCCCCGTTTATCCTTACACAAGCACTAGAATTCCTATAAAGAGATTGTAATGCTCGTATGAGGATACTGCTCACGCCGTTCACGGACAAAGCTGACCACAATTCATTCCTCACCACTCTATCATAGACCTTTTCTAGATCCACGAACGCGCAGTAGACCTTCTTGTTTTTAGCCAAACACTTTTCGGCTATGCACCGCAAGGAAAAGACCTGATCCGTACATCCCATACTTTTTTATCTGTTTCATTCACAACTCTTTCAATCAACACTTTCGCATCTAATTTACCGACGACGCTGAAAAGGCTTATACCGCGGTAATTTATGCAGCCTTACTGGAGCCACTGCCCCTGTATGCCCCCTGCTCCACTCAGACGGCAATCTGAGATACCGTGCAGAGGATAGAGCAGAAATTCATGCCGAACACCTCGAACGCCAATTTTCGCCACTGCCAACGACCGCAATGGACCACGCACGTATGGTCTCCGAGGAGGTAAAGGTTTTCCTTCTTTCTCCCTCCTCCCCCCCCCCCCCCTCCTTCTCCTTTTCCCCGAGGGAGGTCCAAAAAATCATATCTCGCCTCAAACCCAAGAAGGCCCCCGGAGCAGACGGTATTCCTAACTCTGCCCTTCGACACCTTCCTTTCAGGACAGTGGCCGCCCTTACCCGCCTATACAACGGCATCGTAAGGACCGGCCACATCCCCACCCCCCTGGAAGCTGGGGTTAATTATAAACATCCCCAAACCCCACAAAAACTTGAGAAGGGCAGAGGGCTACAGACCCATAACCCTCCTCTCCACCCTCTCCAAGACGTTCGAACTCCTTCTCCTCAAACATCTTGCCCCCTACCTCCCTCCTCGTGAGGACCAATTTGGATTTCGATCGGAATTAAGCACTTCCCTCCAGCTGGTTCGAGTCATCCATCACCTCTCCGTTGCGGCGAACAAGAAGGAAGCTTCAGTCGCCGTTTTCCTTGACATGGAAAAGGCGTTTGACTGCGTTTGGCATGAAGGTCTGCTCTTCAAGCTCATTCGAGCCAACGTCCCACCCCCTCTAGTAAGGCTCCTGGCATCCTACCTCACCGGTCGGACCTTTAAGGTACGAGTCGACGGAGTCTTCTCCAATGAGCGCCCCATCACAGCTGGCGTGCCGCAGGGCAGCGTGCTCTCTCCGGGGCTTTATAATTTTTATGCCAGCGACGTCCCCAAGGACCCTGGCACCACCGCAGCGTTGTACGCCGATGACACGGCGTTTATCACCAGCTCATTGAATCCGGATCACGCCGCCATAAAACTTCAGAGGACGTTGGACCTTCTCCCTGACTGGCTGAGCAATTGGAGACTATCCGTCAACGCAGGTAAGTCCCAAGCGCTCGCCGTCACCACAAGAAGAGGGTACCCGGCTCCTCTGAAGATCGGAGACGCCGAAATACCATGGGGGAGGACGGCGAAGTATCTCGGAGTCATCATAGACCGCCGCCTCTCCATGGTCGCCCAGCGCCAGTCAGCAGTGGCAAAAGCGAAATCGGCGACTTCCCAACTTCGTCCCGCCTTTTCATCTCCTCAGATTCCCCTCAACATGTGGATGGCCTTGTATAAGACGTATATAAGGTCCCGCCTCACCTATGCAGCACCTGCATGGCACCATCTGCTCTCTGCACCCCAGAAAGGGTTGTTGCAGAGAGCCCAAAACCGGGTGCTGCGCTACATTGCGGGCGCCCCATGGTACGTCCGCAACTCCACCATCGAGAGGGATCTCCGGATGGAGAGTGTGGAGGCTTTCGTGGCCCGGCTCTCCACGAACATGTACGCGCGTGCGGATGCCTCGCGCCTGGTCGAGCTAACCGACCTGGCGCCGTGGCACGCCCGCCCGCCCGACCGCCACCGTCTGCCGAGGGACGCCGTCCCTCCAGCAGACCCAGCGGAGCCTCGCGGCCCGCTCCACCGCCCCCGAAGAGGAGGAGCACAGGCGCAATGATGCGCCCCCCGCCCCCGAAGAGGAGCAGTCCAGACGCAATGTGCGTCTCGCCGAGGCGCATGTAAAGCGCGGCATCCACCGCTGGATCGCATCCTCCTTCCCCTGCACCGGTAGAAAAAAAAAAAAACCCGAAAAACTTAATAAAAACCTACCGGTGCAACTTTTCTAACGCTCGCCTGGGGCCTGTCGGAGTGGCAGCCCTCTTGCCACCCCGTCGCCTCCGTGGCGAATCTTCCACCCCGCTACAAAAAAGCTGGGGCTCGGAAGTTTTTTACTCCCACCCTTTTCCCCAGGTCGCTCGTGTCCACGGTTCGGCAAAGCGCGGCGCGTGAGGGAGTGGCCCCAAACACGTTTCTCGGCCTCCGGGTCGAGACCCTCGCGTGTCGTTTGGAGCCGACCGCCGGTTCTGGTCGTGCCTGGTTGGCGATTTGGTTTTCCCCAGTTTCGCTCGGCATGGGTTTCCCCCGCGTTCTGCCGCGGGGGGTCTTCCCTTAAAACTGACTTCACTTCACTGTGGACAATTTGCTTCATTTAATATTAATTGTGAAAATAAACCTCAAGAAAAGCTTGTTTATATTCCTGTGAATACAAAACGTATTGAGAAATTTAGAGGTAAATTAGTTTCAAATATTCAACAGTTAGATGGGTTTAATAGCTCAGATGAAGCGTTTCATAAACTATTTAAAATAATAAGAACCCAGTATAACTCTGTATTTACTTCTAAAACGGTCAACTTAAATAATAGAAAAAGTAACTTTAAAACCTGGGCAACTGCAGGAGTTAAAATAAGTAAACAGCGATTATATGATTTGTATAACGAAAAGACATTTAATAGGAGTGAATCTTTTAAACTGTATGTCAAGCAATATTCAAAAATTTTTAAAAAAGTATGTCAAGCAGCGAAGGCACTTCACATAAAAGAAAAAATAATGAACGCTAAAAATAAAGTGAAAACCACTTGGAAGATAATTGCAGATGAGACTGGAAGAGGTAAAGGCAGTCGTAACTCTAAATTTGAACTTCGTATTAATAATAAAAAGGTAAATTCTGACCTAGAGGTTGCGACAATCTTCGAAAAATTTTTTGCTGACATTCCGGTCTCAACTACAAAAAATTTAAATTCTTCACCTGCAGTTGCTGAAAAAATACTCAGAGAAAATGTCAAGGAATGTGATGTCAATTTTAATTTTAAAGAAATTGACTCCAGAGATATTATTAACACCTTCAAATTACTCAATATTAAAAATACTACCGATCTCTGGGGTATGTCTATAAAAGTTATAAAATCAATAATTGACATCATTGCCCCCTATCTAGCCTTAGTTTTCAATAATTGTATAAAGAATGGTGTGTTCCCTGACCTAATGAAGCATAGCAAGGTGATGCCTCTTTTTAAGGCTGGGAATAAGTCTGACCCAGCAAATTATAGACCAATATCTATACTACCGACTTTCAGTAAAATTTTTGAGAAAATAATCTTAAATCAATTGCTAGCCCACTTTAACATAAATAATTTATTACATAGTAACCAATTCGGGTTTACTAAAGGTCGGTCCACAACAGACGCAGGCATCAGTCTTCTATGCAGCATATTTGGGGCATGGGAGGGATCGCATGATGCACTTGGTGTCTTTTGTGATCTATCCAAGGCTTTCGACTGTGTCGAGCATGCTACGTTGGTCAAAAAATTATACCATTATGGTATAAGGGACACGGCACTTAAACTTTTAGATTCTTATCTTAAAAATAGAACGCAGAGAGTAGAAGTTAATTCTACAAGGTCTACTGGGACCAAAATAGAATTAGGTGTGCCACAAGGGTCAATTTTAGGCCCGTTTCTTTTTCTCATCTATATAAATGACCTTCCTTATCTAGTTAAAGATAAGCATGAGATAGTACTCTTTGCCGATGACACTTCACTAATTTTTAATGTGAAACGACGACAGTCAAATTATGACGAGGTAAATAGTGCTCTCTCAAAAATGGTACATTGGTTTAATGTTAATAATTTACTTTTAAATTCAAATAAAACGAAATGTTTAAAGTTTAGCCTCCCAAATGTTAGGCAGGCACAAACCAATATACTATTAAATGATGAGAAAATGAACTTAGTGGACACCACTGTATTTCTAGGAATAACACTAGATTGTAAATTACAGTGGGGTCCCCATATTTCAAATCTGGCAGATAAGCTCAGTTCTGCAGCATATGCAGTCAAAAAAATTAGAGAAATTACCGATGAGGATACAGCGCGGCTAGTTTATTTTAGTTATTTTCATAGTATAATGTCATATGGCATTCTTCTTTGGGGAAACGCTGCGGACATAAATACAATATTTGTGCTACAGAAGCGAGCTATACGTTCTATTTATAAGATGTCATGTTTTGAATCTCTGAGAGAAACATTTAAAGAAATAGGTATTCTGACCGTTGCTTCTCAATACATTTTGGACAATGTGTTGTATGTCAGAAAGAATTTAACGAATTTTAAAAAGAAAAGTGACACACATTGTAGGAATACTAGAAATAGGAACAAGTTAGAAATACCAGTGATCAGACTTAGTAAAGTAAGTAAATCTTTTAGAGGTCAATGTATACGCCTTTACAATAGAATCCCAGAAAACGTTCAAAATCTTTCCATTAATAAATTTAAAAAAGCTGTTAAAGAACGTTTGTGTGCTAAAGCTTATTATAAAGTCAGTGATTTCACTAACGATTGCACACCTTGGGAATAAGATGGCCCCATGCAAGGCTGCTTTTATGTAGTTAAGTATGTTCTATGTACTTATGACTAATGTTATATAGATTAAGTTACAACATTGTAAAATATTTTTTTGAAAAGAACAATTTTCCCATCTTTTTGCTAAAAGGTGGCCCCGTGCGAGTTTCTTACGCCGGTTCTTCTCGCCGGGCTAGTTTCCGAACCGGTGGTAGGCATCATGTAGGACAATTCTATAAGTGTTATATTATAACCTACATGGAAATAAAAATTTTGAGTTTGAGTTTGAGTTTGACTTTTGCGCCCAGTACTAGTACTGGGCGCGTCATCCTTTTTAAATCACCCCACGTAGAGGGGCAAAGCCCCTGACCGTGGTTCCCCGCCCAAGGCCCCTTTCAAGGGCCCGGCGTGAGATTACGAGTACTTTTTTTTTTCATTTATGCAGTCCTGCCGCGACCCTTTTCCCTTATACAATGGCATGATTACGGCTTTGCACCAGTCTCCTGGTACTTGCCCATTTCGGCATATCCTGTCATATCCTGCAGCCTTACCTAATCTCATACTTTTCACTGCTTTCACTATTTCATCCATGCTTATCTAACTTTCATCAACATTCATATTATTTTCCATGGAAGATGCCGGATGTTGTACCTGCACTTCCTCTCTTTCAAACAAACTTTCAAAATACTCTTTCCATCTCTTTAACGCACATTCTTCTCCTTTTATAATGCTCCCATCTTGACTCCTGATTGTACTCAGCTCCGAGGTAGAAGTTTTTCCGCTCGCTGATTTATTGGATTTCCAGAAAAACTTGATGTTTGACTGGAAATCCTCAGTGAGTCTCCCATCAAAATCATCCTTTCGTTCTTCTTTCTTTCTAGACACAACTTCTTTCGCTGCTGATTTCAAACTTTTATGCTTCGTTCTTGCTTCCTTATCTCATCATCCGTTGCCTTCTGAACTTTTTGGTTAGCTTTTGTTGCTAACCAATCCAACCACGCTGTAGTTCTGCCACCGACCACACCTCGGCCGCAGAGGATAGGGTAAGCGGCGCACCGTAATACCGACATGCCTCTTCCTCTGCGGCTCCACCAGCGCCGTTTCGACAGAACGGCCCCGCCAGGTTGCAGGGGGTAGGGAGAGTGGCGCACCGTAATACCGGCACTCCTCTTCTTCTGCGGTCCCACCTCCACGCGCGTCCGCAGCGGACTTGTTCAGCCCGCTGGGAGCACCCTCCTCGGGCCAGCCGGCGAAAACAGGCCGGCCCCGGTTGCCTCTTAGCTTCACCGTGGGTGACCAGTCCACGGTTACTAAGCCCCACCTATCGATTAAGGTCAGTTTAATTTGAAAGATCCTTCGATGGGGTGCTAACATGGAGGTATTAGAGAGAGGGGCACTGTGATTTTTTTGTCGCCCCGCTACGTCATCACAATGGGCGTGGCCTAAATCAATGTACTGTCAGCGGCGTTCGTTCTGTGCACACCTCTGTGATTTTGATAACTTTTTGTACTTATCGAGTTTCTAAGAAGAAAATGATGAAATGTATCTTATTAGGTATGTAAAAAATACTTAAATAGGCGTTCTGATGCCATGGAGGGCATTATATTTCATGTGTAAGTAATTAAAAACTAAATTTATTACAATAGTTAAAGAAAAGTCTCGTAGTGACGGTTAAATTAGAAATTATTCTACTTGACAGTAGATGGTGTTATAAGCTTTGATTACGGGAATTAAAAATATATTCTAGATAGGTACGTCCTAACGCAATATTTAAATATATATATTTTAAACATCATCGTACAAAAGTTTTTTTGCAGTACTTGCTAAAGACTAGCCGTAAAGCAATATTTAGTTTTTCATGTAAAAACATGTAAGCTTTTAATGCCATCTAGTGTGAGATAGCAAAACTACTAAGTAAGGTCGATAACGAACATAGTAGGTACGTAGTTTTGCTATTGACCGGTAGATGAGTGGGCGGAGTCAGACACTCCCACACCGCGCAAAATATCACGCTTTCTTTTATACTGAAATCTACTTACAACACCCCCTCTCTATAATACCTCTATGGGTGCTAAGTTTGTGCAGGTGCAAAACTCCGACTTGACTTAGAAATGATGATGAAAATTTGAACGAATATTCTATTTCCCGCCTTTTAACTTGACACTGGCAAATGACGCCATTTAATACAACAAAAAAAAATACAAATGACATAAATCCATAAATCAAATGAAGAAGAAGAAGACTGTAGAAATGAAAACAAGCTACGAAACAACTTTACACCCAAAACTTTTCAAGTTTTTATTGTATAGACTATAGGTCTTACCCATTGGGCTTACCTATCACGATAGTCGAATACGAAAAAGTTACATGAAATATTTAAAAATGCAGTGTCGTGCATGCTTAAAAACCAGTTGGGAAAATACAACTCGGCTCGATGAACACAACACTAAAAACTTCAACTTGATTACAAATTTATGTGTATGAAGCTTATATTGTATTTATGAGAATGTAAATTGTATACTTATTATATACATTCAGTATTATTTTCATTTTCACTCACTTTTCAGATATATATGGAAGACAGCATGCCACAACAACTGTGCGAAAATTGTACTAAAGATCTTAAATTTTGTGTAGAATTTAGAGAAAAATGTATAACTTCAAATTCCATATTAGTCGGTGCTTTAACCTCGATTGAAGTAAGTTCTTATGAATTTTTTTTCGACAAGATACAACTATTACCTAAGTTAAGAAATATTTGTACAGTTATAGTACAGTCACTCTAGTTACTAGTGACTGTACTATAACTGTACAAATATTATACAATACTAGAGTCTACTACAACACAACACTATACAGCATGGTTCAAACACAAGATTGCACAGGTAAACAAAATATTAAAATGTACCAAATCGATGTGTTATTCTATTTATTTAGTGCACGGCAAATAAGTGATATTTACATTGATAGCTTAGTAGTCTGCTGTTGTTTCTTTGTTTAAATTAAATAGATCTAAAAGGAGTATGTATAATTAGTAATTAAAAAACACTTACCCCCTTACTTAAAAAAATATTTACACAATGACTATGATATACAAACAAAAGACAAGGACAAAACATTGTATAAGCTATACAATTCCATTGTGTAAATATTTTTATTGGTAAGGAAATAAGGAGGTTACAATTAGAGGTGGGCGCCGACCTAAAATTTGCCGGCAGCGGCGCGCGGGGGAAATTGGTCGGCGTGGCGTAGCTGTTTTTTTGTAAAAAAAAAACGCAATTTTTCGCGCTGGTTCGCACCGCGACGCAAAGTGCTAACTGGCTATCGTGCTATTGCTAGTTGCTAATGCTAAAATCAGATGCGAAATAATTTTGACTCGACGCGCGACGCGACCCAAGAGTTCACGATGCCGCGATGTTCCAAGAATTAATACGAGCGAGTGAGAAGAGAAAATACATTCAATTTCAGTCAAATTTCTGCATACGTTTATGTTCCATTATTCAATAGTTGTTTTTCTACACTAATATGTATTACTAGCGACCCGCCCCAGCTTCGCACGGGTACAATACTGATACTAATACTACAGAATGTCTTTAAACCTCTAACAAAACGGGCGAAATCTAGTCAAAACAAACAGAAACAAATTAATATAGGTAACTACTAAAACTCAATGAAATAAGTAGGTGGGTATACTTTTATCGTATGAAATACCATAGATCTAAACTCCCCCCGCACGCGCCTTGGTGACGCCTACTTCGCAACGGGCCGTGCAGCAGAAATCGTAATATTTTAATTTCGCCATAACTTCAAAACCACACGTCCAATTTCAATCATTCAAAGACCAAATATTATCTACATAAACTGTACTTAGTGATGAAATAATTTATTTTGATAAGGATTAATAGCATGAGTAAAATAAACGCGTTTAAATGTAGTCCAAAAAAATTCAAGATTTCTAAATAAAAAAATGGTTGTTGTGCCTCACTCGACAAAGATAGGTATAGTGTGTCGCGGACTTTTTTGTAGATATTTATAAGATCTACAATTAATTAGAACATTTTATGGTTCTATCTTTTACAGTTTAGGCAGCGTACGCAAAATAAGTAACTTTTCTGGTTGATTTTTTACACCTCGTGTCCGAAAAACCCAAATATTTTACGGAACCCTATTTTTTTTCAAAATAAAATATAGCCTATGTTACTCGTGGATAATGTAGCTTTCGAATGGTGAAAGAATTTTTGAAATCGGTCCAGTACTTTTTGAGCCTATTCATTACAAACAAACAAACAAACAAACAAACAAACATACAAACAAAGTTTTCCTCTTTATCTACACTAATATTATAAAGAGGAAAACTTTGTTTGTATGTTTGTTTGTTTGTTTGTTTGTTTGTAATGAATAGGCTCAAAAAGTACTGGACCGATTTCAAAAATTCTTTCACCATTCGAAAGCTACATTATCCACGAGTAACATAGGCTAAATTTTATTTTAGAAAAAAAATAGGGTTCCGTAAGATATTTGGGTTTTTCGGACACCAGGTGTAAAAAATCAACCAGAAAAGTTACTTATTTTGCGTACGCTGCCTAAACTATAAAAGATAGAACCATAAAATGTTCTAATTAATTGTAGATCTTATAAATATCTACAAAAAAGTCCGCGACACACTATACCTATCTATGTCGAGTGAGGCACAACAACCATTTTTTTATTTAGAAATCTTGAATTTTTTTTGGACTATATTTAAACGCGTTTATTTTACTCATGCTATTAATCCTTATCAAAATAAATTATTTCATCACTAAGTACAGTTTATGTAGATAATATTTGGTCTTTAAATGATTAAAATTGGATGTTTGGTTTTGAAGTTATGGCGAAATTAAAATATTACGATTTCTGCTGCACGGCCCATTGCGAAGTGGGTGTCACCAAGGCGGGGGTGCGCGTGCGGAGTTTAGATTATTGGGTATTTTTTTTTGTTTTGTGTTCGTTGTAACTATGATAGATAGTTACTTGAATACCTATTTATTTAGTGTTTGTTGTATTGTTAGTCCTGAAGAGTATAGGTATTTCATACGATAAAAGTATACCCACCTACTTATTTAATTGAGTTTTAGTAGGTACCTACATTAATTTGTTTCTGTTTGTTTTGAACTTTTGACTAAATTTCGCCCGTTTGGTAGAGGTTTAAAGACATTCTGTAGTATTAGTATCAGTATTGTACCCGTGCGAAGCCGGGGCGGGTCGCTAGTTGTAGATAAAGAGGAAAACTTTATATGTTTGTTTGTTTGTTTGTAATGAATAGGCTCAAAAAGTACTGGACCGATTTCAAAAATTCTTTCACTATTCGAAAGCTACATTATCCACGAGTAACATAGGCTAAAATTTATTTTGGAAAAAAAATAGGGTTCCGTAAGATATTTGGGTTTTTCGGACACAAGGTGTAAAAATCAACCAGAAAAGTTACTTATTTTGCGTACGCTGCCTAAACTATAAAAAATAGAACCATAAAATGTTCTAATTAATTGTAGATCTTATAAAGATCTACAAAAAAGTCCGCGACACACTATACCTATCTATGTCGAGTGAGGCACAACAACCATTTTTTTTTATTTAGAAGTCTTGAATCTTTTTTGGACTACATTTAAACGCGTTTATTTTACTCATGCTATTAATCCTTATCAAAATAAATTATTTAATCACTAAGTACAGTCTATGTAGATAATATTTGGTCTTTGAATGATTAAAATTGGATGTTTGGTTTTGAAGTTATGGCGAAATTAAAATATTACGATTTCTGCTGCACGGCCCGTTGCGAAATGGGCGTCACCAAGGTGGAGGTGCGCGTGCGGGAGGAAGTTTAGATCTATGAGTAAATTTTTTGTTTTGTGTTCGTTGTAACTATGATGGATAGATACTTGAATACCTATTTATTTAGTGTTTGTTTTATTGTTAGTCCTAAAGAGTATAGGTATTTCATACGATAAAAGTATACCCACCTAAGTACTTATTTCATTGAGTTTTAGTATTTACCTATATTAATTTGTTTCTGTTTGTTTTGACTAAATTTCGCCCGTTTTATTAGAGATTTAAATACATTCTGTAGTATTAGTATAAGTATTGTACCCGTGCGAAGCCCGGGCGGGTCGCTAGTTATTAATATTTTCGTATTGTATGTTAATACTTAATGAGCGACGCGACGTAATGAAAAAACATTATCATTTCACAAAACACAGCTATTTATGATCATTAAAAATCGATTTTAGCAAATAGCATAGCAATAGCACGTAGCATGCTAAGATGAAAATTAGCATGCTAATGAAATTAATGAAAAATAGCATTAATTTCCATTACTACACAGCACCCCGTGCCCTGCCCGCCCGCTCCCGGCGCCTAGCGCCCGGCGCGGGCTTGTTTTTTTTTGAGTCGACATCGATCGGCGCGAATTTTTGGATACTCGGCGGCACCTCCTCTAGTTACAATAATATAAATTACCACCTCTAGTTACAATATAAATTACTGTACAGTTTTATATTCCTGATAATGTTGATGTACAATGTGCTGATGAAAACTCCTTGTGCATGACGTACTTGTTAAATTCTAAAATATCTTGATCTGAGGGTCAATAATTCTACAAAAGTTAAATTCTATTTTTGCTCATTATTTAGTAAATAAAATAAAAAATAGTTTAAATGTTTTAGGAAAACTCATATTTTTTTATTCTGTGCTATTAAAACTGACTTCCAAAAGATGGTGGATATGTATAGTTAACTCATTTGAACTGACCTGTATAAATTGTGTTTCAGGATTCTATAGTGACCACCCAGATTAAGCTAGAGGATGATTTAGAATATGATGAGGTACATAACTTGAAATATTTGTATTTTTTTCATTTCTTGAAGGTAAACTTAGTACTTAATATATTTTTTCAGATAAATTGTACTGAACTGGATGAGAAAGTAGACATTGAAGTAAAGGGTGAATATAATGATTTGGAGAACCATGAGACAAAACAAACTGAAGACAATTTTGTGTATGAGTATATATCTGGTATGTATTATATTAATTAATAAATAACCTAACCAAGACATGTCAGGACATGTCTAAGGAGGGTTCCGTAAATGTTGAATGTTGATTAATAATCAAAATATATATAAGTGAATAGTAACCAGATGTTCTTTAAGAATAATTTTTATTCGATTTCGATGATATAAGTAATATCAGCGAGGTTTTCGATAGCGTGATACAGAATTTAAATCCAATAACACAGCGACATCTAGTATTATTTTTCAAAATCAATCCACGATTTAAACAGGAGACTAACGCCATATATATACCTAGTAAAATTTATTATTAATTAAAATTTTATGTCTTACAAAACTTAGCTCTAATTCTGGTAAAGAAACATAAATTCGCAACGATCAATATAATTATTGCAGCTCAGTTAATCACAGTGTTTGTCCTTGGATGTAGGTTCAAACCCGACAGTATGTTTTATTTATTATTAATTTAATTTCTTTTTATTAATTGTTAATTTCAGTTTTTTTTTAAATTTTGCAACCAATTTTGAAACATTATTTTAAATAATCATTTCACATTATATATAATTATTCTGATTTGCTTTATATGTTAATTTGTTTTTCTATAATTGCTCTAGAAATAGAAATTATGCTGCGATTTCGTTCAAAATAGTTTTCCTAAAGAGTTTTTAGCATGATCTATCAGCATGGAAATTTGCAAGTTTCTATCTCCTATAGTTTAAAAATGCTAGGGGGGGGGACCAACTTACAAACTACTTTGGAGGCCGATAACTCGAAAATGGTCAACTTTATAAAAAAGTAACGTATGAAACCTCGCCTTTATTTTAAAAGACCTATTCTACGATATCCCACACGATGGGGTAGAGTGAAAAAATATTTTTCATCCCCACTTCACATGTATGGAGAGCCACCCCTAAAATATATAATTATTATTTTTTTATGATCCCAAAACCGTGATCTATACACAATCTATAACTGCACCAAATTTCATCAATTTATATTCATAATTACAGGAGCTAGAGGCGCGGACAGACAGACAGACAGACAGACGGACAGAGCGAAACTATAAGGGTTCCTTAAGTATTACGGAACCCTAAAAATGAGATATATTTAATTAAGTGTCAAATAAATAATATTGGTACCTAATTTGTCAATGATAACTTTTTAGGGTTCCGTAGATCACGTCTTGTCATTAAAGTGCACTCTTTTGTTAAAATAAGGTGTCCCTTGAAATTTGCCAATATTGATTATTAAAATAATTATAATTTTATTGAGGCTCAAGTCTCAACAAAAAAATTAACAATCTATATGAATAAAATAACATACGTTCTATAGATACATTTTTGTAGACCCGATATATAAATAAAGAGATCACTCTTTATTTAATTATTAATTTTTTTGAGGCTTTCTAATTTTTTGTGAATTCTAATTCATTTTGAGACCCAGAAAAAGGTGATCATGTGATAAGTAGATTAAAAATCAAAATAAAAGACTACTTATTTCTTATATTATACTATATAAATTCTAGATGAAGCTTGCCCTGCATTATTATGCTGGCAAGCCCCAAATGGTGAACTCCGACCGTGTCCGAGTATACCATCTGCTTGGTCAGACATCGCCCCTGTCTGTTTTATGATCCCAAGGACATATCTAGGCACTTTAACTTCTCTTTCATTCTTTGTCAGTTAGAAAGATTTTATAGACTATATTTTTTAGTTTGGTTCTGTCCTCAACAGTCTCATTTTCATAATTTCTTGTCAATGTTTAATTGTAGATACATAAACATATACAGTATATAATACTATAAGAGCAATGTTTCGCAGTTCATTACCTATAATTTTATGTTCTGAAATTCAAAATAAAAAATACATAATATGACCATTGTGTGCTATGTGTTATTGCAGTATTTTAAATTATTACTACACTTTTTTACTTAGATGTAAAACAACCTGACATTGAAGATTCTGCTACACAAACTTCTGTATCGAGTAAGGAAAAGACTAGAAAAATTTTACCAAAAAGGACTAAAAAAATGGCACCAAGGGCAGTGAAAAACGAAATCAAAACAAGCAATAAGAAAGTGTCTAAATTAATTCAATTTGACTGCGGTAAGATTTCATTATGTTGTAATTTTTTTTAATTTTGAACATACATATGGTTAAGGCTGCGCGAGCATCTCGGCATCCTGACTGGGGCAGCCAGAAATATGAACATTATTTGCTGCTTAATATGTGCGCTCCCATACAATGTTATATTTTATTGGGTTTGTCAACAATTGATTACATGTAATAGATTAAAAAAATATAATTTAAATCACAATGAAACATATATCAATTTCTTAAAGACAAACAACCTATGAAGAACAAGAAACTGTAATAGAAATCGGAGAGGAAAAGACCACTGCGAAAATCAGGCAGGGAGTTAGGCAGGGATGTCCACTTTCACCACTTTCACCATTAATTTTCAATCTATTTATGTATACGGAAAAAGTACATTTTATTAGATTTGGAGATGACATAGCAGCAGTAGCGGAAAATAGAAAAAGTTTAAAAGAGTTAATAATAGAGATGGATAAAATTTTTGAAGAATTTGGCTTAAACATTAATTACAATAAAACCAAAACAATAGTAGCATCTAAATCATCCCACACGAATACCCCCATAAAGCTAAATAATATTCCAATCGAATAGGTTGACTCCTTCAAATACCTTGGCAGTATAATATAAGGTTTGGTAAAATCAATTACGGAAACTTTGGGTACGTCACTGTGTAGGTAAAGACGTTTAGGCAAAAAAAAAATTGAAACTCGTGGATTTTTTTTTATACAAAATTAAATTATGTTGCAGGAAATTACATCTTATTGCATTATATCGACCACGCGCGAACAGCTGCTCAGATATGAACTCGAATGACCTTTCCTGGCGTATGCAATATGTATCGCTGTCTCTGTCGTGCTACATCTGCTGTCCTTGTCGCGCGCGGATGCTTTATGCAAAATATTTAATTTCTTGCAATATTTTAATTTAATAATTTTAGTTTGTATTCTTTTTTACACAGGTTTAATTATTTTTTTTGCCTAAACGTCTTTACACAAGCAGTAGATTACGTGCCCGAAGTATTCGTAATTGATTTTAACAAACCTTATATATTATACTTGAGTCTTTCATTATTATGAAAGACTCAAGGTGTACTTTAGATGTGGTGTCCAGAACAACCATAGCCAAGACAGCATTCAACAGCAAAAAACATTTAATTCATTTAAAAAATAATTCCTAAAAAAAGTCTTCTTAGGAATGCTTTTTGATATAATTGGCGCCCAATGTGGGACAATCGTTACGGGTATAACTATAAAAAAAGCACCAATAGCTCGTAGCAAGTTTATTATAAAATTAAAATAAAATGTGACTTGAGAATTAGGGTCGTGGGGGAAAGCCCTAGAGTCTGGCTTTAGCTCTTAGTGTCTCTGAGATCGGAGGGGCGTTTAAACCACACGGGCACTTAACTAGTTTCGGGTGGACAGCGTGGCGCGGGGAGCGAACTTCCGATAGCACTTTGCAGTTCGGTGTTCAGGCCAGGGAAACCGCTCATACGTAGAATCGTCCAGGGGGCGGTGCAAACCGGTACAGATGCCAGACGGTGCTCAGTCCGGAGCGTAATTTTCAAAGCAGTGCGTTCTCAAGAAAAAAGTCTCGAGGCAAAGCCGAAGCAAAGCAGCGTGTTGAACTCGGATCGTAGCTCCCGTAAAACGGGAAAAGAACGTTTTTATTACTATATATTGGTTTTTTAAATAAACTAACAGCGGGGCTATTACCTAATATTCTGGACATCAACTGACAACCGGCATGGACTTCATTTTGACGTTTGAACTTTTTAAAACACAATTTAAAAAGTTAAAATGTCATAAAAGACAACCCTACTGTCATGTCAAACTAATTATTCCGCCATTATGTCCTTCAGAGAATGAATGAAACGCTCTTTCGACCAATTAAATCGTGTGACGTAGTGCTTTTGACATAGTTCATGAAACGTTATGACATAGTTCATGAAATGAGAATTGTCAAACGAAGCAGGGGCCTATTGTGCTCCCGGTTTCGACACTTCCATAAAGAAGACGGATAAGGCACAGATTATTATTAAATTTGTTCTTGTTAGTACATAATATGAGGCTATGACACCTCGATCGCAAATACAAATGTCAAATTTGAATTCGAAGTCGCCAATAACCGCTCTTGACTCTCGTTGTTTTCTGTCATATGTATTTTAATATATTGTGAGTCTTGAGTTTTTCGAATTTTATCCGCTTTTGCTAATAAACTTCCGAGAAGTGTTATAACTTTTATCTGTCGTGTATATTACGTGTAACGGCCGAAACAATCTTAGATTGATTTTAATCTTAAATTCTCAAATGCTTTACTCAATGCTTAGCTCACCTTTCGTCCGCCTTTTAAATATATGATGATGTATGGTATGGTAGAGTAGATACAGGTAGACCGTATGTGATACGATCTACTCCATTAGACAAAACTCAGTACCAAAAATATAAAATCAGGTTAGCAGTGTTCAATATTTACTGTGTGTGAAAAATATTAATAAAATTTTATAAAATCAGTAAGAAATTGTTTTATTGTACATGTTATTATATGAATTAATTATTATGTTATTATATTAATTAACTAGCTATAGCCCGCGAATTCGTCCGCGTCAATTTCTGTTATTATGATCGCGATTAAGAAGTTTTTAAAAGAATATATATTATTAATAATAAATATTATTATTTAAAAGAATAAATATTTTAAAGTACTTCTGCGTAGCAAGTCTAGCAAGTCTGCAAGCACCACCTCTCCCTCGCCCGCAAAAATTTACCAAGTCAACCTTCTTTTCGCCCTCTTGTAAAGTAAGGATTTTGCAGATGTAACTTTGTCGATATAGCCCCAGAGCAACTAGCAAATTTAAAGCAGATTATACAGGATTATTTTTTCACCAGTACAATAAATCAACATACGTAATAGTGGCCAAAAATAAAAAATACTAGCGATTTTTGTTACTACCCCTTTGGAACAAAAAAAACAAAATTATCAATCCCCGAACTCATCCGCTAAACTAATACAAAATGTAGATGCATTACGCATCTATCGATGCTTTGTTGACAACTCATGCGCCGCCCGGCCGATCGCTTACCCCACCCCGTCGCCCCCTACTTCATACCGCACCCGTTGACGCCTTGTAGTTAGTGCTAACCTCAGATCAAATAAAAAACCGTTTTTTTTATTTGATCTAAGGTGCTAACGTAGTGATTATATTCTCTTTGGTTAGTGCGCCCATGCGGTATTAGATTGGTTATAAGAATAAATTAATTGAAATGATATTTTTTTTATATTTTTATTTGTGAAATGTACTCTATTATCGATACCAATGACGTGGTAAAATTTATTGTACCGATGAAAAAGTATTCCTGTATATAGCATGCCCTACTTTTTAGTTCTCAACTCCCGTTACAACGCCCACGCAGTCCGTGAATGCCAGTGCGAATATCCTTACGAGCCCTGTGGATCCCTAAACGCTTTAAGTAAGTCAGTCGATCCAAGGCCACAGAACACTATTTACTCTCGCCCAAGGCGCGTGTCGCCCTCTGTCCGCTTCGCGGGGCCCCTTTACAGTTTACCGTGTATTATATTGTAGTGTCTGAATATACGGATTTTGAATTGTGATTATAGGTACTCAAGTGTTTTCTTTTAAATAAATATTTAGACAATCTCCTTCACCACTTGTACCACTTGCCCATACTTGTACACGTCAATGAATTCTAATGGTTAATATTCTACCAATATTACACATTAGGAACCAAATTATAATAACACAAATTTTGGAGGAAATATAAAAACAACAACGTCGCTTAATATTTCTGGCAAAACTCCAATTTATGTTTATTTAAATAAAATTATATAAAAAAAATTTTGAAGTGAAATGACAATAGGTAAAATTGCGTTTGAATGTTCCAAATGGACTTTTTAGAAAATTATATAAATTGATTTAAATATTAAATTATAACATCGGCGGTGATTCAAAGTATGAAAATCAGTTCATTTGAAATGCTCTTTTTAGGTTCTTAATAGTTTTTATAATTAAATAATAGTATAAAATTTTATATCTGGGGGCACGGCAGTGCCCCCGCCAAGTCGAGCGCGAAGCAAACACTGCCGTACCATCCTTTACTGGAACCATTTCGCCGCATTTTCAGGCCCCTATTTGAGAACCTCTGGATAAGACCAGAACGCAGAAATTTTCGTCATCCAATAAGCTATAATCACGTACTTAAAATCCAAAATTTCAAGTCTGTAGGTCATTTAGTTCCGAAGTTAAGCGAAAGCAAAGTTTCGCATTTTCGACACTCACTCACTCACTCACTCACTCACTCACTCATGATCATCAAAATAGAACTAGTACTTCCCATAAACTTAGAGAGCTGAAATTTGGTACAGAGTTGGGGTTTAATGGCCACATAAAGGGAAAACTATAAAAACTAGGATAATCGATCTGGGGCCACGGCAGTGCCCCTGCCAAGTCGAGCGCGAAGCAAACACTGCCGTACCATTCTTTTCTGGAACAATTTCGCCGCATTTTCAGGCCCCTATTTGAGAACCTCTAGATAAGACCAGAACGTCGATCTGGGGGCATGGTAGTGCCCCCGCCAAGTCGAACCCGAAGCAAACACTGCCGTACCATTATTTACTGGAACCATTTCGCCGCATTTTCAGGCCCCTATTTGAGAACCTCTAGATAAGACCAGAACGTCGATCTGGGGGCACGGTAGTGCCCCCGCCAAGTCGAACCCGAAGCAAACACTGCCGTACCATTCTTTACTGGAACCATTTTGCCGCATTTTCAGGCCCCTTTATTCTACTCGAACTTTATTCTACTCGAACATTACACGAATTAAATAAAGAAATTACACTAAAATCTAGGAAAATAAATCAATATGCCCACGTTTCTACAAAAAGAAGTGAAATCCCACCAAAAACATTCTGTAAAAAACTAGCCAAGTCTCGATGGAGCTGCTTGTTTATCTCTAAAAAGTAATGAAATCTAGACAAAATCGTGCCAAGTCTAAGGTTCCTTACTGCGGTTTCTTTATTATTATAGTTAATGTTGTGTGACTTGGCCGTTGAAGGGCACACAAGGGTACAAAAGGGGCTCCATGACACCATTGCTCCAATACGTGTGTTGTACAATCAACAACAGTCTAAAATGAGACACTAGCGTCCAAGTACCAATACCAGTATGGGCTATTATCTCGCTTAATAAACATAGGTAGTTACAAATGTAAACAAAATTGACTTGTACCCACTAAAGTATAAAGAATATTCAACGGCCAAGTTACTCAACATTAACTATAATAATAAAGAAACCGCAGTAAGGAACCTTAGACTTGGCACGATTTTGTCTAGATTTCATTACTTTTTAGAGATAAACAAGCAGCTCCATCGAGACTTGGCTAGTTTTTTACAGAATGTTTTTGGTGGGATATCATTTAGACTAATCTTTTTTGTCCTAATTTAATGAGGCATAACTCGTAAGGTATATTTTTTTTGTCATAATAATACTCTGGCATAATTGTTTTTTGGCATAAACTCGTTAGGCATATTTTTGTCATGATAAATTCAAGGCATTCTCTCACAAGGCACAAATGTGCATAAAATGGAAGGACATAATGAAAACACGGTTAAGGTTTTCATTTTGTCCTTCCATAAATAAACGTATATTTATAAAACATAAGGTATTACCTACACTCATTATACCTAGTGTAACATGTGTAACAGTAGATTACGTTGCGGCGGGGTGGCCTTTGGGCCACCCATAAGCCCCTTACATGTTTAAAACAATTAATACGAAAGGCTTTTTAATGCAAAAACAAAACTTACTTTATCCCTAAGTGCGTTGGGCTCGTGGTTATGGCTCGGCATGTACTTAGATAACAGTTCGAGTTGTTTGTCGGAGCTTAATCTCTTAGTCATAATTGTTATTTAGTCTTAACTCGTACACCCAGTAGAATTAATCATTACTTTGTTTATTTTTCTCGTAAATGAATCTGTTCATATTTAACTTTATTCCTCCTTTTTTGTAATAAAAGTTTTCAATGTATTATCCATTTATAAGATAAATTTCACTTGCTTACAAGACAAAGTAATCAAATACAACTTAGCGACACATGATAACACTCAATGAAAAGATGCTTTGTGAAATGTCGGTAGGAAGATTAAAAATAATCAACGTAGTCTACCCAATATGTAAAGCGCCTACATAATATTTCGTAAGAGCAATACAGTAAAATTGTGTAATAATGTTTATAAGATTTCAATTATGCGGCGTATAAATATTGTATTTTTATTTTTTACATTAGTATGCGAAAAAACAATGCTACAAACAAGTATGCATAAATATAATAGTATGCCTAAATATCATTATGCTTAAATATGTTTATGCTTTTTAATAGTATGCACAAAAATATTTTGCTCAATTAATATTATGCGTAACATTATGTATGCCTTACAATAAGTATGCTTAACAATTATTATGCTTTTAGTAATTATGCGTAAAAAAATTATGATAAAAAAGTTACGCCAATTGAATATTATTCTAAACTCCTATTAGGTCAAATAAAATTATGCCAAGTAAAATTATACATATGATTTTATGCGAAAAAATAGAAAACCAATTTTACTATACTTTAATTAGTATTCAAGGTTACTAAATTTAAATGTTTTATATTTATGATATAAAACGTAAAATAAAATCGATAATAAGAAAAAATATTAGAAATTTTAAATGATATGATAGGAATACCGAATATCCTTGGCAGAAAACTTAATCGAATTACTAGCAGTATCATGTGGAATAGAAATACTCAGGTATGTTGAAACTTTACAGGACTTTGCACAGAGAAAGTAGAAAAGGATAAGCTGTGTGACCACGTCAAAAGCCATGAGAGTAACAATTATTGTGGAATATGCTCTCTTTACCTCAAAGATTGGGAGACAATGTTGTATCACAGAATTTCTCATTTACAAAAACCCAGCTTTAGATGTCACATTTGTTTGCGCGTTTTTCAAGCTCCAGTCAGCTTAGAATATCATTACAATGTAAAACATTTGGGTAAGATTGAAGTAAGTTGCTTAATTTTTTTCAAGAACTAAAACCCCAATAACTCCTTTTTTAATGTTTCTCGTCAAACATCGTATTTGTATGCAGTGACAGATGATACACGGAACATGAAATTTCGCGAAAGACACTAGGAATTTGGTTGTAATGTAGTTTAAACTATTTTTCTAACCAGTGCTAATAATTCTCGTTGTAAAAAATTATCAACTTGCAGTATGGTATGCACGATTTGCTGTGTGATAACCTGGGCTACCTTTCCATAATTGAAAGTTTTAAATTGTTAAGACCATTGTTTGTCCTTTCTTAAGACCAAAAGCTATCCAAATATTCTGTATAATTTCAGGATGGAGCGAAATGTAGGGAGTGCAATAAAGTCTACGTCACTCTAAAAAAATTGAAGAAACACAGGAAATCAATGCATAACGACACTAACAAAACTTATGAGTGTAAAGAATGTTCTGGAGTGTTAGTATTTTTTATATTATGTTTTGATATCCGTTATATAATAGTGATATCCTTTTTATTAACTTAGAACTTTCTAAAAATAACAATAATAAAAGGAGAAAAGATAAAGCTTTTACAATACCTAAAACCCAATCCGCAACTGCACAACATCATCAATTCTTCCTAGGACCACATTTGTACAATAATGCTAATAAGGAGATAGAGAAACTTACCACTTTCACTAACAGAGACGCCAAGTTAGCAGTTACCTGTTGGCTATTATAATGAAACAGAAAATGCAATAGAAATAGCAAAATAAATAAAATAATAAAATGCACACATACACGCACATACACACACACACAACACAAGAATACGCTCTTTTACACAAAAACTGCTCTACAGATTTAAGTGAAATGCACTAACTAATATATAACTATAAATACTAATATCTTGAATTATGGCTAAGCGGACACGGGCACTGTCTACTAAAAACTTTCTTCTAGACTCTAATACTAAGACTATAATAAGGAGGGTTAGAGTCCAGACGGTTAGAAAATAAACTATTATTTTTTTATTAGTAGGAACTTTTAGGTAGGTTACACGTACCTACTAATAAGTAGAGAAAAGGAGAACTATCTCTGTATGGGGGCAACTTGAAAATGACAATGCATGTTGTCGTTGGAAATAGCAGTTGAAAAAATTGTCTACAAGCGGCGCTAGCAGCGGAAAAGGCTATAGGTATACTAACTATTATCTCTCAACTAACTTCACTCTATCTCTTATTGCTAACTTCATATTATCATATACTATTCTGACTCTAGCGCCATTATGGCCAGTTTTGTACCTGCTATTTTCCGCTTATTTACATATATTTTTCTTGTATGGACATAGTTCTCCTTTCCTCTACACTACATACTACATAGTGCAGGTGTAGTTGTTGGCATCGAAATTGTAGCATGTAGATTGTACGAGTTTTATTTGTTGGACTTCATACTTCATATCCAAGACAGGACGTCTGTCGGGTATAAATAAAGGTACTGAACTGACCTCCAAGAAAAGAGCGTACTGCTGTTTTAAAGGCTGGCAAAACACTTTGATATTGCGGGTGTCGGCAATCGTGATCCTTCCGCTCGTTTCTAATTCATTAGAAAAATCTGAAAAGTCTTATGTTTTTCAGTTTCCGTAACAGTAACACCCTTCGGTATCACAAAATGAAAAGTCACGTGGAGAGGAAAGAGTGGTTCTGTAATGAATGTGATTATAAATCTAAAAGTGGTTGCGCCCTAAGGGTAAGTAATTCAGGCTTAAAAATCATAATCGTTATTTAGCTTTTGCGAATTACGATACATTTAGGCCGATTTCTCAAATGTCCGCGCACAGGCGGGCCGCCATAGTCCCCGCTTGTCAGAAATGCACTCCTGTCAAACAGTGTCTATATACTATGGCGCCCGCTTGTGCGCATTGCTTTGCTGTCACTGACGCCACAACACGAATTTTAGTATCTTTTTATCCCCCGTCCTTGCCACAGATTATTACATAATAAGAATGTAATCTTGCTTTATGTGACGTCACACTTTTTTCAGTTTTATGCGTGAATTAAAAAAATATATCATTAGATTTTTTTTTCTTATTTTACTATGTGACGTCACAAAGTTTTTGAACCCTCCCCCTTTAGCGGGTGACGTAACTGGATGCCCCTAACATTCAATTTGTCTTCAAAAGTAATAATTTTATCTGATGGATTTTTGCTTCTTTATTTATTTTATATGGTTAGGAATTAGGATAGGTTTAATTACATATTTATTTATTGTTCCAGGAGCACAAACTACGGATTCACACAGCCGAGAAGGTGTGCTGTAAGCTATGTAAGGCTGTGTTCAAAGATGAGAGCCGACTCAAACTACACAAGTGCCAGTACAGCACTCACTCCATATGTCCGGTCTGTGGCATTGTAATCGAAGTGCCGAAACAGGTATAATATATTATTCCACAACGATATTATATTACCAAGACGCCCCATGAACGCTCGAAATGTATCTTGACTTAAATAGGGAATGTGCACGTTTTTTTAATTTGTCGAAATATCTCTTATTTAATAAACAATATAGTTTATTCAGTTTTAAAATATGATTGAAAATAACAAAGATATCAACATTTAAGTATGGCGCTGCCGTCCTAACTCCTAAGCAGATCGGCTCCGTATTTAATAAAGTTTAAAAATAATAACATATGTTAATTTTGTGATTTAAGTGCAAAAACAGTGAACTAAAGTGACAATAATTATGTGAAATTGTTTTCTACGTAAAATAACAACGGAATATAAAAATACTCTTACATGAAACCAAAAAACTTATGTTTGAAAAATACAAGCCTAAGAATTAAAATTAACAATTATATCATCATTTATTAAGTGCTTAATAACTAAAAATTAAAATAAGTTGCTAAAAAAGTGAATATAAGAAGTGTATACAAATGTGATATTAATTGTGGAACAAATACTTTACAAACACAAGGACGTATAAAGGACATTTCAAAATTCAAAATTAAAACGTAAACTACCAACTGAAATATCTTATAAATATATGATCTATAATTTCACTCTGTATCGAAAAGGACAGTTAGCGCAGCGGTTCTACTGCTAGGGTAAACGTATCCGACCCAAGTTCAAATCCTCACAATTCTACACTTTTTGTCTGGAACCGTGAATCCCTGTATTCCGTTATTTATAATATTAATATAAATAAAGTGATGGAGAACGTCACACTAAGGAAAAAGATACGCAAAACACTATCTCAAACAAACTTATCAACCTTTAATAATTGTATGCAACCTGATCAAGACGTAACAAACTCATCCTTGTTGGATATAACAACCTGTAGCCTTATGAGTCTAACTCAGAGAGAAGAATCTGCATATTTAGATGAAATACAAAATTTGCGAATAAAATTATCGATTGCTGACAAGGAAATAGATGAACTTAACTATGAAAACCAACAACTCAACAATAGCATAGAGACATATAAAAAGCAAGTAGAAGTACTGAAAAAACTGACCACGACGACGCAATCAATAAGTAATAAATTAATCACTACTCCACTCAGACGAAGAACATTAAATTCTACATTTTTAAACATTTCCAATTCAAAAATATCAAAAATCTCACTAGATCTAGACCATGCAGAAAACAATGAAATAACAAGCTATGAACAGAACTTAGATGTTGAATTACTAACACACAACACAGATATTGAAGTAAGAAGAAATAATAACAGAAATGAAAATAACATAAACAATAATTATATAGAAAAGTCAAGAAAGAACACAATATATATTGTAGCGGATGAACAAGGGAGAGGTTTGCGAAAATTGTTACAAAGATTAATTGGTCCCGAATATCAAGTAAAATGCTTTTGGAAGGAGAATGCAACATTAGAGAATGTGATAAACAGCATAAAAAGCGAGATGAAGTCACTAAATGAACACGATATCGTGATTATATTAGGTGGTACGCACGAAAAAAATCCTTTTTCTGTTAAATCAACATTAAACCAATGGCTTAAAGAATTTAACAACACAAATATATTAATAGGTGAAATACCATGGCACGAAACTTTAAACAGAGAAATACTGAACACAACATTAAAGAATATATGCAAAGATTATAAACATGCAAGCTACCTAGACATAAGATACAATAAACACACAACTAATAACATAAAATTTGCCAAATTTATATCTAAATCTTTACTAAGGGAAGTACTGCGTATTGACTATAAAAATAAAATGAACATTTATTTAAATCGACATCAATATATTATTAAGAAAGTAAAAATGGAAGACAAATATACTCAGACAATTCTCAATGATATAAATCTAAATGACATAGAAAATAATTATAGCCATAATAATATAAATAATTCAACTGTCGTGGAAAAAAATGTTAACGAAAATCAATGTCTTTTTCGTATGTAACTACGTGCACATTTTTCATCAAAACATTAATGGCCTTATTAACAAATCAGATATGCTGACAGTATGTATTGACGAAATTTCAAATAATGGAAACCCTATTGACATTTTGTGCATAACTGAACATAATATGATAAATGACGACTTAAATATTCTCAATATTCCTAATTTTAAAATAATATCAAGCTGCTTGAGAAATAAACGAGATGGTGGTTCTTGTATTCTAGTTAGGAGAAATTTGAATGCCGACCCCATCAATGAGCTGATGAACCTGTCAATTCCCAATCTAGTAGAGTGTTCTGCCATCAATTTGATTGAGCATAAACTATATATAGTGTGCATATACAGACCACCTAAACCTAGTAAGCAAGCAATGGATCTATTTTTGGAAAGGTTCGATTTAATATTATCAAAGTTAATTAACAAAAGTAGGGTCGTAGTATGCGGGGACTTTAATATCGATATTCTTAAAGATAATAACCAAAGTAGGGATTTGAAGGATTTACTTAGTAGCTATAATCTTAAAATAGAAATAAAACAACCTACGAGACTTATTAGTAATACATGCATAGATAACGTGTTCCATAATATAGCTCGAAGTGAGTCTAAAATCATAGATACCGCTCTATCAGATCACACTGCTCAGATACTGAAATGTCCGTGTAAAAAAATAAGTTTGCTAAAATATTGGTACAAGGAAGTTCGTGACTATAATATAGACAATAAAAAAAAGTTTGTAGATTGCCTCAAATCATTAAAATTTCTTGACATTTACTTAGAGAACGATCCAAATAAAGCATTTAATGATTTTCATGACTTGTTTACACTGTTTTACAAGTTATGTTTTCCTATTACTAGAATAAAAATCTATAGTAAAATTCGCCCAAAATGGATAACCAGAGGCATTAAAATTTGCAGTAAAAGAAAGAGAGAGCTACTCTGGAAATACAGGAAAAATCCTAATGAAGCTGATCGATTCAATGATCACTATGTTAACATAGCAATACCAGAAAACGATTATATCAAAGTAAATAAAATTAGTGACGATTACATAACACAAAACATCTTAAATTCATGCTATATGTTCTATACTACACCCAATGAAGTAAATAAAATTATTATTTCACTCAATAATACAAATAGTGTAGGAATAGATGGTATTAAAACGGAAATATTAAAGGAAGTAGCATGCATTATAGGACCAATATTAGCTTATTTAATTAATTTAAGTATAGAAAACGGTATTTATCCGGAGAGGCTCAAACTATCGGTAATTATTCCAATATTTAAAAAAGGTATAAGAAGGGATATACAGTGATATAGACCCGTGGCCTTAATACCAATAATTTCTAAAATATATGAGAAAGTTATATATAGCAGACTATACAAGTTTATCGAGAAAAATGTGATTTTAGTATCAGAACAATATGGCTTCAGGAGAAATAAAAATATAAACGACGCGATATTTAATTTTCTCAATAAGGTGTATAGTAGCATAGACAAGCGAAATTGTGCAACAGCTTTATTTATGGACATGTCTAAAGCCTTTGATCGCGTGGATCACAAACGCCTTCTTCACAAATTGTACGCGTATGGAATCAGGGGAGTTACATATGAGCTAATAAAATCATATTTAAGTAACAGAAAACAAGTGACGCAAATAAGTAGGTATTGTCCTGTGAATAAATGTGAAATACAATATCTATCTGATACTCATGAAACAGAATACGGAGTTCCCCAAGGGAGCGTTTTAGGACCTCTCTTTTTTCTCGTTTATATTAATGACATTGTTAAATGCACGAATCAACATATGACATTATTTGCTGATGATAGTACAGTTTTATTTATAGAAAAAGACATAAATAATATGGAATCTAATATTAATTTAACTATGGACAAAATTTTAGAATGGCTAGAGATTAATAACTTAAAATTGAACTTTGATAAAACTAAAATAATGAATTTTAAACGTATGACATCAACAAAAAATAAAATTGACATTAATTACCACGGACATCACATAAATGAGATTGATACAACAAAGTTTTTAGGTGTAATAATTGATAATAAATTGACATGGAAATCACATATAGAACACTTAAGTAAAAAATTTAATCAAAGCGCATATGCCTTATATAAACTTAGGGCGATAACAAACAGGCCGACGCTATTAACGGCATATCATGGATACGTTTCATCCAATATTAGATACGGCATTATGTTTTGGGGCAACTCTACGGATTTAGTGAAAGTATTTAGGGCTCAAAAGAAATGCATTAGGGCAATCTGCAATATAGGTAGAAGGGATACGTGCAAACCACATTTCATCAGCTTAAAAATATTAACAGTGACATCTATGTATATTTATGAATGTGCTCTCTATGTTAGACAAAATCTAGAAAGATATGAATCATGTTCCTCTGCTAGACATAAAACTAAGTTATCAGCGATACAAGCTAACTCAGAAATTAAGAGAAGAAGTGTAGTTTGTACCGCACCCAAAATATACAACAAGTTACCAAAAGACATTAAAATTATTACAGAATTAAGATTATTTAAATATAAATTAAAAGACTATTTAATAACTAAATGCTATTACACTTTAAAAGAATATTTAGATGAATAATTGAAATAAACAAAAAGGCCATTAATGTTCTGAAATTGTTAAAAATATTAACTTATGCATCTTTAATATAAAAATAATTGAATGAATAATATTATATAATTAAATGATAAGTGTAGTGTAATAAAATGACTTTATTAATGTACTATATTGCACGCCTTTAAGGCTAATTGTAGACTAAGAACTAATATTATCACCATGTAACATCATTTTGTATACCTACAATTGCAAGAAATAAATAAATTGAAATTGAAATTGAAATTAAAGTATAGTCAATTAGACAGAGAGATCCGATATGTAACGTGACGTAACATGACACGACTTGCTTAAAAAGTTCATACTAAATTTCGTTTTGTTAGAATGAGATAGATTATAAACTTTAACCGCTATGTCTTTCTCATTTTTAATAGAAATTCGCGATTTCTTCTACTTCTCAGTCTAGTATTATACAGGAATACTTTTTCACCGGTACAATAAATTTTACCGCGTCATTGGTATCGATAATAGAGTACATTTCACAATTATTATTTTTTTTTCATTTCAATTATTTTATCCTATAACCAATCTAATACCGCATGGGCGCACTAACTACAAGGCGTCAACGGGTGCGGTTTGAGGTAGGGGGCGGCGGGGTGGGGTAAGCGATCGGCCGGGCGGCGCACGAGTTGGCATCGATAGATGCGTAATGTATCCACATTTTGTATCTCATTTTGTATTAGTTGAGCGGATAAGTTCGGGGATTGATAATTTTGTTTTTTTGTTCCAAAGTGGTAGTAACAAAAATCGCTAGTATTTTTTATTTTTGACAACTATTACGTATGTTGATTTATTGTACTGGTGAAAAAATAATCCTGTATAATAATGTTTTAAGTAAATTTTCTGTTCCATGCATATTCCCTATTGCGCCCCTGAATGTGATTTTCAATAACATCCGACGTCGAATATACGTATTGGCACTGGTTCCCTATTTTTTCGCATAAAATCATAAGTCATAATTATACTTGGCATAATTTTATTTCACCTAATAGTAGTTTCGCATAATATTCATTTGGCATAACTTTCTTAGCATAATGTTTTTTCGCATTATTACTAAAGGCATAATAATTGTTAGGCATACTTATTGTAAGGCATACATTTTTTTACGCATAATATTAATTAAGAATAATACGATATTTTTACGCATAATATAAAAAGCATAAATATATTTACGCATAATGATAATATTTAAGCATACTATTATATTTACGCATACTTCTTTGTAGCATTTTTTTTTCACATACTTGTAAATGATAAATACTACTGGGTGTGCGAGTTAAGACGAAATAACAATAGTAATTGTAATTTTCGACTGATTACGGATTACTGTTTTGGATGAACGCTTTTAATATAAGTTAGTATTTTGATAATGTTTTCATGTTCACTACCGTGACCCGCCAACACGAGCGAGCGAAGCGCTACCAGACTACCTTTTCGAGACCTACCCCAATCCCACCAAAAACATTTTCATGTAAAGTAATGCCAAGACCAAACCATATAACTCGCACTGTCAAAAGCTACTAGATCTATTGTAATAACAAGCTTCTGACTCTAACAAACTTCTGTTTCTACACGCCTTAACCCTACAAGCCTAACTTTTTTTAGTCAAATTATGTGGCTTGGCCAGTTTGTTCCTACAAGTATAGTATAACCAGGCCTATCCCACTCCCCGTGCAGGTATCTAAAATGTAAGTAGGTACATGCGGCGGCCCACTTAAACGGGCCAATCAGTAGGAACTAACGCGCGAGCAGTGAGCGACGTATGCGCTAGATTTGTTCGTCGCATTACTTTATGGATTGGATTGAATCGTAGATCGATTTGAAAAGTCATTTGTCGACAAAAGTACCTAGAGTAATTATAGTAAGGCGGCGTGATTCAACATTTTTGTAATCTCAAAACAAACATTTTGCAACAAACTATTTGGATAGAATATTTATTCTTAAATTTATTTCTTCGGATCGCCGTGCTAAGCCCGTAGGTCTGTTTCACTTCTCGTGAAGGTATCGAAAACGTAAATAGGTATGCGTGAATTTATTAGAATTAGGGCCGATTTTTTATTGTCAGATAACTCTTACCTGAGGAATAATTATGTGACTTTGACAGATTTTGTATGAAGAATCTGTCAGCCACATATTTATTCCTCAGGTGAGAGGTAACTGTCGATTGAGAAATCGGCTCTTAAAGTACTATTAACACCGACCTTAGGTTTATTTGGAAAGTAATTTGTTCACTAAAGTACAGTAGGTAAGTACTAAAAAAGTTGTAATTAAATATTGAGATTAAATTACTTTCTAAAAGGAGACAACCACGATTGTGACAGAAAAGATAAAAGATACGCGATAGAAAGAGACGCAACTTCTAAGTAAATATAACCGTAGGCAGTCAAGCCCTGCGCGATCTAAATTGAACTTAATCGTATCGTCGCTAGAGTCCCTTTTTCATTAATGACTTTTCAGAGAGAGCTTTCTGTACCTACTATTAAGATTCTGTAGGATAACAGAATATTAAGTATTCTGTGGTATAACAGAAAAAATGTCTGTAAATTTTGACCTTACGCTTAGGCGAATTAGCGAAAAGCAGCATTTTTTGACAAAAGAGTTTGTGAAGTTAGGCTTGTAGAGTTAAGGCGTGTAGAGTTAGAAGTTTGGTAGAGTCAGAAGCTTGGTTTTACATGAGAGCTAATAGCTTTTGGACAGTGCGAGTTATATGGTATCGTCTTGGCATTACTTTACAGAAAATGTTTATGGTGGGATTACTTTTTACCAGTATTACGATTTATGATGTAACAGTAAAAAACAGATCAAGGTAAATTTTAGGACATTCCTAATAAAATTCTACAAAATCAACAAAAAACCCGAAATACCCGAAAAAACCCGGGTACCCGGTTTTGAAGAAGGCTGGGACCGAAAAACCCGGTCTTTCAAAATGTGACCGGTTTTCGATCCCCTAATTACGAAATTAAACTCGGACAAACGACACGAACTGCTATCTAAGAATATGCCGAGCCATAACCACGAGCCCAATGCACTTAAGGATAAAGAAAGTTTTGTTTTTGCATTACTCCTTTCGTATTAGTTATTTTAAACATGTTATTTTAAACATAAATATGCGTTTAATTACCTTAACCGTGTTTTCATTATGTCCTTCCATTTTATGCATATTTTTGCCTTGTGACAGAATGTCTTGAATTTATTATGACAAAAAAATATGCCTAACGAGTTTATGCCAAAAAAAAAATATGCCCAAGTATTATTATTTATTATGACAAGAAAAATTATGCCTTACGAGTTATGCCTCATTAAATTAGGTCAAAAAAGATTAGTCTAAATGGTATTTATGCCTAATGATGTAGTATGCCAAGAAACCATTATGCTAAAGTAATATTATGCATATCAAAATTATGCCTCGTGAGGTATGCCAAATGAAATTATGACAAATAAAATTATGCGAAAAGAGGGGATCCCATTGGAACTATGTATCGTCTCTTTCATAAAGACATTTTGTGACTAAGTTTTCGTAGGTTCACTGGTAATTCACTACCGTCTACCAGTGAATCCGTCAAATCTTCTCAAGTAGGGTCACCTGTATACAACTAAATTACATGCTTTTCGTATTTTAGCAACAAAACCCAAAATGAAACAAAAAGAAAATATAATATTTTACCAGTCAAGAAAATAATTTCAAAGAATTATTTAACTTATTCCAGACAGTATTTTTCAGACTTATTAAAAAAAAATCAGACCTTTAAATATGATATTTTATTATTAAACATTATGTAAAACCATTTTAACCAACACTTCACTATAATTAAGTACAACACTTTACTATAAAATATTTATGATTTTTACAATATATCAAAAATAAAACAAATAATTTTCACGTTTGACCACGTGATTAAAAACGGCCTCCCTTATCCCATCATTACCGTTAGTAAACGTCGTTTAAAAAAAATATGTCGGTTGTTAATAAATTGCAGATGAAGCGACATCTAGAGTCGCACTCGGACGAGCGTAAATACAAGTGCGACCGTTGTGACGCTGCATACAAGACGCGGGACGCGCTGCGCGTACACCTCAACAAGCACGACGGCGTGCGCGCATATAAGTGCGAGTACTGCCCGCTAACCTTCTGGGGGAACCCCACCCTCATTAAACACCGCAGGGTGCACACTGGTATGACATCAGCCAATTCTTAGAACGAGCAAGTGTGCGGTAATAGGTTCTAAATGACTAATGAGGGTTATTAAGGTCCGAAGGTCGTGCCATCTGACAGCTGTTTGGACTTAACGCGTGCGAGGCGCCGTGCCGTCTTGGCAGAAGGGTATTGTAGAAACTTTTTGACACTTTTCGATACCCCTCTGCCACCTGTCGACGTTTCGCAGGCATAGGCTGCACTAAAAGTATCGGGAATGGAATATTTCCACTGTTCCTGTCATATTAAAATCTTTTTAATTTAAAACTCCTTGATTTTAAAAATCGAATACCGTTTATTTATTTAAAAAAATATTCTCGGTCTTGTCACAAGGTCTTGTCAAACTTGTTTAGTCGTTGAGAAAATGGAATTGACTCGAGAAAATTCTAGAGCGATGATTTATTATGACTTTCGAAGTGGTTTAACACAAAAACAGTGTGTTGACCGGATGATTTCTGCATTTGGTGATGAAGCCCCATCCAAAACCACAATTTATCGCTGGTTTGTTGAATTTCAACGTGGACGTGTCAAGCTCAGTGATGATCCGCGTCAAGGTCGTCCAAAAACTGCAGTCACCCAAGAAAACGTTGATGCTGTGCGTGATTGGGGAAGATCGACATGTGACATACCGCGAAATTCAGGCAACTTAAGACATTGGCATGAGTCAAATACAAATAATCTTGCATGAACAATTAGGTGTAAAAACAGTTGTTTTCCCGATGGATACCGCATTTGCTCTGTGAAGAGCAAAAAGCGGCTCGCGTTACTTGGTGCGTCAGAACTCTCGAAAGATTCCACGCAGGATCCTCAAATGCTGTATACAACATCGTATCAGGTGACGAATCCTGGATATACGCGTACGAACCCGAAACAAAAAACCAGTCACGAGTTTGGGTGTTTGAAAATGAGTTAAAGCCAACAAAAATTGTTCGTTCACGGAGTGTTGCAAAAAAAATGGTGGCCACGTTTGTCTCCAAAACCCATGTTGCGACTATTCCTCTTGAGGGACAAAGAACGGTTAATGCAGAATGGTATGCTAACATTTGTTTGCCACAGGTCGTTTCTGAACTCCGTAAAGAGAACTGCAACCGCCGCATCATCCTCCATCACGACAATGCGAGTTCTCACACCGCGCACAAAACAGAAGAGTTTTTAGAGCAAGAAATCATATAATTAATTATTAGACCATCCGCCCTACAGCCCCGACCTAAGCCCTAATGATTTCCATACTTTCCCTAAAATAAAGAATAAATTGCGTGGTCAGAGATTTTTATCACCTGAAGAAGCTGTGGACGTCTACAAAACGGCCATTTTGGAGACCCCAACTTCCGAATGGAATGGTTGCTTCAACGATTGGTTCCATCGTATGGAAAAATGTGTCAAATTTCGCGGAGAATACTTCGAAAAGCAATAAATACATTTTTAAATAGTAATGTTGTGTCACTTCCTTGATTCCCGAAATTTTCAGTGCGGCCCTCGTAGTTGTCAGATGTCACGACCTTAACAACCCTCACTGAAAAAGTGTCCGGAACCAGGTGCATGTCCGCCGCATGACACGCTAACCGGCACAGTTGTACAATATTTATTGAAACAGCTTGTCTATACATGAATATAACAATATTATGGTTCCGTTTGAAGTCCAAAATCCTTTATAAGAGCACATCTTCTTTCCGCATTTCAGCCGCTAGATGTTGTTTACCGTTACAGGCAGGGGCGTGCGCCTGTAGGCAGAAATGCAGTGCTTTACTTACCATTCACAGATATTCTAATAAAACGTTCGTACGTTTAAGATGACTTTAATTAATAGTAAATAAATGAATAAACAAAATATAATAACTTAAAAACGCCTAATATTTTATAAATAGCACCTATTTGCAAGCACACAAACATTATGTTTGCCAGGCGTTTGGCGGCAAGCACCGACGCTGACCAACTCATTCCGTTGCGTCTGGCAGGACATATTTTGTTCGCATGAGTGTAGTAATTTTAGTGTCCGTGCACAGTTCGCAAACGCACACACCTATGAATATCCATAGCCGCGAGTCCCGCGTATAGATGCTGGCGGGAAAAATTCCGAATCATTCCCGTCGAATACTTCGGAAGTATTCCGAAATATTCCGAAACTTTGGGAATATTTCAACTCGAAAAAACAATCTTTCTATCTATCGAATTAAAAACACAAGTGACATTTTTAATCCAATTTAAGTCCAATTAATAAAACCTCTGTATTGTATAACAGTTTAAAAAGTGAATTAATACTTTGCTCTCAATTTACAAAACCATAAAAAGATACTGTAGAAGTACGTAATTCGGCATTTCTCACATCGCGAGTTTCGGAAGACGCGGACATGCTGTGCGTTATTATTTGACATTACATAACCATCCGTAAGACACTGTAGATTTACTAAGGCCTATGGAAATCAGTGCAGTCAGCAGTTGGTCGGTCAAACTGGTCCAGCCTCATAATGTTGTTGACACTTGACTGGCGAGAAGTGAGAACGCACACTTTTGGGTTAATTCTTTTACACGAAACGAGTTTCAGCTGTAAATGGAAAATCTTATAAAATTAGTTTACTTACATAATAAAAAAGTGATTCAATCGTGTTGCTCTCGGAACAGAACTACTTCACCAACATAATTTCCATAAATATAAGTGTTTAAGGAAATTATATTATTTATTAAGGCCGATATGTGCCAGTTGGCTGAAATGCGGAAAGAAGATGATTTACTCTCATAAAGGACTTTGGACGTCTTGGAACATAATATTAATTTTATTGGAAGTTAAAATTCTATATTTTTCAGGTGAGAAGCCCTATGTTTGTAAGGTGTGTAATAAAGGTTTCACTGCCAACCATAACCTCAAAGTCCACATGAAAGTGCATGGTGTATTTAATCTCATAAAGAAGAAAGGTACCGAGGAGGATTCTATTGTTCAACAAAGTAACAAAAGTGGTCCAATCGATTTTCCAAATTCTGTTTAAAAATATCACTTATTTTATGAATAAACATTTCACAAATGTGCCTGTATAGTTTTACTTACAGTTCTTTTTTCCTTATTTGGTTCTGTAAAATTTTAGAGCTAATCTGAGCTAACCGAGGCTTTTTGAAGGTTCTTGTCGAGGCACATAGGGTAGAGAACTAGAGACTAGAGAGTAAAATTCGACCTACAGTAATGAACTTTAGCATAATAATTATTATTATTAAACCAAGAATTTACAAATTTAAAAGGTTGTTTCTGATTAGCTATTCGTCCGCGCATCTCATTCAATCATATTATTAGAGTAACTAACCAATAACATACCTTCAAATAACTTCACTTCATCTCTTATTGCTTACTTCAAATCATACTCTCTTCTGACTCTAGCGCCATTATGGCCAGTTTTGGAACTATTATTTGGTAACTTTTGTCGGACATTTTTTAGCTTTCTGCTCTAGAGAGATGGTCCTCCTTACTTCTATTCTCCATGCCTTCGTGGTAATTGCCGTAGTATTGGCAACATTGTCGGTACGTCCTACATTCTAGCGCAGCCAGTGGCAGAAAAGAGAACTAAGATCTGGGTTTATTATTGTGTGTCTTAAGGCGTGACTCCTGTTCGAAACATTACACACAAAACATGAAACATTGGGGCGTGGCTATACACATTTGTCTAGGAATAGACAATGTTTTTGTTTTCGGAGACGGACGAAAAACATTCCCGCGCGGGTAGAGAGGGGAAGAAATGTTTCATTTCTTATCTAGTGTTCACATCGTTCACATGACACCTAGGTATAGGTTTTTTAGGGTTATAGTTTTGCTTGTTGTGTTTTTTGTGTTTGTTTTTGTGATCGCTTATAATATATGTCCTGACTTAATTAAAACACACCAATTTTGACAGTTTTCAATAGAAATGCGGAAAATGGTGCACATATTTGGGTATGGTCGGCAAAAATTGTACAAATATTATTTTTCGTTTATCCCATTTTATTTGTTTAATAATTTGATAGTTTTTTGATAAATTTGAGTTCTTGTACATTGTTCTAAATAACGAGCTTCTTATGTGTAGATTAAATTTCCACGAAATGCATATGCCTAAACATTTATTTTTTAAATATAATTTTTCTATAAGTACTGGTTTTACTCCCATATAAAAATTTTTTGTCCAACTGCTGCTTTTGTATGAAAAATTGACAACATTTCCAAAACTGAATTTGTTTCTCGTATTTTTAAATTGTTATTACGCTTTATGATACTTTTTCTACGTTTCCTAAACGAATTTATAAAAAATATCGCTTTAGTTACCATTTCAGTCGATTTCAAAAATGTGTCCACTTTTTTTATGAGTGTGTAACGTCATGAATATAACGTTTGTTTCTTTATGTTCTTTGAGTAATTTTGCAGTTTTTGCTATTTTCATATGGCATACCTGTCGAGCGAAATGCTTACATTCAGAAAGAAACATCGGCCATACTTGTTTGCGTAAGTAAAATTAAGATTTGTGTTCACTTGAAGATTTGTCGCTAAAAAAATATTGTCTATTGAGTGTTTGATTCAAAGGTAAGTACGGCTTATTGTGTTTTTTTGTTAACAAGATTTAAAAGATTCATTATTACTGAATACGGTAAATATACGTCCAAATCTGTAGTTGATTGGAATGAAGTGATATTTGGATTTTAGGTTATGTCGCACGCTTTTTTACGTCATGAATGTTACAATGTGTAACGAAATGTGTAACGTTACAGTCATGACCAGTTCTAAGGCGGAGACTACACTTGAAAATATAATTATATACGGTGTACTAAAATGTTCAATAAGAAGTATTTTCGTATGTTAATAATGAACAAACTCAAACTGCGCGGCGCCGGCCGGCAGTTTGTTTGACTGAACCTGGCCAATGTGTTGGGCCAGGTGGTAGTTTTTTTAAGGTGATATTTAAAATAATAATGATAATAAAAATCGGTGATGATAAATCCTTACTAATATTATAAAATATGCGAAAGTCACTCTGTATGTCTATCTGTTACGCTTTCACGCCTAAACCACATAACCAGTTTTGATGAAATTTGGAACAGGGTTAGAACAGATCCTCAGAAAGGACATAGGCTACCTTTCATCACGACTTTTTTCGCGTTGAAATAAAGGTTGAAAGTTTATATAGGACTACGTCAAAACCTATTTTGATGAAATTTGGAAGAGGGTAAGAACATACTATCAGAAAAGACATAGGCTACATAGGCTAGAGAGGGGGAGAGGGTTAGAGGGGATCTAGAGGGGTCAGGAGAGGGGTATCTAGAGGAGAGTCAGGAGCATCCATCCATCCAGGACCCATCGGTCTTGAGGGGGTCTAGTCAGGAAGGGGTCAAGAGGGGCTCTGGAGGGGGGTCATGACAGGATCTAGAGGGGGTCTAGAGCGGGTCTAGAGGGGGGTAGAGGGGTTAAAAGGATCTAGATGGGGGTAGAGGGGGTCTTGAGTTTGGGGTTTGTTACTCTTTCGCGCAAAAACTACTTAAGCCGATATGAATGAAATTTGGCGACGACGGATTATAATATTATTATGGACTAAGCTTTATAATGGTCATGTACGTAACATTCGGTCATGTATGTAACGTGTGTTACGATGTCATGAATGTTATAAGTACAATTTTTGGCGACCATACCCATTTATGAGTTGAAAAAAATACTTTTATGAAACACCTAAAGTGGCCTTTTCAGAACCCCTCTTTCCCTTAGATTCTACACCTAGAATCACTAAAACTGCGAGCGCTAATACGTCTTCCTCGTCGGAACTTAGATCGTGTCTGGACAAAATGTTTTGTTTCGACCAAAAACATTTTCTGTAGCTGGAGACAGCTTGTGTATGAAAACAAATGTTTTTGTTTCATGTTTTCTGTGTAATTTTTCGAACAGGAGTCACGCCTTTAAATATACTATGAAAAAGCCTATACCGTTCGGACTCCTGGTATTTATACTTCGTGGTTGTGTGTTTCTTTCACTGTTATTTCGTTTTTTAATGTGTAATATTGGTAGAATATTATCCATTAGATATTCAGTGACGTGCACAAGTGTGGGCAAGTGATACAACTAAAAAATGCGTGTTGTTTTGGTGTTTCCGCCAAAACTCCTTATGAAGATTAGCAAAGTGTCTACCACTTTACTGAATCGACTGACTTGACTCATTGACTACCCTGGAGCGTGCGGTGCGGAATCTACAATAATAATTTCTTTAATTTTATTAGAATTTTCTTAGTGAACCGTACATTTTTGGTTTGTAATCTCATAAACCCATGGTTTAGCTAATAATGGTGAATGCAGTTACGTGCAGATCAGTATAAGACTATCGCTCACCGGGGAAGGCTGAGATGGATCACGAGTCCCGGCGCCGGCTGACGTCAAGCTTCTTGCGTTTCTTCCAGCGACAGACAACACTTGCATCATCGATCAACCAATGTTCTACTGATCCTAGCGGATTAGTTCAAATATATCCCTTGCGTGGTTATTAAGGAAAAGCGGTGTCGAATAGGGAATATGCATAAAAATTTAATTTGCCTGAAATATTTTTTTCCCCTGTTCTTTATTGTCGTCACATTATAACTAAAAGGATTTTTTAAAATTTAGTTCCTATTTAAGCCGAAAAAAACATATAAAAAATGCAAAATCAGCCTGGGATATTTAAAATTGCGAAACGCGTCACCATTGGTCGCGAGTCGCGACCAATGGTGACGTGCGTGTGACGTCACGCTACACGACGCTGTCTTTCGTGACAATGACATGACTGACGTTAAATTGAATTTTATGCTCTGACTCGTCTGTGATTTTATCTGTCAACTGTCTTTTTCGTGTACGATGACGTCACAACCCAAGCCCGCGAAAATGGCGTGTTTAAACCGCGCAAAAATTATAGTGATTTTTAAACATTTTTTCCAGCTTAATGGATAATGTTTTTGATGTGTTATTATATATATTTTTGGTAATGTTATAACCAGTAGAAACGTTTAAAAAAATAAAAAAAATACATGCATATTCCCTATTGACGAATGTCCAATGGTGTCTCACTGAGTATTAAATAGCAACATGTATTTAAGTCGGAATCCTCTTAGCGACTGCTCCGATATCCATCGATAAACCGGTGGCGCGGCGGGCTTGCGAACTCGCGAATTGAAATATCCAATAGCGACGCGATTAATTTTGAAAGAGACAATATGGTAGGATTTTCAGGAGTGGAAAGGAGAAAGCGATAATCCCAACCAACGTACACGCAATGCACACCATTATTAACTTTGAGTATCCAACTATACGGAGACGACATGACAGCTAATTTCTATGCGAAAAAGTCTCGCCACTTTCTGCGGGAGGGGGGACCGCACCGCTAGTGCTTGACACTATCGATGTTTTACTATCGATGAGTTCGGCTAGTAATAATTATGTGTGGCAAAAGTAAATTTTAAAAATTATATATATTAAATCTTAACTACAATATTTAATTTACAATTTCGCTCAGTATCATAAAGTAAATAAGTATTAAAATGTTGAAACATGCAAAAATGGAAGCGTCATCCAGCGTGAAGAAGAATTTTAGCATTTTTAGCAGTGTTGCGAATATCATAGTTGCGGAGCGGCTGGTGCGTACAACCAATTTGTAGCATTCCGTAATACTCAAGAAACCCTAATAAATTTGCACTGACCATCCGTCTGTCTGTCCGTCTTTCTAGTATGTGTAATTATGAATATATATAAATGAAATTTTGTATAGTTTATAGGTATTTTAAAATTGAAATAAGAATTTATAAATTACCTTTTTACAAAGTCAACCATTTTCGAGTAATCGGTCTCCATAATGGTTTATAAGTTGGTCATCCTCCTGGCATTTCTAAACTATAGGAGATAGAAACTTGTAAGTTCCCATGTTGATTGACTATGCTAAAAACTCTTAGGGAAAATTATTCTGAGCGAAATCAATTCGAAATCGATTTTTTCAATATTTACCTATATTTTCTCTTATAAGTTTCTGTATGTCTAACTAGTCTAACTAGCACATAGAATAACTAATGAGAGAAAGTATAGATAAATATTAATTTGCGGTCTAATCTGACTGTACGTCGTTTAAAAAAATATTTGTTTATATACCTAGGTAGTATATAATAATCTATACTAATATTATAAAGAGGAAAGATTTGTATTTTTGTGTGTATGTTTGTAATGAATAAACTAAAAAACTACTGTGCCAATTTCAAAAATTATTTCACCATTAGAAAGCTACATTCACCCTGAGTAAAATAGGCTATATTTATTGCTAGAAAAGATTAGGGATTCTTACTAAAACTTTAGTAACGTAACCCAAGGTGTCAAAAATGCCATTAAACAACTTTCGTCGCATGCGCTGCGGAAACTATTGATGATAGAACAAAAGTATGTTTTACAATATTAAAGAACATCCATACATTCACCATCTATCCATCCTCACAAATTTTCACATCCTATCCTAGTAGGTAATAGTATAAAATGTGAAAATTTGTGAGGATGGATGGATGGATAGATGGTTGGATGGATAGATGGTTGGATGTATAGATGGATGCTTGTTACTCATTCATGCAAAAACTACTGAACGGATTTTGATGAAATTTGGTACGGTAGTAGTTTAGGCTCTGGATTAAAACATAGGCTACTTTTTATATCGGAAAAGTAGAGTATTCCCGCGGGATAACCGATAGTATATTTACGCGGGTGGAGCAGCCGTAATAACTAAAGTAAAATAGATAACAGCTTCAAGAATTAGCCTCATACGTGTTGAAACCCATTATCTAGCACGCTTCACGCTTTTTATTTGTTGTTGTAAAAAAAGGAGTCCGTGGGTCTACCATTTAGTGACAATAGGATGAATTTAGAAGTAAAATCTTTACAATAATAATTAGACGACCTCTGTGGTTCAGTGGTTGAGCGTGTTTGTGCTCAAGCCGGGGATTGCGGGTTCGAATCCCGTCGAAGTAAATAAAGTTTTTCTGTGTTCCTGGGTCATGGGTGTGTAGGTATTAAATGTATGTAGAATATAATAAAAATATTAAATATGTGTATAGTATTAAATATATTTCCGTTGTCTGGTATAGGTGTACCAGAATCTCATGGCATTTAAAAAAAAATAATGTGATTTTCATGTCAATGTCAAGACATTGCCATATGAAAATCATACTTGTATGACCCGTCAAATCAAAGTACGTGATCTGTCAACCGCTGCTAAAATTTTGTGAATATGTTCTTGGAATTTGTTGTTTTTGTGAAAGTGTTGAAAAAGGAAATTCGATCTCAAGCGAGAAATATTGTTTTCAATGTCTATCTTAAAATACAGGAAGAAGAAGGTGTAAATCAAACTCAATCTTATAATTTAAAGCTCGTGGTAGAGTTGACCGGTAAGTTAGAGTGAGTTGTTTTGATACTTTTAGTTTTTTTATATTTTCTTAGATACTTATTGTGACTTCCTTAAAGGTGTTTCCAGTACAACTATACGGTGAATCGTCGATGGCACATCGAATGATGGTTTATTTTCCATGCCTGGAGGAGAGGAGGAAAAAGGAAATCAACTTAAGACAGTTTCGATTTAACTAAAAATTAACCAGTATCAAGATCGTTTAATCCAATTTCTCCAGTATTGCACACTACAAAATTTTATTTCCCTATTTGCCATGAGATTCTGGTACACCTATACCCGTAAAACAAGTTCTTCGAGAACTTACCACGAGACCAGATTGACATGACGTGAAGCATCCATATATTATATTTAAAATATATTATATTATTAAATAAAAAAAAAATACCAAAATCGTACTATAATCGTAAGTATGTGTTGACTTGAGAACCTCCTTCGGTTTTTTGTCGGTTAAAAAAGGTAGAGGTAAGTAAAAATGCGGAATCGTTTTGATAAATAGGGTCCACCCTAAATACGTTTTTTTTGCATTTATAATAGTTCTGTTCCATCTCAATGTTTACCAATGTTCACCATAAGTAGTTCAAAGATTGGTTCAAATTCACGGGCAAAAACTAGTTAATTATAAAATGCACTTTTAATAATTTCAAAGTTGGCAAGGCGCGCTGTTTTAATCTCCTACTGTTGTTCGTCTGAACAATAAAACATAAAACTTCAAAATGCACCGAGCAAATTGTACTCGTACGTTTGGGAAACCAAGAAAAATGATTAGCGCAAGCTTGGACCCAGGCATTCCTAATCATCCTATTTTTAGGAAATCTAAAAAAATAATGGTCAGAATAACATACTGATAAAGTCGATATCGATATTTCTTTTACGTTGTCACAACCCTCAGTTTTTATGAAGTGTGGCCTGTTTATAAATTAAAAATGCATAATTTCAGGATAAATTTATCCGCACATATTTTATTGTAATAAATAATAATTAATATAAACAAAAGTTTGTTAACACAATTGAATAATTATTTTATAATAATTTGCAAATTTTCAATGTGTTTCGTGAAATAATATCATGAAGAAAAACAAAATTGTAAATAGTGTACTAATTAATTAGTCATGTTTCTTCATTATGAAATAGTAAAAACAAGAACGAATATGAAATAGAAGTTTTTATAAATTACTACTTTTAAATATTACCCTAAATTTGGATGTTGTACGATTTAGTAGCAACATTTGTTCATCGAGTAAAATTTTTGGATTTTTGCTAATATATCTCAATTATTGTTAATATTTAGGCAAAATAATACATACACATGGAAAGTAACACCATCCTTTTGTTTATTTGATGTTTCCGATCTGTTTTTGCAGGAAAAAATACAGCAAGTCGGCATTTTCTGCTCCGGTTCGTTCCGCCTCGCTGTAATTTTCCGAATACGTCAAAAACGCGCAGCAACTAGTTTTATACAACCCTCACGACCGGAGGGTCTAACCTTTGGCAGCGGGGAACGCCTGACAATGGCGTCTCCGTTATAGTTGGATACTCAAAGATTATTAACGATAAAAGGTTTCACCACTATTTATTTGGACTTTGATGAACTCGACGATTTAAAAATACGGTGATGAAAATTTAAACGAATATTCTATTTCCCGCCTTTACACTGGCAAATCGTTATAAGTCGACGCCATAAAATAATAAAAACACCAATGTCAAAGTCAAAACTGAAAGTGACAAATGACGTCTGTCCAGGCTCAACTGACAAATCAGTTTTTACAATTTACACCTTGTTTACGCCCAATGTGCGCCCAATACTGCCCAAAACTTTCAAGTCTGTAGTTTAAAATAGATATACTTTCTATGCTTTCAAGTTTTTATTTTAAAAGGCATATACCATCCTCGATAGTCGAATACGAAAAAGTTACATGAAATATTTAAAAATGCAGTGTCGTGCATGCTTAAACACCAGTTGCGAAAATACAACTCGGCTCGATGAACACAACACTAAAAACTTCAACTTGATTACAAATTTAAGTGTATGAAGCTTGAATTGTATAATTTATAAGAATGTGAATTGAATACCTACCTTCAGTATTATTTTCATTTTTCACTCACTTTTCAGATAAATATGGAAGACAGCATGCCACAACAACTGTGCGAAAATTGTACGAAAGATCTTGAATTTTGTGTAAAATTCAGAGAAAAATGTTTAACTTCAAATTCCACATTAGTCAGTGCTTTATCCTCGATTGAAGTAAGTTCTTATGAAAAAAAATTCTACAAAATTTGGACTTGGGGAATGGGGTTATTCCAACAGGTTTTCCATCGAGTGGACGTATATGTTTAAGTTTTGGTCTGTCATTTAAAAATAATCAATATTTGTATAAATGTATTTATTGAGTTATATGTTATATTACTTGATGGCTAATTTGTCATAAATATTGAAATTATTAAGTATATTATTTAAATGTAGGGTTTTGTAACATTCCCATGATTTAATGATGTGGGGGAAATTATGACTTAACGTGGGGGAATTCTGTTGTTATTAAAATCTCGACTTTACAGAACCAGTGCATTAGGTATACATTGCATTTAATATCAATAAAAAATGATTATCTATAATATTATATAAAAACTCATATTTAATTTACTTACCAGAATTTCAAAATATACAATATATACCTTTTGAGTTATTGCGAATAAACAAAAATGGAGCGAAAAACATAGTTGAAGAAAAAATGACATACCATATGCCTTGTCGCTGATTTCGCCGGGCACAATTGATGCGGCCAAGACAAAAAAATTGGCCACTAAACGTTCCCGTTTCAAGAAATTTTGCTTGTTTTAGTAGATTTTCATTTATTTTGGAATTTCCCAATTTTCAGAATTACCCCAAGTCACTATATTACATGTTAAGAAATATTTGTACGTACGAATATAATATTTGTACAGTTATAGTACAGTCACTCTAGTTACTAGTGACTGTACTATAACTGTACAAATATTATATTATATAATACTAGAGTCTACTACAACACAACACTATACAGCACGGTTCAAACACAAGATTGCACAGGTAAACAAAATATTAAAATCTACCAAATCAATGTGTTATTCTATTTATTTAGTGCACGGCAAATAAGTGATATTTAAATTGATAGATATTAAAAGATATTTAAAGAAACAACAGCGGACTATAACTGTCCACTGTTGTTTCTTTGTTTAAATTTAAATGGATCTAAAAGGAGTATGTTATTAGTTATTGAAAAACACAACCCCCTTACTAATAAAGTATTTACACAATGGATAAGCTATACAAGCAAAAGACGAGGACAAAACATTGTTAAAGAGGTAATAATATAACCGAACTGTTATAAAATAATGTGCTGATGAAAACTACTTGTCCATTACTTTCTTGTTAAATTCTAAAATATCTTGATCTGGGTCCAATAATTCTATAAATGTTAAAATTCTATATTTGCTTATGTTTTAGTTAAAAAGATGTGTTAGTCTACACAAATTTTTTATTCTGTGCTATTATAACTGACTTCCAAAAGATGGTAGATAAATAATTATATAGTTAACTCATTTGATCTGATCTGTACATAAATTGTGTTTCAGGATTCTAAAATCACCACCCAGATTAAGCAAGAGGATAATTTAGAATATGATAAGGTATATAACTTATACTATACAAAACTTGATTCTTTTTTCATCTCTTGAAGGCAAACTTAATAATAATTAATATTTTTCAGATAAGTTATACTGAACTGGATGAGAAAGTAGACATTGAAGTAAAGGTTGAATATAATGATTTGGAGAACCACGAGACACTACAAACTGAAAACAATTTTGTGTATGAGTATATATCTGGTATGTATTATATTATTTACTAAATGAGAAATTATATACTAAATGAGAGATATTTAGTTAAGCATCAAATAATTTATACCTAATTTGCCAATGATAACTTTTTAGGGTTCCGTAGATCACATCTTCGGCATCCCTCTTGGACTTTGACTAGACAACATTTTAATTATTTAATAATAATAATATAATGACCATTTCTAATTTTATTGAGGCTCAACAAAAAATGAGCAATTATTATAAATTGGTAATTTTTTTGAGCCTTGAGAATCAAATAATATAGGTACTTTCAGTGGGTAAATTTTTGTAGACCAAATAGATTAAATAAAGATCGACATAATTTACTTTGTGGCTCATAAAAAGATGATAAATCAAAACTAGATTAAAAATCAAAATAAAAGACTACATGTTTCTTATGTACTATCTAGATTCTAGATGATGCTTGACCTGCATTATTAGCTGATCCAGCCTCTGTTTGCTGGTTTGTCTGTTTGATAGATTTATGGCCAGTTTCTATAACCTATCCACCAACAATAACGTCAATTTTGTATCGCAAAAAACCAGAAAATGATTGAATGACACCGATTTTTAATAAAAAGTTATCATTGATTGTGTTATTAATAGATACCTATATGACGTATAGGGATATGTCATATGGTGGCAAGTCCCAAATATAGGTCTGCGACCGAGCTGGTGGTATCCTCAGTCAGGCTTCACTCCTGTTTGTTTTATAACAAAGTCAATAAAATGACATAATATATCTAGACACTTTCACCCGTCTTTCTGTCTATGCCAGTTAGTAGACACAGATTTTTTTTATATACTATATTTATGGGTTTGGTTCTGTCCTCGGCAATCTCATTTTCACTATTTCTTGTCAATGTTTCATTGTAGATATATACTACTAGCTGTTGCCCGCGGCTCCGCCCGCGTAAATACAGTCCCACAGGAATACTGTACTTTTTCGGGATAAAAAGTAGCATATGTTTTAATCCTGAACCTCAATTCTCGTATTTAAAGTAGACTTAATTTTACTTTGTTTGGATTGAAAGTGTAGCGACATGTTACCATGAACGCAGTTTATGACGTTTCGTCCAATCAGAGCGCGTTTCACGTTGGTTTAACGTTCATAAAAACACCTTTTGAGAGTGTAAGCGTGTCGGGACTTGATTGTAATTGTATTAATGCAGGTTTTATTTAGCAGAATGGCCCTCAGATCTCAAGCTACTACCATACCAAATTTCATGAAAATCCGTTCTGTAGTTTTTGTGTGAAAGAGTACAAATATCCATCCATCCATCCTACTAATTATTATAACTGTGATAGTTTGTGAGGATGGATGGATGTATGAATGGATGGATGTATGGATGTTCTTTAATATTGTAGAACATACTTTTGTTCTATCATCAATAGTTTCCGCAGCGTATGCGACGAATGATGTTTTATGGCATTTTTTTACTCCTTGGGTTATGTTACTAAAGTTTTAATAAGGATCCCTAATCTTTTCTAGTAATACATTTGTTATTCAGGGTGAATGTAGCTTTCTAATGGTGAAAGAATTTTTAAAATCGGCACAGTAGTTTTTGAGTTTATTCATTACAAACATACACACACACAAAAATACAAATCTTTTCTCTTTATAATATTATTGTAGATAAGCCATAAGGGCAATGTTTTTCAGTTTGTTACCTACAAATTTATCAGTTTAATACCTACACATTACACTTAATTGACCATTGTGTGTAATTGCAATATTATAATAAACATTAAAAAAAAATCCCTCAGATAAAAAACAACCCAAAATTGAAGATAGTCCTACACAAACATCTGTATCAAGTAAGGAAATGACCAGAAAAATGGCACCAAAAAGGACTAGGAAAATGGCATCAAGGGCAGTGAAAAAGGAAATAAACACAAGCAATAAGAAAGCATCTAAATTAATTAAATTTCATTGTGGTAAGATTTCAAGTTGTATTTTTTTTAATTTTCAACAAACATACATGGTTAAGGCTGCGCGAGCAGTAGGCAGCCAGAAATTATGAACAGTATTAGCTGCTTGTTTTACGGGTTACAATGTCATATGCCCATACAGGGTTCCACAGCCTGGTGGCTTATTGCGCGACAGGTCTAAAATAACATACTGTATGCTGTAAGAGGTTGAAGTTATTTAATTGAAGTTATAATGTAGCAAAAGTCTTTGTTTTCTATCCAACAACAACCCTCTATAAGTCTATGTCAACTTAAACCTTAATGTAACCTTGTATAACTGTGGCAAATACCACTGCCTTATAACTGGTGTGAACTGTGTGAAATAACGCATGCGTTGTTTCTTGTTTCGTCGACCAGAGGATGTACGCCTACCTGGAGGATTAGCATGCACATAGAAGAAACACCGAAGAAAAGAAAATATGACAGATTGAAGAAACATTAATACCGTTCGGGGCAAAATAGGTCTTATTATAAGGTCGATGTATCGTCGTTATGAGAAAGAACATTTCTTTTCTTCCCGAGCATGAGCTCACAAAATGGCCTCTTTTGACAGCTAAAGTAGAAACGTTTTCTTAATTTAATGTCAAAAAGTCCCACGATAATGTCAACCACTCCACATCATGGCGGTCCTAGACAAAAAGTTTCTTTACGTTGAGTCATATACTTGAATATTTGTTCGTTTTTGACAGAAGATTTCTCGGCAACCATTTTAAAAATATGGCGGTTTAGAAATGTTGACTTCTATTGACAACCTTGTTATCATGGATTAAGAACTATTTTGCAACGAACTGTTTTGGATAGAATATTTCTTCATTAAATGTATTTCTATGGATCGCCATGCTAAGCCTGCAGGGGAGCTGTAGCTATAGCAGGGGAGACGTGTATTTCCTCTAATGTTGCAAGTGTAAGTGGGCGGCAGTCATCGCTTTCCATCTCGCGATTCATCTGCTCTTTTGCCAGTCTTATTTAATTTAATAACTGTTTAGAAATTTTAAATGATAATATGATAGGAATACCGAATATCCTTGGCAGAAAACTTAATCGAATTACTAGCAGTATCCACATGATACTATAATAGAAATACTCAGGTATGTTGAAACTTTACAGGGCTTTGCACAGAGAAAGTAGAAAAGGATAAGCTGTGTGACCACGTCAAAAGCCATGAGAGTAACAATTATTGTGGAATATGCTCTCTTTACCTCAAAGATCGGGAGACAATGTTGTATCACAGAATTTCTCATTTACAAAAACCCAACATTATATGTCACATTTGTTTGCGCGTTTTTCAAACTCCAGTCAGCATGGAATATCATTACAATATAAAACATTTGGGTAAGATTAAAGTAAGTTGCTGGAATTTTTTCAACAACTAAAAACCAAATAACTCCTTTCTTAATGTATCTCGTCAAATATAGTATTTCTATGCGGTGACGCTTATACACGGATCACGAAATTCTGCGAAAGACATTAAGAATTTGGTTGTATTGTAGTTGAAGACCCTGTATAACGCTAGTGATCTTCCTTGTGTGCATCCTTGTGGTACCCCCGCATATAAATATGTTTGCATTTAAAATTTGAATTACTACTATGATCTATTAAAATTCCTAACAAATAATATTAAAATATCAGGTATAATAAATAATAATTAATCTATACTTTTATTAAGAAGAGGAAGGGTGTGTTTACGTCGAATTTTTAATGAAATTTGGTGCAGTTATAAAGTAGACCGCGGGGAAGGACATAGGCTACTTTTTTATCATGGGAAAATTTACGGTTCCCGTGTGATACTGTATTGACGCAGGCAAAAACTAATTAAATACAAACTAACATCTCAAAAGTTTTTAATTGACAGGAGAGTAATAAATACTAAATAATTTTAGTAACATTTTATTAAGTAAAGGTATTATAAGGTACTGAACGAGTAAATTATTTTCTGCACCTGGTAACCCTATTTAAAAAGCGGCAACACGAGCTTGAACACTTCTAAACGGAATTTCGGCACTTCTCATGCACTTTTACAGCTTTTATGCCACGCACTACTTCAATTAGGAAATAGGATAGGGCTGATTACATATTTATTTCTTGTTCCAGGAGCACAAAATACGGATTCACACAGCCGAGAAGGTGTCCTGTAAGCTGTGTAAGGCTCTGTTCAAAGATGAGAGCCGACTCAAACTACACAAGTGCCAGTACAACACTCACTCCATATGTCCGGTCTGTGGCATTGTGATCCAAGTTCCGGGAAATGTAAGTACATTTTGTGTCTTAAAATAATTTCAAAGAATAATTTAACTTGCTTCCAAGTACAGACTTTCAGACTTGATTTAAAAACACACCTTTAAATAATTATCATATGATGAACATATACGGCTAGTCAATGAATGTTACTAGCCGCTGCAACATTCGAATTTAAGATAATATTTATGGATAAGTGTAAAAAAAATCTGAATATCACTGAAAACGTGTAAATCGCACTCCCGTATTATAACAACTGAGTCGTAATTATCAAGAATTATTTAACTAATTTTATCAAATAATAAAGTTAAAACTATAAAGAAGTAGATGAAATTTTCATTTCTAAGTAAATATATTCTTATTTTGTGTTAAGAAATCACAACTATGAACTAGCGAGTTTCAATAAATACCTACGTGTGCGAGCGCTCGCACACGTAGGTAACAACGCAACTCTGAAGTGAGAGTACGTCTCTTTACGCCGCATCCACAGATCGCGATCGAACCACATTATAAATAATAGTAGGTACAAGTGTTCTGTTGAGCAAGTATATTTCTTTGGAAGTTCCTTATCGCGCGTTGCGAAAGGGGGCTAGACGGAAAAAATTAAGACAAAAAGTTATAACGACACGTTGTAAACCGTGCGGCGTGTTTCTCTGTTTCTCTCTCTCTCTCTCCCTCATCATCAATCAACCAAACCCGACAACCCTCCACCCCAAAAACCACCCACCTTCCCCTCTAAAAATGTTTGACCTCACCAATAGCCTTCCCACGAAACCACCCACCTCCCCCAACCCCCCAAAAAAATTCCCCTCGAGGCATATCTCAGTCATCTGGACCCCTAGACCCCTCGAGTGAGGTATCATTGGAATCGGGAGAACGAGCCCTATAATTTGGCTCCAACAGATCTCAATAGGCTAGACGACTTCATTTTTTTTATTGCATAAATGAATTGTACTCTTAAATATGAGTAACTTCTCAGAAGAAACCGTATATCAAAAGTCAATATTTTCAAAGGTACAGCGATTCGTTTACAAAATTTCGCAAGTCCCGAAAAAACGCTCCATACTAAAGTCGTACGTAGCTATAACGTCACGTCCAGGTTAGGTTAGGTTAATAGCCTCCCACGAATGCCTCAAAATTTCTGAATACATTAATGAAACTTAATATTTTAGGTGTAGTCGTGTACCCAATTCCCAACGGGACCCGGGATATACCACAAAAACCTCAAGACCCCTCTCTCCCCCCTCAAAAAATTTTTTTTACCCCTCCAATAGCCTTCTCACAAAACCTTTCGAAAATTGTTTTTGGACTTGTGGGATGGGTTTCGATCAGGATTCAGGTCTAGTGCTCGCGACATGTCAACAGAACAGAACAGGACAGAGAAATTCGTAAGGGCCTTTGATAAGCGGTCGGCGTTGTCCACTAAGCATGTGTCGTTCGTTCAATTTCCGCGAAATTTTGAGTTTTTTTGGGGTCATTTTGAAATTTGACGTACGGTGAAAACACTATGGAGAAATAACCTAACCAAGAGCATGTCAGGACATGTCTAAGGAGGGTTCCGTAAACTATTAAGTACTATAGTATAGAATAAACGTATTATAAATTAATAATAATATTATTAAGTAATAATATGTATTATTTCTTTACTATTTTGAATGTTGATTAATAATCAAAATATATAGTGAATAGTAACCAGATGTTCTTTATGATTAATTTTTATTTGATTTCGATGATATTTTAAAGAGTTTTTATTATAATATTCGCTAATCACTTAACATTTGAGCATATTTTAGTCTATTACGATATCGCCTATCTCAATGTAAAAAGAAATACAACCAGATACTTATTACTTATACATATCAGCGAGGTTTTCGATAGCGTGATACAGAATTTAAATCCAATAACACAGCGACATCTAGTATTATTTTTCAAAAACAATCCACGATTTAAACAGGAGACTAGCGCCATATAGTTTTCGTAAAGTTACTAACTAGCAAATTGAAGCTTTTAATATTAAAGGTAGGTATTAAATTATATTAAAAAACAATAATACTATGGTAATTATTAAAACATATTAATGTGTTTTCAGTGTTATTAAATTATTGTAATAATTGGTAAAAGTGGCACATATTCGTAAAATTTATTTTTAATAAAAATTTTACATATTGTGTTTCAAAAACTTAGGTCTAATTCTGGGTAAGAAACATATATTCGCAACGATCGATATGATTACCGCAGCTCAGTTAATCACAGTGTTTGTCCTTGATGTAGGTTCAAACCCGACAGCGTGTTTTAGTTATTATTAATTTGTTTCTTTTTATTAATTATTAATTTCAGTTTTTTTTTTAAATTATGCAACCAATTTTGAAACATTATTTTAAATAATCATTTCACATTATGTATAATTATTCTGATTTGCTGTATGTTAATTTGTTTTTCTATAATTGCTCTAGAAATAGAAATTATGATGCGATTTCGTTCAAAATAGTTTTCCTAAAGAGTTTTTAGCATGATCTATCAGCATGGAAATTTGCAAGTTTCTATCTCTTATAGTTTAAAAATGCTAGGGGGGGGGGGACCAACTTACGAACTACTTTGGAGGCCGATTACTCGAAAATGGTCAACTTTATAAAAAAGTGACGTATGAAACCTTAACTTTATTTTAAAAGACCTATTCTACGATACCCCACACAATAGGGTAGAGTGAAAAAATATTTTTCATCCCCACTTCATATGTATGGAGAGCCACCCCTAAAATATAAAATTATTACTTTTTTATGATCCCGAAACCGTGATCTATACACAATTTATAATTTCATCAATTTATATTCGTAATTACAGGAGCTAGAGGCGCGGACAGACAGACAGACAGACAGACAGACGGACAGAGCGAAACTATAAGGGTTCCTTAAGTATTACGGAACCCTAAAAAGTGTCTCCAGTTAAATGGCCCCACTTTTGAGATTTTTGGGGCCATTTGAAATTTGAGTCTTTGGGGTATTGTTGACGACTATTGGTGGGGTCAAAGAATTTATGGTGTTGGGACACTTCGTCGATGGTACCTGAAGGTTTACCGGTTCTGCTAAGGAGCAGCAGGCTTAGCATGCGTATCGTGGAAACACCGAAGAGTCGACAAAATGAGAGATTGAAGAAACATTAATACCATTTGAAATATTAATACCATATGTATCGACCTTGCTGCCTTACAATAAGACCTATGTCTTATTGTAAGGCAGCAAGGTCGATACATTGTCATTGAGAAACAATCTTTCTTTTCTTCCCGAATTTTCTCTTTCTTCTCTCACAGGAGATTTTCCGACAGCCATTTTAAAAATACATATTATGTCTGTTTAGAAATGTTGATTTCTATTGACAACCTTGTCGCCATGTATAAAGAACTACTTTGCAACTCACTATTTGGATAGAATATTTCTTTCTTTTTATTTCTTCGGATCGCCATGTTAAGCCCGTTGGCTGGTGACCTTGAAAATTATTGTGTGCATGCGTGCGGAATTGCGGATACCGAAACGCGGCACGTTTGTATACAGATGGTTTACTGTGCCTTATACTGTGGCGCGAGGCTCGATCGTTGTGAGAGTAGCGCTAAAAACCTAAATTCGCGCGGCGCGTCTCCGAATACGGCCCTTAAACATTTAAAACCATTTTTTTTTATAAAACTAGGGGGCAAACGGATCATCTGATGAAAAGTGATTACCGTCGCCCATGGACACCCGCAACATCAGATAAGTTGCAAGTGCGTTGCCGGCCTTTTTGGAGGGAATACGCTCCCTTCTTGAAGGTTTGCAGGTCGTAATGGTCCGGAAATACTACTGGCGACAGTTAATTCCAGAGTTTTACAGTGTGCGGCAGAAAGCTTCGGGTAAAGCGCACGGTGGAGGATATAATAAATATTTTGTCGCTTAGAATGGTGGCGAAAAGTAAATATGTATGATTTTTACAATATATAAAAAAAATCAACTTATTTCTTACGTTTGACCACGTGATTAAAAACATACCTACCTACAGTTATCAAACGTGACGTCAGATTCTTGTACTTCTTCATTTTAAAAAACGGCCTTCCTTATCCTGTCATTACCGATAGTAAACGTCACTTTAAAAAATTATGTCGGTTGTTAATAAATTGCAGATGAAGCGACATCTAGCGGGGCATTCGGACGAACGTAGATACAAGTGCGACCGTTGCGATGCTGCGTACAAGACGCCGGAATCGCTGCGTGTACACCTCAACAAGCACGACGGCGTGCGCCCGTATAAGTGCGAGTACTGCTCGGCAACATTCGGGGCGAAACCCACTCTCACCAAACATCGCAGGGTGCACACTGGTATGACAGCAGTTATTTCTTTGAACCATGGAGAATAGAGGTAAGGAGAACCATCTTGTATGGGGGATAACTTGAAAAAGTGTCCACCCGTAAAGACCAAATTATAGTTCGAAAACTCACCGAAATAGCGCTAGTGTAGGAAGTGGAAATGATATGAAGTTAGCAATAAGAGATGGAGTGAAGTTATTTGAAACTTGAAAGTTAGTTATTAGTTAGTTACTCTAATAATTTGTGGCCATTTTGTGGGGCTCTTTTTGAAATTCTTCCACTCGCTACTATAGCGCCATCTTATCTTGCTCCCTTTCAACGGGCACTTTTTAATACACGAGATGGTTCTCCTTACCTCTATTCTCCATGCTTTGAACATGAGCAAGTGCGCGGTGCTGAATGACTAATGAGGGTTATTAAGGTCCGAAGGTCGTGCCATCTGACAGCTGTTTGGACTTAACGCGTGCGAGGCGACGTCTGGGCAGAAGGGTATTTAAAAAATTCCATAACTGTTTTCGATACAAACGAATTTTTGCCTTTGCCACCAGTCGTCGCTTTACATGCGTCAGGTCCACTTAGTAGTTACTTGACTCATATTTAATTTCATACATTAAAGATTTCCCTTAATACTTGACTTAGGAAAACGTATTCTACAGATTTCATAAACTAAAAGCTTAAGATTGATGAATAAAGTTGATTTAAAAATACGTATTATTGTTTTAATTTTTTACTGATGAAAACACCTCAAAGTAACTTCCGGTATGGATGTGACGACACAATCACACTAAACACATACGTAGTAGTGAAACGGAAAGCGTTTCTCTAAATAAATAGATAATGACAGCATTTATTGTATTTATGTCAAGGCGTCAAACGTGGTCAAACTGAGCGGACGGCGCAAAATAGTACTATTATGACATCACAGCACAGATAATCTATCAACCAAGACCAACATGGTGAATAGTGTTATCGGCGTTTTATAAGGTTTATTTAAAAAAAAGTTTAGGGTAACTTTTTGTATAATTAAAACATTTATGAAGCATTTAGGACTATAATAAAAACAAGGTCAAGTATCCTATTGGATGGCTAAATAATTATAACGTGTTTATGTCAGCTGCATGACACGCTAACCGACACAGTTGTACAATATTTATTGAAACATCTTGTGTACACAGAATATTTTTCAGGTGAGAAGCCCTATGTTTGTAAGGTGTGTAATAAAGGTTTCACTGCCAACAATAACCTCAAAGTCCACATGAAAGTGCATGGTGTATTTAATCTCATAAAGAAGAAAGGTACCAAGGAGGATTCTATTGTTCAACAAAGTAACAAAAGTAGTCCAAACGATTTTCCAAATACTCTATAAAAATATCACTTATTTTATGAATAAACATTTGACTAATGTATTTAGTTTTTCTTAAAGTCCTTTTTTACCTATTTGGTTCTGTAAAATCTTAGATCTAATCTACGTACAATTTAATTGATGTTGTTCTTTGCAATTTCCCACGAAAAAAGATCAAATTGTATGCTATGGATTTCCGCAAAGTTACGCCTGATTAAATTAACTATTTAAAATCGGTGAGCATGACCGTACAGGCAAGACTTATATTTAAATTGTATGCTATGAATTTCTGCAAAGTAACGTCTGATTCTATTAACTAATCTACGGTTCATGCTTTACTTGTATGCACCATATAATTTATAGTCCATTACACGGTAAATCAATATAAACTTATAAAGCTTAAATTGATTGACCGTGTAATGGACCTCAAGTCCCCAAAACAAATAAAATACAGCATGGCAGGTATGTACGGTTGCAGAAAAACTAAAATTTATTTATTTATTTTTCATAATTATTTCTATCATTACAGGTTTTCCCCAATGCGATAGAAACTACATACTAAAGTTTAGTATGTAGTTTCTATCGCATTGGGGAAAACCTGTAATGATAGAAATAATCTTAACTAAAGAAAAATCTGATTAACTCAGTTACCTAGTACCTACTATTAATTATTACTATAATCACTAACAATATTAGAACCTTATAGACAGTAACTTATTTTATAGTAACTCTTAGCACAACAAAAAATGTCGGTATCCGATGCAATAAGATTAATGTGGCGAAATGCCTGTGTTAGCGGCGCCTCCTTCAGGAGGTTGGTGCGGGCGCGCGGCTCCGCCAGCAGCTTAGGTGGTCGTCGCCGCCATACGTACTTGTCCGGCACGTTAAGGTCCAAAAAAATAAGGTTAAAATAAAAGTTGAAGAAAAAAGGAGGCATTTTGGCGAGGCTGTAGAAAAGAGACTTAATATCATAGATATAGGTACTATATTAAAAAGTGCTTAATATTGGTAGAATATTAACCATTAAATATTCGATAACGTGCATAAGTGTGGGCAAGTGGTAAAACTTCTCTTAATATAATTTTCTTTGCGGCCAATAATTGGTGGCCCGCATTGGTGATCGCAGCGCCTCACTTATTTTGTCCATATCTCTGGGACACAGCACTATTTTGTACAGAACAGCGTAGGTTTTGGTGGTAGGTTCTCTAATGTCCTGTATTATACCTTCATTTTAACTATGGTATAATAATTATGGTAATCGCCTATAAATCGCCTACGGTACGGTACGGTACGCCTACGCCTATAATAAATATTATTAGAAGTAAAAGTGAGTTTGCCAGGAATATCAATCAGTGACGTTGTGAATTCGGTTTTTAATGTGTAATATTGGTAGAATATTATCCACTAGATATTCGTTGTACAACTACAAAATTTTGGGTTTTTTAGGCAAAGCTCCCTAGGTATTATTATTTAGTATTTGGATTTAGAAATACGGTGTAGGAAATTTAAACGAAATTTCTTTTTGACCGCCTTTTTAACTTAACACTGGCAAGGAGTTTTGCCGGGAAAGTCAATCAGCAATGTTGTGCTTCTGTATTATTTTTCTAAATTCGTGTTAATTCGGTTTTTAATGTGTTATAGTGGTGGAATATTAACCATTAATTATTCGTTGAGGTGCATTAGTGTGGAAAAGTGATACATTCTACAAAATGCGTGCTAAATTAATTGGGTTTCCCGCCAAAAGTCCCTAGGAAGTTTCAGTAAAGCGTCTACCACTTTACTGAATCGACTGACTTGACTAATTGACTATCCTGACTACTTATTTTGACTTTGACTAGACTTTGGACTTGACGATTTAGAAATAAGACAAAGAAATACCTCAAACGACAGACGAGGCAGTATGGTCTAAGACCTTAGCCTGTTCCATTTCGGGACGAATTAAACAAAAAAAAATTAACACTGGCAAATCGTTTTAAGCTGACTCCTTATATTTAAAAAAGGCAAGTGACAATTGACGTTGTCAAGTGTCAACTCAAAAATCAAACTAATTATTTACAAAATGCGTAGCCTGTACATACACGAAAGTGAGCTATGATTTTAGGCTTAATTAAACGCACTTATTTGTGAAAATGAAATAGTACCTAATGTTTATCTGATCTGATCTGATCTTGTTATTATAACTAACATCGACCCTACAAAATTGTTACAAAATGCAGTGCCGAGCTTGTTTAAAAACAGACTGTGAAAGTACAACTAAACTCGATGAATTTAATGTTCTATGCTTTAATCTTATTACGAATTTAAATGTAATTATTATACCATTATTTCTATGCTATAGATCCTGATATAAATAATACAAAAAGAGTATTTTTCAGATACAGTTAGGCGATGACATGCCTCAACAGCTCTGTAAGAACTGTACAAAAGACCTCAAATTTTGTATTGCGTTCAGAGATAAATGTATTTCCTCTAATTCTGTGTTATCTCAAAAAGTGGTAAATGAAGTAAGTTATTAATTATTATAATATGCAAAAATATATTTTTTAAGTACTTGTTCAATAAAACTTAACGTTAAATATAATGCTTTTTAGAAATTGTATTCAAATGAAATTAAAATAGAGCACCTCGAAAGTAACTGTGATATTCAAAATGAATTGGTAAGTTATATTTTGTTACAACAAAACAATTTGTTCTTCAATGTTAGTTTCCATACTCCTCAGTGTGTGGAAGTAACTTCAGTGGAAAATTTTGGGTTAATCAGCAAAATGGCACAACCTTAAATTTTTTTTACAATTTTTTTTAACATAAACTCAATATTATGTAAAAAAAATTATATAAACTTCATATGTCATTTAGCAGAAAGCTGAAATATTTTTTACTAAGGCAGAAGCGCATAGCGACAAAGAGGCATTTTTTAAAGAAGAATCACTTTCTAATGAAGACCAATTTCATGACTGTTTTCAAAATGATATAGGTGAGAAATAAAAACATTGTTTAGTGCATAATTATTTTAATTTATACTAAAAACAAACCTATGACTTACTTATGTATTATAAAGGTTTATTTTCATATTGTGAAAATAATTACATATATTTTGTTATAGATGATGAATTTCAATTAGGCAATAATAAAAACTTAGGTATATTCAAAAAGAGCAAAAGCCGACCCAAAAAGGATAAGGTTATTAAGAGGGAAACAAAAATATCAGATGAAGATATTAAAAAATATGAATGTGGTAAGGATTTTTTTTATTGAAGTACTCCTGTAACTACATCTACACTTACCCAGACTGTGGCCGGCAGATGTTTGTTTTGCAGTCTATCCAAAAAGATAAACTAAATGCATGTGACCTAGTAAAATTTTTGACAGTCAAGTGACACCTGAGACCCAAAAGAGATGTTCTAGAAATGTATGAGGCCTGGGCCAGCCCTATGTACAGTATATGTAAATATAGCTACATAATATAGTAACCGATTCCTATTCTTTATTTGGTTTAATTTCACTTCATTTCCATGTACATTTAAATTAACTTCGTCAAGGAGAGCAACACAAAGTAAAATAAAACATGGTGGATCAGATCAGAATTAACTAAAGAATTAGTAATGTTGATGAAATGGTTTCCTCCTTTTACTCACATCTAAAAAATATTATTGACAAGTTCGTACCCAGACGAAAACCTCGTAAGTCTAATTACCCAGTTTGGTTTACCAATGACTTAATAAAAAACTATTAAAAGAGAAAGAAAAACTAAGACAAAAATCGTGTAAGTTCGGCAACCCTCGTGACAGACTTGAGTATGAAATCATGCGTAAACGATGTGATAAACTGATAAAAATTTGTTATAATAATTACGTACAAACCATCGAGAATAGTATTAAAACGAATCCTAAAGTTTTTTGGGGTTACATCAAACAAAAGAAATCCTCGTGCAGTTTGCCATCTGCAATGAATAACGACAACATAACAGTAACGGGAGACATCAACGTCGCTAATCTATTTGCCTTGCACTTTAGCTCTGTATATTCAAGTAGCTCTCCATCTCGCACAGTTCCTGACATCTCCACACTAACCGACGTTGATGTGCAACACCCCACTAAACTTCACTTCATATCACTGTCAGAATCTGAGATAGTCAAAAAACTTAAATCAATTGACCAAAACAAGGGTGCTGGACCTGACAATATTCCGCCTCTCTTCATCAAAAGATGTGCCAAGTTACTATCCCTCCCTCTAATGATGATATTCAATAAATCGCTGGAGTCAGGTGTCTTCCCTAATGAGTGGAAAAAGGCTAGAATTGTTCCTGTGTTAAAGAAGGGCGACTCAAGCAATGTCACAAACTATAGGCCCATTGCAATCCTATCATCATTTGCAAAAAATTTTGAGGCTCTCGTCTGCTCCGTCTTAACACAACCACTGTAAAGACTCAATAGCTGTTCAACAGCACGGTTTTCAAAGAAAGAAGTCGGTGGTAACGAATCTCGTCTCTTATCTGACCCCAATTTTTGAGGCTGTTGATAATAGAGATGAAGTCGATTCAGTTTATACAGACTTTGCTAGTGCCTTTGACTTAGTTGATCATAAAATCCTGATTAGGAAATTGTATGATCAGTATGGGGTTTGTGGTAAGTTGCTTGACTGGCTTATGACGTACTTGGTTGAGCGTGAGCAGACGGTTGTGGTGAATGGCCAGGAATCAATAAAGTACAAAGCAACTTCTGGAGTGCCCCAAGGATCCCATTTAGGACCAATTCTGTTCCTATTATTTATTAACGACATCGTCAACTGTGTTCACCACTGTAAATGCTCTGTGTTTGCTGACGACATGAAAATATCGAGATCGATTAAGTCACAAGCCGACTCTTCATTACTACAATCTGACCTTGATCGCATTTACCAGTGGTGTGTTGACAGTAAAATGAGGTTAAATGCTGAAAACGGATTACAATACCAACAAAATATAATATAAATGGTTACCCTATTACCAGTACAACTGAAATCCGTGATCTAGGTGTTTTAATTGACTCCCGGCTAACCTTTATATCACACTTTGACCTAATGATAAAAAAAGCCGCAAAAATGTTAGGATTTCTTAAGCGTAACTCAAAAGATTTGAAATGCCCTGAAACTAAAATTATGCTATATAAAAACCTGGTGCGCAGTATCCTTGAGTTTGGTAGTATTGTTTGGAACCCATTTTATGAAACACACTCTCAGCGTATTGAGTCCATTCAAAGAGCATTTACTAGGCGGGGTAATGAAGGCTAAGTAGCCTTCATTACCCCGCACATAAATAATAGACTATCATATGACGAAAGACTCTCCGTTTTTAAAATGAACAAACTATCCGAGCGCAGACGTATGTTAGATCTAGTCTTTTTTAAAGAAATAGTAACTGGCTCCACCCCCTCTCAGGAATTATTAGAGTCTGTGGAACTTGTGGTACCTAGGATACATGCTAGATCGAGGCGAAAGCCGTTCTTTAACATTCCTAGGTACAAGACTAATCTTGGCCTGAACAATCCTATTTCTAGACTAGCGACTACTTATAATAATTGGCATAAAGTTTTCGACTTAGACATATATCACGACCACTCCGTGTCATTAAAGAAAAAATGTTACATGTAAGTACCTTATCTTTGACCTAATCACATTGACTTTTAAATTTCGAAAGTAATGAATGTAATCAAAATTTTATATTTTGACTTAATCATATTGACATTTTTAATACCCGGACATTATTATGATTAATTACTAATTTATTATGTGACATTTTTTATTGAATATTGATATTAATAATAAATTTATTGCACATATATTTTGAATTAACTTGAATTTATATTTGATTATAGTTTTATTGAATAACAATATTAAGTTAATGTGAACTGAAATTAACCTTTATTAATTGTATATTGTACTTGTTGGATGTAACTTGGATGTTACATATTAATTGATGATATTATACTCTTTGTGTTTCAAATATAATAATGTTGTGCATGTCTGTAATTGATACAAACACTAGGTATAAAGTGTTATTAATGTAAAATGTAAAAGTGTGTGTTTGTATTGTTGATATGCCTAATAAATAAATAAAAGAATGTCATTTTGTCAATGACATGACTTTTGACAAAGAAAGACGTATGACATTACAGACGACGTCTCTTCCTTTGTTTGTTGCTCAATAAACTGTAGCTGGGACATATTTATTCACATGTTATTTTATTTTTAAATAGTTCAATATGTCGGAGCGTGTTAAAGCTAAGATTGTCTTTGATTGGAGACGTCAAATAGTTTTACTATTTGGACTTGTTCGATGCCAGTAATGACAGATGTGATAGAAAAATAAGGGTTGTCATGGAGACTGGGGTATTATTTGCCTGAATTTGGGAATGACTGGATTATAAAAAGCTCAGGAATCAGGATAATACGGAAGTCGTGAAATACGTGGCATCGAACTTGTCACGTTTCTGATCGTTCAGCGTTTGAGCTATTCGATAATATTGTAATAAATATCCTAATGGAGCCTTCGTTATCAGAAGTGCGATGAAACTCACGACCCACATAGAAAGACCCTTCGGAGCATAACGTGCAAAGGGCAGAATGAGAATGACACGCAGGATGAGCAAATTGCTTATATCGCAAATGAACAAATGCGTAGAGTCCAAAACGTGGGGAAAACTAAAAGTTGTCCGACGAAAGTAATAGAATATTAGATCGAAACCGATCAGAATGACACTAGAGTCAGAAGAGTGTATTTACTACTGTTAATCCGTAGCGGAGACTTAGTACACAAGATTCTTGACTTGAAGTTGAATTGTATTGATCGCTAAAAATATAATAATAACAAACATAAGAGATGGAAAGCCAAAACTAGAGAATATAAGATCCTGTGGTCAACACACTGCTCGCAAATACTTTGTTTGTGGTTGATAGGGACACAAGTCAATTGATTGTCCTGCATAAGGAAAAGTTTTGTTAAAGACGTTGAGCTGCATCAGAACATCAAAGCTAGTTTAATAGCAATTCTGAGATATGACATGTATTGTTTATTTTTATTTTACAGCGGGAGACAAGGACACTATTTATTGACATACTTGGAGGGTATTGACGATAAATCACGTGGCAGATGCAGTTCTGCTCTCTTAAGTTGGTAAATAAGAATAAAGGATAATGTATTGGGCATAAAGATTCCAACTTGGACACTCAATAACTGTGGTGAGCGTATTCCTTCCATTACGATATTTTTCTCGAAATATTGGTAGAATTGATCTAGTATTGTTTATGAAGTCTCTTTCATATTTTGATACACATAGCGAAATTACCTAGCTAATAAAGATCATATAAGATGTTGCTTCTCTTGTTGCTAATGGCTTCATGGTCTAACCGAGTTAGCGCATCTCAAACTAAGATTTTAGGTTAGATACTAGTTTGTGTATGGAACGACTGCATATGTGTGTACCTACCTACTTATATAGCTACGCGTAGCCTGTTGAAGTCTGAGACGATGTGCATGAGTGTAATAATTTACTTTTTACAGTGTACTGCTATTTTGCAAATGATGCTATAAGAATGTATGACATAGTTGTTTAAATTTTGCAAATTTAAGTAATCTTTGTTATGTTATAGAAGGAGCGTGATCTTGCGCGTTCTCACGAATGACATTTTTATTTGAGTACATAATAACTTACAATTGATTTCATGAGACAAAAGTAAAAAGAATATTTAAAACGAACATAAAATTATAGTACTTCGCAACCTTTGGATCAAATTGAAAATACAGTTTTGACCGTTTGTCAGAATCTAACTTTGCAATAAGGATTCACATGATACTTATAGATAGTAGATAGTAGTAGAAAATTCATGTGTCAGGCGCTAGATTATTGTCTAACCAAGTGAAATTGTTTATTAATTTGGAATGATACGTATGTACTTTGGGATGATTTTATTTTGACAGATAATTATTGTTTGCATAAATTCTCTCTTGGTTTTAGTATTAGGTACAAGGGGGCAGTTCGGTGCAACGAGAATGGCGACATTTCAATATATCGCTCTGTCTTACAGGGTTAACGTTACATAAAAGCTACTTAAAACCACAACAGATGACACTATGTCGCTTCTGCCTCGCGCTATCGAAAACGCTAGACTTATGTACATGAGGCTCACGAGTGATTAATGTATTGTACCATAAAGACTAGCCAAATGGCAGTCACCAGTCCGATTAAGTTAAAACAACTTAAATGACATTAACGTAGCCCCATTCGAAAGAAAAACAAAAAAAATGAATATATTGTTCTGCAGTATTAATGAATTGTTTATGGAGATGGTAAATCGGTTTTGTTGGAATATCAAATTGTATTCGAAAGAGGAATTTAACGATATCTTAAACTATAATTACGTATCTTAAATTTGTCGCCATATTCATATAGTCAATTAAGTAGTCCTCCTTTGTTGGAAGGCGGTTAAAATTTTTAAGAGGCAGCTCACTAGAGGCGCTTATCTGGTCCCAATTTTTTTTGTATGAGGTCGACATTCTTCTCCGTAATAAGTGTTCTGTGATTAGGTAGTGTGGTGGACTGATGCAACTTCCAGTTGATGAGAGATCCGAGCCCCAGCGTTGGGAATGTTAGTGATCAGAGCCGAGCCATTGAAAAAATGTTTACTTAGAACAAAGAAATAACAACTTATTTCGATACGATACGAATGACTGTTTTTTTTTTACTATTATTTAACGAAATGACGAATCATCTATCTTCTGAACATAGGTTTCTGTTTTAAGAAAAAGCAGGCATAATGAAGGGGTTAATATCCGATTTTGCTAATAATAATTGTTTTCCTAAGGTCTATGGAGTATTTTGTATAACGGCCCCCAAACCTTCAGAAAAATGAACCACTTGAACCTAACCGGAAATGTCAACCTATGGCAACGTCATCATATAGACACAACATACATACTCTAGTTTGCGAAAACGAACATCAAAGCAAATCACCAATCTTTGTCCTGATCTTACTTTATCTGATATTTATGAGCTATTTGTACTTATAAATATTGTGAATTATTGATCGGTAAAGTTTTAAGTAGAAAGTAATGGCAAAGTTTCAGAAGCCTGAATTTTACTTGCGCATATTAAAACCGTGGACTTAAAATTGCAGTTACTTCCAATGAAGTTAAAGGATATCGACCAGAAAGTAACAGATGTAGAAGTAAGCTTATGAAATGTCAGGAGGAGGTTTATCACTACTGGTATATTCAGTCATCTCTGTGTCAACTATCAGTTATTCTGAACCCCAATTCTCGTAGTTGACTTACACTTTTAGTTTGCTTTTGTTGAGTTGTGGATGACTAGTCCTGACGTCATGAACTGATTTTTGGAGTTGTGCCCAATCAAAACGGGTTTGACGTTGGTTAGACGTTTGTGGGAGTGCCATTTTTGCAGTTTTAATATATTATCAGGACTGGATCGTAACTGTACTGTTACGGAATTTGATTAGTAGAATCGACCTTTTGGTTTACTTTGTGGGCTTCGAATGTATATTGTTACACATGCTAAAATCAAATTGCCTAGAATATTGTGGTACTTAGGTAAAACCAAAAATACTTAAAAATTGTGCGACAGGAGACCTAAGATTATCTTAACGACTAGCAACGCATTTATGAGTCTTTTGGTATGGTAATAAAAGCGACGGCTATGGTTATTTTCCATCAACAATCCGATTGCTCATCTGTAAACGTGAAAATGAACCTCGAGTTGAATACCCTTGTCGTTCGTTATAAACGCACCAAAGTTGCTTACGACCAAACGATTATTAAATTTATGAGAAAGAAACGTATAATTTCCATCAGAAACTTTGAAAATTTATATTGATATCAATCTTTAGCGTAATCGTCCTAATATGTGTTATGTTAACTTAGTGTAACAAGTTACAACTGCTTACATTCGGCGGGAGTATTGTGAAACACCTGACCCTTCAACATTAATTGCAGTGTGTATAGCTAGAAAAAATACGAAATACTTTTGACATTGTAACTTTCTTTTCGTTCGCTCCAGTGCAAGCTCCGATTTCATGAAAAACTAAGATTCCCTTATATCTCGGAGAGTTGTGAAGGATATGATATTCAAAAAAAGCTCAAAGGACGCGTATTCAAAAAAAAAAAAAAAAAAAAAAAAAACGAAAAAAGTTATGGCTGAAACAGTGAAATAAAAATTAAATTTTATTCAGATTTTTTTTTATATTTTTTGGAGCGCGATAATTTGGAAACGGAGAATTATTTCAAAATTTGCGAAAAATTCCTCTGGACAATTTAGTCAGCTACAATTTGAGCCTAAAACAAAGACGATCGGGTTGCCCGGTCTAACATTTTTGCGACAGTATTTTTTTTTTTTTCGAATTATGTGGAATAATTTTTAAAGTAGTCGATAGTCATGTGAGGCACTAAATCTTTATTTATTTCTTGTAAATGTGCTACCGGTTCGGTCAATGTTTTTTTTTTGCTCGCCCGTCTCTGCTTCTGGATGTATAAATTATTAAAAAAGTTAAATGCAAAAATATTTTGTTAAAAGTTCGTGACGTGTATGCAATACGACTGCTCTGTTTAGCACTAAAGTAAAATGATATTAGCTTTTGGTTTAATAGTAGGTTTAGTTATTTCATCAAGATGTTCGGCGCGCTCAATCCGGTAATAATCTAAGCGGTCCAAAAGACATTAAGATTTTGAAGTACATTGTAAACTGTTTGTTAAAAGATGTAAACTGTGAATATTTTTGTTTGCACCTGTTAATTGCAACTGTAGATTGCGAATGCGAATTGCGACTGTGGATTGCGAGCGAGGATTGTGATTGGGTGCCGGACGGAGGCAGCCCATTACTTGACGAGAGTAGGCACCGGAGAGAGGTGGCCTTGTGACTGGGTGCCGGAGGGAGGCAACCCAGTGGTTTTTTGTAGTGAGGTGCACCGGAGGGAGGTGGCCTTGTATTGTACATGATGGGAATATAACAGCATCGTTTTTCGATATTGAGATTGGTACATGTAAAGTGTGAAGTGTGTGGTAAAGCATGTCATGATTTATTTGGTAGCAAGATTATGGTTGATATTGTGTTGTATCTGTATACTTCATGTGTGTTTAATCTGAGAGTATAAAATGTAAATTAAAACTTAACTCTGAGAACACTAGATAGAGGTTAGATGAAGGATGTTAATTAGAGTGTAATTGACACAGGAGGGAGGTATTGATGTGTTAGAATATGATAAAATTAAATGTTATGTCCATGGATTAAAGCAGTTCTTATTAATTTTCCGAGGTCAGGTTGACCGAGTGAGAACCTTTTACTGTGCTGTCAAATGTTTTTTTCAGAAACTTGAAACGAAGACGTGAGACGCTTCACACCGGGACGTGTGCATGGACAGAATAGCCGTGTCGGAGCGTTGATGCACATAAATATTCTTCACACAAGGATCTCAGAGTCACCAGGGTGATCTTGTCGGAGTGTCAACGGATTTGTTTCGCACAGGGACGTGCGAATTGTCAGAATGGCCGTGTCGGAGCGTGTTAAAGCTAAGATTGTCTTTGATTGGAGACGTCAAATAGTTTTACTATTTGGACTTGTTCGATGCCAGTAATGACAGATGTGATAGAAAAATAAGGGTTGTCATGGAGACTGGGGTATTATTTGCCTGAATTTGGGAATGACTGGATTATAAAAAGCTCAGGAATCAGGATAATACGGAAGTCGTGAAATACGTGGCATCGAACTTGTCACGTTTCTGATCGTTCAGCGTTTGAGCTATTCGATAATATTGTAATAAATATCCTAATGGAGCCTTCGTTAAATATATTTTAAATCAATTTTGTGCCACTTTTGTTTGTTTTCAATGCACAATGAGGGAGTAAAAACCCTCGGAAAAAAGGCTTTTTTGACGGGACTGTCTTACAAAAACAATCATTGTAACTAATGTACTTAATTCTATCATTAATTAATGACATTCCTAGGCACTAGAATACATACTATTTCTAATAAAAGTGTTAAATTTACATTCCTATTCGAAAACCAATTTTTTTCATACAAACCTAAAGCTGTCAAGTACTGAATGTCGCGTGCCGGGGGCCGGCACGACGGTATGTCGCAGAAATTATTAAAATTACCTCTAAAAATTTTATTAAATCTATACGCAAATGCCCAATATCTCCTTTTTTATTTATGTCCAGCATGGTGTGGCAAAAAAATTGTAAAAATTGTAGGATTTTAAATGAAAGAAAAAATATTACTACTACCCGCAAGGGCGGCACCCGGGGCCCGACGCTTGTTGCCCTAGCTTTTAAAGGCGGGTCCCGGCGCCCGACGCCCTAGAGGTTATACTGTCTACTACGTCATAAGTCAAGTCAACAACTGTCATGACCGCACTAAAAATAGTGTTCTCGCAATAAAAAACTCTTCAAAAAATCATTTTTGTACACATGTACCCTTCTTCAAATTAATTTTTTCGTATTTTTATGATATTCCCAGATTTTTTTCCTATTTACCTATGTAGTGTACATAGAACTGGCCCAAATTCAAACATCTCTTTTATGCTCGTCGAAATTGTTAGTATGGGAAAATTTTATCATTGTTTTTAGTAAAACACCACAAACAAAACAAACAAAAAAGTAAGTGTTTCTCACAATTTTTCCAACATATTTTTTACCATTTGAACCTTCCCCAAGTTACCAACTTGCCATACTTATTTTAAGATCAAAATTTGCCAAATCAGACTAGCCATTCCCAAACTTTATCCAGACATACTTAGGAATTCCAATTAATTTTCAGGGTTCTGTAGTAGTCAAGAAACCCTTATATTTTCGCTCTGTCTGTCATAATATATTATATCTATATAAAAAGTTTAAAAAAATATATGTGATTTATTATTTTACTTAGGCCTCTCCCACATTGGGCGTGCGCGTCCTCGGGCGTATCAGCGATGCGGACGTTGCTCGCGCCTCTCGCACGCCCGAGGTACGCGCACGCCTAATGTGGGGTCACCCGTACATTATTTTATATATGTCTAGGTTTATGCTTAGAAACCCTCGATGAAGACGAGTTGTATGAGCATGTGAGCAGTCACAAGCAGAGTAGCTACTGTGACGTCTGCTCCAAACATTTTGCATCATGGCCGATGCTGCTGATGCACAGAGCGGAACACCTAACGGGCCGAAGTTTCGCTTGCCACATCTGCTTGAAGCGGTTCCGCTTGACCCTGTCTCTCCAAAACCATTACAACACCAAACATTTGGATAATACTGTTGTAAGTATATACAAATAGGATTTAGATTTTATTATATATAAAATATTTAAATGATGTCAGGAATTTAAGGATAGAGATAGTTTTAAATTTTGTTTAAAAAATTCTCCAAAAAAACTAATTTTTTTACTCATGAAAGGGGCCATCCATAAATAACGTCACACGAATTTTATGATTTTTGACCCCCTCCCCCGTCCTTGTCACAGTTTGTCACATTTGTGAGACCCCCTCCCTCCCCAGTGTGACGTCACATTTGACAATTTTACACCTAGAAATAATTATACAAATAAAATCGCAGTTCCGAAATTTGTTGCAACTTGGAAACAACATTTCTTGTTGTTCCAACGCGGGAATCCAATCCAGAACCTCCGAGTCGGGAGCCAAGTTCTAAACCACTGGACCATGGTGGCTTTCGAACATACATACAGCATCATCATCATAATCCGAATAAAGAATATCTCTGGCACGTCTAGCAGCGTCTTTGAGGACGAATCTTAACGACGACGGGCAAAACTTCTTGTTGTTTCTAATGTAATTGTTTTTGTTGATTAGTAGTTGTATAATGCAAAATATAGATTACTGATGCAACATAATCGCTTTAGCAAGAATGCCTCGACAGTCGACACTGGGGCAATAGCTATCATATCATAGCTATTACTTAACACAAATATTAAAATAGTTTTTGAAATGTGACGTCACAAAATTTAGGACCCCTCCCACCCCTTTGTCACGCTATGTCACACTTCATCGACCCCCTCCCTCCCCCTTAACGTGTGACGTAATTTATGGATGGCCCCAAATTTTATGATAATGATTTTTTTGTTATTTCCAAATAAAATTTAAAAAGCTATTTTCGGAAAGTCAACAGAAAAAGCTACCATATTGTAATTTACCAACCGATTAAGTACTGTATTTTTTTGCATCTTTAAGTTTGTATATTGCATATCAGGACAAATGTGTGCAAATCAGCATACAGTTCTGAATCACGATGTCGAAGTTATTTCAGTAAGGCGCCTATAATAATATAGGCGCCTTACTTGTATATAAATACAACCACTGAAATGCTTATAAGTGGCGCTTGGCTGACCGTCCAGTATTCCCACAGGTGTATATCTTTACTCTTGTTGTTATATTTCAGAATAATTTATTACAATGTTCGGAATGCAACAAGATCTATGACACTGTTGTTAGTCTACAGAAACATATTTGGGCATTACATGGTAGTAAGACTTTTAAATGTGACAAATGTTCTTTAGAGTGAGTATTTTTTTTATCTTAATATTGTTTAGTTTAAACTAGTTTCACCACCTAATTTCTAATATTATATTTTCAGGTTCCCATACAAGAGATTATTCGACTATCATAGAGCAAGAAAACATGCAGAGCAAACAATGTTGTACTGTGACCAGTGTGATTATAAAAATATCTTTCCCAGCAATTTGAAGGTAGATCTGCTCGTTATTTATCATTTGTGTCACGAAGTAAGATACCAGGAGTCCGAACGGTATAGGCTTTTCCATAGTATTGTTACATGCTGGGGTTCGAGGGATTTGGAGAAAAAGATCTGCTGACTCCTTTAAAGACTTTATTCACTAGCACACACACTACTAAAGCACTAGGTCCAACATTAAACACTAAGTCCAAACACTAAGCACTAACGGTGTCCTAAGTCGTAGCTAAGTCGTGGGTTTCACTCACGGTATCATCACATCACTAGTATTCACATCGATATCGCCTCTTTCGCTGTTCAACTCGAACTCCCGATCACTAGTTTTCACTTGTATCGCCTGTTTCGCCTCGTTGGAAGCTCAAAGTGAACTCAACTCGCTCGCATTCTTCCGACGTATTTATACCGGTCGATACGAGTCCCAGACGACTCCAGAAGGTTCCCGAGTCGCGTGACCGTGTTGGATTTATTCTGGAACGTTTGCACAGTAGCGCCATGTAGTACTGAGTAGGGGGCCCCACGCTGTCCCTGTTCACACCAAGTGGTTTCATTGGTTGACGCTAGATGGCGCTATTCTCTGTGTTCGTAACACTACTCCCCTCTTAGAGATGCTCGTCCCGAGCATCGCTACCACTGCCATGGTACCGCACTAGACGATCTATGTGCACCACTTTGAATGACCCTCTTGACACCCAGATGACCTTCTGATACGCCATCATGCATTTCACGGAGAACATCTGGCACTCTCGTTTTTGGGACAATTATCTGAAGACGGAACTCTCTGCCGTTATTTCCGGTAGGGTATTCCGTTTTGAAGTATCAGACTGTCCCATTGCGCCCAGTACGCCGTAGTGATAGCGCCAGTGGGTGCAACCTCACTCCAGATTAGTTTTACGTCACCCCGTTTCTTGCACGTGACGATGTGTCGAAGGTCGTCATCTCTTTCTTGGGCCTCCCTCATAGCATCATCCTCCCAGAGACCCAAAGGACTTGAGCAGGCGGGGCCATTGAGCGGGGCTTGGCGGAGCCTGAGGGGCGTGGTGGGGGCATAGTAGGCGGGGCCAGTGGGCGGAGCTTGGTCCCCAGTGGGTGTGGCCTCCGCCAGGGGTCGCTCCTCTCCGCCAGGGGTCGCTCCTCTCCGCCAGGAGTCGCTCCTCTCCGCCAGGGGTCGCTCCTCTCCGCCAGGGGTCGCTCCTCTCCGCCAGGGGTCGCTCCTCTCCGTCAGGGGTCGCTCCTCTCCGCCAGGGGTCGCACCTCTCCGCCAGGGGTCGCACCTCTCCGCCAGGGGTCGCACCTCTCCGCCAGGGGTCGCACCTCTCCGCCAGGGGTCGCTCCTCTCCGCCAGGGGTCGCACCTCTCCGCCAGGGGTCGCACCTCTCCGCCAGGGGTCGCACCTCTCCGCCAGGGGTCGCACCTCTCCGCCAGGGGTCGCACCTCTCCGCCAGGGGTCGCACCTCTCCGCCAGGGGTCGCACCTCTCCGCCAGGGGTCGCACCTCTCCGCCAGGTCGCACCTCTCCGCCAGGGGTCGCTCCTCCACCAGGGGTCGCTCCTCCACCAGGGGTCGCTCCTCCACCAGTGGTCGCTCCTCCACCAGTGGTCGCTCCTCCACCAGGGGTCGCTCCTCCCGCCGCACTCCTTGAAATCTTCTCTCGGAGTCAATGGCATCTCCAAATCTCACTTCCGACACCAGTTGTTACGTGTTGGGTCGCAGGATTTGGAGAGAAAACCTGCTGACTCCTTTAAAGACTTTATTCACTAGCACACACACTACTAAAGCACTAGGTCAACATTAAACACTAAGTCCAAACACTAAGCACTAACGGTGTCCTAAGTCGTAGCCAAGTCGTGGGTTTCACTCACGGTATCATCACATCACTAGTATTCACATCGATATCGCCTCTTTCGCTGTTCAACTCGAACTCCCGATCACTAGTTTTCACTTGTATCGCCTGTTTCGCCTCGTTGGAAGCTCAAAGTGAACTCAACTCGCTCGCATTCTTCCGACGTATTTATACCGGTCGATACGAGTCCCAGAGGACTCCAGAAGGTTCCCGAGTCGCGTGACCGTGTTGGATTTATTCTGGAACGTTTGCACAGTAGCGCCATCTAGTACTGAGTAGGGGGCCCCCACGCTGTCCCTGTTCACACCAAGTGGTTTCATTGGTTGACGCTAGATGGCGCTATTCTCTGTGTTCGTAACAGTATTTATGTACAGAATAATAGACCCAGATCTTAGTTCTTTTCTGCCACTGGCTGTGCTATAATTTGTTACGTACCGAGTGTTGCCAATACTATTATTTATTACAATTATTTTTAAATTACCGTTAGGCAATTACTGTATTCTACGGTATATCTATACTTCTTGAACAGTTTCTAAGAATTTCCTAAAACTTTTATTTAATTACATTTAAATCCACGTTTCTCATATTTTTTTTCCAGAGCTGTCAATAGCAACATAACTTCCCGCGTAATTTCAAACGAGTGCTTCTTTTACTGGGACGCGCTCTACCGGTAAAAAATCTGTCCCCTAAATTGAGACCATTATTTTAACATTTAGGTTACGTACGTAGGTTCGGTATCTATACTTCGTGATTTGTGTATTTGTCGCGTGGGCTCCCTGACGGAGTTTAATTGCAAAACGCAGTCTTGAATCGCAAAACACAATCTTGTAGAGTTTATTTGCTGTGCGCTTTTAATACTATTTTTGATAAGCTTCGAGTTAATGTTTACATCCTTTAAGTACTGTGTACATGCCAAAGCTGCTATCATGGAAACATCATAATTGGTCATCTTTCTTACCTGTGTCTTAGTCTGTCAGCGCATGCTCCCATGCGCTGAGACTTTCAGCCTCAACAAAATGACGAAGGTCTGGGGACTGGGGTCCACTGGTTCTTAGTTCATTACGGATCGGTGGAAGAATATCACTTTAATTATATTATGTAACTGAATATTGAGCGTTAATTATTTGCTAATATGACGGATATTTTGGGCATATGATCTACTGCTTATGTCAAGACGTTTAGGCTAAGAAATTTCGAAAAAATTGTACTAAATAAAATAACATTGAGATCTCTAAGGCGCTGAGGTCAACAACCTTACAGGAACAGGTGATTTAAAGAGGAAGCAAAGACTGCCTGAATAATATCATTACAATTAGCTGTGTGGAATCCATGATCTTAACATCACCGTAAAGAGCGTAATGTAATTTTATTTAGTTTTTTTTTTTGTAAATTTTTAATTCTTTTTCAGGCTAAACGTCTTGACATAATCAGTAAATCATATTCCCAAAATATCCGTGATTTATTATTCACAATCTTATCTAATTGTTGCAGCAACACAAGATCCGCATGCACAGTTCGGAGCGCGTGTCGTGCGGCGCGTGCGGTGCGGCGCTGGCGGACCGCGCGGCGCTCGAGCGGCACAGGTGCGCCGGCCGCCGCCCGCAGGTGTGCCCCGTCTGCGGCAAGATCCTCGAAAAGAACTCCAGGGTGAGATACTATACTCTGTTCAGACACAATTACTATTATTAAAAAAGTTTAGACATTACTTCTTTTTATGTAATGAACCAGGAAACGAGCAGACGGATCGCCTGATGGTAAGCGATTACCGCCGCCCGTGGACACTCGCAACACCAGAGGAGTTACACATGTAACTCATCTGGTGTTGCGAGTTTGCGACTTGCGTTCCTGGTCCTTAAAATCCCCAATCCCCCCTTGGGCCTCCGGTAACCTCACTCACTCGGCGAAACACAACGCAAGCGTTATTTCACGCCGGATTTCTGCGAGGCCGTGGTTTTTACCCGGTCGAGCCGGCCCATTCGTGCCGAAGCGTGGCCCTCCCACAGTTAAATTACACTACACAACTACATTACATTAAGATTAGGTAAGAATTAATTACAGAGTTACTAAGGGATAGGTAGGTGGTGTAATGCTCAAACCAATGAAAAGGAGTCCACTCAGGTAAATGACTGAGGAATACCACAGTCCCTAATATTCTGTGGATCCGTATTTGTCGTCAGGCGCGGGACAGACCACTCCGGACGATTCTATCTAGGGTCTAGAGCAGTGGTCCCCAACCTTTTTTTTACGCGGGCCACAAACCTGTTGTACTCCTGGTGTCGCGGGCCGCAACCAAAATTTTTAGGGACAAAAAATACGGTGTTTAAATTTAACGATTTAATAATAGAAAAACACAAGGTAGTTAAAAGAGTGAAACTAAACATTTAAGATGAGCGACGACGACGCAAACTAAAATAAAATAACAAATATGTATTATAATAATATATTATGTATTATAATGAGTGAACATATCACTCAGTGAGATTTTTGGAATTGTGAACGCTTTTTCACATCTTTATCTAGAGCTGGCTTGTCGCTGCATGCTATCCTTATTACATCGTAGGCTGTATTTCAAGAACCACTTTAGCTAGAAAGCTGATATTTTCATGTCTTAATTCTGATGCCGCTATAACAACATAATATCATATCTAAAAAACAAGATAAAACAAATAATATAAGGAGAAGCCCTTTTTATGACAACAAAACGCGATTTTTTGTCCTTTCTTTAGTCGATGGCAATACTTTAAATATTCACAAGATACTAAATTGATTTCTACTCCAATATATAATTCAAAATAAAAATTAATATAAAAGGGGTTTTCATAAAAAATACAATTTTTGTCTATTTTTTTTCCTAAAATGGCTTTTCCTTGGCTGATTTTTAAGTTACAGATTTCACGCGGGCCGCGGGTTGGGGATAGCGGGTCTAGAGTCTAGACTATATGGTGTAATCTTAGCAATCTACCAGGTTCCATGGTCTTGGTAAGTCCCCATGGCTTCTCGGTTCTCCGAAAACAAAGAAACTCCAATCTAATTTTTCGGTCGTTTCGGCCATGACCCCCGCATTTCGGACCTACCTATGCCAAAGTCACAGGAATTTAGCTAGGCTTACTAATAGTTTCGTTATTACAGTAGAATCCCGATTATCCGGATCCGTATAGTCGAAAAAATCTGGATAATCGATTTCAATGAAATTCAATGGTGAATTTCATTATGGAATCAGAATTCTTTTTTATGTCTGATATCGTAGAAGTTTCTGCACCTTAATATAATTTTGTGCCAACTTACTGCCAGATTCACCATATTTTATACTATCAATTATCTTCTCTTTGTCTTGAAGAGACGACACTACTTCCTTTCCCTTGTACATTTTAAATTTCCATTTAAATTTCCAACACAAAACGTAAAAAAAGTCGCAAACAAATGAGAGCGGGAGTACACGGTCAGAGGATAAACTTGTTGTAACATTTTGTCTCGTTGCGCCGTCATTATTTTATAAATTGACATTGATAACATACATTGAGCCGAGTCGAATGAGTTCGGATAATCGGATATTCGATGTTCGGATAATCTGGATTCTACTGTATTGTTAAACAGCTGGCGCATCATCTGAGCACGCACACGGAGGAGCGGCGCCACAAGTGTGACCGCTGCCCCGCGGCGTACAAGTCGCGCGCGGCGCTGCGCGTGCACGCCGACCGCCACGACGGCGTGCGCCGCTACACCTGCGACCGCTGCCCGCAGGCCTTCACCCAGCAGAGCTCGCTCATCCGCCACCGCCGCCTGCACACCGGTACATATATTATGTCACTGTAAAAAATATAACTAGTGAAATTGTAAAATGTTTATAGACTTCCGACGCGAATATTCTGCCTATAATTTAGATTAAAATGATATAATTTTGAATCTTTCGACATATTTTTACAAACTTGTTAGTTATTTTACAATCTAACGGTTTTTTAAATTTTACGGTGACATATACACACACACGCAAGCGCCGCGTGCATGCCGACAGCTACGACGGTGTGCGCGGCTACACCTGCGATCGCCGCACACCACCACACATGACACATACGCAGATACCATAGACCAGTGTTTTTCAACCTGTGGGTCGCGAAGCTTCTGTAGGGGGGTCGCCGGAGATCGAGAGAACTTAAGTAAAAAAACAATAAAGATTAAAAATATTGATTTATCAAGTAAGATAATTTTAACAAAAGTATATACTCATAAATCGATCATCGATATCATCGATGTATGTAATTGTTAAATAATGTATTTGACGTACTATATTATGTACCTATATCCGAATCCTAATTATGGAGACGCATAAAAACGTCGTATGGAATGAATATTTGTAACACTGTAACATACACATACATACATGATAAAAAAGCGAAGGGGCATGGGCGTAGCGAACCTATAGCATACGACACAATATTTTGGGAACGTCACTGATCACAAAATTTTGTAATTATGTACGACAAAAAAAAGTGTGAAATAAGTATTGTATGACAAACCTAACTTTACTTTGTCATCTATTTGCAACAACGCAAATTTTACTTTAATTTTAATGACAAAATCATCCTATTTTTACAGTCTTTTAGGGTTTAAAGTTTGAACAGATTGAAATAGGTAATTATATCTATTAAAAACGTTTGAACAGATTTTAAACTGTAAAATGGGGAAAAAATTGGCTCGCTTGCTTCGCTCACTCGTGTTTGGCTTAAAGAACATAATATTATAAAATTCAGTACCGACGTTCTTTGGTACTGACCGGCTATTGATATTTGTATTTTTTCGCATTACACAGTCTTTCAGGGTTTAAAGCTGAAACGGGTAAAAACGAAAAAAAAAGGGGGCCCATTATTCTAATGTGCCCAGGGCTTCTAATAGGTTAAAGACTAGTATTTAATGTACTTTTAGTCGTTTTATTTTCTTGACCCCCCCCCCCCCCCGAAACCGAAACCTGGCTACGCCCGTAGTCGGGGGTCGCGAAACAATTTTGTCATACAAGGGGGGTCGCATCATGAGAAAGGTTGAAAAACACTGCCATAGACAATAGGGCTCATTTTATTCGGGCCTCGGCTCTATGGGATACTCCCCGTACACATGGAAAATATACAATATTGTATTTATTAGCTTTTTATAATAAAATTCTGTCATCTTTTTCTCACGAAATTATATTATGCCTCAGGAGAGACATTGACGTGACGTCAAAACTTAGTATTTTACTTATTGCAATAGTAAATCTGTATTATCGATGTTGTAATGTTAATAAATCGATTATTGTAATAAAAATCTAAATTGCAGGTGAGAAGCCGTACGTTTGCAAGTTTTGTTCAAAAGGCTTTACGGATGGATATAACCTCAAAGTGCACATGCGGGTCCACGGCAAAAATCTCATAAAGAAGAAAAACTCTGATCCGGAATATTCGAGGGTGATTCAAGAGTAATCCAATATACAATGTACACATTGTATATGTCACCGTAAAATTGTAAAAACCTTTAACATTTTACAATTTCACTACTTATATTACAAATATAACTAGTGAAATTATAAAATGTTAATAGACTTCCGACGCGATTATATAATTTAACACATTATTTTTCGTTAGATTATAAACATAATATAGTAATGAATCTTTCGACATATGTTTACAATCACGTTAGTAATTATTTTACAATCTAACGGTTTTTTAAATTTTACGGTGACATATACATAATATCGAGTGAGAAAATACAGTAGCAGTATTTCATGTTAAAAATGATGATAGTTTATTACAAAGTTAATATTAAAGGCTCAAAATAATTAAAACTGGTTTATTTTTCCATCGTATATTTTATAAATTAAATAATAATTTATATATAAAAAAAAACAGATTACAACTAATTAAATAAAGAGTAAATTGTATCACATACAAAAAGTCTTTGGCGAGTGGGTGAATCTTCAAAAAACTTCCGTTAACGATAATGACGGTTTTTCTCTACACGGAATTCTATCGTCTGGCAACCAATTTCTATCTTTTATTGCCCCTTTTCAAACTATTCAAATCTTTGCCTTTTAAAAAAATTGCCTGCGAAACGATAAAATTTCGAAATGCTTAAAAAATCTGCCGTCATTATCGTCATGGAAGTAAACATTTTTGGAGTTTCACCTGAGTACAGAAAATGTACTTTATTTTCAAGAACATAATTTATAGTCAATGAGGGTAGTTACGTAAAGTAGAGGTTGCGTTTATTACAGTCCATTGAAGAGAAATCAGTCTGCCCAGTATGGGCTTTTTATTTTGATTTATAACAGCGGTAATAATTTATAATTTTTAAGTACTCTACATCTCTTACCCCCGAAATTAATGATAATCAATCTCAATCTAGCTATCTGAGATATATTTTTACGATCCTAGTATTTATTTATTTATTTATTTCTACGACGTCGATATTTATTTGAGAATCTAAGATTGAAGTCAATCTAAGATTTTTGATATGTTATTAATTTCGGGCGTTAATCAGTTAGTGAAGACAGAATGATTTTGTCTGTTACTTTACTGACCGAGATTAAGAATTAGAGTACCTACTGTGATAAAATTTTATTAACTACCCTCATTCGCCTTTTTGGTAGAAAAAATGTCTAATCTACTTACTTTTACGCTTAATTACTGTGGCAAGAATGATATTTTAAATAATAAATTAATATGGACTAACCACAAACACTTCCATACGTAAATAATTACAATTAAATGCCATGATAATGTCACGAATACTTGTATAACACACAGGCAACACAATTGCTGTTTTTTGCGGAAAATAGCGCACATAGCGCTTGCTAGTGCTAACGGCCAGGACACATTTGCTAACTTCAATACTGCTAACATAATCCATCATTTTGCTTATTTAACGCCAGCGGTCGCCATTTTGCTTACGTTTTTTTTTGTTAGCGCTATTTTCCGCGGAACACAGCCAACGTCTCAAACACATATCAATCTTCAAGTGACAGTTCATACTTTATACAAATGTTCGGCCATCCCTAGCACACTTGGAATAGACACGAGGCAACTGTTTTGTTTACATACACTGCGACGTGACCCTGCATTTTTAAGACGGTTATTTAAAATTGAACTGTATTCACTACACAAAAATATACACGTCTCATGTGACATCAGTCATACACTGCAACTTGAAATTCAAACTCGTATAATGAAACGTGTACCTTCTGGTGTAATGAATAAAGTTAAGATTTGAATAGCTACCTTAACAATACAGCGCCGCATCGTATATCGTTTCATTACCGTGTGATTGACTCTAAGGTTCATTTTAAAGTCCATAGATTGGCATTACACTAAAATGTCAAGTTACTTAAGTGATATTAGCCTTAAGGTGGGCGCGACGCGACATGGCCAAATATTCTTTGTATGATTTTTTTATGAAATGAACCAGGAAACGAGCAGAATGACCGTGTGCGTTACGATTGCTCCGCCAAGTTATCTAAACAGAAAAAAATTTCGCCAAAAAAATTGTCGAAATTTGTCAAAATCGATGGGAACAAACCAAAAATTTGTCAAGGTAGAAACAAAGAAGTTACAAGGATTTAAAGTTGGCCGCGCGAACGTTACGTGGAGGATTGCGCGGCCATGAAGATCTCAGGAATCACGTGGGTCAGAGAACTAATTCATTTTGTCATATGAAGACTGAATTTGTCAAAAATTGTCGAAAAACGAATTATAAACTGTAATTCAATATTTTTAGAAATATTTACCTTAGAAGTTATGGCCGCGCAATCCTTCACTTGTCATTTTTTAATGTTGATTATTTCTATATAACTTATGACATAGTACAAAAAACTGTTACAGGAAGAAAGTTCTTAATTTGTCGAAACTAGTAAAAGCAATAAATACTACAAAAGCTTAGTTAAACAAACAAATCAGTCCGAAACAAAAAATACATGGCCGCGCGATCGAAACGTTACTTTATACGCTGATATCTCATTATCTGTAATTACTAGGATTTCAGTGTGAATACCCATTTATTCGACATATTAACCCAATTAGAATGACATATAGTTTTACTCTCAGAACAGTTTTCAACGCGTGTAATTTCGAAAAATATGTATTCTCGTACAATGTTCGAGCAGGGTAACCATAATTTTGATTTAATTTGGGAATTCCTTCTGCTCTACTAGACGAAAATGTATATATTTCATCAATAATATCAATTTGGTCACAGACATTTCCTATAGTCGAATTTCGACCATTTACTCGTAAAATCAAATTTGGTAAGTTATGAGTTAAAAAAAAAAAACATTAACTTAGCGATTGCTATCTTTGTCAAGATTGCAGACCCAGGTCAATGAGCGTTGATTTTCGCTAATTATCAAGTGACCAGTATCGTTAAGTGTTAACTGCCATATTATGAAATAAAGACAGGTAGTTCCATAGAGTGGTTTGGTGCCTTTGTTAACAATTGTTATTTTTTATTGTTTTATTTGTTTTGCCTTATTGATTTTGGTTTTAATTTTTATCATTTTCATATTAGCACATTATATTTTTATTTTTAAATGTTTTCAAATTTAGAACAGTGATGTCAAATTTTTAAACTTATAATTTTATCTCACATTGAAACACATTCATTTTGTAAAAGAGATGTTTGATTTTGGGCCAGTTCTATGTACACTACATAGGTAAATAGGTAAAGAATATGGGAATATCATAAAAATACGAAAAAAATAATTTGAAGAAGGGTACATGCGTACAAAAATGATTATTTGAAGAGTTTTTTATTGGGAGAACACTATTTTTAGGGCGGCCATGACAGTTGTTTTGACTTGACTTTTGACGTAGTAGACAGTTTTACGAAGAGACGTCGTTTTGAATGTCATACGTCGTTCTTTGTCAAAAGTCATGTCATTGACAAAATGACATTCTTCGATTAATTCTGATCTGATCCGCCATGTTTTATTTTACTTTGTGTTGCTCTCCTTGACGAAGTTAATTTAAATGTACATGGAAACGAAGTGAAATTAAACAAAATAAAGAATAGGAAACGGTTACTATATTATGTAGCTATATTTACGTATACTGTACGTAGGGCTGGCCCAGGCCTCATACATTTCTTGAACATCTCTTTTGTGTACCTTATTTAATAAACTTTATCTATTTAAAAAATATTATTATTTGAGACCTCCTGGCAGAATATAATAATCTATGCCTCCTGGTAATTAATTAACCCCAAATATATCCTCCGTCCTGAAGAGCCTTTATTATTTTTAGAAATACTCAACTAGACCAGTGAAGGAGGAAATATAATAATAAAAAGGTATACATTAACTCCCTTACTAATAATTAATAAAAAGAGTTTTTCTGTCAAGCTACTTTTTCTATATATCAGACAAGGACAAAACATTGTATAGCGTACTTATAAATTGTGTAAATATTTTTATTAGTAAAGGGGTAAGGATTTATCGTAATATAAATAAAATAATCTTACATAGAGAAAAACTTCAAATTTTTATATGACAACGTTTTAAGATGTTAGCATAACAAAATATGCCGGTAGACTGACTGTCTTGGTTGATCCATTCGGTCGCGCGAAAGCTATCTGCGAAGGATCGACGCGAGTTTGCCTTATATATCGCCGATCTTAGAAAACTTCGATAGCGCGATTCAGGAATCAGGACTGTGCGCTGATTGGTCCGCCACAATACTAATACTTTTGCAAATTGAGTTAGATGTTGTTCAATATAATTGCAAGTCTCCAGTTAGAGATATTCCCATTAAATTAAATCAAAATTATGGTTACCCTGCTCGAACATTGTACGAGAGAACATATTTTTCGAGATTACACACGTTGAAAACTGTTCTGAGGGTAAAACGATATGTCATTCTAATCAGGTTAATATGTCGAATAAATGGGTATTCACACCGAAATCCTAGTAATTACAGATAATGAGTTAACAGCGTATAAAGTAACGTTTCGATCGCGCGGCCATGATTTTTTTGTTTCGGACTGATTTGTCTGTTTAACTAAGCTTTTGTAGCATTTATTGCTTTCACTAGTTTCGACAAATAAGGACCTTTATTCCTGTAACAGTATTTTGTACTAAGTCATAAGTTATAAAGAAATAATCAACATTAAAAAATGACAAGTGAAGGATTGCGCGGCCATAACTTCTAAGGTAAATATTTCTTAAAATATTGAATTACAGTTTATAATTCGTTTTTCGACAATTTTTGACAAATTCAGTCTTCATATGACAAAATGAATTAGTTCTCTGACCCACGTGATTCCTGAGATCTTCATGGCCGCGCAATCCTCCACGTAACGTTCGCGCGGCCAACTTTAAATCCTTGCAACTTCTTTGTTTCTACCTTGACAAATTTTTGGTTTGTTCCCATCGATTTTGACAAATTTCGACATTTTTTTTGGTGAAATTTTTTTCTGTTTAGATAACTTGGCGGAGCAATCGTAACGCACACGAATGACCGCCTGATGGTAAGCGATTACCGCCGCCCATGGAGACTCGCAACACCAGAGCAGTTAGTTTAACTTGTAATTTCCCAGTCCGTAAAATTCCCAACCCCCCTTGGGCCCCCGGTAACCTCACTCACTCGGCGAAACACAACGCAAGCATTATTCACGTCGGTTTTCTGTGAGGTCGTGGTATTTACCCGGCCGAGCCGGCCTATTCGTGATATAATGCACTACGCGACTCAACACACTTGCGCTATTATTAGTAAGACGTGTCGCTTCGCGTTGCGCTCGTTATGTTGCCGCTTAGTGACGTGCGGTCTTACCTTTTGCCTTTAGTGTCAAGTTTATCGCGTCGCCTCGTGTCTGTTTCAAATGTGCTAGAGAGCTGGTGGAAACGAGTTGATGGAATTTGGAATTGTGCTATAAGAAGAAGAAGGAAGCTTTAGTATATTGGATGCCGTTGATGATTGTAACGTATCAAATAGACATAAACCACTCACGACAATGATCTTGTGACATACTAGGGTAAATGGCAGTGTGTCTGCTTAATATTAGTTATTAAGTACTTACAATAATATTATACAAGTGACAAAAGATGTCTTTTATCAAAATAGCAATTGAGACTCTTAAATCGCTTATAAAATTGCCAATCGACAAAACAATCATTAATTCTGCAGTGATAAAAATGGCTTAGCCAACATGCCATCGTTAAATGCAATGACTATCTTCGAAATTGAAAATGTATGGGATTGACGTAACATTACCTAAGCGATACGACATTACCATTCATTTATGATTTATAACATCGTCAATCGTCATCGTAATTAGCGATGTCATCTTGGCTAAGGGGTCTGCATTAGATAGAAGCATAGGACCCTTACACATAGGACAACCTAATAATGTGCTAGCATAAATTGGGTGAATTAAAAATTTCGTTAACTGGTCAGAGCATCAGCAACCATTTTGTTGAAATATTCATTAGATACAATTTTCAAAATGTAACATGGAACTTAAATAACAATAGAACACAAGTTAATGGTCACAGTTGGATGATGAAAATATTATTACGTATAAGGCGGTAGGTATAATACAAAAAGGTATGTACTGTGGTAATACCGAACAAAATGATAATATTCTATGCTTATAAATTACAATATAAATATAAAAAACAATAGCTTGTTGTCTAAATGTTACTGTTAGTTATATATAGCTTATAGATTTTGTTCAACTCGTAAAGCTATTATATTCGTTAAGAAAGAGTTTAAATCTATCGAATGGCAGTGATGTTCAAAAATGTGAAATTTCTCAATAGGGAATATGAATAGTTTTTTATTAGCTTTACGGAAAGTACTTAATAAGCTGGAAATTATTGTCCCTGCAAAGGCATATCTACGTTCAGCCGTTGACGAAATACAGTCATCACAAAGGTTGGAGAAGATTAAAAAAGCCCTTAACTAAAAATGTCTATTAATTTTGTTCGTCTTCTTATCGACTGTATTAATTATAGTCGAATCGATGAGAAGACAAACCACCAAGTAAGGATCGACGCTCATCGCGGAGAATGGAGCGTTATCATTTAGAGATAATTTCAGAGTACAGCAAAATAATTTGTACGTGGATACGTAAAAAATATTATGCTGCATATTCACGTGGAAAACTACGCGGATACCATGATACAGCCACACCACGTACCTAAGGTTGCCAGGTCGCCAAACCTAATAGCTGGACAGACCAGCCAGGTTGGCCGGACATTTGGGTAAATAGACCGAACACTCTACATTCTTGAGTTTTTTGTCTCAGCATTAACAAAAAAAAATGGGACGTCGCGGGTCACAACCGCAGCTGAAAACGTATGGAGCTTAATACAAAATTAAGATTAGAACGGTAATTTTCGTTTTTCAATTAAAGCAAATAAATCGTTGTTGTTTTAGTCCATTTCAGTCCTGTAACCATCCTGTTACATTTTCACTTAGCAACTGATTTCTATACTTTTTACATTTTACGGTCCATATTTATGTTGCTTTTTAGAAAACATACGACTTTATCTGATTTAAAATAAATGCATATTCCCTATTCCTCATAACAACAGATTTAATGTCGGTATATAATGTCTAAAAATCTAAATTATTTAATTTATGTAATCCAATTGTTTAAAACAAAGATATTATGTTTGAAAGTAATTAATATAATAAATACCTTTGCATATAGGAATTTATGTTTACAACTTTACACAACGAGATCATACATAAAGTCTGAAGTATTTGATTTAATTATGTACGCTTATGCACCAATTACGACACATAAAAGATGCTATTGGCAAGTATAAAATGGGCCTAAACAATGTCTGTGAACATATTTAATTGTTTCTTCGAATATATAACTCGGAGTGGTCCTGCGCAATATATACGAAATTTTGTTTATTATAGAAGTATAGAATATTGCTTTGTACTTTGTTTTAGCACTTTATGTTTAAATCAATTGGACGCATGTGTATATGAATTTGAGCAAACGGGAGAAATTGTAAACATTTAAAAAAAATCGAATACAAATAATCGTATTTTTAGTTAACAAAGGCGGAGTTATAAAAGTGTTAAGACTTAAGTACCATTACCTACTTACAATATACGGCAATCCATAACGTCGATAATTCGCGGGCTTCAAGCCAGAGGGGCGTATAAACAAAAATGCGATTTTCTTTTATTACGTCAATAATTTCTAAGTTTATTGATACACCACCTCTGTTTTTTATAACTGTAGGTAAATTATTTTAGAAGATAATGAAAAAAACAGAGGTGGTGTATCGATAAACTTAGAAATGATTGATTTAATAAAAAAAGTAGCATTTTTTTATACGCCCCTCTGGCTTGAAGCCCGCGATATGCTTACGGTTCGACACAAATCGATGTAATAATAATAATTAACATAAATGTCTTTTGACTGAGCCGGCGTTCAATGTCCTATCAAGTACTTGCAACTTACAATAATGTCATGACGCGTCGTACAAAAGTCTATAATCGACAATCGAACATACAAAAACCATTCACTTGGACTAAATATCATTACCGTAATTGTTAGGTATCCTTACAACCGTTTCCCTGCCGACTTTGTCCGTGTCTACTAGCGATCCGGAGCTGTATTTCTTCGTCTTGGGTGCCAGGGGCGGCAGGTCGGAGCACGTGGAGGAGGTGTCGTCTCGGGCCAGCTTGAGGCTGGTGGCCAGGGAGCCGTTGGAGGCGTGCGGGGGCAGCAGGGGCGCGCGCTCGTCGCGCCGCCGCCCGCAGCTCCCGGCCTCAGACGCCGGCGCCGCCACCTCCGGACATCCGCCCATCTGGATCCAGTCTTGCAATCTGAAAATGTATGATAGAATTAGAACTTCGATGTTTCAATATGTTTAGTATATATTTTTTACATAACTTTCCTTTCCTAATGAAAAGCAGAAAACATTAAAAACTGCTTGTATATAATTAGTTGTAAGATACGTGACTGAAACGAAAACATTAGTATGAATTCCTGCACGCGAGTACGATCAAAACGAGATAGGCGTAGAATGAAAGCAAAAATAACATAACATGTACAGTGTACTATTAATTTTGTTCGTCTTCTTATCAACTGTATTAATTATGTTATAGTCGAATCGATGAGAAGACAAACCACCAAGTAAGGACAGCGACGCTCATCGTGAAGAATGAAGCGTATTCATTTAGAGATAATTTCAGAGTACAGCAAAATAATTTGTACGTGGATACATAAAAATTATTAAGTATTCACGTGGAAAACTCCGCGGTTTCCACGATACAGCCACACCACGTCAGGTCGCCAAACCTAATAGCTGGACAGACCATCCAGTTTGGCTTGACATTTGGGTAAAAAGGCCGAACACCCTACATTCTTATTTTGTCTCAGCATTAACAAAAAAAATATGATATAATGTTAATTAAATCAAATGCCTGTTAATTGGCATTGTTTCAAAAAATGTAAAAATCGTAATAAAATCCGGACAAGCCGAACACTGTCTATTTTTCCCGAACACGCAAACAAAAAGCCTAACTACTTCCAGCTTTATCCAGACGACTGGAAACCCTACACGTACCTATGAACTATCTCCTCGAAGTTGGGCCGTCGCTGCGGCACGTGCCGCCAGCAGTCCCGCATGAGCGCGTACATGGGCGGCGGGCACGAGGCCGGCGCGGCCAGCAGGTCGCCCGCGCGCACCATGGCGATCACCTCCTGGTTGCTGTACCTGGTGGACAGATATCATTTCAAAATGGCGCCTATGCAAATATAAAAGAAAATTTAACCAGAGTCCCTCTTACAATAACATTAATTAATTTAAAAACCCTGCTGGCTAATCTGGGGGCACGGTAGTGCCCCCATGCCAAGACGCCAAGCGAAGCGCAAGGGCACTACCAAACCACCTTTTCTCGAAGCGTTTCGTCGATTTTTTGAACCCTCATAACTTGGGTTTGGATTGTACCAGATAAATGAAACTTTCAGGATTTGTTCCCATCAGCGGTCTCATCAGCGCTCTCATGTAAAGTTTCGATTACCTACGTCTTATACTTTAGATTTTATTGATATCTAAAAACCCCTGATTCCGTCACTGACTCACTGATGATCAACAAAATTATATCGTACTTCCGGATGTTCTCGAAAGCTGAAATTTGTTACATAAGATTGTATTAGTACACAACCAACATAAAAATTCTCAAAATTGAAACTTTCATCTTCCAACCCCTGAAACAAGGGAGTTAAAGTTAATTATTTGTGAAAGCGCCATCTATCGCGTTATTATGAACTATGTAAGTTATATATCGTCATTAATCGCTTGGATTGTAAACTAATTGACGTAATATTGAAATAATTGTTTCTCAAATATTCTGTAGTAATTTCAACGGCAAATTTAACATAAAGGTAACATTCTATTTTATTATGTTAAGAATTATTAGCGCCATCTATCGCGTTATTATGAACTATGTAAGTTATATATCGTCATTTATCGCTTGGATTATAAACTAATTGACGTAATATTGAAATAATTGTTTTCCAAATATTCTGTAGTAATTTCAACGGAAAATTTAACATAAAGGTAACATTCTATTTTATTATGTTAAGAATTATTAGCGCCATCTATCGCGTTATTATGAACTATGTAAGTTATATATCGTCATTTATCGTTTGGATTATAAACTAATTGACGTAATATTGAAATAATTGTTTCCCAAATATTCTATAGTAATTTCAACGGAAAATTTAACAGAAAGGTAACATTCTATTTTATTATGTTAAGAATTATTAGCGCCATCTATCGCGTTATTATGAACTATGTAAGTTATATATCGTCATTTATCGCTTGGATTATAAACTAATTGACGTAATATTGAAATAATTGTTTCCCAAATATTCTGTAGTAATTTCAACGGCAAATTTAACATAAAGGTAACATTCTATTTTATTATGTTAAGAATTATTAGCGCCATCTATCGCGTTATTATGAACTATGTAAGTTATATATCGTCATTTATCGCTTGGATTATAAACTAATTGACGTAATATTGAAATAATTGTTTCCCAAATATTCTGTAGTAATTTCAACGGAAAATTTAACATAAAGGTAACATTCTATTTTATTATGTTAAGAATTAATAGCGCCATCTATCGCGTTATTATGAACTATGTAAGTTATATATCGTCATTTATCGCTTGGATTGTAAACTAATTGACGTAATATTGAAATAATTGTTTCCCAAATATTCTGTATTAATTTCAACGGAAAATTTAACATACAAAGGTATAGTGCGATTCAAATGAGAATAGGATCGAGTCGGCGCCATATTGTGACGTCATAGCTGTCAATTTTACCCAATTAGGTAGGGTGGGCAAAAAAAGTTTATTTTCTTTTAATAAAATTTATTAACAAAATTGAGTGAAAAAAATTTAATCTGAATCTAGCTCTTCAATTCCGCTCATCTCTGTATTACTGCCCGAGTAGTCATCGTCAACGTCATCACTGTCATCATCACTGCTTTCCGCTATAAGATAAAATGTGGATCATTGTAGAATTTTAAAATTTATTCCACCAACTGTTATTTAAAATAAATATGTGCTTTAAGTTACCTGTATTTATAATAAAACTAAAGTCATCATCGTCTTCGAATATTTCTGTTTGCCAGTAACTACTCATTTTCTATACGTTTTACGTGATTTATTTCTTTCTTCCAATCGTCGCTCGTAATAGAAGCAATTGCTTCTAGCGTCAAACTCTCAATTTGGCTTTCTAATTGTGTAACATTTTTGTCTGCCACCCTACTCTTAATTAGTTCGTCATTTTGCAGTGTTTGTAAAATGTTAAGATAAATTTCACGAGTCAAAATTATATTTCCTTCAGGTTCTGAGAGGATGCCTGCTGCATATTTTAATTGTTCTATTAATTCTAAATTGTGATGTTTCTCGTTCTCAAAGTATTTGTCTACATTGCAGACAATCTCTCGAGCTCTCCCATGTAACACAGCGCCTCGTTTACTCATTTTCGAGCAAATGAGTATGACAATAACAAAAACAATATAAGTTGCCTTGCACCAACAATGAAAAAACAAAACGTTAATTTATTATTTAAAAACGAATTATGAATATGTATTTTAATTAAATGTTTAGATAATTTACCGTTATTTTTTTTTATTTTTTTTTTCTTCCTTTTTGGCAGCTTGACACAAGGGATGCGTATGTTGTGCCACAGACAAGTAAAAAGGTTAGGAATCGGCGGAAGGATTTAAAAGATATAAATGTACGGAATTTGGAAAAAAGTTAATTAGAATAGTTTGATAAGAAATAAAATTCTACATAAAATAAAATTAATTATTATATACATCTTAAAATGTAGGAGGAAAGGAAAAATTAAATATGGATATTATTTATAGTTAAGTAATTCGATAAACAATTATATACAAATTTATTATTTGAGCTAAGTAGAATATTTACAGAAGTAGGAAATGGAATAGGAATTAATGATAGGTTATGATATAGATGGGAATGATCATGGAGGGGGCAAGACAAAATAATGTGGTCTAAATCGCCAACTTCTCCACAATCGCATAAAACGTCGCTTCGTATTCCAATTCTCATAAGATGCGTTGGAATGCACAGATGACCCAGTCTCATTCTAATTAATGAAGTTGTTACGTTTTTGGAAAGTAAAATTTTTGAAAACCAAGGCTTAGTTGGAATCACTGGTTGAATTTTTCGATACTGTAATCCTTTAGTTTGACTGCTCAAGGTCCATGACTCATTCCATGATTTCAGAAGCGAGCTCCGGGCAAGAGCAGCCAAATCATGCGCGAAATTATTATAGGGGAACACATCGCCACTGAAAACTGCATCCTTCGCCAATTTGTCGGCCAACTCATTGCCAACAATGCCACAATGGCTAGGGATCCAAATAAATGTTACAGAACAACCCTTTAATTTACATTTATACAGAAGATTTCTGACCTGAATAGTGACTGGGAAACAATTTTTAGATTTGAACGGAAATTTACTAAGAGATTGTAGAGCGCTTAAAGAATCTGAAAATATTAATGCCTTCTCAAGCCTACCGAGTAGAATATACTCAACAGCCTTAAAAAGGCCATAACATTCTCCCGTAAACACGGATGTTTCAGGAGGAAATTTCACTTTTTGCACAATATTATATTGTAAGTGGAAGATGCCTACTCCCACACAACTGTCTGTAGTGTTCTTAGACGCATCTGTATATATATGGTGCCATCCCACCCAATTATTATTTGTAATATATTTAAATATATTATTTGCAAAATGCTTATCAGTTTTCTTTACGCCAATGTCATATCGAATATCTGGTACAAGTGTTAACGCTTCATAAGAGGAATCAAATAGTGGGAAAGATGGAGAACGGAAAATGGGAGCATCTAGTGTTAAGAATTTACGGTAACTAGTTATAAGAGAGGGATTAGATTTATGGTGCCAATATTTATTGTTACTATAACAAAGATGAAATAAAATTTTAAGTTTTGGAATTAACGGATGATTTTGGGATTGGTAACAGCGAACAAAAAAATTATCTGCCAAATATTGTCGACGGAGTAGAAGAGGTGGTTCACAACATTCCAGCTGAAGTGCATTTATCGGAGATGATCTCATTGCTCCGCAAATTATACGCAAAGCTTTAGCTTGTATTTTATCTAACTTCTGTAAACCACTTAAGTTACACGGATCTAAAAGAAAAGTCCCATAATCTATTACACTTCTTATAATGGCATTATAAATTAATTTCATTGTAAATGGGTGTGATCCCCACCAAACGCCAGATAGACTTCTTATCATGTTTAAAAGTCGCTCACATTTTGAAGAAACGTAATCGTTGTGAGCATTGCCATTTAATTTTGAATCCAAATATAGCCCTAAAAATTTCACGTTCTCTTTTGCAGGAATAAGTATTCCATCATAAAAAACTCGAACAGGAGAAGGCATACGCATTCTGGTAAATAAAACGATGGTGCTTTTATTGACCGACAGATCCAAGCCATTCTTGTCCATCCAAGATTTTAATTTTTCTAATGAATTGGTCAGATCTCTACATGCGTTATTTATAGAATTATTACTTATATAAAGGACCAGGTCATCGGCGTATTGTAATATATTTATCAAATTTAAGTCTAAACATTTTTCTAAATCAGCTGTGTATATATCGTAAAGCAGGGGACTTAAAACAGATCCCTGAGGTATGCCTCTTCGAATAACTCTAGTTTCCGTAGATTTGTCTAAAAGTAAAACTATAATTCTTTCTAATAATATATTAATAATAAAATTTACTAAAATTAACGGCACTCCTAAATGAATTAACTTTTCTTCTAAAATACTTATAATAACATTATCATATGCAGAATTTATGTCCAAAAAAGAAGCAACAATAGATTTATTTTCTGTAAAAGCTATTCGTATATCTGTGGTTAATATGGCAATGTTGTCTATGGTCCCTCTGCCTTTGCGAAACCCAAATTGTGTATTTGATAGGAGGTTATGTTTTTCAACAAACCATTCCAACCTGTTTTTAGCTAAATGTTCAGCAATTTTTATTAATACGGAAGATAATATTATTGGACGATAAGATGAAACTAAAGATGGGGGCTTGTTGGGTTTTAATATAGGAATAACTTTTTGTAATCTCCATGAACTAGGTATATTACCTGTTATTAAAATTTGGTTAATTATGCTAAGGTAGTACATCAAAATATCATCATTAGCATGTTGAAAGAAAGAATATGGAATGCTATCTAGTCCGGGTGAAGAATCTTTTAAGTTTGCTACTACCCCTTTTAATTCTTCTATAGTAAAAAGCGAATTTAAGTCTTGAAAGCTAACATTTTGTACTGAAGAAGGGGGTTTATGGGAAATTGTGGGTGGAGCTAAATTATCAAGAAATTTGCAGGCCAAAGAGTCAGGTATAGGATGGAAAGGAGCTTTAAATGCAGATCTATATCGTCTAATGTTCTTCCACACTACAGTAGGGTGGACATCCGGACTTAAAGATAAACAGAAATTTCTCCAACTTAATAATTTTTTTCTCCTAAATAATTTCTTGGTATCTTTAACGCAATCAAGATATAGTTGGTAATTGGCTATATTTGGATTTGTATTATATTGTCGTTCACATTTCTTTCTAGTCCTTATAGCAACTGTGCATTCTTGATCCCACCAAGGTGGAGATGGAGTATGAGAGGAATATATTTTTTTTGGAAAAGTTTCATCAGCTGCTTTTATAAATATAGAAGCTAATGCATCTGCACATACAGATGGGTTTTCAGATGTTATATTGGGAAGAAATGACAGTTGATTTGTAAGTGAATTTTTAAAATTATCCCAATCTGAATTATTGTTAAGGCGATATTTCATCGATGGCAATTGATTATGTAATCCATTTCTATTTTTCCCTGGAAATGATAAGATAATAGGAAAATGATCGCTTCCATAAGTTGACTCTAAAGCATACCAGTGAAAAATAGGTGAGAGATTTGGTGAACATATTGATATGTCTGGTGCACTACAACCTTCATGAGGAGCGGTGCGACGTGTAGGATGACCAGAATTCAGAATGCACAATTTGTGATAATCTATTAAGTCTAATAATTCATAACCCCATTGATTGTCTTTGTAACTTCCCCATGACTGATGCTGTGCGTTGAAATCGCCTAGTATTACCATTGGTTGAGGTAATTGACTAATAATAACTTTAATTTCAGAGAAAATACTATATGAAGGATGAGGTATATACAGTGAAACAAAACAAATATTATTTACAGATGCAGCTATGATTGAAAAATCAGAATGATGAGAAGGAAGAGGAAAATGATGAAATGATTGATGATGTTTGATGAGCAAGGCTGTACCACCATACCCATCAGATCTATCTTCCCTAAGACATGTATAACCTGAAATTCTAAAAAGAGATTCCGGCTTAAGCCATGTCTCTTGTAAGGCAAGAATAGTAGGTTTAAATTTATTAATTAGGTATATAATTTCATGTTTTTTACTTATTACACTGCGGCAATTCCATTGGATTATGTTGTCCATTATTGGATGAGGTTTTTATATTAGATTCATTATTATATAAGGCTACGTTGGACGGTGATAAACTAGATAATGTTGCCACAGTGTAATAAAGAGATACAGTGGTCCAACGCGTTTGAAGTCGCGCGAAATGCCGCTTTTGTGTAGGTATTCGTCATTGCTGCAGGGTTGTCACAATAATGTGTTTTATTATAATCTGTTCTACATTTTGTGTAGGTATTCGTAGTATGTGTATGTAGAGTACTAGGAATAAAACAAAAAAAAATATAGAAGTATTAATGAAGAGTTTTGTTATAAAAAATACAAATGCGTATACAAAAGCTCAGGGTTAGCATGATATATATCAATTGATATTTATGCTTGATATATTATATCAAAATTGATATTTATATTTAAAAATGTAAAAGAATGTTTTAAATGTAAAAAATCTTACATCAACACAGGTCTTATTTTCCGAGAGTTTCACAAGCCTAGGTCATCAAAAACTTGCTATTTGACACGACATTAACTAATCATAGCCGTCGACGCGGCTTGTAACGGCATATGACACCCACGTGACCCCCTGTTTTTCGGAAGAAAATTCTTTGTTTGTTATTATACTATTGTTATACCATTTATACCATGTGTCAAATTAATTCGACTGATAAAATTAATACACTTTTTTTCTTCTGGTTATAAACAAAAGTCATTTTATGGTTTTATGGTTTATTTAAATTGATACTCAAAAGTATCTATCGTTGATTTTTAATTGATTTGAAAACTTTTAATATCAATAATAAATAAATGAGTTTAATTTTACTTCCCTATCTTCAAATTATCAGACATACAAATTATTTCGATTCAACTATTACGAAAAAACATATCAGAGTACCTATGAGATTTGTATGTAATTTTGAAAATATCAAAAAATCAAAAATATCGGATATATATCAAAGATTGATTGATATTTGTTATAAATATCGGATATTTACGAACCCTGCAAAAGCCACAAATGAGAAACTGAAAGGTATTTTCGACATTTGGATTTACTAGTTTTTAGATTGCGATTGTTGAATTTGACGATGTAGTTAGTAAATTCTCATACGTAGATACAATTTTATTAAAAATTCTGACGGGAAACAGGCGCATGGTTTTGTATTAAAATTAATCTTCTTTAGCTGTTCATATAATTGACCATTGTAAATAAGTACATCAACTCAAACGAAACACTGTCGCAAACCACTTAAAACAATCAAATTAAAAAGCGTCAACCCCGACTGACTTGTCCCAAGCGAGTGTATGGCAGCTTGGGCTCGCTACCGCCCCTCTCTCACCCCGCACGCCCCGCACGATTGCTCTGTCTAGACGTGTCCGTTGGACGACTGTAGGTAATAGTTCTATAGGCTGTGATGTTGCTATCAAATTATTTAACGCTAAAATTGTTTCTTGAATAGAACTAACATCAAGATTAGGTACTGGATAAGCTGACCCATTATTACCTATTGGAGGATTATAATCTTTTATTAAATTACTATGAGCTTGTCGATCATATCCATTCTCTTGTCTCCGTGGAGATTTAGGTTGTTTAAACACAGTTTTCTTGTATGACCTTTGTACTGAGTTAACACTATTTTTAATATTATTATTGTTAAAAAAATTTGATTTTTGCATATTTACAGGTGATGACGAAAAATTTGAAGACATTAAAACGTCTGAATACAATTTGGAAATAGTGGGGTGAAGTTTAGAAGCTTCTGAATAAGACAGACAATTATTGGCCATTGACTCTTTAATGGATTTTTGGCGTTGAAATTCTGGGCACTTTTTGTCAGTTGCTATGTGTGAACCTTGGCAGATACAACAGAAAATTGACTCCTCCTCAACTGAACAACTATCTCCGGCATGCCCCTGGCCACACCTAAAACATCTAGGAGTGGATCGACATTGATTTTTTACATGTCCATATCTACAGCAGTTATAACATTGTATGGTAGGAAATATATATAAATCTACAGGAAGCGCATTGTAACACATGTACACTCTCTTTGGCAGTGTTTGACCGTCAAATGTTATCACTACAGACTCTGTATTATTAAACTGTGCTGTTCCATTTACAATTATTTTTTTCTTTAGTCTCCTAATTTTTAAAATCTCCCCACAACCAAATGGTACAGTAATGTTATTAATTATGTCATCATCAGACCAGTCAGCTGGTATACCTCTTACTAATCCTATTCTGCTCACTTGGAAGGATGGGATGAAAGATTTGAATTGATCCGAGTTAAATTGTGGATTATTTATAAAATTGTTAGCGTCGCTATATACAGAAAAAGCTATTGATAACCTGTTTCTACCTATTTTTTTAATGCTACCATTAACGAGATTCTGAATATTGTTTTTCTTTAAATAGTGGCCGAAAACTATAGGGTGAAAATTGATGTTCTCATTAGGTGATTTTATTACCTTTTGAACGTGGATAATGTAAGGAGAAGAATCTGTATCTTTGTACAGTATTCTACCAACCCGTAAATCTAAGCCTTGGTTTTTTTCGCTAGCGTTAGATAATTGTTGTGTTTCCGCTATTATATCCTGTTTAACGACAATATTGTTTTCGGTATCGCTAAGACACATACAGTTAATATCTGGTTTAGCCTTTTTTGGGTCTCTTTTAATTTTTTTCTGGCATTTCTTACAACGTTTCCTAGGAAGTGCTGGACGTTTGCGACTAGTAATTGTGCATGAGGCATCTGTGTCCATGCTCGAGTCATTAGATATAGTAACATAATGACCAACGGGGGGACCAGGTCCCCCCGGGTCTAGCTCCTCCATGGTCTTCTATATAAGTACAATTAAAAACTAAACTTACCGAAATAAAAATTATATACACTGAGAAAAAGGAAAAATATAACTACAACTAAACTATTTAATTAACTATTTACATACAAAAATTAATTTTAAAATTTTTTAAAGAAATACCGCGACCGCCTTTTTTAAGTTCCCGCGCTTTTTTTCATTTACCGTTATTATTTAAATTCGATGTAAGACTATTATTCCTCTTCTTTTATCTATGGCAATCGCAGTTGCAAAGGTTTTGCACCAATCTGCCAATGTCGAGTTTATAAATAATTATTTCGACTATTATTATTGGCAAATAAGTTTTTCTGCTGACCGTACTTTTCACGAGACATTTGACAGATAGAGGTCATTGACGTTCCTATTCTCATTTGAATCGCGTTATAACATTCTATTTTTATTGTTAAGAATTATTAGCGCCATCTATCGCGTTATTATGAACTATGTAAGTTATATATCGTCATTTATCGCTTGGATTATAAACTAATTGACGTAATATTAAAATAATTGTTTCCCGAATATTCTGTAGTAATTTCAACGGAAAATTGAACATACAAAGGTAACATTCTATTTTTATTGTTAAGAATTATGAGGTTAAGAAGTCTCATATAAACTTTTATCATTCAAACCCTTAAACTACAGGAAGGAAAATTGTATAACACGTCCACAAATTTAGCTAGAGGTCTGAAAATTGTTGTTGTTATTATTATTATTAGGGATTTGATAATAAAAATAAAATTTAATAATATAACCATGTACCTAACCCATTATTAACAATAAAAACACAATAAGTACTTTTAATCTAATATCGACATATTTTATTGTACTTGTTAATGTTACCTTTATGTTTTTCCGTTTAAATTACTAAAGAATATTTCTTCCATTCCTTGACATATTTAATGTTTGAAAAAATTGATTCTGAGGTGGCGTTCGAAGTTGGCCATTTCGTTATTATAAGAGAGTATAATAGAAAAACAGTCGGTTATAAATTTTTCTCCTTACGGCCAAGTGAATGAAGCGAAATGGCCAGGCCACATATATTGACTAAGGTGTAGAGTTTGTGAAGTTACGCTTGTAGAGTTAAGGCGTGTAGGGTAAGAAGCTTGGTTTTACATGAGATTTCATAACTTTTTGACAGTGCTAGTCATATGGTATCGTCTTGGCATAATTTTTTTACATGGAAATGTTTTTGGTGGGATACTTATAAAGTAAACCTATCTGTAGGTGAATAAAAAAAATTAAAAAAAAACATGAGCTTTCTTTTTATGTAATAAATATTATTTTTTATGACCTAAAAATATTTGCAAATTTTTGTGCTGTCTATGATATTCGCGCGTGGCATAGTACCAAACGAAGTATCATTTATCAAAATCGGCCCACACATTGTCTAAAAAGTGCTATAAAGGTACAAATCCACATAATTATGATACACATAGGCTGATAAACACATTACCCTCCATTGCGTCGCGTAGTTAGGTAATTAGGACAATGTCTATCGAACAAAATACATAGCATAAGCTGGAGTCTATCAAAAATACATCTATGCTTGAGATGCATAGCCCTCTATCTGGCGCAGTCCAACACAGTTCGCCGCGATGAGTGCAAGAGAGTGGAGGTGTCAAAGCTCTTCTCGACCCTCTCGAGTTTTCTCCAGCAAAGTACTAGAGTAGGCCGGCTGTAGATGTTTGTAAATATTTCACTGAAACAATGTAACTCACCCGTAGTACGGCTGTAGTCCGTAGCTATATATCTCCCACAGAACAACACCATATGACCAAATGTCACTTTCAGTTGTAAACTTTCCATAAAGAATTGACTCTGGTGGCATCCATCTTACAGGTAACAGACTTTTTGACTGTACCTAGAACGGGAGGGACATATTTTAGCATATTACATAAATATATTATGTATTTAATTAAAAATATAATTAAATTACAGTACTTACTCTGTAGTAATCTGAACTGTAGATGTCCCTTGAAAGACCAAAATCTGATATTTTTACTACAAAATCATCTGACACCAGACAATTTCTAGCAGCTAAATCACGATGGACGTAATGGTGTGAGGCAAGGTATTGCATGCCTGAGGCTATGTTGCAGGCTACATTCAACAGTCTCATGGCAGGGAGTCCCTTGCCCGACGGAGGTGCCCGGCCCATTAGGAACTCATGTAAATCTCCGCGCGCCATAAACTCAAACAACATACAAAGTGGCTCCTCCCTCAGAGCCACACCCACAATACACACAATATTTTCATGATTCAGTTCTGATATTAAGTCTATCTCCCTTCTGAAATCCGCCTTCGTTTTTGCCGACGCATTTTCTTTGAGTGCTTTAACTGCAACATATTGAGTCTCACCATTTTTCTTCAGTGCTCCTTTGTAAACTTTTCCGAAAGCTCCCTCACCTAACTCTTCCAGGAATTTTATTTGTGACAGGGAGTACTGCGGTATTCGTAAAATACCATTACCCCTAGTGCTTTGAGTTTGCAAATGTGGTTGATTTTCAGTATTTTGGTTTGAAAGAAGCTCATTCATTTCTATGGGAGAGTTAAGTCTGGAATTGCCATAAATATTTTTGTCAGCATTGGGCAAATTGATATCCCTAATGTTGGCTGCATTCCTTTTGTTTTGGTGTCTGTAGAAAAGGCACACTATGAATCCTATTATAGCACAGGTGAGGATCAGAAATATTCCAACAATGTATATCCAAATTTTGTGAGCACATTTGGGTATGTCACATAGTTTAGCTATTTTTCCATCATTGTCCACCACACACCACGGCTCTGATTTTATCCCACCGGGGTTTCTACAGTAGCTGTGTCGACCTGCTAATTCTGGATGCTCTGAAACTTTAACGTACATCTGTTTAGACCACTCTATACAAGGTGACCCATCACTCGTTACATTCACTCGGCCCAAGTAGCCACTTCCATTTTCCCAGTAACATTCATCATCGGAAACCATAATTGTGCCGATTCCAATCTTCAAGCAGTCGGCATCATTTTCTGGCAAGTCCTGGCACTCCTCTAGGGTGAGCTGCTGCCCAATGTGAGGGTGCCTCTTGGCAATGGCATACTCGGTTTGACAGAGTTCATTCTCAAGTATTTCACAGTCCTGTTTACACACTCTCCTCAAAACTGACGAATTGTAACGATAATTGAATATCTGCATTGAGATGTTTTTGTCAGGATTCTCTATTGCTTCTGATACATCACTAATATTGTTTAAAATTTTTTTGGCTTGAGTGAAAAAGAAATCATTTGTTTCAATGTGATGGCGACATATAGGGAATGTTGAGTAGCAGAGGCTCGGCAGGGCATAGTTTTCACAGTGTGAGCTTATATCATTAGAATATCTGGTGACCTGGAGAGCTCTCTTCAGTTTGTCTTCCAGAGCTGCTTGTGTAGTTTCATAGGGTATGTAAACAATCTGGCCCTGCAGAAATGAACTACAAACCATACCTGTGTACTCCTGACATAAGGGTTCCAGTTTTTTAGGTATCATTTTTTTCACTCCACGTTCCCCTGCTTTATCATCAATGGTAATACTTTCAGGCAAAAGGTTTGTTGTTGCCTTTATATCGATTGCGATGCTATTGTAACCATTCGGCAGGGAGGTTGTGAGAATGGGAAGATTGGGATTACTCTCTTCGACTATCAGTCTGGTTGTCATTTTCTTTTCGTATGATTGTTTTATAACACAAGTGTAATTTGCTGCATCGTCGAAATCGAGATTTTTAATTTTTAAATAGGTACCGATACTGCCATTGTCATTATCAACCTTTGTTGATATTTTTATTTGGTTGGTCTCATGTAATACCTTGTTGTCTTTGAGCCAGTACAACTTAAAACTCTTCAGGAGTGATTGTTGAATATGCCCGGGAGGAAACTCCTTGAGGGACGTTTCAATGCCTTCTTTGTTTTTTGTGTAGTGCACGACCTTTGTGAAGTTCATCATCGCCTCGCACTTGAGCCGCACATCTGACGCCACGGACTTCCTGACGACCGGCGGTAGAGGCTTAGCAAAATATATATCCAGCTTTATATTCCATTCAGATGACGAATTTGATTTCATAGAAGTGAAAGTATCACTTTTGTTTACGAACGACTGATGGCATTTGTCGAGTATTGAGAAAAAAATTAATATATATAGATACTCCATTGTAAACACTCTCTATTTTAGTACACTTCACTTGTAATTAACAACGACCTGTATTTATTACATTATCGTAGCAAATCTTATCAAAATTAACATCAAACACCCAATTTCACGAAACTGTTTTCTACCTTAACATGAATAAAAAATGCACATCCAGTACTTGATATAAGCTTACGTTTTTCATAGCTATTATTTACATAAATTCGACTATCAACCACATAACTAAGGAAATTATCAATTAATATTTCTAATAAGTTTGATCGCCATTCTCGTTCAATCTTGGTTCATCACCTTCTTCTCCTTCACAGAAACCTTCTTCTCCTTTTTCGTTACTTTGAAAAATGATTTAAGCTTTGAACTCGTCTCTGTCGGTTTTCTTTCTCTATAAAAAAGTGATTCAGTTTACAGCTAAGCAGGCAACGGGCAACCCTAGAACCGGAAGAGATAACGTTGACACCTGTTTTTGACTTGTTTTTGACCATCTATAATCTTTTACTGAATAGTCAATAGTCTATGGTTTATGTGCGGTAGCCGGTAAACACAAGATTACGTAGGTTATAAATTCTCTTTAAATAATTGGCCTTTGGTTCTCTATTTAAGTACGAGATACGCACTTTTGTTTCGTATATCTTCCAAATTCATAATTCTCATTAACTATGCCAAAAAATAAGAAAAAGCAAGAATAGATATACGGATTTCTCCGTATTTATACGGATTTTCGATGTGCTATACAGATTAGACGCGGATACGGATTTTTGTACGGAATTTTAACAGAAGCCCAATTCTCTTATCTATTTTCGATATTAATCCCGTTTCGGTCCACGCGCTGACTCCTTACAGCACCAGGACAGCCTAAAACGGGATTTATTAACCGATAGTATTTACGAGAATTACCCCTAGCATAAATCTAACCAACATTTATTAAATGTCTGTGTTTTTCATTGCATATGTATACCTACTGTAAATTCACAATCATCATATTATTTATTTCCTTGTCCTTTATATTAATACAAGTTTTCATTAATCATACAGATTTTATACAGATTTCTTGCAAAATAGGCATTTACTATACAGATTTTATACAGATTTCTTGCAAAATGGGCATACAGATTTTATACAGATTTTAACGGTTTACTATACGGATAAATTGTGCAAAGCACCTGGCAACACTGGAATAGTCTATGGTTTATGTGCGGTAGCCGGTAAACACAAGATTACGTAGGTTATAAATTCTCTTTAAATAATTGGCCTTTGGTTCTCTATTTAAGTACGAGATACGCACTTTTGTTTCGTATATCTTCCAAATTCATAATTCTCATTAACTATGCCAAAAAATAAGAAAAAGCAAGAAGCTTCAAGCAGCAGTGACAGTGATGAAGGTCCAACTGATGTATGTTCTTTATTATTATTCCATATTATTAGCCTATTTTTATCTTTATTATCTAAAAAGCGCTTTATAATTGTAGTGGTGATTTGATAACATTAGGAACATTAGTACTATTGCCGGTAACCTAACTTATGCGTAGGCAGTAGACGATGTCTATCTAAACGTTTAAAATTCTGAATAATATTGAACTACGCGTACAGCAGCATAATTAAGAATCCTGGCTTAATAAAACCGATTTAAGCTGCGCGTCTACTGGATCGGAATCGGAGCGTACGCAGCGTACGGATTTGTTGCTTTGTATTGATTTCTATGGTACTGTCCACTGGATCGGCATTTCTGCGCCTGAGACCGGTATTTATGCCGATGACGTCATCCGCAGTTTTAGAATATAGTGAAGTTCAAAAAACTTTTTTCGTTTCATATGAATGTACCCAAAAAATCTATTTTCATCCTCTAAGGTAAAAATTTAGGACCATGCCCCTCGTCATTATCCGTTACTACCGCATTCAGGCTACGATGGACTAAAAATAACTAAATTGCCGATAATGAATCCGTATGCAGTGGAAGCACCCCATCGGCATTTTAGACTAGTCAACAAGTTCAAAAACGTGTTAAATAGAAATAAAGCTCTTAAAAATATGTGCGATAGCTCATTCGATTCGGAATGACGTCTAGAAAAATGTTTTTAAGGGTTTATTAGCACATAAAAAATTGCGATTGTTATTAACAAAATAAGATAAAAAAAAAAGGTATTTACTTTTTCGTTAATAACTTCTAAAATAATGATATTTAAGGAATTTTGAAAAATTCTGAAAGAGGAGGAAATTTCCAATAAAAAAGTCCCAACTCCCGGAACTCTATCTCTATTATTTACAGGGTTCGAAAATATCCGATATTTATTATAAATATCAAAATATTGGATATTTTTGATATATATCCGATATATTATATCCAAAATGTTGATATATATCCATTTCGTATGAAAGCCATATTATTATTTTATTGTATTATTTATGTATACTAATTGCATAATATGTGTTACATTATAAACATAATTAATTATTTAAAAAAAAATACGGATTGCACTCCGGGAGTGCCGTCAGAAGTAAAAACTTGAATATTAACGTTGTGCATTTTTGATATTTTGGAATGGTTAGGGAATAATTTTGCACGAATTGCTTTAATTAATTATCAGTATAAAAGGCCTATCATTTATTTGGTAAAATACAAAATCCATTTATTGCGCTATCCTACACAAACAACATGACAATTGATATTACATTAAAAATTGAACACTTCAGATTTTTGATATATATCAATTTGGAATCTGTTGAAGCCAAAATGTAGGGCTCGTTTTCCCGATTCTAATGATACCTCAATCGAGGGGTCTGGGGGTTAGGAAGGCTTAGTTATGGCTCGAGGGGATTTTTGCTTGGAGGGGAGGGGCGGGGAGGGAGGTTTCGTGGGATCAAAAAAAAATTTTTTTAGTAATATCTTATTATTGCTGTTTTTGCATCTAATATAGGTATTAACATTGTAAAAAAAATTTAACGTCATTTGTTAAGAAATTGTTTATAAACAAATAGACTATTTTGGGATTTTTTCAAATTTTTTTTTTACCATCTTATTGCATAGGTGAAATGATGATTAAAAAAAATTTTTTCTTAAATAAATTTTTCTATTGTTTATAATCGTTTTTTTTATATTTCAATTGTTTAAATAATTAGTTAAGAAATTATTTTGTTCTTAAAAATCATCATCGACCCTTTTCAATGGATTAAATTTCATTGTTTATTAACTTAACAATTTGTTATAAACAAATAATATTTACCGTTATATTTTTTTTCGAAAAATTCAAAAATTTACAAAAAACAACTATATATACAGCGTGTCCCGACACCTATATCGGAGCCTTTAGTGGTAAAAAATATGGAACTTTTTATCGACAAATTGCCCCTCAAAATTTATTTTTCTCTCACGTTTGTAAAATGGCAGCCATTTTATTTTTTGATTACCAAGATTCGGGCTCTCGTACTAATTCGACCACCACTACTCATGTAAATGTCCTAGGAACATAAAAAAGGTCTCATTTGATAACTTAACATGTGGACACAATATAACAAAGTATAAAAATTTTTTTTTTTGTATTTTTTTGTATTTTTTACAAAAAAAAAAAATGACCATAATGACCGCGCGGAGCCCTATTTTCAGCGTTAAAAAAAATTATAAATAATAGAGATAGAGTTCCGGGAGTTGGGACTTTTTTATTGGAAATTTCCTCCTCTTCCAGAATCTTTTTTCAAAATTCCTTAAATATCATTATTTTAGAAGTTATTAACGAAAAACTAAATACCTTTTTTTTATCTTATTTTGTTAATAACAATCGCAATTTTTTATGTGCTAATAAACCCTTAAAAAACATTTTTCTAGACGTCATTCCGAATCGAATGAGCTATCGCACATATTTTTAAGAGCTTTATTTCTATTTAACACGTTTTTGAACTTGTTGACTAATCTATTTCGTAAATGACGACACTTCGTACCTTGTGTACGCTCCGATTCCGATCCAGTGGACGCGCAGCTTTAATCTACATGTACACTTGCTTTTGTTGCAGAGAAATCCTCCACCAGAAAAAAAAGCAAAGACTGGAGGTTCCAGAACTGATGACAAGGAACCAACTTGGGTGTTGCAGAAAAATAAATTGGTTAAAGTTCGAGAATTTAAAGGAAAAGTTTATATTGATATAAGAGAATTTTATGAAAAGAACGGTGAATTGTTGCCTGGCAAGAAAGGAATAAGTCTTACGCCAGATTTGTGGCGAAAGCTGTTGTCACTGGGGGATGAAATCAATGAAACTGTTAGTTCCTTATGTTAAGATGGAAATGGTCCACTTTGTTTATGAATTTAATATATTTTGTGATCAGTAACATGATTATTTACTTTCGCATTTAGGGTCAATGTCTTCTTTTCCTGTGTAAATTTTTGTCAATTATTTAATAACTAGGATCTACTGTAAGGCTTCGACAAAATCCAGATAAAACTTGAGCTTTTTCAATACATTTATTACCAGTTTAAAAACAGAAACAAACAGTCTATGTGATATTTAACAACAAAGAATACACATAATAACTGGAATAATAAAAATGAGCAAATATTGTATTAAAAATAAATGCAATGCAATATAATATTAGCCGACAGTAAAATTATATAAAATTAAAATTACCTAAAATTTGTAACTAATCTACAAAATATTGCCAAAAAATCTTTAATAAAATGAGGTCACCTGTTCCTAGATAATAATTGTATAAGTTACAATAGGTAAACTGTAAAGTTTAAAAATATGAAGTTAAAAATTGATAAAGATAATCAAACTTTTATTAATATGGTATTCTAAAGATATTCTTTGGTTTAGTTCATAGATGCTTCACTGGTATAAAACTCGATTTCATAAGTATCTCACAAAATATGATTGCAATTTATAAAATAACTAAGTTCTAATGAGAAATAACAATTTGATCACACTAGTATTTTGTTGGTTCGAAACTAGTAGAGCAGCTACATCATAGTATGTAGTCAAATTCACGAGACAAAAATAATTCGTCGTATTGGAGGTGAACTGATCTAACCCACCAGACCATATTATATATTTTATAGAAGTGAAGAAATCGAAGCAGATTAGGAGTTTCTTCCTTCGTAAAAAGTATTATATAGAATCAGATAGCTTTCCTTCACAATTCAGAGAAAAAACGGTTTGAGATGGAATATCACTTAGATCTTTTCACTAGGCAAAATTTTGGTATTTTCTGAACTAAAATGTGTTAATAGTTCTATTTACTGAAAAGTGTGGCTTAGCTCTGTTCACCACTAATACGACGATATATAAAATGTAAACAAACATTAAGGGGTTTGCAGTCTTGAACCAAATTGAAAAAAATAATGTCTTAAAAAATAATATATTTAACTTGTTGGGGTTATAACAACCTGAACAAGTTAAATTGCCATAATACATAATTTTGACACAAAATATCTCAGCTTGATAAATATTGCATAGATTTAGCTATTAGCAAGAAAAGAAATGTATATCGGTTTTCATCCCACATGCTAACAATTATTATATCAGTGCAATAAAGTCTTAATTCCAACGTCGTATTTAAAGCTGACCAAGATGACCAAAACAGACAAGTGAAAAGACATGGATGCTTTCTCTTTCACTCTTTATGACTTTAAAAATGTTTTGTTCTCTTTAAAGCCACTTTCAGCTTCTTTCCATGCAGCTTTCCATGTGTATTCTTCCAAGCATAATTATAATAAGCTACTTTGGGTTATTTTTATTTACAACTCTTCATACAAGTGATCATTGTTTACATAAATTATTCTCTCTCGTGGTTTTTTCAGCTTTAAGACAGGATACAATAATATTGGCATTTCAATCTGGATGAAAGGGATTAGTCTTTAATCATACATTTTTGCAGGTAGAGATTCAATTTGATAAAACAAAGATACTAGCTGGAAATTTCAGTTTTCCTATTTTATTTTCATGCTTTCAATACTTATAACTCCTACAATACCTTTGTCATGGTACAAGAAATATATAATCCTAATACGCACTAACTACCAAACAATCGACACACTCATGTTGGACCTATAAATTTCCTATTCACAAAAGATAATGGCAGAATTGACAAATTCATACACTCAGATTTTTTCTTTCAATATCCACATTGTCATTTTTTTATATTTTAATACACAACTTCGTAGTTTTTTTTTTCTAATATAATAGTAATAACATACAGCTTTTATCTACAGAGATTACTTCTTTGGTTAAATAAAAATGATATACTCAAATTAGTTATAATAAATAAGAAATATTCTTTAAAAAATAACATTTGGTGACGAAAAATAATAAAACTATAATAAAATAACTAACAGTGCATATGTAACAAGTTGACACAAACGTGAGATTTAAAAACGAGTGATACACAATCACATTTAGATCTACAATAATATTAGTTATAATATGACCAGATAGAATTAAGACTATTTTAACATCTATACCTTTGGCTTGATTCTGAAACAAGATATCTTAAAGTGTTGACACATTTCTTGTACCTGGAACAAATGATACTCATTGTAAAATTAACAAATGAAAATATTATGTAGGTACTTATAGCTATGAATAAATACAGTACATGTAGTTAAATTTCTAATTGGTATTACAGTAGAGCATTGTTACTTCGGTGCATGCTGTAATTTGGGGAAGCGGTAGCGGCAGGGTCTAGTCAATATAATATGTCTGTGCTCTGCGATCTAGTGGTTGGAGCAGTGGCGTAGCGTGGGTGTCTGCCGCCCGGGGCGGACGTCAATTTTGCCGCCCCCTTGCTAGGGTTTTGCCGCCCCCTTACTTAGGTTTTGCCGCCCCCTTACTGGGTTGGAGAATAATAAAAAATGTTTCCAAGTCTGATCACCTGATTGTCTGACACGAAAGATGACCCATTCGTCGGATGGGCATGTAAAAAGTCGGACCTGCGCCTGATCTCTCGTAAGTCGTGTCGGTTATCCGTCCTACTGGATTATGAGAGTAACGGAAGAGAGAGTGCTCTTGTGTACTACGCACACTATAAAATTACTCCTGCGTAACTGGCTTGGTTTCAATGAAACCGGCCACCGTCACTGAAATCGGTGCGGCGGATTATTATTACTACGTATTCTACAGTCGACGTACCAGCAGCGTGCCGTAGCGGCAGTGCGCGAGCGTGGCGAAAGGGGCCCGCACGCAGCGCGACGCACACGCCCACCGTGTATACGCACACGAGCGCGTTCACGGCCTCGCACCGCGTGTCGTTTATATGTGCGACTAGCGCACGTTATTGTACTAATACTTATAGTAGACGTACCAGCAGCGTGCCGTAGCGGCAGTGCGCGAGCGTGGCGGCGGCCGTGAGGGTCGCCAGCACCGCGAGCTCGGCGGTGGGGCCCGCACGCAGCGCGACGCACACGCCCACCGCGTACACGCACACGAGCGCGTTCACGGCCTCGCACCGCGTGTCGCTCATCTGCGCGACTATCAGCCGGCACTGCGAGGGATTATAATATTATTGTTATATATTAAGATATTAGTGTTAAATTGTGGTTACACATTGCGAAATTACTCTTGAGTGTTCAACATGCTTCTACAGATGTATTATCACGGCCTCGAGATCCGAGATCGAGAGAAACCCGGTGAGAAATAGTATTTGCGTTGTGTATGGCCGATTAAGGCCCAAGGGGCGTGTAAGAGGGAGGGCTCTTAAGGCCGGCAAAGGCACTTGTTATTGAGGGTGTCGCGGACCGTGGTAATTGCGATCTGTCTGGTCATTTCCCATATTGGTACCATAAATAATTAGTGTGTACCGATGACCTCTATGGCTCAGTGGTTAGCGTATTGGCGCTCAAGTTGGAGGTGGCGGGTTCGAATCCCGCCAAGGGAACAAAAAGGTTTTCTGTTCTTGGGTCATGGTCCCATGACCATACACATATTTACACATCCATATGTGTAAATATGTGTATAATATAATTAAAATCTTAAACATAAGTTTACTGTGAATAGTATTAAATATATTTCCGTTGTCTTACTACGGGACCAGATTGACGTGGCGTGTCGATGTGAAAGCGTCGATAGATATTATTATTACTACGTAACTAACGTTGATATTAGAGAATATGGTCCCGGTGAGTATATAGAACATCCTGGGCGCGACGCTCACGATGTCGTTGGGGGAGTAGACCGCCCACGCCGTGCTCAGCGCGAAGAACGTCGCGAGCGGCACGAGCGGCCGCACCGCCTCCGCGAACGGCCGCATCTTGCCCGTGCGGTCGCGGTACGATCTGTGGACAGTTGGTTAATTATATAGGGATTAGCATTTTCCTGCGGCTCCCCCGCGTACACATAGGTAAAAATTTTTGACATTAACAGTAGCCATGTTTTAATTCAAATACCTTTCACCAAAAATCCGTTCAGTAGTTTTTCGTTCCGTTAGAGTAACAAACATCTATACACCCACCCTTACAAACTTTCACATTTACAATAGTAGTAAGATTTTTCGTTTATCACTATAAAAGTGGACCGCACTAGGCGTAACTACGCGGCAGCGGAACTACACGACGCGACATGGCCAAATATTCTTTGTGCGAAATATAACGCCCTACGCGGCAGCGGAACTACGCGACGCGACACGCCCAAATATTCTTTGTACGAGATATAACGCCCTACGCGGCAGCGGAACTACGCGACGCGACACGGCCAAATATTCTCTGTACGAGATATAACGCCCTACGCGGCAGCAGAACTACGCGACGCGACACGGCCAAATATTCTTTGTACGAGATATAACGCCCTACGCGGCAGCTGAACTACGCGACGCGACACGCCCAAATATTCTTTGTACGAGATATAACGCCCTACGCGGCAGCGGAACTACGCGACGCGACACTGCTAAATATTCTCTGTAGGTACGAGATGTAACGCACTACGCGGCAGCGGAACTCCATTGCGGTACTACTAGTAGGGACACGTCGCATCGCTCTGCTGCTGCCTAGTGCGGTCTTACCATAAAGTTTAAGGTGTTAAACTGTCAAATAGTTTCCAAACACGTGGAGTTTTGATTGAGCCGAGTAAATGAGGGTTTTTAAATTCGTGACGTGCGACAACTTTTTGACACAAGGACGTCGGGCTACTGAGCGCCGCCTGGTGACATACAAATAATCGAAAGTTCTTATTGACCGTATTTGATACCACTTACGCCACCAGATGACGTTTTGTGTGCGTTGGATCTACCCCCTAGCGGCAGAAAAAATATCAAACACCCTCATTGAACGATTGCGATATCTGAATAAACGTTTTGACGTGATTTATTATTATTGCTTGACAAGATGGCTTTTGACAGTTGTTAGCCACTTGTCACTTTGTTTGACCGATGACGTCACCAGCATTAGCTGTATCCGCAGTACGTATACATACTTGTATATGTTCCACAGTATGACGGTCTGGGAGGTGAACATGGCGGACAGGTACAGCAGCACCTCGAACACCAGGCCCGGGGTCAGCCCGCCCGGCAGCGGCACGTGCCACGCGTGCGCGCCCACTACCGACGTCACCAGCAGCAAGATGCACGAGCCCTGTGGGAACAAACATAACTATAGGCTAAGTAAACGAAAGGGGTCCTAGGAGTTAGGAGTAGAATTTCAGAGAATCTCTTCTTGTCCTACGTCATACAAAGAACACACCCTCCAATTTTCAGGTCTCTACGATCAGCGGCTTAGGCTGTGCGTCGATCCGTCAGGCTATATGACGTCACAGGGTCACCAGAAATTCTCCCTCAACTTCAATGATCTATTTCTCAGTCATTTATTGATCGAATCCAAAAATATATAATAAACTACTCAATTAAGACCCCGAAATTGTCAGTTTTGTCCAGCGGATGATGATCAGTTACAGTTAAGCACTCACCATTAAGTCACTTTTCAGAGAAAAAAACTCTCTGGCTCGTATTCGTCCTACGTCGAGGATGGATGGATGTTTGTTACTCTTTCACGTTAAAACTACTGAACTAATTATGATGAAATTTGCTATTGCAGTAGTTTAGGCTCTGAAATAACACGTAGCCCACTTCTTATCTCAAAAAAGTTCAGTGTTCCTGTTGGATACTATCATACTGTATATACGCGGGCGGAGTCATAAGGGAAAGCTGCTACTCACAATCATGGTGAAGTCGTAGCCCCAGGGCAGGAACATGACGCCAGTGTTGTACTTCTCCCAGTGAGTCAGGTAGAAGTTCAGGAATATGTTCCATATCACGAAGAAGAATCGCAGCGGACTCAGTTCATCTCTGAAATTCAATGTTCAGTAAGATTAATGATTTGCTCTAAGCTCGTGGTATTACATCTATCAAAGATCTTTGTCCAATGTGTAGTCGAAGACACATCCGGTGTACAACATTTCGACATTATTACTCGGCAATAAAGTTCATAAGAGGTAGAGCGGATTTGCCATCGACTATACATAATTTGATCCAAAAAATTGAACGTTCTTTATAAAATACTATCATTTATTGCCCGCGGCTTCGCCCGTGTGAAATTAGGTTTTAAACTTTCATGCCCTTGGGGGTTGAATTTTGAAAAATCCTTCTTTAGTGGATACCTACATCATATGAGAAATCCAGGGGAGAAACTATTTAGGACTTAGGTGTTAAATATATAGACTTTTAATCGGTAGGTAGGTACCGTCACCGCAACGTAGACAATTTCTAGGAATTTTTAGGAACAATTTTTAGGAAAAAGAAGCTTTGCAAATCATTAAAATATTTTAATACGATTTGTAAACAATTATTGAATATTATGCTCTTAGTCACTAACTCTCTGCTAACGAGGAAAACGTAGGTACCTACTACCTACGTTTTTAAAATGTATAGTTTCCTTCTGAATCTCAATTCTCGTATTTTAAGTAGACTTTCATTTATTTTACTTTGATTGTATAATAATTGAAGCGACCTACTCGTATCTAGTAACGACTAGTACCTATTTATCCTACATCGAATACGTAATCATCGAGGTATATAAAAACCGGCCAAGTGCGAGTCGAACTCGCGCACGAAGGGATCCGTACAAAACAGCAAAAAAACCCTCGTTTGTTGTATGGGAGCCACTTAAATATTTAATGTTAAATATTTAAGTGGCTCCCATATATATTATGCAACAGAAATATTACATTATCTGTGAAAATTTCAACTGTCTAGCTATCACGATTCATGAGATTCATGACAGACAGCGGATGTTGGTTGATTACCTAAATCCGTTCAGGCTTCAGTGGTTACTAAGCGTATAATAAACATACATCATACATCGTAAACATTAAAATAGGTAGGTACATAAAATTTAAAAGCATACTTACTTAGACATTATTCTTTACCGACTCACGTGACCATAGTGCATGAGTCACTTTTTATTTTGAGGTCTAGTTTATTATGCTATTCTGCTGTGTGTCAAGCTGTTTTTGGAGATATAAGTTGGTATGTGGTCTCTGCCTGCCCCTATTGGAACTGGCGTATTTGTTTAAATCTGATAACTATTTAAGTTTCAGTACCTGCCGAATATGGAGTAGAGGCAGGTGGGTATGAGCACGGCGGAGTAGGAGTCCAGGCCGTGGTCGAAAAGCTCGCCCAGTGGCCCGCTCGCGCCCGTGCGCCGCGCCTGCTTACCGTCGATGCCATCTGCAACACAAAATGGCCGTTCTAAACAAAAACAAAATGGCGGCTGAAGAGGACGTGAATCGTTTTTTTTTCTAGTCCGCACATTCGCTCGGATTATGATTATCTTTTAGTTTACTCAGTAGGTACCATCACTCGTTTCATTCTCTTGGACGCTATAAATTAGGTAAGTAAGTAACAGACAATATTAGGTAGATACACTTTCTTAACAGATAAGTATAAAATCAGTAAGGTACTAAGCACGGAATTCAAAACACGTGTGAATGAGTGTTCGATCACATTTGTATGCAGCGCACTGTGTCCAAAACCATGGCGAAATACCGCCCCGCCCGCACTTTTTAATTTTTACTCTTTACACTTACAAAACAAATCGCGTTGTTATATTACGACAATTAGGTATTCAATAAAACTTAATTGAAAAAAATTTAAGAATATTCCGTTATTCTGTGGCAACATATTATGTGTGAATAGGGTTGCCATATCTTACATATGACTCCCCGGGCAAGACGCGTGAAAACCCCGGATTTTGGAGTACGAAACCCGGACATAGAACAATTTTTACCCGACTACGGCAATGTCAAAAAGAAAGGAAGATTTATTATTGCTGCAAATCAAAAAAAAAACTTAGGCCTTCCTAATTCTGCCTTCAAAAACCCGGATAGCAAATAAAATCCGGCCCGGACGCTCCCCGGACGCCCTTTAAACTAGGACAAATCCGGGGAAACCCGGACGGATGGCAACCCTATGTGTGAATAACCATTCCAATTTGGAGTGGTTGTGACGGCCTCACTTTCAAGCGTGTTGACGGCTTCTGGATGATTTCTGTATTCTGTGGTACTAAGTAACGGTTGTTGCGGATTGATACAGAAGGAGACAACCAAATAATTTAGGTACTTTTACTTCTAATTAATGCGTTCGTGTCAATTACTATATTCTACGTTATTAACGTTATAATATAATTTGTTCGTTTTGTAACAGACCATAAGAAGCACACTCCAAGTTCGTGTTCTTTACTTTAGACTGCAATCGCCCCATGCGATGGTCTGATGGAAATCACGGTCTCGACTCTCGTGTGCCACAGCCCGCAAGACTTTCGATAAGATAACTATTAAATTGGTCAGGGATTTTATAATTACTTACGAATTTATTTAACCTCGAAATTCGAACTATCGATTTACGAGTACAGACAGTGGAAGAAATTCTTGACATGACGTAAGAGTGTAGACTAACTTTCCAATATTGATCTGTTAAATTGGATATTTATTACGACACATGGCATAAATAATGATAATTATTATCTAACGTACGAGAAATCAGGATGCTGTATTAGGAACCCGACGCAAGACGTAAACATTGATAACAAAGGGCATCTAAGAATAAAAAGTTCAATCGTATGTTATGTGACGAACACTTTGTATTACTACATATTTAAATATAGTAGTCTATACTAATATAATAAAGAGGAAAAGTTTGTTTGTTTGTTTGCAAATTGCAATGAATAGGCTCCGAAACTACTGGACCGATTTTGATTTTGGCACAGATGTAGAGTAGACCACGGGGAAGGACATAGGCTACTTTTTATCGCGGAAAAATGTACGGTTTCTGAGAAATTAACTTTAAATTGTTTATTAACTAAAAATATTAATTAACTAAAAGAAACGAAGTCGCGGGCAACATCTAGTAGCACTTTACGGCTTACGCACACATACTAATATTTTGTGTGTTTCTATAGATTGTTTATACAATACTCTTCTATTACAGTTCAGCCTGTACTTAGAATATCAAGATCTCTATAGAAACATTCGTAAAATAACGCACTTGATATGTTAATCAGTATGTAGTATGTACCACAGATTAAAGGACAAACAGATAAACAGCTACATAGTTAGCTTTCGATTTGATTGCACCACTACAAGCGGACGATGTGTCAACGATTATGTGGATAAATCTCTGATACAATAAACTAAGGACAAATTGTGTGCCGTTGAAGTGGAGGACGTTAAATTTTAAAATCTGGATTGATTTGGATCATTCTAGATTCTAGAATAATAGCTGTTTCTCTTCACGTAATTGTATAATATATTTTCTACCAGGGTTCGAAAATATCCGATATTTATTATAAATATCAAAATATCGGATATTTATGATATATATCCGATATATATCAACATTTTGATATATTTTCATACAAAATGGATATATATCCATTTTGTATGAAAATATATTTTGTATGAAAAGCCATATTATTATTTTATTGTATTATTTATGTAAACTATTTGCATGTATGCATATGTGTTACATAATAATAATATCTATAGACGCTTACCACCACGTCAATCTGGCCCCATGCTAAGTATCCGAAGAACTTGTGTTCCCAGACAACAGGAAGTATATTTAATACTTTTATACTATACATATATTTAAGATTTTTATTATAATACACATATTTACACATCCATGGCCCAGGAACACGAAACACTTATTGTTCCTTTGGCGGGATTCGAACCCACGACCCCCGGCTTCAGCACCAACGCAATGAACCACTGAGCCACAGAGGTCGTCAAAACATAATGAATAAACAAACATAAACATAACGAAAAAACTAAAATGTTTTTATTATTTTATTTATTTAGGTACTTAAAATCATCCGAAATAAAAACCGAAATTTTACATAAAATCTATCAGTCTCGAATCTTCATATTATAAAAGGGCCGGCTTTTTCAACACAAAGCCTGATAACGTTTTTAAAAGACAGCCTAAAAATTCATCATTTAATAAACTGTTATCTATTCTATACTAATATTATAAATGCGAAAGTGTGTCTGTCTGTTTATCTGTTACCTACCTCTGCACGCTTTAATCGCTGAACCGATTTTTATGAAATTTGGTATAGATGTCGTGGCCATATCGTAGATTTGTTCACTTCATGAAATACTCGAGAATTTCATGAAATAGTCGTTTTTCATGAAAAGTTTCTCTGTCTATTGGCCACATCATGATGTGGGCTGCCTCCTGGGCAAATCAATGATAAGAAATCGTTTATCGATATGGCCAACTACTCGTGGCTACTTCATGAATTAATGGTCCAGATAATTTGACATATTATATCGTAAAATAATTACATTAATTACCTACCTGCAAGGAGAGAGAGGCCCTGCAAGCGCTTTCATTATGTGTATTAGATGGCGGTCGCTACGAGAATATTTTTTTTTTCGTGGTGAAAAAGTTAATAATTTATTAATAAACGAGGCAGAAAGTTATAACAAAAGAGTTTACGACAAAAACGTTCTCAAGTACCATGCAAGTTACGCAAAGAGACCTACAACCACCATCTACAACCTTCACCTACGAGATACACCTACAACCTACACCTATAACTACTTACACCGATACTTACACTTAGGTACTTACTTATCTAAGGTTAGATTACAAAAAAAAACACCTTTTTTTTTTAATTTTCGCGTAATGTTTGTGTCAGCGGGACTTAAATGACAATAAACTAAACACACCGGCATATTTAGCGGAACACAAAAAAGGTCCACAATTAAAAAGATATGGTTTTATTTTAAAATCTACTTACTACACTTTTTTGTTATTTAAAGTTTTATTCGTTTTACTTAAAATGAGATCACATTAAGAATAGATTTTGCGAGTAAATGCTATTTGTGAAAAATGGTAATTTTTTGAACTTTTCATGTAACCGGGAAAAGTGAAAAATTATATTAAAATAACAATTAATTAAATTAGAATAACCTAACCAAGAGCATGTCAGGACATGTCTAAGGAGGGTTCCGTAACTATAAACGCGTAATATGCTTTTTTTTAATTACTCCAAAAGTTACTGTCCGATTTGGTTCACAATAATTTTCCTAAAGAGTTTTTAGCATGATCTATCAGCATGGAAATTTGCAAGTTTCTATCTCCTATAGTTTAAAAATGCTGGGGGGGGGGGGGGACCAACTTACAAACTACTTTGGAGGCCGATTACTTGAAAATGGTCAACTTTATAAAAAAATAACGTATGAAACCTTGCCTTTATTTTAAAAGACCTTTTCTACGATACCCCACACGATGGGGCAGAGTGAAAAAATATTTTTCATCCCCACTTCACATGTATGGAGAGCCACCTCTAAAATATAAAATAATTTTTTTTTATGATCCCGAAACCGTGATCTATACACAATCTACAAATTTCATCAATTTATATTCATAATTACAGGAGCTAGAGGCGCGGACAGACAGACAGACAGACAGACGGACGGACGGACAGAGCGAAACTATAAGGGTTCCTTAAGTATTACGGAACCCTAAAAATGGTGATTAATATCGCGTATTTCCTCCACGTGCTCTTATTAAGTTTCTACCCGTCTAGGCATACTGAGACTGCACTTTGTCAATTACTTTCTTTGTAAAAAATAATAGAATAAACACAAAAAAAAAACTTGTACGTTGACACGACTGACACCATTAATGCCGGCAGAAGTGTTGCTATTGCTATTTATGGATTAGAACTTACTATTAGGGAATATGTTTTACATTTGGGACGTTTAAGAAACCAAAAATTACCTAATAATATAAAATTTTAAAAACCAATTTTGTATTGATATATATCATAAAAAGTCCTTTGATATATATCGGATATATATCGGATATATATCATGATATATATCCATTGATATATATCCTCGAACCCTGTTTTCTACTCTGTTGTATGTAGGTACGGTTGCAGACAATCCCGGTGTACCACTTTTGAACCATGGTAGGTACTATTATTTATTCTGTGCCATGGCCAAGTAATGAGGTCGAAGTGTGGTACACCGCATCTGTCGGCGACCGTACGAGCATTCACATTTAGCACGTGCCTTACGCTAAGAACTCACGGAGCGGTTTTCTCCCGTGCCCGCCGCGGTCGTCGAATTGCGGTTTTATTTGTAAACTCACGAGACCGCGGTTTTGCGCGGTCACGCAGCCGCCGCCGTTGAGATTATCGCCCGTAAACTCGGCGGGCAAAGATCGCAGGACGCGCGGTTTTAAAAAGCAAATGCATATTTACAATAGAATTTCTGAATTTCGCCCGTCAACCGATCGCAGAGCGCGCGGGCGCAACCCGCCGAGGCTGCGGGTGACCGCGGCCCGCGCGATTCTACAAGTTGCCCGCCGGTGCAGGCAGCGGGACCCGCGACAACCGCGCACACCGCGGGCGTAAAACGCGCCGTGAGTTGTGCTTTAATTTTTTACATACATATTTGCATTCTACAGAAGGTGCGGGCCCCCAACCGCGGTTCCGTGAGTTCTTAGCCTTAGGGTGAGGCTACACGGGCGGGTCTCCCGCCGCGGGAAACCGCTCGACAAAGCTGCCGTAGACCATCAAACTACACGGGACGCGGTTTATCACTGCCTTTTGTTAATTTCAACATGAATCCGCCAATGATAACTGCGCTTGTAGCTCCCATATTAATAGAATTATTAAAAAATCAAGTAAAGCACAATATGTGGGTGGAACCAGTGTTAAGTAATCGTTTAACTTTGGGAATATTTCATTCAATGTTTAGTGCACACCGCGATAACTCTCATAAGTTCTTCTTATACTACATAATGTCTGTGAACTCATTTGATGAACTTCTATCAATTATAAGCCAACGTATCAAGAAACAGGATACATCCCGCGCAGAATGACGGCGGGATAGCGGGAAACCGTCCGTGTAGTTTAAGCGTCGGTTATCAGCGGCGGTTTGACGCTGCATGCGGCGGTCGTATTTCTCCCGCCTGTGAGCCGCGACGGGAAACCGCGCAGTGTAGTATGCAGCATACAACTTCATATTAAATTGTGTCCAGTGCGGTTCAGAAGCGGTTTTCCGCGGCGGGAGAACCGCCCGTGTAGCCTTGGCCTTAAAGTACTTATAAGTTGAGGTTTCAGGAGACACTAGTGACTAGAATGTGCTAGAAGCTCAGTTTACACGAGATCGCATGTCGTAGTGCAGGATCTTATCATACAATGGGTTGTTTTGTTAGGATTCCATACCCTTGTACCAATATACATGTTTACTTATTATTTCGTTATTTTTGTACGATGTATCATATAGCACTAACCGATTGGACGGTAGCCGAACATGGACAGACGAACGGACGGACGGACATGACGAAACCATAAGGGCTCTAAGACACGAACCCTAAAACGGGACCCTATTACTGAGACTTCGCTGCCCACCCTTCTGTCTGTCACCATGCTTAACCATGATAGCTAGACAGTAGAAATTTTTCCAGAAGATGAATATCTATTGAGAACAGAATAAAATAATTATATATGGGGGGCTCCCATACAACAAACGTGATTTTTAACTTCCCGCTAATAAAATCTAAGATTTTCAAAAATCGGGAAGTTATTGGTGCGTTTTGTAAAATTTGCATCCCCGTTTTTTTTTAGTTTGCAAAAATCGAATTCTCATCAGATCTCGACGTTCTGAGGTCACAGGAAGCTTCATTGAATACCCCTGCGAGGGTGTCACTATGTCTGTATGTATGTGTGTGTTTGTGTGTGTGTAAGTATGTAAACCTCTTATAACTTTTGAACTGTTTGACCGACTTTATTGCGGCTGGCGCCATTCGAAAGGGCTTAGCCAAACTTTGGATACAATTTGGACCGATTCGGATAGATAGATTTCAAGAAACCTCAACCTGAAATATTTAAGTGTTTTTTTTTTAATAATTTTTAAACGGCTTTATCGATCAACTTCAAAAACTAATCAGCTCTTAACAACTAGGTCAAAATCGGTTGATTCGTTCGAGAGATATCGTGAAGGAAAATAATGTTTTTTCAGAATTGCTCCGAAATTTTTCATCAAAAAAAAAAAAATGTTGTCGATTCTTTCAAAGGACATGAAAAACTGCATCGATTGCCGCCAATCGCGTGAATATCGGTTGATTCATTCCAAAGTTAAGACAGTTTGAAATTTCTTAGCAGGAAGTTGCACAGACGGCCTTTAGGTCAACTGTTTTCCTAATTTTTTCTTTGCCGTTTTGTACGGAACCCTTCGTGCGCGAGTCCGACTGTGTACTTGGCAGGTTTTTACTTATGACGACAATAATCATACAATAGAACAATAAGGATTGTATGTTGTAATTTGGTCTTGGACTTTAGTTATGTATTTTTTCTTCTCAAAGGTCACACAAACCAATGTAGGTATATGTTAAAATAATATATTATGCACATTTTCCATGTTATATATTTTACATCTCTTCATAGTCTGTAATGATAGTGTTGATATGAGTGTGTATATGTGTTAAATAAATATAACATTAATAACTTTTCATTCCTATTTTTCAAAAACGTGAAAAAGTTGCAGCTCTCACACACATATAATTTGATCTCTGTAACCATTGTACGCAGGCTTAGCATGGCGATCCATAGAAATACATTTAAAGTAGAAATATTCTATCCAAAACTGTTCATTGCAAAATAGTTCTTAATCCATGATAACAAGGTCGTCAATAGAAGTCAACATTTCTAAACAGCCATATTTTTAAAATGGTTGCCGGGAAATCTTCTGTCAAAAACGAACAAATATTCAAGTATATGACACAACGTAAAGAAACTTTTTGTCTAGGTCCGGCATGATGTGGAGTGGTTGACATTACTGTGGGACTTTTTGACATTAAATTAAGAAAACGTTTCTACTTTAGCTGTCAAAACAGGCCATTTAGTGCGCTCATGCTCGGGAAGAAAAGAAACGTTATTTCTCATAACGATGATACATCGACCTTGCTACCTTATAATAAGACCTATTTTGCTCCGAATGGTATTAATGTTTCTTCAATCTGTCATACTTTCTATTCTTCGTTGTTTCTTCTAAGCGCATGCTAAGCCTGCTGGTAATAATTGATATGAATGCTTATCCAGAAAAAAAAATATTAGATTTCTGTCAATGAACGAATGTGCAACATGGCATAGTTGAGATACCTGGTGGTCTAAAAAGGCCACTTTAGGTGTTTCATATATTTTTTCGATAATGATACACAAAAATGATAATACAGATGAATCATCTAGTGATAGGTAGCCATTTTACCATTTCACGATTTTTGTATGAAAACAATAATATGTGTAACACCTAAAGTGGCCTTTTTAGACCCCCTGGTTGTGTCATAGCTATTAGTAAAATTTAGAAATATAAGTTTCATACTGTTATGAGTATTAGAGCTCGCACCCACGTGAGTTTTTTTTGTGGTCGCAACACAAAAAACACACTCTGAGCAACATAATGGAGCTGAAAATTGAAGTGTCAAATATCAGATTTGACAACACAACACGATTTTTAGCTCTATTAAATTAGCTTACAGTTCTATTTACAGTGCAAATTTTTCTTTGGCGACCACAAAAAGATGCTCGTGGGAATGTAACCTTAGACTAGGAATTGTTTAGTGTTTTGTCCCAACAGCGATTGTCCTATTAGAACGAATAGTTTTAGGATAAAACACCAACAAAGTTTATAAACAAAAACTGAAAAGCACCATGCTCACCGAGTGTGTAAGCCACAAACAGGTTCACAGCAGTCACCGCCCACACCCAACTCGGAATTTGGTCTTTGGTAGCATTCTCTTTTGTTAGAGCATAAAATCCATAATCATAGTAGGAGAAGAGCAAAAAGTTAAGGACGGTCAGTAGGAAGCCAGTAAATGTTAGCAGGTTTGGTGCAATCCACATTGGACAAAACTGTAAATACATTATTGTTATGTACACAATAAAATAGTCAATAAATCAAAATTATGGATTCACCAAAAATATAAGAAATGTTACCCTGTAATTTAGTGGTTTCTTAATATTATTCCATTTCAAATTTTTTTGGTATCCATAATATTGTACAAATAGAGTTGTATATGTACAGTCAGAAATGGTGATATTATGTCTATATGTCGAAATGAATACAGCGATACTGTCTTAATATTGATGAACTTTTGGGCACAATAACATTCACATTCGTGAAAAGTGTTTATTGTTGAGGACATAGTGGCAATAACATAATTTGTACTTTCTATGTTTCTATATGGTTTCTATGATGATAATTTCGTCAATAAATATTTACAAAATGCGATTAAGGTACTTCTATTATATCGCTTTAAATCATATCACAATAATTGTTAGTGTTAGATTCCATGGTGCTAAAATGTTTTATGAGCAGATAAAAATGATTACCTGCACACACCAATTCCAAAACGGATGCATAATGTAAGTGCTAAGAATACTCGTGTCTATTGAGTTATACTGAAAAAAGGAGAATCATATTATAATTTGGGTAAACTTGTTTATTCAATAACACTCGTGGTCATATTTTAATTCACAATAATACATAATAAATAATTGTTTATATTATGATCTTTCCGGTACCTTGTATTTTGAAAATCCTTCCAATTGTTCAGGTGACAATATACGGTTACGACCCATTATGAATATATTGATAATATTCTAGAGTCAATTAATGACGAAGATTCACAAACTCGTCTACAATAATTTTATAAAATTAACGTAAATCATGTAGGTACATTCACCGCGACATACGATTTGCAACTGTCAGCCAAAGAGAATATAATCACTACGTTTTACTGTCAGCAGCAGGGACAGTGTGACCGTTTTCAAAAACCGCTAATCTACTAGATGTAACTTACTTTTCTACTGAAATCTACTAACGTTTTGGAAAAACCTACTGAAATGTACTGACGTACTTTGTGGCTTCAATTCACGTAAGTTGATAATAATTTTTGATGAGACAGATATGAAACACAAGTTTTATATTATTAGGTTTTATTAATCAATTATTAGATACACACGTATGAAGTATGAACATCATCATTGTCATGTTTCGATTTTTTTATTTAGGTATTTAACCATATTTTTTTTCTTTTTGGAAATTGGTGCAAAATTACCGCCGATGTCAAATAAACCCACAAAAATCAAAACATGAATAAACCTTGTTTTACATGTAAAAGCATGATGAGTGTTTAAAAACCTATTAGACTAGGGCTAGATGACCTTTGAAAATGGTCTAAAGTGAAAAGAATTTATAGTAGGCATCCATAGATATTATATTGGAAAAGGAAGAGAATATTATAAAAATATTATAATAATAGATTTTAAGGCTAGAAAACGGTTTATCGCGATTTCCGGCAAAACTACAAGTTCTGTGGAAAAAAGTTGTAGGTCTACAATTTTTGTATTTACATTTCATTTACATTCACATACCTAACCTCAAAATTTATGTGAAAAATTCAAGTCAAATAAGGTGAAAAATTAATTAAAAGTCCAAATAAGGTGAAAAATATTTTTTAATAAAAAAATTCAGTATATTTGTAACATAAAATGGTAAGTTTTCACCAAATTTCGTGAAAAAAATATTTTTTTTGTAACAAGATATAAATAAAAAACCAATAACTTGGCTATTTGAATTTTTCACATAAATTCTGAGGTTGAAAAAAGTGTAAATACAAAAGTTGTATAGGGTGTAGATCTTTTTATAGGAGTCCGAACCGTATATGCTTTTCCATAGTATTCATGTACACATTAATAGATTATAACCCAGATCTTAGTTCTCTTTTCTGCCACTTGCTGCGACGAGTGATTCTTTTCATGTTGCGCCCTCTACCGGCAAAATTATTTTTAAATTACCGCTAGGCAATTACCGTGTTCTACGGTATGTATCTGGTAACTATACTTCGAGAACAATTTCTAAGAATTACCTAAAACTTTTATTTAATAAGATTTAAATCCACATTTCTCTTATTAGTTTTTTCCAGAGCTGCCAATAGCAACATAACTTCCCAGGCCACGTAATATCAAACGAGTGCTTCTTTTAATGTGGCGCGGTCTACCGGCAAATAATCTGTCCCCGTAATTAAGACCATTAATTTAACATTACGTTCGGACTCCTGGTATCTTACTTCGTACCTACAACTTTGCCATTTGACTGTAACTTTTACTATAATTATCAAGCGTCGAATCACGAAGTATAGATAACAAGGAGTCCGAACGTAATGTTAAAATAATGGTCTCAATTACGGGGACAGATTTTTGCCGGTAGAGCGCGCGACGGTCCGACGTGCACTCGTTTGAAATTACGCGGGAAGTTTAAAGTTGCTATTGACAGCTCTGGAAAGATTGAAATCTTAATAAATAAAAGTTTTAGGAAATTCTTAGAAACTGTTCTCGAAAAATAGATACCGTAGAACACGGTAATTGCCTAACGGTAATTTAAAAATAATTGTAATAAATAATAGTATTGGCAACACTCGGTATAATAGTATTGGCAACACTCGGTACTCGTCGGTCTCGCACGCCTAGCGGCAGAAAAGAGAACTAAGATCTGGTCCTATTATTGTGTACATAATTATTATTAAAAAGCCTATACCGTTCGGACTCCTGGTATCTATGCTTCATGCGTCGAATAATAACCGACGAAGTAAGCGACGAATCACTGACAGTTATCGGTTTTGTTTACATTTCCGATGTTGCCGTGTTAAGGAAAAATATTTGCTAAAGTTTAAAATTTTGCCAGGATATTCTACTGAAATCCGCTACTTTTTCAAAAAATACCGAAAATCTACTGCACACCAATTTTACAACGAAAATCTACTGTTGCAGTAGTCAATCTACCGTAAACGGTCACACTGAGCAGGGATGTCAGACCAGGGATGTCAGACCGCCACTTGGAAATCCTTGTACCGAGCTGGCTGAAAACTGGTATTGGAGAATGGCAAACTGGTACGCCTGCGCTCCGCTCTGGCGCGTGCAAACACTGATAGATAAACTGTGTCGGAAGTCGCATCCCAGTGAATAAAAATAATATTTTAATTTCGTATACTCTTAATAGAGGGCAGTAATTGTCGAACGCACGGAAGAAATATCATTTTAAACATATCTTTCTGATATTATATTGCATTTCGGGTATAAAATGTAAAATATATTTCGTATACTCTTAATAGAGGGCAGTAATTGTCGAACGCACGGAAGAAATATCATTTTAAACATATCTTTCTGATATTATATTGCATTTCGGGTATAAATCTATACAGATAAATAAAATTGAAGTGTCTGTTTGTAACTTCAAACTAGGGTTGTTGAGGAAGTGATTATGAGGAAGAGGAGGAGGAAGAGGAATTGTTACGCGCAAATTTAGAGGATGCGGATGAGGAAGAGGATATTTTTGAGGAAAAGGATGCGGAAGAGGAAGCGGATGAGGAAGTGGATAATAGGAAATTATAAATACTAGCGAACCCAACCCAAAAGCCTTTGTCCTGTCTGTACATAACTAGGTACATACATTACACAAAAATTAATTAAAAAGGCATTTTCCAGTGGACCAAACTATGAATCTAAACCATTCTCAAAACATACACAATAAAGAATCATCAAACTCATCATCAGGTGTTGATGATGAGTTAATCGAAACCGGTCATGTTTATATATAAATTATTGTAAAAATCTAAATACCTAAACTGGAAAAGTGTGTATAAAAAGTTGTGTGATAGTATTATGCGTAGCTGCGTACGCGCGTAAAAAAACAACGCTTGCTATGTCCAAAAAATGAAAACAAACAAGCAAGGAACAGCGCGGGTGGCGAGAGGGGAGGTCTCGCTCGCCCGTTCGGTTCGGCATCGCGCGCTGGCGTGTGCGTTGCCATGATTGGATACGCTACGCGCATGCGCAGTGAAATTCCTCATAAATTCCTCTTAATTTTTTTTATTTTTTGATTTTTTTTATTTTTATTTATGAGGATACGGTAACGGTTGAGGAACCCAAAATATTGCGGAACTTCCACATTATGAGGAAACGGAAGAGGAATCCTCAGCAACCCTACTTCAAACTAACAGCTTTTCACTTAATGCATCTGAAAGTATATTCGGTACTTACAATAAAATACAATTTTTAAAATTTTTTGTCTCTCCGTCTGTCGGTCTGTCTGTCTGTTTGTTCCGGCTAATCTCTGAAACGGCTGGACCGATTTTCACGGGACTTTCACTGGCAGATAGCTGATGTTATAAGGTCTAATATAGGCTATTTTTATTTTAGGGTTCCGTTTAAAAATAGGGTTCCGCTTCCGTTAGTTCTGCGCAAACGAAGTTGCGGGCATCAGCTAGTGTAAAATATATTGAAAAAAATAGATAATTTTTTAAAAAATTAAAAAAATTAAAAAAAAATATTCGAGGGATTTGAAACCGGGACCTCTAGATTGAGAGCGGAGCACCTAACCATTACGCCATCAAGCATATATTTCAAATTAACTCATGGAAAATGGTAAGTGTTTATCGAGACTGCTTGCTATAAAAAAGTTTTATATTAAGAGGGAAATCTGATTGGAATTTTTTTTTACATGCATCTTTGAAATTTGTCGGTTATTCTATATGGTCAATGTATTTTTGTCGGTCAAGGGCCAATCTTGGTATTTTTGCGTGCAAGGACTGAGTAGTCTTGGTACATGGTACGTGGAACCAAAACCTAGTATGTGTACCAAGAAGTTGGTATGTCTGACATTTACATTTTATACCCGAAATGCAATATAATATCAGAAAGATATGTTTAAAATGATATTTCTTCCGTGCGTTCGACAATAGGGTATTTTCCAAGTTTTTGAAAAGTATGTCAAATTGTTCCTAATACCAAAATACATGAGTAGTTTGAACCATTCTTTGTGAATTTCTTTCTTTTTCTTGCAAATTAGCCTTAAAGTTTAAATTAATATTATAGGCGCGAAAACGCTTTATTGTGTTGTCATGACGTCACATTCTTGTAACATTGTAACTGTCAAGTGTCAAGTGTCAAATTACACTGAAAATGCCAAATACCTACTGTTTACGTTTGTAAATAAATGTTTTAAGCCTATTATAAATGCCTTATAAATGGTGCGCAGTGCCAAAATGCACTAATACGTCTATTAAAACACCGGGGAAAATCTCTGCAACCATACCAAAGAACACTGAAATGCGGAAAAAGTGGCTATTACTCGCTGACGCATAACGTTAATGATTCTGATGCTGGCTATTCTCTATGGAAATCGGGAGGCCATTAAAAAAAGAAGAAGAAGTACAAGGATATGACGTCACATTCCAATCTCGTGCGTTTTTAGTCACGTGGTCAAACATGAAAAATTCATATTTTTATTTTTAATATTTTATAAAAATCATACGTATTTTTATGTAAAAAGTTGGTTAAAGTGGTTTAAATTAATGTTTAGCGATAAAATATCAACAATCTGATGTATATTTTCATCATAGGATAAAACCCTATTACTGTCCTCTATTAAGAGTATACGAAATTAAAATATTATTTTTATTCACTGGGATGCGACTTCCGACACAGTTTATCTATCTAATCAGTGTTTGCAGCGCCAGAGCGGAGCGCAGGCGTACCAGTTTGCCATCTCCAATACCAGTTTTCAGCCAGCTCGGTACAAGGATTTCCAAGTGGCGGTCTGACATCCCTGGTCAGCAGGGTGAATGGACCTAGTATAACAACAGGACCGAGAACTGTGAGCAAAAAAACGAGCCGAGCGAGAGGTTGGAAGAGAGGCCGTGTGTCCCTCTCTAGTAGGGTGACAATAATATTTTCTGCTGTGGCAAACTGCAAAGCTTTGTGAGACAAATTGTGAAACACTGAATGACATAGGTACAGCTGAGGCTTTAAAAGTCGACTAGATTGAATAGTGTAAAATCAAGAAGGTTTGAAGTGACGGCTGCATTAATATGTAACAGATTTTTATGTAATAATTTTCTGCCTTACTTAAACACGATTGAGCCATTTTTGTCGCATTTCTTCATTGTTGGGAAATCTATAAAAAACTGTATTATATTATCATTAAAGGCCTTACTCGACTTCACACGTTTTTTTCTCAGTACTTAGTACGATTCTAGGCGAGTCGCTACTGACTAGTTTATAACAAAACGTAGTATAATTATAACTCTTAATAACGTCAGTTGCTTTAATGTTAACACTTTTTTACTAGAATAACTAGATTAACATTAACAATTAACTTACTAATGTTAATAATAAACGAAATATTGCAACCAGCATAACTTTTACTTCGACAAGAATATACACATTTTTTCACAATTTCGATTGTTAAATCATCAAATAAATAATAAAAACATAGTTACGGAGATACATGAAGTAAGAAATAAAAACTATTGAAGTGTGTTAATAAGATAGTTATAAATTATAGCATAGTATTAGAATAGTTATAGCATCTGGCACATCATAGCATTTATTATGCTATTAACTTTACATCTAATAATCTCGTGTGTCCCCCAAATAAGGCGGACCACCCAGTAGCGTAAGTTTCTTAGTTCATGTATTTTGGATTTATTATTATTAAATATGGATTGGAAGAAAGTAGACGTTTTTCTTTAACTTCCTAAAATCACATCATATCACTATTTTAATATTATCCGGTGTTCAGCATAAAATATGTGTAATCGCGTATCTATTGTCTTGCGAATGATACCATCTAATAAAAAAAGAAGGAAAAGGATTTAATGTAAACTGCATTTTTATTTAGTATTATATGACTATTTCTAAATTTTTTAATTAGAATATGATATAGTTATAAACATTTGTTAAAATAATAATAAAGTACACTCGTTTTATCTAAGATTTTTCAAGTTACTTTTTATAAATACCAACATTTTTCTGGTTGGCAACATGCAAGAACGAGACACACAGCCTCGCTTCTGGCTATCTCGCTCGGCTCGGATTTGCCTCTATGATACGTGCATTGTGAAATACACTCTATTACCAAGGTAATACAGTCCACTTTAGCAATTACAAAATTCGGAGTCTTCTATCCATAGGTACTATATCCATGGCAGGGTGTCGCAACGGCCAAACTGCGGGGAATTTCAAGTCGATTGGGGATTTATTGGGGATTGGCATTATGTGGGGAAAATGCGGGGATTTTAACATGATGTCAAAATCTTATTCTCATCGATGAATATTTCATCATTCATTATTATCGACACGACATGGACCTTTTTTAAAATCATTATGTATGGCATGGCACTATATCTCTAGTTTCAAACTACTAGTAGATTGACATTTGTTTATGATCAGGGTACCTATTCCCTTTTTCCCTTTCTTCAACGTTTTATGTGTGATGCCTACATGTAATGCGCTGGCTTCATTGTTGTTTTTAGCTGATAAGTTCGATAAGTTAATATATTATATATAAATGAATCCCCATATCCATTGGTCACGGGCCACGGCATCACGTGTGAACGGCTTGACCAATTTCCCTAATGCTTTTTTTTTGTTGTGTTTGTTTCAGGAGAAGGTTCTTATGCAAGAAAAATTAAGAAAGTAGCGTGGAACGATAGAATTAAAGAAAACTTTTTGATCATATTAACTGTTTGTTTGAGTCTTTATTTTTATTAATTACATAAACTAATGCGAATTATACTCAGCTAGTAGAATTTTGTTCAATTTTTTTAAAAAACCTATGTGGGGAATTTGTGGGGAATCAGCGGAATTTTTGTCCCCAAATTGGGGAATTCGATCCCGATTTTTGGGGAAATATATAAATTAGCATTGGCAACCCTGCTTATTACGGAAATGATTAGTGAGGTAGGTTTATAGAAAGTTTACTTGATAATTTAATATTACTTTATTTTAAACAAAATCTATTTTGTTGGTTGGATTGATTAAGAAATCAAGATAGAGACGTACTCTGTTTTTTCTCTTGAAAGGTTATGTTTCACGTTATTTTGTCAATGTTTATTACTGGTGCACTGAAGTTGAATAGTTGCATTAATGGACAAATGTCCAAACTTGTTTTCTTTATTGTTTATTGAGATTTTGAATTAATTTTACGCCTTTTTAAATTCTTTATTAAAAGCTAGTTGACAATTATAAAAATATTGTTGACTAAACCACCAGTTACCAGTAATGGACGCCTGTGTCCATTAATGGGTATTGCATAGAAATCCAGTTATGGACATTAAAGTAAAATAATACTGAAATTTTCTTTTTATTTTAGAAATGGCGCCTAAAAAAAATTATACACCTCAACAAATGGGCTGGGCTATCGAAGCTGTTAGACAAGGCGCAAAAATAAGTAACGCAGCCAAAAAATTTAATGTGCCTAGAATTACACTGCATAATAAAATCACAGGAAAAAGTCCCATAGAGTGTCCAATGGGACCCAGTACCATTTTGTCAAAGGAAGAAGAAAATATTTTAGAAGATTGGATAATAGATATGTCTAATAAACATATTCCAGTAACCAAAGAGCATTTATTAGATAGTGTCCAACGAGTCATAGTCGAAAAAGAGCAGGAAACTCCTTTCACTAATAACAGACCAGGCAAAAAATGGTATTCCTCGTTTATGAAACGACACCCTACGATTGCTGAATGTACTGCTCAAAATTTATGTATGGCAAGGGATAATGTTACTCAAGATGACATTGAGAAATGGTTTTTGGAAGTTGAAATTGATTTGAAAGAAAGAGGACTAATTGGAATACTGAAAAATCCTCAAAGGATTTTCAATACCAACGAGAGTGCATTTTTTTTTAATCCAAAATTAGGACCTGTCCTTGCTAAAAAGGGTGATAAAAATGTATATGCTTCTTCAGGCGAAGATAAAGAAAATTTAACAGTTCTGGTAACTGGAAATGCAGCAGGAGAGCTCGCACCTACTCTGGTTGTTTTTAATTATGCAAGGATACCGTCATCAATTTCAGAAACTTTTCCTGATGACTGGGCTATTGGTCATTCAGAAAGTGGATGGATGTGCTCAGGGACATTCTTCGAATATATGACGAATGTGTTCAATCCTTGGCTGACTAACAAAAATATTGAAAAGCCAATTTTATTTTTTTTGGATGGACACAAGTCACATTTGACTTTGCACCTGTCTAATTTCTGCTCTGAAAATGGTATTGAGGTCATAGCACTCAATCCAAATTCTACACACATATTACAACCAATGGATTTGGCTGTTTTCAGGCCTTTGAAGTTGTCATGGCGAGAAGCGGTAAAGACCTGGAAAACACAGAATTTAGGACAAGTTCTTAAAAAACAGCAATTTGCTCCAGTTTTGAAGACAGCAATCGAAAAACTTAATGTTGAGACAATCAAAAATGGATTTCGAGCTGGAGGATTGTACCCATTTGGTCCAGAATTTGTAGACATGAGTAAAATCAAATCTCAAAATAGGCAGAATATTGATTCTACTCGCCAGAGAGAATTTTTAAGAACATTAGAGAATAGGATTGAAACAACTTTGTCTTGTGCCAAACTGAAGCTTTTCAAAGATCTATATTACAAAAGTCGTCTCGAGCTGGAAAATCTTCTGCCAAATGAAGATGAATCTTTGTATTTGATTTGGGCCAGTTGTAAGCAAATTGATGATCATGACGTAAGAAATGAAGTATCGGCACCCACTAACTCCGTTAAAACATCTAATCACGTATTAGAAACTGATGATCATAACGAAAACGGATCTCCAAAAGAAAATGAATCAATTGGTGTCTCATCCCATTACACAAACGATTCCGAACCAAGCGCTTCATCACAAAATATTTGCTTAGCCAAAAAAACATCAAATCTTAATACCTCAAATGCAGGCCAGGAAGACTTACCAGTTATTGATGATTCATTTTTTAGAGAAAACGAAACTATTGCTGTCTTATGTCATAATAAGAATGATTCTGAACCAGGCACTTCTCTACAAAACAATTGTTTAACAAAAGAAATTACAGATTTTAATACTTCAAATACTGCCCTGGAAGACATGGCAGCCACTAATAATTCTTTGCCAAAAAAAAACGAAACAATTGCGGTCTTGTCTCAGAAGACAAACAATTCGGAACCAAGCACTTCAACTCTCAATATCTCAAATGAGCGAAATGCAAAACAGGGAAATTTAGAAGTCATTGGTATTTCTTTACAAAAACGTAGTGCAACACCTATGAAGATTAACAACCCTGGTACTTCAAATTATGTTATACCATCGCCTTTTAAACAAAGCTTATTTTGGCCAGAAACGGATGAAATAACAAAAAATAAGAAACGCAAATTAAAAGAGAAAGTTCCATTTACGATTACAAGCCCTGCATGGAAAGCATACAATACCAAGAAGGAAGAAGAGAAAAGAAAACAAATTGAAGAGAAAGAATTGCGAGCAAAAAAACGAGAAGAAAATAAACTTAAGACACTTAATAAGAAGAAAAAAGTTTCAAATAAACGAAAAAACAGAGTTGAATCATCTGAAACTGAGGATGAAGTCATTTACGCTGAAAGTGACAAAAGTATCTTGACTGAAGGATCGGATTCAGACGAAGGATCGGAATCGGACGATGCACCATTTAGTAAATTGCTTTCGTCCCGAAAAAACTATCAAAGGGAAATTACGTAAGGTAAACGCACAGGTAATGGACATGGAACCAATAATGGACGAAAAATAACCAAATCTGCTAGAATAAGGCCGGGAATCAATTTTATTATATTGGTAACATTTTACGGTAGCCAAAAGACGTCAAGCTGCCGAAGTTTAATTTTTCATTCACTTCCGTTTTATAAGACAAAATGGGTGAGGTAAATTGGTGCTCGTGTTATTGAAAATGCATATTAGTGGCTTTTGTTACGGAAATGGTTATTATAGTGAGTTAGGTAGAGAGTTTACTTGTTAATTTAATATTTAATTATTTGAAACAAAATCTATTTTGTTAGTTGGATTGACTATGAAAGACGTACGACGAGATAAAGACGTACTATGCTTTTACTCTTGAGACATAGTGTCTCAAGAGTAAAAGCAGTTTCACGTTTTTTTATCAATGTTTATAACGGGTGCACTGAAGTTGAATAGTTGCAATAATGGACAAATGTCCAAACTTGTTTTTTTATTGATTGAGATTTTGAATTTATTATACTCTTTTTTAAATTCTTTTTTAAAAGCTAGTTGATAATTATAAAAATATTGGTGCCTACTAGTAATGGACGCCTGTGTCCATTATTGGGTATTAGGTACATAGAAATCCAGTTATGGACATTGAAGGAAAATAATACCTACAGTTTTCTTTTTATTTAGGAACTACTAGCTAGCTAGCTAACTAGCTTTTGCCCGCGGCTTCGCCCATATGGGTTGTGTTCTTGGAGAAATAAACTACTTCGGCGAATAACTCTCTACTTACAGCAATATACTTCTGATACAATATTGAAAATGTTTTTAGGTTTATCCAATGCAAATGTTTAAAGTGGGACCCTATCACCTCGACACGATATGCGCGACCGCTTTATATACATAATATTATATTGATCGCGCTTGAATATAAATTTTACGATATCTTATATCTTAAAGACTATTTTAAAAAACTCGCATCAAAATCCGTTGCGTAGATTTAAAGATCTAAACATACAATATACATAGGGACAGACAGATAAAGCGCTTGTTTTAAACTATGTAATGATTAATCAATTAATTTGCCATTCTATGCTATGGATATTCTTTAAGAACTTCAATACAAAATATTCGTGAGCCTCTTATAAATGCGTTTTCGGTAGTGCGATGCAGAAGCGCGAGCACCGAGTAGCGATTGCCGTCGAAACGTGTCCCTGCATATTAAATCTCTACTATCCTTGAAAATATTCATTTAAATTTAATGTTGTAAAGGGCCATATTGATCTATATTAAATGCACAATGTATTTAAGGTACTTAATTGGATAAGGATTAATGCTGTATTGTTTAAACTCGCTTCGTAAATCTACACTAATATTATAAAGAGGAAAACTTTGTTTGTATGTTTGTTTGTTTGTTTGTTTGTTTGTTTGTAATGAATAGGCTCAAAAAGTACTGGACCGATTTCAAAAATTCTTTCACCATTCGAAAGCTACATTATCCACGAGTAACATAGGCTAAATTTTATTTTGGAAAAAAATAGGGTTCCGTAAGATATTTGGGTTTTTCGGACACAAGGTGTAAAAAATCAACCAGAAAAGTTACTTATTTTGCGTACGCTGCCTAAACTATAAAAGATAGAACCATAAAATGTTCTAATTAATTGTAGATCTTATAAATATCTACAAAAAAGTCCGCGACACACTATACCTATCTATGTCGAGTGAGGCACAACAACCATTTTTTTATTTAGAAATCTTGAATTTTTTTTGGACTACATTTAAACGCGTTTATTTTACTCTTGCTATTAATCCTTATCAAAATAAATTATTTCATCACTAAGTACAGTTTATGTAGATAATATTTGGTCTTTTAATGATTAAAATTGGATGTTTGGTTTTGAAGTTATGGCGAAATTAAAATATTACGATTTCTGCTGCACGGCCCGTTGCGAAGTGGGCGTCGCGTCGTCGTGCGTGGCGTGCGAGTTTAGATCTATGAGTAAATTTTTTGTTTTGTGTTCGTTGTAACTATGATGGATAGATACTTGAGTAACTATTTATTTAGTGATTGTTGTATTGTTAGTTCTGAAAAGTGTAGGTATTTCATACGATAAAAGTATACCCACTTACTTATTTCATTAAGTATTAGTAGGTACCTATATTAATTTGTTTCTGTTTGTTTTGACTAAATTTCACCCGTTTTGTTAGAGGTTTAAAGACATTCTGTTATCTGTAGTATTAGTATCAGTATTGTACCCGTGCGAAGCCGGGGCGGGTCGCTAGTGATCTATAAAATTTTAATTAAAGTAAAGGATAAAAAAATGGTTATTGTGGGTTATCCATATTATGAGATAGACATATGCCATCGCAGACTTTTTTGTAGGTTTTTTTTAAGATAAACAAAACTATAGTAAGTACATTATTTTGATCTATCTCGTAGGGTTCAGCCAGCGTTTGCAATGTAAGCGCAAAATCTCTAAAATTATCTGTGTACCTCTACTATGTTATGCATATTATATACCTAAAAGCATCAAAATACGTTGCATTGTTTTAAAAATTTAAGCAGACAAAGGGACAGGCAAAAAAGGTACTTTGTTATATACTATGTAATGATTATTAGCCAAAAAAATTATACAACTCAACAAATGGGCTGCGCAGTAGGCTATCGAAGCTGTTAGAAAAGGCGCAAATATATCTGATGCAGCCAAAAAAAATAACGTGCCTAGAATTACCATGCATAATAAAATCACAGGAAAAAGTACCGTAGAGTGTCCGATAGGACCCAGTACCATTTTGTCGATGGAAGAAGAAAACATTTTAGAAGATCGGATAAACTATATTATGTCAAATAAATATATTCCATTACCCAAAGATAAAGTATTAGATACTGTTCAACGTCTAATAGTCAACAAAAAGCAGGAGACTCCTTTCACAATAATAGACCAGACAAAAAATTGTATTTCTCGTTTATGAAACAACAACCTACGGTTTCTGAACGTACAGCTCTAAATTTATGCACGTTAAGAGTTACTCTTACTCAAGATGACAGTGAGAAATGGTTTTCAGAACTTGAAGCTGATTTTGTCGATTTTAGAGAGTTTTTAGTGCATAATTTGAATGTAGTCACGACTGCAGTTACATTAAAGGCTGATCAAAATAAAAGTTTGCATCATTTTATACTCCAAATTTAATATTCCACAGTTAATTTAACATAATATAGCATCTCATGATTCATGTTCATTACTAGGTGTCCATATTTGGTTCTTGTTTATTACTGGGTGTCCATAACTAGATTTTTGTTGTCCATAACTGGTAAAAAAAATCTAAGTTTTTATTTGTTAATAACATTAAAACCTATTAAAGTACCCTACATTAAATAAAGCAGAAAAATAGAATAAATATAGGACTTCCAATTTTCCCTACGTTTTGTGTTAAATCTTTCACAGGTATACGTGAATTTTCTGAAATACCAAGATTTTCTTCTTAAACCGTCCATCATTGGGGTGTTTACCTTAATAGTTTTATATGAAGCGAATTACATACGGTACCCCAAAGGAGATCGCTGACGCTGCGGCACGTGTCTGGTCAACGTGCCGGCTTCGTGGAACCATTCTGCTGTTCCAGCATTTTACCGCGTTTTGCAATTTTAATGTAATAATTACATTGTTCATTCTATTCTGATCTAGCATCGATCACGGATATAGTTTTGTAATTTAATTATAAGTTTAGTTAATAAAGTTTTAAGATAATTTTTGGTTTTTTTTGGGAGTCCGGGCTGCCGAATTCGTTATTGGCGCAGTCGGTAGGATAATTTCGGGGCTACGACGATCGCTAAAAAGAAGATTTCCGGGTCTAGAATCGACACCGCGCGCGGTCGTTCTAGCTGTCGCTCTCAAGCGTTCACCGAAACATCGAACATCACTTGGAAGCAGCCGGGGCGTACTCAAACTTCAGTGCAACTCAGAGAAAACCAGGGAAGTCGACGAGTTATGTGAGTACATTGATTTATTTTTCCATCAGTGTTGCTTTCTCCTCGTCACAATTTTCCGTCCTATGAAAAATAGTCCTGCGTCCTCCAGGCTTAAAATTCGTAGGGATAGTTTAGTAGACTCGAATCGTCAATTAAGTGAAGGCTCGAATCGCTTTCCAGTAGATTTAAATAATTCAAATTTATTAGATATAGATTTAAATAATTTTCCTGAGAGCTCGAATTGCCCTCAAAGCTTAGATAGTAGTTTGAATTTAAATTTTAGTAATTTAGAATATAAAATGGATCCTGATACAGTATATAAGGCTCTCCGCCCAGTTCCTGAATTTGACGGGAACCCACATATTCTTCCTAGATTTATTAGAATTTGCGATCAGATAGTAATTCAATGCGTGAAAGACGAGCCAGGCTACGAATTATCAAATTTATGTGTAATTAATGGCATCTTAAATAAAATTACCGGTCCAGCAGCTCGTACAATAAATTCAAACGGCATTCCTGAAAATTGGATAGGGATTAGGAATACTTTGATTAATAATTTTTCAGACCAAAGGGACGAGACCGCTCTTTACAATGACTTAGCATTAGCGACACAATGTAATGAGACACCGCAAGAATTTTATGACAAATGCCAAAACCTTTTTAGCACTATAATGTCCTATGTATCGTTGCACGAGACATTAGATACAACCGTGGAAGCTAAGAGAATTTTATACCGTAAATTAACATTACAAGCATTTGTAAGAGGCTTAAAAGATCCTCTCGGGTCCCGTATAAGGTGTATGAGACCTGAAACTATTGAGAAGGCTTTGGAATTTGTCCAAGATGAACTTAATGTCATGTATTTGCAGCAGCGAAATAATTTAGCAACAGATCAGAGAAAACCATCATCATCATCAACACCACACAACTCACACCAACAATTTACACAACCTAAATTTCCTCCTATGAATAATAACTTTAATTTTCCTAAATTTTTACCCGGACCTAGCTGGCAAAAACCTAATTTTAATCCCCAATTTAATAATTATCAGCGCATGCCTATGCAACCAACGCGTACTCAGCAAATGTTCCGAGCACCGTTGCCTAATTATAATAGTGGTTTTAGGATACCTAACAGGAATCCTCCACAGAATAATTCTGGCCCTAAGCCTATGAGTGGCGTGAGTCACTTTGTGACAAAACCTTTACCACCTAGAATTCCCGGTCATGATTGGCAAAAATTTGGCAATCCTCCTCCATCTAATTACTTTAAATCCAGAGAAGTTAATTTTAATGAATTTTATGACTATAATGATGATTATGAATACGGTAACGATGACAATAATTATGCTGACTATAATTACTGCAATACAGACTATGATTATAATGACTATTACGGACAATACGTGAATTATGACTATGATAATAATCAGTACTATGAACAACAAGATTTACCACCAATAGAAGATACCCACTATGATAGTAATATGCCTAGTAGTAGTAAAGCTATTCAACCAAGACACCCTAACAGTAGGAAAAGTCAGGATTTTCAACAGAGCCACAGAAAATCCGCACCAGAATAGAACTAAATCTACAGTCGAAGAAAGAATTACCCTATATCAAAATTAATAATCCACCTTTGAAACTTCTCATTGATACAGGAGCAAATCAATCATTTATAAGCCCTGAAGCAGTAGATAAATATTTCAGTAATATTCCGAAAATGTACGATCCTTTTGAAGTAACTAATTCTAGAGTAACAAGCATTCATGAACATTCAATATTAATTCCTAGTTTTTCTGAATTTAATGATACTAAAAATATAAAACTATTCATCTATAAATTTCATAATCACTTTGATGGTTTAATAGGATTAGATTTGTTAGAAAACTGTAGAATTGATCTTAGAGACAATATATTAATTACTGAAAATGCAAAAATTCCATTATTACGTTATCAGTGTAGAAGACGTAATACAGATCAAATAATACCAGCAAAATCATCTTGTTTAGTTAGTATGCCGATTCATCATGACGATGGTGACGTATTTATACCGGAACAATTAATAGCTAATTGTATTATTCACGAATGTATAACTACTGTGACTGACCAGACTGGTATAGTAGAAGTTGAAAATATGACAAACGAAGACACTGTAATTTCATTTGACAGACCTATACAACTCGACTTATTTAACTTTGAAAGTTCTGATACTGAACCCGACTCAGACAGAGTGAAACAGGTTTTAGATAGACTTAGAACTGACCATTTAAATAGTGAAGAACGAGCAAATTTAGAAACCCTTTGTAAACGTTACGCTGACATATTTTATATTGAAGGCGAACCATTAACTTTCACTAATAAAATCAAACATAGCATTAGGACTCATGACGAAAACCCCGTTTACACCAAAAGCTACCGATATCCTTTTGTACATCGTCAGGAAGTTAGAGAACAAATAACTAAAATGCTCGAACAAGGTATTATACGACCTTCTGACTCTGCTTGGAGCTCACCCATTTGGGTAGTCCCAAAGAAAGCTGACGCTTCTGGTAGACAAAAATGGCGACTTGTAGTAGACTTTAGAAAGTTAAATGACAAGACCATTGACGACAAATACCCAATTCCCAACATCACCGACGTTTTAGACAAATTAGGTAGGTGTCAGTACTTTACGACCCTTGACCTAGCATCTGGCTTTTATCAAGTCGAGATGAATCCTGAAGACATACCTAAGACCGCATTTAACGTAGAACATGGTCACTTTGAATTTCTACGTATGCCGATGGGACTTAAGAACTCACCATCGACATTTCAACGTGTAATGGATAATATCCTTAGAGGTTTACAAAATGAGATATGTCTAGTATATCTTGATGACATCATAGTTTTTAGTACATCTTTGCAAGAGCACATGATTAATTTAGAAAAGGTATTTAGCAGATTAAGAGAGTCCAATTTCAAGATCCAGATGGACAAATCAGAATTTTTGAAACTTGAAACAGCTTACCTAGGCCACATAATCAGTAATGAAGGCATTAAACCGAACCCCGATAAAATTAGAGCCATAGAAAATTATCCTTTACCTAAAACGACAAAAGAAATTAAACAATTTTTAGGACTATTAGGTTATTATAGGAAGTTCATACCTGACTTTGCTCGACTGACGAAACCAATGACTAAATGTTTAAAAAAGACTAACAAAATAACTTTAGATTCTGAATATATTAAATGTTTTGAGAAATGCAAAACCTTACTAACTAACGACCCTATTTTACAATATCCCGACTTCAATAAAGAATTCATTCTGACAACAGACGCCTCCAACGTAGCTTTAGGAGCAGTACTCTCACAAGGTACAGTAGGCTCTGACAAACCGATCTGCTATGCTTCTAGAACATTAAGTGACAGTGAATTAAATTACAGTACAATCGAAAAAGAACTTTTGGCAATAGTATGGGCAACTAAGTATTTTAGACCCTATTTGTTTGGTAGAAAATTCAAAATTATAACCGACCATAAACCACTTCAGTGGATTATGAACCTGAAAGAACCGAACTCGAGACTGACACGATGGCGACTGAAACTGAGTGAATTTGACTATACAGTAATTTATAAAAAAGGAAAGTATAATACTAACGCTGACGCTTTATCCCGTGTGCAGATTAATAATGAGGAAATAGAATCACTTCTTAAAGAATGTGGTATAGATGTTTCAGTAAGACCTGAACCATCAGGATCTACTACTATAACAGCACATACATCGGCTGAAAATCCTATCCTTGAAATACCCATTACAGATGAACCCCTAAATAAATTCCATAGACAGCTTTGTTTGACTATAGTAGGTGACATTAAAAGAAGACCGATTGTAACTAAACCTTTTGATACCCACACACGCACACACATACAAGTTTCAGAATCTTCATTAGAACAAGACGTCATAAATGCAGTAAAAGAATACGTAAATCCTAAAATAAAGACTGCCATTAAAATAACTCCACCATTAGGTATGTATTCTATAATTCCAATTTTGCAAAATAACTTTAAATGTAAGTCTATGCATCTGGTTTTAGCAAAAACCGAGCTAGAAGATGTTAAGGAATATTTACGGCAGCAAGAAATAATTAAACACTATCATGAAGGCAAAACTAACCATAGAGGCATCAATGAATGCTATTTAGCTTTGTCACGTCGTTATTACTGGCCTAAAATGAGGGAAGAAATTACTAAATATATAAACGAATGTACAATTTGCGGACAGACTAAATATGACAGAAACCCAATTAGACCACAGTTTAACATAGTACCACCTGCAACGAAGCCCTTTGAGATAGTTCATATGGACCTATTCACAGCACAGGCTGAAAAATATCTTACCTTTGTAGATTCTTTCTCCAAGTACGGCCAAGCATACCATTTACGAGATGGTACTGCTATAAGTATTATCCAAGGACTATTAAATTTCAGTACTCACCATGGACTACCTTTGACTATAGTGACAGATAATGGGACTGAGTTCACTAATCAACTCTTTGCAGAATTTGTTAGATTACATAAAATTAATCATCATAGAACACTAGCCCACTCACCTAATGATAACGGAATTATTGAAAGATTCCATTCCACTTTACTAGAACATCTTCGTATCCTTCGTCTGAAAAATAAAGATGAACCTACAGTAAATCAAATGCCTTATGCAATCCTAGCTTACAACAGTTCAGTTCATAGTTTCACCAAATGTAGACCACACGACATCATCAGAGGTCACTTTGACCCTAGAGACCCTTTAGATCTAAATTTAGCTGAACACCTCATGCAACAATATATTATTACCCATAGAGATCAGATGAAGACAGTATACGAAATGATTAGTGAAGCCACAACTATTGACCGTACAAATTTAATGACTAATAGAAATAAAAATCGTGAGCCAGAAACTGAATATGTACCCGACCAGCAAGTTTTTATTAAGAACCCCTTAGCTAGTAGACAGAAGTTAGCACCACGATACACTCACGACACAGTCCTTGCAGACCTTCCTATACACATTTACACTTCAAAGAAAAAAGGACCTGTTGCTAAATGTCGCCTGAAACGAGTACCTAAGTCATCCAAATTGTTACAGGTACCGACTAATACTGATAATGACAATGTCGCAGGCAGCGGAGATAAAACTTGAGACTCTTGACAATGGACCTGGACTTCTACCCTTTAAACTTGGTCAAGCCAAGCTAATATCCCACTATCATACTTTTATACAATATTTAGAACTTTCTGAATTAGAAAATCGTATTAATTCTATAAATGAACAGTTAGATTATTTTAAAACTAAACTTGATAATACCACTTTGCCTATTTATGAAATTCAAATTGATTATCTTTATACTAAGTTGTCAAAAATAGATTCTCAATTAAAAACTTTAGAACCTTCTAGAGTAAAAAGAGGACTTATTAATGGTCTAGGATCATTAATTAAAGGTCTTACAGGTAATTTGGATCATGCAGATGCTGAAAGATTTAATAAAGCTATAGAATTATTAGAAGCAAATGAAAATAAATTACTTTCTGAATTAAATGATCATATAAGTGTTAATAAAGATTGGATGAGTCAATATTCGCAACTTATTAGTAATTTAGCAGAAAACCAAATTAAAATTAATGAAACATTGAAGTTAGTTGTAGATAAGTATTATCTTTTCGAAGCTAAGTTCGCTAAATTCGCGCAATTATTAGCTATTATCACCGAAAATACGGATGATTTATACTTAGAATTAATTAGAATAGAAAATATTTTAGGATTTATACGTGCATCGAGCACGCACCATAGTATGATAAGCATAGATAACTTAGAATATATGATTAGTAGACTTAGAGAAATATATAGTAATAATGAAATCTTAGATATTGACTTAAGAGAATATTATAATCTTATAAAACCAGGTAGTTATTTTATAGGTAAGAGAATTGTTATAATTTTTAGATTTCCTATTATAACTCAAGATAATTACGACTTATTTAGGCTTTCCATTGTTCCCAATAAATTCCAGCAGACCTTTATACCTATGCATCCTTTCATAGCAACCAATGGGAAATTTTTCATGTACTTGCAAACCGAATGCCCAAAGATTGGCGAATACCTTCTCTGTGAAGAAAGCACGAATTATTACCAGCCACGAGAACAAGAAGATTGCATCCAGAGGATCATCATCCATCAATCTTTAGACAAGTCATGCAGCCCCACTGAAGTCTCCATCACTAGACAAGCTATGGAACAACTAGATGATAGACACTACACTATCGTCTTCCCAAAGCCTACGAAAGTCGAACTCCAATGCGAACGGCAGGAATATGTATCCCTATCTGGCAGCTACTTAGTAACAATTCCTCATGAATGTTCTCTACGGACAGATACCTTTAAGATAACCAATACTGAAGATGAAGTCAAGGGACAGCCGCTGAAGATCACCGAGATACGAAGTAATTTCACTGAAGCCGAAAATAACGAGATCCCACATATCACTCTAAATTCTTTGAATCTCGACAACCTGCATCACCTGGAAAATAGAATTCTACTACAGAAGCCCGTTAGTCTTGGCCACTTACATTCTTCATTGTACCATACAACTTTGCCTCTCTATGCACTTGTATCTGGTATAGTTATAATTTTCCTCGTCCATATTCTGCGACGATACCTGCGAAAGAAACCTACTACGCCAGAGGAAGAACCAAGAAGCAACCCTATATATGCTGTTCCTGATAGCTCTGGAAACCATGGAATACCAGCAACATTTTCCCTCAAGGTGCTCAAATAGTTGCTGCTCTGAGGGTGGAGGAATTACATACGGTACCCCAAAGGAGATCGCTGACGCTGCGGCACGTGTCTGGTCAACGTGCCGGCTTCGTGGAACCATTCTGCTGTTCCAGCATTTTACCGCGTTTTGCAATTTTAATGTAATAATTACATTGTTCATTCTATTCTGATCTAGCATCGATCACGGATATAGTTTTGTAATTTAATTATAAGTTTAGTTAATAAAGTTTTAAGATAATTTTTGGTTTTTTTTGGGAGTCCGGGCTGCCGAATTCGTTATTAGCGCAACATTTTCTGGAGTCATTGAAAATGCAAATAAAGTTGAGTTTGAAGTAAGCACAATGACTTTTTCAACAGGAAACACCTATACTGCCCCCGATAGTAAGAAGGGCGCATCTAACAAATTTGTCAAAATTGAGTTATACAGGGTTACAGGAAAAGTCGACGTAGATCCATTAAGGGCGTGTAGTTAGCATCGTTTCTAACTGATTTGGCTATGAAACACCCTATCCTAAACCTCAGAGGTGTCAGATAATGGTTGGATAGAAATTACTAGAACAAATGGATTGGGCGAGGTGGGCCTATACCCTGGCCACCGAGAAGTCCGGACCTAACCCCCATGGATTTTTATGTATGGGGGCACATGAAGAGTCTGGTGTACAGTGAGCCCAACCCGATATCATCTGTACAAGAATTGAGAACTAGAATAATTAACGCGGCGGTAGTGAAAAGTGGACTGAGAAAAAGACTGCGAAAATGTGTGCAAAACAGGGGTGGTCATATTGAACATGAAATTTAAACATGTGTTATTAAGTACCTATTAATGTTATTGTGTACTTATTTATTGTTTTATTTTGTTTTCTGGGGTCAAGGGTTAAATGAAACGTAATTAACTAATGTAATTTTTACCTCCTTAGTTGCCGTTGAAGCTAAGTTTTTTGCACCAATTCCAATAAAATCTTTGATTGTTATACCTTGTTGGATAGCTGATGAAACGTAGATATTTTGAAGTAGATCTGCAGAACATCTTTCATAATATTTTTTTTGGATATCCTTTAAAGAAAAATAAACTTAATAAATCAATTTTACTTTTTTTAACTTTCAATGTCTTAGTACGACCTGTTAAGTTAATTTACTTACAATTTTGGTTATTGAAGTCATAAGGCATCTTGTCCTTGTTGTAAAAAGCAAAAAATGATACGATTTTGACTATTACGTCAATTAGATTTCAATTCAAGCGACGAACGAACACATAACTAACATAATTCATAATGTACAAGATAGATGTCACTTTTACACAAAACTATAAAAATATTATGATTTATCATTAAAACGATTAATAATAATTAACTGAAGGGAATGAAATAATAATAAAAAAAACTATGTATCAAATTACAGTTACATACTTTTAAGTATCATCAAAATATTTACAGTATCCAAGTAACTAAGAATAAATAAAATCTAGTAAAAGCGCCACCTAGCGTAACTTATAAACGATAATCAATTATAAATGGGCATTCAAGTAGTACTTACTGCTACCGACAGATGTCAGTGCTTCGACTCCTAAACCGCGCTAATGGTGTTCTTTATTACATAAGTCATAAGACATCATAGCATAGAACGTGAGTAAAATTTTTTATCCTGAAAGATTCGGATAGTTGTTTGTAGTAACTAGTACCTGGGAGACGGGAGTCAGGCTCAGGAGTGACCCGGGAGATCGTGTGCGTGTGGTTTGAGGGACCCTCAGATCAAATAAAAAACTAGATGGCGCATGGCGCTTGTTTCAACTGAAGCCTCAAAAACTACGCTACTTTGTGTAAACACACGCGGTCACGCACACTCATGCAAAAAAAGTACGCTACTTTTCATCAGTATCGAACGAGTCGTCGTGCAGTGATTTTGCCACAAAAATGCCGTCCTGCGCTATTGAGTGGTGTAAAAACTGTACGAAGGCGAACAAAAAGTGTCAGGGAATAACATTTCATAAGTAAGTACACACAAAACTGTCGTTTGTTTAAGATAATTTATCACAATTTTGAGGTTACTCGAAACAAATAATGACAATTTCATAATGGCGGATCGAGAGAGTGTTGCCAGGATTTCATATTCTCAATAGCCTAAAATAAGGTAAGTAATTTGTAGGCAAATTCTTAACAAAATTATGAAGTAGGTAGAGAGTTAGACTGAGTTTTTATTTTTTAATTAGGAAGTTTTGAAGTTTGAAGTAATTTAAGGTAAATGCCCTTATATTCGGTATACGGAAAATATCGGGAACGATAATTCCGCCGTCTGTGGACCGATTTTCAAAATTCTTTTTTTAATATAAAGGGTATAATCCCAAGTTGGACCGGTTTTCAAAAAAGTGGTGACCTGATGATGGAATCCATGAGGAATCGAGGGAACTCCTCGAAATTTTTATGGAAATATATGGTGATTTTGACTTTTTCTGAAGTTGTCCAAGCATATGCTACCAAAAAGTAAGATTTTGCTCTAAGTTATACTCTGGATCCAAAAGCGCAGAACAGAACTCCTGACTCCTTATAGATACATGTTTGGGGATTTCGGCGTTATTTAAAGAACTGCAAGCATATGCCACCATGTCAATTAAAGTAATCATCATCATCACCACCACAATCACACCATACATCATCACATTTTGATGATATAAAAGGTACTTATAGTATTTTACACCAACACGGAGATCTTTGAATATTCTCTGTCGTTTATGGACCTATTTGCAAAATTATTTTATTGCTGTAAAGGATATAAATTCGAAATTGGTCTTTTAGTCACTAAAGTGGAAACTTGATGATGGGGGATCCATGAGGAATCGAGGGAACTCCTTGAAATTTATATGGACACATATAATGATTTAGATTTTTCCTGAAATAACAAGCATATTATGCTACCAAAAAAAAAAAAAATTAGGCAAGTGGTACACTGACTTGTCGGTGACCGTATATTAACTACCCTATTACCATAATATTATGTATTGGTACACCTAAATCGAAACTTTTCATCTTTACCTATCCTTTATCTAAATTTATCTATAAATAAATAATAAACAGAATTATCACTTTCTGTTTTTTTTTTTTTTCATATTTAAAAACGTTTTGAACGCAATAAAAATCTTCTAATCTAACCCATTTTTAGAATTCCATAGTTGGGGAGAGTTGTGACAACGTTATTTCGCGCCAGGTTTTTGTGAGGCCGTGTTACAACTTTTACGTAAAATAGAGCTCTGCAAAGTTTTTTGACATAAAGCTATGGAAAACGAAACATAAATGTCACAGAAACGTTAACATGGCCGAATTCCTATACAATTTTCGAAAATTTATTATATTGTTATCTCGAAAACTACGGATCTTATAATTTTGAAAACTTGCGAAATTACTGCGACAATAAAAGAACTTTAAGCGGTAAAATTACCATAAACCAATTAATAGTACAAATGTGGGATGTTATTCGAAAGTTTAGCCAACATATCTAGGGTAATGAAAATTTAGTATGGCAACACCGGCTCACGCACACAATGCATAGAAAACCGGCTTCACTATGTTGTTCGTAGAAGTCCATCTATACTTTTTATTTGATCTGAGGAGGGACCTACCTGAATATCCCCAAAATAAGTATAGCAAGTTTTAGTAGAAGTCAAAAAAAAATTGTAGAACAAATCTGGGAATTTGTAAAAAGATAGTTTAAAAGATATAGCCCTCAGAGTGTGGTCCCTCAGTTCACACACCGCTATTTTCCAGATCTCGAAAAGTATGTGGAAAATTATGGTTTTTTCACTACAGAATTTTAGTAAAACTTTTGTAAAAGTTTTTACAAATTTATCAAATACATAGCATTAGAAATAAAAAAGCTACAACCACCGAAGTGTGGTCCCTCAGTTCACACAAAAATGACATACTCATTTCGCGTTATATTACTGACTTTTTTAATTATTTTTCTACGTAGAGTTTTAGTAGAAAATTTGTAGAATTTGTAGACAAAATTTCAGCAAAATCTATCGGCGCATTTAGAAGATATATACCATTATGTTGGGTCCCTCAGTTCACACACTTGTGTATAAGAAAAACTCAAATAACTAATAAACGAGAAAACTAACAGAAAGTCTACTATACTTAAATTTTAGTAGAAGTATTTTTCTCTTGGATTAGCACATAAAATATTTAATTTCTTGCTTCCTAGCTGAGATAATGTTATTTTTTTGATTGTATGAAAATGCAGAGTAGGTTACCACACAAGAGGCAAAATGAGGACAAGTCCTAATATTATTGTGTATGTTATACCTTATTAAATTTACGTTTTGCTCGCGGTTTCGCACCTTTTCACTATTTTAGGGGTTCATAGTACTACAAACAACCCATATACTTACCAATTATTAACTATGTACCTATTTGTGGTTTTGCTCTGCCCGCCCTTTTCTCTGTCCGTTCTTTCTAACTCCTTATATTATGTAATTACATATGTATTATATGAATAAAAACTGGCCAAGTGCGAGTCAGGCTCGCGCACAAACGGTTCCGTACAAAACGGCAAAAAAAATCACGTTTGTTGTATCGGAGCCCTCGTTAAATATTTAATTTATTTTGTTTTTAGTATTTGTTGTTATAGCGGCAACAGAAATACATAATTTGTGAAAATTTCAATTGTCTAGCTATCGCGGTTCCTGAGATACAGCCTGGTGACAGACAGACGGACGGACAGAGAGCGAAGTCTTAATAATATTTTGGGTCCCTTTGGGTACGGAACCCTCTGTACGGGTCAATACCCGTACAACGCGTGTTACCTAGATTTAGCCGCAATAACGCCACGCTGCATTTTTGTACATATCTTCATTTATTATAATGTAATAAATTAACTTCAGTTCACGACGCGACATCCTACCGAGCGCGTGGCTCGCATCCTATCTCACCTCATAATTATCCTAAGCTGTGCTGACTCAATATAGTGAATTTTATCCTAATCTTTGTTCATCTTAATCCTCAACCCCAACCCCGAACATTGGTCCTTCGAGCTAAAAAACGTATTAGCGGGACCCTACGCGAGTGTACCTATCCTAAATCCTGACAAACAAAATCCTGTGTGTGCACTTCGTGGTTTCGCGTACGAACTCAGAACCTTTCGAGAACAGTCTATCTCGTAATCCTGTGCTACCCCGGTGTCCTGACGGCGCCATCACCTCATCTCATCTCGTGATCCGGTGCTTCCCGGATCCTCAGCGTGCTTCGTCAGCTCATCGGATATCCTGTAACCTCTGTGCCACAGAAGGCGCAACCTACAACCTCGCGGTTTGCTGAATCTACAAGTAAGGTCTTTTTTTATTATTTAACTATGGCGCAAAAGGAAGACATCTTAGCTACGCAGCAGCAAATCATCGATGCAGTAGACGCACTCTACTCCAACTTTAAAAAAGATGGAGCAGATAGGAAAACCCCCGACTATCTCCGTCGGCGGTTAGACAACTTAGAACAGTATTTTACAGAGTTCCATAACAATCATATGAGTTTATTGTCTTTTGGTGATCAATCTCATGCGTATTTCACAACTAACCAGTACGAGCAACTTAAAATTAAATATAATAATATAAAAGCTGCTCTTCAAAACTATAATCCTAAAATTGATAGGCCTCAAACCCCTGTGTTGAAACCTCCTACGTTTCAACCTACGGCATCAACATCTCATGCATCAGGATTTTCGTCTCAAATTCCACCTCAGAAGGTCAGCTCCGACGAGAGTAAAGTTGAAGACTTGCTGAGGAAACAAGCAACAAATTTTAGAGCTTTTTCACGGGAAGCTCAAGCCATAGATCTCAATCTTATCTCGGAAAAATGGGAGTTTGAAGATATCTTACATAATCTTAAAAGCCGTTGGTCAACCATTGATACCCTGCACTGGGAGCTGGACAATGAGCTCAATGGTTCCAATACCCAATATGAAGAGCAGTTTACATCCTACGAAAAATATTATAAAAATCTTAAACGGGATATAAATCAGAAAATGTGGTCCGTGGCACATATTGAAACCTCTACCCCAAAATTGGAAATTTCAACCTTCGCGGGAAGCTACACCGAGTGGGTCTCCTTCAAGGATCTTTTTACGGAGACCATCCACAATAATCCTTCACTTTCCTGCGCCCAGAAGATGCAGTTTCTGAAGAGTAAAGTAAAAGGCGAGCCTGAAAAGCTTATTCAGCATCTCCAAATCAGTTCTAGTAATTATCCCGTATGCTGGAATATCCTTACGCATCGCTACGACAATAAGCGGCGTATATTTTTATCTCATCTCAAGAATATCCTAAATATCCCTATGAGTCAGCAAAAATCAGTCTATCATCTCAAGCGCATTCACGACACAACCTACGAGAGCGTGAATGCAATAAAGAATCTCGGGGTCGACGTCTCTACGTGGGACCCTTTCCTAGTGTGCATTTTAGCGGAAAAATTGGATCCTGAAACCAACGATGATTATATCGATTCCCTAAAATCACCTAGAGAATTGCCTGTGCTGGAGGAATTTCTACAATTTTTGGAAAATAAATTTATGTCTTTAGAAACCTCAAGAAAAAAACAAGAAAGTTCGAGCCACAAATCCTTATCTCAATCTCATATACAACAATATCCTTCGTCATCCAAAGGTCATCAAAGTGATCAAAAATCTTCCAAATATTTTAATCCCAAATTTAAACTAAATTATAATAACTATTCAACTAATCAAGTACATAATATGCAATCGCCAAAGTCCAAATTTAGGGGTAATGACCATCGAAAAACGTGTAAAATTTGCTTTTCGTCCGATCATCGCATTCAATATTGTCCGGAGTTATTGAAAATGCAACCTTCTGAACGCAAAAATGTTATAGCGAATTTAAACCTTTGTGTCAATTGCTTACATTACCACGAAGGTAAAAAATGCCTTTCCGAAGTAAAATGTAGAGAATGCAATAAGGCACATAATACCATTCTTCACGAATCCTATATATCAGCAAACGTAATGCCGGACGCACGATCGAGGCCAAATACAGCCACGGTTACGAAATTGCATACTCAAAACATCAATTCTTCGGTCGAACTGCAAAATAACCCTGCGGAAATTTTACTCGCGACAGCAATAATTAAGATACAGGCAGCTGATGGATCTTATCATGAAATGAGGGTCCTTTTGGATCAAGGATCTCAAACCTCGATCATCACAGAAAGGGCTGCTCAGCTGTTGAAGTTACCTCGACGCAAATGCAACGGGTATATCTCTGGAGTCGGGAATAAGGAGAACAACTGTAAAGGCATGATCTCTATTAAGTGCATGTCACTTATAAACGACTTCACATTTGAAACCGACGTGTTTATAATGAAACGCTTAGTAAACAACTTACCGAGTCATACATTTAATAAGCCCGACTGGCCATCCCTCAATCAAATAACCCTAGCTGATCCTGAATTTTATAAAAGCCGACCAGTCGATATCCTATTTGGCGCTGATGTTTACTCGCTTATCCTATTAGATGGCATCTGTCGATCTCAAGGTACGTTACCAATCGCTCAGCAAACTCAGCTGGGATGGATCCTAAGTGGTAGCTGCAAAACTTATCAATGCAACGTCATCCTAAATAATATCTCAGATATTCAGCAGTTTTGGGAAATCGAGGATATTCAAGACCCTTTATCGATATCCGAAGAAGACCGAAAATGTATAGAACTTTTCCAATCTTCAACCTCAAGACGCGAGGATGGTAGCTACGTCGTAAAATTACCCTTAAAAGAAAATTTCGAGGAAAATTTAGGAGAATCGAAAACAAAAGCAATAGCTCAATTCTTTCAAATTGAAAAGAAATTAATTAAGAAACCGGACCTGGCACGCGACTATAAATTGTTTATGTCTGAGTACATTGAGCTCGGACATATGACACCCGTCGTGGGTAGCGCTGACGTAATCCCAGGCTGTCACCTGTCTCACCATTGTGTACTTCGTGATGAATCACTGAGCACAAAACTTATAGTCGTTTTTAATGCTTCTGCAGCCACAACATCTGGACACAGCCTCAATGATCTCATGTATAGAGGCCCGAATCTTCAACAGGACCTTCTTAGCCTTATTCTGAAATGGCGGCAATTTAGATATGCCTTCACAAGCGATATTGAGAAAATGTTTCGCAATATATGGCTGCATCCTGATCATCAGAATCTCCAGAAAATTATCTGGAGAGATCATCAATCTCAACCTCTGCGGGAATATCAACTCGCGACAGTTACCTACGGGACTAAGGCCGCACCTTTTCTCGCTATGATGACTCTTAAGCGTCTCGCTGATGATGAAAAGCCTAATTATCTTAACAGCTGTGCTCCTGAAATCCTGAAAAACTCATTCTATATGGACGACCTCGTGTACGGTGCTCATACCATGGCGTCAGCAAGAAAACTCAAATCAGAAATGACTCATCTTCTCAAGGCGGGTGGTTTTAACTTAAGAAAATGGCGTTCAAACTTGCTTGAACTGTCAGATATCCCTGCTGACCTTCAAAAAGAAGAATTTTATTTCAAGCAGCCAGAATCTACAAAAGCTTTGGGTCTTCGGTGGAACCCTAAAGACGACGTATTCATCTTTCATCCTATAGAGATAGCAACCGAAGGCACTCCAACTAAACGTCAACTCCTGTCCGAAATCTCAAAAATCTTTGATCCCTTAGGCTGGCTATCCCCGGTTACAATTAAGCTCAAGATCCTATTCCAAGAAACATGGAAAACCGAGCTGACTTGGGATCAAGATGTTCCACAGGATATTGCCCATGTATGGAACAACATAAAGGCCGATTTACCAAATATATCTCAATTCAAAATACCTCGTTGGATTAAATCTCAGGACAAGGATGTTATTGAGCTCCACGGTTTCTGCGACGCAAGCACAAAAGCTTACGCATGCGTGGTGTATTGTAAGATCCTAAAAAACAATACAGCGCAAATATCCCTCGTTGCAGGAAAATCGAGAGTTGTACCTCTGAAAAAATCTCAAACAATCCCACGTTTAGAACTATGCGGAGCTCTATTACTAACTAAACTTATTACTAAAATCCTATCTTCTTTATCAAGCTATGAGGTACGACTATATGGCTGGGTGGATTCTATGGCAGTGCTTGGATGGCTAAAAGGAGAACCTGAGAAATGGAAACCCTTTGTAGCGACAAGAGTGAGGCAAATATGTGACGTAATGCCTAAGGATAACTGGCGATACGTCAAATCTAAAGATAATCCCGCTGACTGTGCAAGTCGTAGTTTAAGCGCATCTCAACTTGCTGAGCATTCTCTCTGGTGGCAAGGACCCTGTTGGCTGCCTACCTTCAATCCCGAAAATTATCCCGTCGATGTATCCTATGACACGACGGAAGATCTTAGAAAAAATAAGCTAGTAAATATTGCCACTACAAACTTCGATTCCTCAATAATAAAACAATTATTAAATAAATATAGTACACTTAGAAAGGTAATACGAGTCTTAGCCTACATCAACAAGTTTATCGACATTTATTTACATGGAAACAAACCTGTGAATTATCTTACCTTGCAAGATCTCAAACGCGCTACTAATATGTTGATTAAACACGTACAACAGGAATACTTTTCTAAGGAAATCCTACAACTTCAAAACGGCGAATCCCTAAACAATAAAAGCCAAATCCTAAATCTCAATCCTATCTTAGACGCCTACGGAATACTCCGTGTCGGTGGACGACTGAAGCATTCGCATATAAATCCTGAAATGAAGCATCCGATCATTATCCCGAATATCTCAAAATTAGCAGATCTCATTATCGACGAATCTCACAAACTCGTATTTCACGGTGGAGTGAAGATGACGTCAGGATTTATTAGGCAAAAATATTGGATCCTTGGCGGCAACAGAGCTACCAAGAAGCGCCTAAGAATGTGCGTCAAGTGTCGTAAAAACGAACCCATATTGAAAAATCAACTTATGGGAGACTTACCTCCATCCCGATTAAATCCCAGTCGACCTTTTTACCACACCGGGATAGACTATACTGGACATATTTTCGTCAAAGCAAGTAAGGGTCGTGGAATCAAAACGACAAAAGGATATGTCGCAGTATTTGTGTGTATGGTTACAAAGGCCGTACACTTGGAACTCGTGTCGGATCTCACTGCGTCAGCATTTATTGCGGCGCTCAGGCGTATGTCGGCTAGAAGAGGAGTTCCTGGTCATATCTACAGCGATCAGGGAACAAACTTTATCGGAGCTAACAAAATCCTAAGAGAAGAGTACTCCGAGATCTCTGGAACCTTATCGAGCCAAGAAAACCTCGCCGCCATCTCTGAAATGAACATCGAGTGGCATTTCAACGCGCCGTCCTGGCCATCTGCTGGCGGGCTTTGGGAAGCTGCTGTAAAGAGTTTAAAACATCATCTTAGGAGGGTCGTCGGAGAGCAAAAACTGACCTATGAAGAATACAATACTTTATTATCCCAACTCGAGGCCTGTTTGAACTCCCGACCACTTTGCCCCTTATCAGAAGATCCCGAGGATATAAACTTTTTAACCCCGGCTCACTTTTTGGCAAGCGGGCCCAACTTGACGATATACGACACAGAAAGCGATCTTAGAACCCGGTGGTACTTAGTACAAAAAATTTACAATGATATTTGGACTCAGTGGAAAAATGAATACCTCACGCAGCTATCTACAAGAGCTAAATGGAAAATACCTCAAAAGGATCTCAATCTCAACGATATTGTCATCATAAAAGATGAAAATCTCCCTCCTGGAAAATGGGCTCTAGGTCGAGTGGTGGAGCTGCACCCTGGAACCGACGGCCTTGTCAGAGTTGTCACCTTAAAAACTAAAAACGGTTTATTAAAACGGCCCATTGTGAAGCTTGCGTTATTGCCTGTAAATGAAACCGCCAACCCTCCCGGGGGAGACCTTAGAGCCTTATCTCTTACGCTATTTTTACTATCTTTAATATCCTCATCTCAAGCATCCTACAACTTTACTCCAGTCAACAATAGTGTTTATTTCGACAAAATCTCAAACATGCATATTATTCGAGATGACTGGCGATTAATTGTCTACTATGATACTCATCCCTATAAAGAAGGCATGTCGGCACTCGAAAAGTATATTAATTACCTCGAAACGATTTGTTTAGAAATAAATCATCGAACACCTTGCGACGATATCACATTACAACTCGGGCACGAGTTCGAAGAAATAAAACATTATAATAATATTATTATGATGAATGAATCATTTGTAACTGGAGAAGCTCGGAAGCGCCGGCGCCGAGGCTTAATAGACGGAGTAGGCTACGTTGCAAATAGTTTGTTCGGTGTACTTGACCAACGATTTGCCGACAAATATGAAAAGGACATCGATCTTCTGAGAGCAAATGACAAGCATTTGTTTAACCTTTGGAAAAATCAAACTTCAGTAGTGGAAGCTGAATTTAATCTTATAAAAAGAATGGAAAGCACCATAAGCAGGCATCATAAATCTATCAACCAGAAGATGAACGATATCAAGGCAGCTTACCGAAACATCCAGCACTACGTTCAGAACATGAGTTTTGTTACAGACTTTTTAACATCCTCAATAACGGCTACTAATCTTATGTATAGTCTTAGAAGAATACAGGACTCGATTTTGGACACAGTGACTAATATTTATAATGGGAAACTGGACTTCCATTTGATCTCACCATCTCAGCTCCGAAGCGAACTTAGCTCTATTTCCGCACAAATTCCTAAGGATTTGGCGATCCCTGTTGATAATCTCCACCTCAAAGATCTCTATAATTTATTACAGGTGAGAGCTAAGTACAGTTTTAAGTATCTCATCATAGAAGTTCGAATACCATTAATAGAAAGAGACGTCTATGAACTTTTTAATCTCATCCCAGTCCCAAGATCTCAAAACAATGACATGATAAGCGTGGAAATCATATCTCAGTTCGCTGCAATTAACATCAGGAAAGATTCGTATGTAACTATCTCCGAGGCCGATCTTCAATCTTGCATACGACGAAACCCTAAAATGATATTATGTCATATCAGAAATCCTATTTACCACTTGAAAGATGACCACAACCTCTGCGAGACAATCCCTAAAAGAACATGTAGAACCCTAAAAACTCCTTGTAAAAATGTGTGGAAAGAATTAAGCTTCGTCAACAAGTACTTTTATTTTTGCTGCAACGAATGTCAAATTAAGTTTCTTTGTGAAGGCCAAAGCTCAGCGACAAAACTTACAAATGCAGGTCTGTTGAATGTGGGTAAAGACTGCATGGTAAAAACAGAAGACTTTGTCATTAACCCCACAAAAATGTTGTCTAGTACTATCAAGACTGGTGCAAGGATAGATGCGCCAGAAATACCTTCTATTTTTATTTTATTTATTTTATTTATACAGAAAAACTTACAGCTATACATATAACAATATCATAACAAAATAGAAACAAAAAGCCTTTTATAAGTTTTTACAGATTTGTAACAATTAAAGTGAGTGTAGATTTAGCAATTACCTTATCTTAATGACATGAGAAAAAAATAAACAATAATAATAATAAACCAATACGAAACAAGCAAATAAAAGAAAGAAAAAAAAAGAGAGAAGAGAAAGAGAGAAGAGAACCGCTGGATCGTAGAACCATACAAACAATTAGTATTAAATAATCTAACTATCAAATGAGAAGTATTCCGTAGTTATGAGCCGCCTGATAGAAGAAGGTTTGATTAAGAAAGGATCAGCATCATAATGAGCGCGTAGAAGGTCGTTAAATTGTGCAGTTGATCTACAAATAAATGAATTTCGACGATAATTAGTACTGTATGTTGGAACATAGAATGGAACAAAAGTGCGAAAGAACCTAGTGGGTACATTAATTTTAATTATATTGTGCAAATCAGGAGCATCTATGAGATTATTCATAATTTTCTTTAGATAGACTATATCCGAGATATTACGTCGGACGCTTAAGGGGAGGAAATGATATTTTTTACATCTGGTTTCGTAGTTACTTAGATTATCTCCACATTTGTACTGCAAGTATCTTAGAAATCTTTTTTGAATTGATTCAATCCTATTTATATAGATATCATATGCAGGGTTCCAGACTTCAGAGCAATACTCAAGTATACTACGAACGAAGGAGCAATATAATACTTTTATAGGCTTGAGTGATCTGAAGTCTTTGCAAGATCTAATAATAAAACCGAGAGCTCTCGAGGCCTTCCTAACTACATAGTCAATGTGCTCGTTATACATTAGTTTGTGATCAACAATTACACCTAGGTCTTTAATGCTATTTTTATGTAACAAAATCTGATTGTTTAGTGTGTAATTGTACTTAATGAAATTTAGTTTGCGAGTAAAGTTCACCACATAGCATTTCGATACATTAAGGTCTAATTTGTGATTAAAGCAGTAATCGCTGAATCTTTTTAGGTCATCTTGCAGCAATCGACAATCCTCACTTGAAGATATACGTTTCATTATTTTAGTATCATCAGCGTATAATAAGCAACGGGCATGATGGAAACAAGATGACACATCGTTCAAAAATATAGCGAACAGAAGCGGCCCGAGCAGCGAGCCTTGAGGAACTCCGGAGGGGATTGACATCCAGGTCGAAACGTACCCGTTTAATGCTACTGCTTGAGAACGATTTTTTATGTAAGAGGAGAACCACCGAAATAGGTTTCCATGTATTCCCGCCAGATGGAGCTTCTCAAGCAAAATGCAATTATCTATACGATCAAAGGCTTTGCTGAAGTCCGTATAAACAATGTCAACCTGGATACCCGAGTCCATAGATGAGCTGACATAGTCGTAGCTGAGGAGAAGATTCGACGTAGTCGAACGACCCTTTAAGAAACCATGCTGCTCTGGATTGAACCAAGACTTAAGTGCAGCATGTACCTGACGATACACTATGCTTTCAAAAATTTTTGCAAAGATACAAAGTTTCGAAATGGGCCTGTAATTTTTGATATTTGTTTTATCGCCACTCTTGTAGACTGGGGTTATAAAAGCCGCCTTCCAAGTATTTGGTACATAGCCTTCATCCAATGAACGCCTAAAAAGTATACTTAGCGGAATGACGAGGCTTTTAGCACATTTCTGAATAATTATCGGTGGAACATCATCGGGCCCAGCACCTTTATTTAAGTTTACATTTTCGAGAAGTTTAAGGAGCTCATCAGAATTTATAGTAATGTCCCCTATATTAAAGCTATTTATTTCATTCGTCCTGGGGCAAGTGAAACTCGGATTAGGGGTAGAATCAAGGAAGTTGGCCTGGAAATAAGTAGCAAAGAGATCACAAATCTTATCACCAGTGCAAGCAGTTTCATTGTCGAGAGACATGGAAGAAGGGATAGTGGCGGTTTTATGATTACTTTTAATAAACGACCAAAAAGCTCTAGGGTCCTTCGTAATGGAGTCTTGTGTTTTGTTAATATATGACTCATAACAAAGTTTTTCAAGACACTTTGCCCTCTTTCTGAGAAGTGAGAACGTCGAGTAATCATTCTGGTTCCTATAAAGCTTAAATTTTCGAAAAAACTTGTATTTTTCTTTTAAGACCTTAATAAGAGATGTACTGTACCATGGAGGGTAAGAATTTGGCTGGATTAGCTTGTTAGGTACGTAGGAATTGCGAAGTTCGTGTAATGTGTCATAAAAGAACTTTACAGCTTCATCCAATGACTTGTTATATAGATTTTCGGTCCAATTAATCTCTTTGAGAGATGAACAAATCGAGTTATAGTCACCAGAGTTATAAAAATATTTTATTCTATTTTTGCTTTTTAAGGCGCTATTAAGGGAGTGTGATAAAGTTATGCAAAGCGATTTATGGTTGGGAATGTCATCAGGCACTAAGGGGTCGTCGCAAGCGCTAACATCAAGTTCACAATTCGAGAAAACCAAATCTAGAAACCTAGTGTTATAATTCCGAACGTGACTACGCTGGATGAGGTCACATTGAGCCAGTGTGTCCATAAAATTTATTTGTGCCCCAGTGAGTGGTAATCCATTGGATGTAATATAATTACCTTGTGGGTCCCAGTCAATATTAGGTAAGTTAAAATCCCCCATAATAATAAAATTATCATCCGGACAAGAGTTGATAATATCAAGTAGGTTGTGTGTAAAGTTCTCTAATTGTTCGGAGAAAGTGTTGCCCATGTTCTGTTTACAGAGGTAAATTGTACAGATGTGGATTCTTGTTGAGAATTTACACATTGTGTTAGGCATAATAGTCACCCATAGATCCTCTGAAGTGGAAGACCACTCTGGACGCCCGACCACCGCGAAGTCACGCCGAATACCCAATATGACGCCACCTCCTAAGGATTGGTTAGTAAAGGAATAGTCTCGATCACGACGCCATACCATATAACGGTCATCAAATAATTCCTCATTGTGTATTCCCTCTAGAAGCCATGTCTCAGTAATAGAAATTACATCATAGCTACCTATTAAGTAAGATGTTTCTTTTAAAACAAGAAGTCTTAGTACGTAGACCTCGTGCATTTTGATAAAATATATTTATTTTGGATTCCATTATGGGAAAAACATGAAAATAACATAAATAATATTAACTAAGCTCATTTTTATTTTTAAGAAGTAGAAGATAATATTTTTTAGAAATAGCACAATTGGCTGTAAAAAGTGTAATGCACGAGGGTACGTTACAAACATTTCCATTAAAATAGCGTTAAAATAATTATTAAAAGATAAAATTAGAGTAATAAGGAAAAATATTATATAAAATGATTTTAAATAATAAATTAATTTGATTAAAAATATTTCACCATTAAAAAGGTCATTATATCTGTAGATTATTAAAAATTCAAAGTTATGTAAAACGATTGTGTTTAAGTTTATCCTAGACAGAGTGTTACTATGTGTCACATTATATAAATGAGCACATAAATATGTGTTATTGTAATAAGAATTATTGTAATAAAATGATTTTAAATAATAAGTTAATTTCATTAAAAATATTTCACTATTAAAAAGGTCGTTATGGATTAATAAGAATTCAAAGTGATGTAAGACGATTGCGTTTAAGTTTAACCTAGACAGAGTGTTACTATGTGTCACAATATATAAATGAGCACATAAATATGTGTTAATGTAATAAGCATAATAAATAACACTCCGGCAACGAGATAAAAAGGATTTGATTGACGTCCTGTAATTATTGTTTAGGTCTCGTTTACTGTAATGACATAGCAAAATAAAACTTTCATTAAAAAAGTGACGAATATATGGGTCCATAATTCCTGTAATGAAATAAGGAATACTCAAGCTAGAAAACATTATTCTAGGAATTGATGATTCACATCCACTTTCAACTCCAACAACAATGTTCTGCCCTTTATGAAAAAGTATCACAACGCAACACGGCACTTCAACATTCATAATACTTCTCACATAAGCATAAGTCCGGACTGTATAACTTCTAAATAATATACGAGGCATAACCATCTTATGGAAAAAACTAATGTAAAATATTTTTTTAGGCTTTTTACTCACTAACGATACTAAAATAATAAAGTTTCTTTCTTTACAGATTAAAATTGTAGGAAATATATTATATTGGTAAAATATTTGCCGTGAGAAAAATCTACAAAACATAATATTAGCCGATTTGGATCTACGAAACAGTACTAAGTATCGATAAGTATAATAGTGCACCAGCGATGTTACCGTCCCGGGCGGTAGGCGAGTAATAAACTCGATCGTGAATGCAGCGCTGCCGATAGCCCGTCGCGTCGAGGTAGTGTGTGCGATATTAGTACGCGATAACGAAAGAGTGCAATGATCGACGTGCGATAATTGCATACAAAAGGATTTCATATCAGGTGTAAATTGTATGGCAGTGCATCCACCAATAACGATATGCAATCGATCGGAAACCAGTCCAGCGCCAGCGGTCCTCAAACTATTTTTAAATACAGTATTACTAAGTATTAATTTAGTAAAACAAATTATAATATAACTACTATAGACTAATTTAAATAAAAACTTAATATATATCACTATAATTATTGGGTTATTCTTGTTAGGTCTTTTTCGGTTTTGATAAAAAACACCGGCGTTGAATCAGCTTTTCTTGCCATGATCTTTGCATGCTTCACCCATATGTATTTAAAACCAACTTCTTTGGCACGAGTTTTGGCTTTGGCGAGGAGACTCTTATTACGCTGTGTTAAATGGTCATTTATGTAAAACACAGAAGATGTTGAGTAGCCAATGTCGGATGTATTTAGCTTGTGTTTCCGTGCAACTGCCACCAAGTCTTCTTTAAGATAACGGTTGTTAAAACTCATAATAATGGGCTTGGCAGAGTTAGGTAAACGAGTTGGTACGCGAGCGATATAGTTTATATCTTCCTTTTTAATTGGGAAGTTAATGTATTTGCCAATGTTATGTACTAGACTATAAAGATTTTCATCTTTCGTTTGAGGGATCCCCTTTATCTCAACGTTATTCGCCCTGGCCCATTGATCCCTGTCTTCCAGTTCGGAGTTCAACCTGGCAATTTCTTTTTGAAGAGTTGGGATATCAGAGGCAATCTTTTCAACGTCTTTAACTCTTGTTTCAAGCGATTGGACTGTCACTAATAGTGTATCCATACGCTGATGAGCCATCTCAACAGAATTCTTTAGGTCCGAAATATCGCTTTTTATTACCTTTAAGTCTTGGCACAGGGTAGGAAGTGAGGCAAGTTGCGTCAATATCTCATTCAGCTGTTCCTGCATCTTATCCAACGGACTTGGGTACACAATAGAGGGAACTGGCGAGACTGACGGGCTCACTTTACATTTTGGACACCGCCAGGAGTTCTTCCTCTCACCTAGTCGCCTGAATCCAGCTTCCGTAATTCCCACGCATCCAAAGCCATATTGCTTATTGCAGATCGAGCAAATCGGTCCGTCAGTGTGAGATTCGTCGCAAATGCTGCATGTGAACATCTTGAGAACCACTGACTTTTACGCGGGTGGGGATTAGGTTCACTCACTAAACACAAGCGATACCGAGCGATGCTTGGTATGAACTGATATGGTATGAAATATATAACTTGGTATGAAATATTTAAGATGTGATTAATCACATCTTAAATATTTCCCTAACTGAATTTCCCGCTGAGATTGATCCCAACAATAACTCTGAAATTCTGAGACAGTTTGACTCTGTTAAGAAAAGTATTGATACTCTAAAGCAGAGTGAACCTTTGAGCGATAAGGTATCCTATCATGACGTGCACCACTACGCCGTCATCTACGTCCTCATCATAGGACTTTTGCTTGCTGCTGTAACGTTCTACTGTCGACGGCGGCGCCAGGCTCAGCGTCGGGAGACTTCGAGACCTTCGGAGGCACCGCCTGCGGAGGCGACTTCCTCGACACATCGCGGAGAAAGTGTGATAAGTGAGTGTTGTGAAGTTAGGGAAAAAAGGCAATCTTTAGCTAAAGTGAAAAGTGTGAGTGTGAGTGAGTGTGATCTTAGTGAAAAAGGCCAATCAGTGAAAAAATATCCTAAAAACAATTCTAGTGAGTGCTTGCATAAACAAGACAGGGCTTCGTCCCCAATCTTTCGTATTTTTTCTCTTAGAGACCTTAATAGTACTAGTTATATTTAATTTTGTAATCTTATGTATACCTCTGTTATGATAAAATTGTTATTATTATTAATACTAACCCTAGTTTATTCACTTAAAATTGTGTATCACCTTGTATCATCTTCCATTACCTTAGGTCTCTACTAACCCCTATTTTCTCCCCCGGGAGCATGTACGGGTCAATACCCGTACAACGCGTGTTACCTAGATTTAGCCGCAATAACGCCACGCTGCATTTTTGTACATATCTTCATTTATTATAATGTAATAAATTAACTTCAGTTCACGACGCGACATCCTACCGAGCGCGTGGCTCGCATCCTATCTCACCTCATAATTATCCTAAGCTGTGCTGACTCAATATAGTGAATTTTATCCTAATCTTTGTTCATCTTAATCCTCAACCCCAACCCCGAACACCCTCATTGATGAAATTTCATATTTATTCATATAATACATATGTAATTACATATAAGGAGTTAGTAAGAACGGACAGAGAAAAGGGCGGGCAGAGCGAAACCACAAATAGGTACATAGTTAATAATTGGTAAGTATATGGGTTGTTTGTAGTACTATGAACCCCTAAAATAGTGAAAAGGTGCGAAACCGCGAGCAAAACGTAAATTTAATCCCACCAAAAACATTCTGTAAAAAACAAGCCAAGTCTCGATGGAGCTGCTTGTTTATCTCTAAAAAGTAATGAAATCTAGACAAAATCGTGCCAAGTTTAAGGTTCCTTACTGCGATTTCTTTATTATTATAGTTAATGTTGAGTGACTTGGCCGTTGAACATTCTTTATACTTTAGTGGGTACAAGTCAATTTTGTTTACATTTGTAACTACCTATGTTTGTTAAGCGAGATAATAGCCCATACTGGTATTGGTAATTGGACGCTAGTGTCTCATTTTAGGCTGTTGTTTATTGTACAACACACGTATTGGAGCAATGGTGTCATGGAGCCCGTTTTGTACCCTTGTGTGCCCTTCAACGGCCAAGTCACACAACATTAACTATAATAATAAAGAAACCGCAGTAAGGAACCTTAGACTTGGCACGATTTTGTCTAGATTTCATTACTTTTTAGAGATAAACAAGCAGCTCCATCGAGACTTGGCTTGTTTTTTACAGAATGTTTTTGGTGGGATTTCACTTCTTTTTGTAGAAACGTGGGCATATTGATTTATTTTCCTAGATTTTAGTGTAATTTGTTTATTTAATTTGTGTAATGTTCGAGTAGAATAAAGGGGCCTGAAAATGTGGCAAAATGGTTCTAGTAAAGAATGGTACGGCAGTGTTTGCTTCGCGCTCGACTTGGCGGGGGCACTGCCGTGCCCCCAGATCGACGTTCTGGTCTTATCTAGAGGTTCTCAAATAGGGGCCTGAAAATGCGGCGAAATGGTTCCAGTAAAGAATGGTACGGCAGTGTTTGCTTCGCGCTCGACTTGGCAGGGGCACTGCCGTGCCCCCAGATCGATTATCCTAGTTTTTATAGTTTTCCCTTTATGTGGCCATTAAACCCCAACTCTGTACCAAATTTCAGCTCTCTAAGTTTATGGGAAGTACTAGTTCTATTTTGATGATCATGAGTGAGTGAGTGAGTGAGTGAGTGAGTGAGTGAGTGTCGAAAATGCGAAACTTTGCTTTCGCTTAACTTTGGAACTAAATGACCTACAGACTTGAAATTTTGGATTTTAAGTATGTGATTATAGCTTATTGGATGACGAAAATTTCTGCGTTCTGGTCTTATCCAGAGGTTCTCAAATAGGGGCCTGAAAATGCGGCGAAATGGTTCCAGTAAAGGATGGTACGGCAGTGTTTGCTTCGCGCTCGACTTGGCGGGGGCACTGCCGTGCCCCCAGATTTAATAAGGTATAACATACTTCATACACAATAATATTAGGACTTGTCCTCATTTTGCCTCTTGTGTTGTAACCTACTCTGCATTTTCATACAATCAAAAAATTAACATTATCTCAGCTAGGAAGCAAGAAATTAAATATTTTATGTGCTAATCCAAGAGAAAAAAACTTCTACTAAAATTTAAGTATAGTAGACTTTCTGTTAGTTTTCTCGTTTATTAGTTATTTGAGTTTTTCTTATACACAAGTGTGTGAACTGAGGGACCCAACATAATGGTATATATCTTCCAAATGCGCCGATAGATTTTGCTGAAATTTTGTCTACAAATTCTACAAATTTTCTACTAAAACTCTACGTAGAAAAATAATTAAAAAAGTCCGTAATATATCGCGAAATGAGTACCTATGTCATTTTTGTGTGAACTGAGGGACCACACTTCGGCGGTTGTAGCTTTTTTATTTCTAATGCTATGTATTTGATAAATTTGTAAAAACTTTTACAAAAGTTCTACTAAAATTCTGTAGTGAAAAAACCATAATTTTCCACATACTTTTCGAGATCTGGAAAATAGCGGTGTGTGAACTGAGGGACCACACTCTGAGGGCTATATCTTTTAAACTATCTTTTTACAAATTCCCAGATTTGTTCTACAATTTTTTTTAGACTTCTACTAAAACTTGCTATACTTATATTGGGGATATTCAGGTAGGTCCCTCAAACCACACGCATACGGGAGATCGAGCTTTGCTCGGAGTTTAAGCAATAGCACGGAAGATTTTCTTTTGAAATTATAAAAGGAATAACTTAACCAAAAGCATGCCAGGACATGTCTAAGGAGGGTTCCGTAACTATAAACGCGTAATAGCCAATAGGTTTTTATTTAAATTACTTTAAAAGTTATTGTCCGATTAGTTCAAATAATTTTCCGAAAGAATAAGTAACGACCACTGTGGCTCAGTGGTGAGCGCGTTTGCACTCAAGCCGGAGGTCGCGGGTTCGAATCCCGCCAGGGAACAAAAAAGTTTTCTGTGTCCCTCTGGATCATAGATGTGTATTAAGTATGTGTATTTTATAATAAAAATCATAATTATAACATGTTTAGTATTAAAATATACGTTTCCGTTGTCCGGTACCTGTATAATACAAGTTTTTCGAGAACTTACCACGGGTGGTGTGAAAGCGTCCGTAGATATTGTTATTATTATTTAGCATGATGCAAAGGGATGGGGGGGGGGGAGGCTGACTTGTAAACCACTTTGGATGCCAGTTACTCCAAATTGTTGACTTTGTAAAAAAGTAATATATGAAACCTTGCCTTTATTTTAAAAGACCTATTCAACGATACCCCTCACATTAATGGCTTACAATGAAATAATATTTTTCACCCCCACTTCACATGTATGAAGCCCCTGAAATATAAAATAAGTATATTATGATGCCAAAACTGACATTTAAGTTACATATTACATAACTGTTCCAAATTTCATCAATTTATATTCATAACTAGCTGTTGCCCGCGGTTCCACCCGCGTAAATACCGTATCCCACTTTTTCAGAATAAAAATTTGCCTATGTTCTAATTCAGAGCCTAAACTATTACCGTATCAAATTTCATCGAAATCCGTTCAGTAGTTTTTCGTGAAAGAGTTACAAACATCCATCAATTCTCACAAACATTCACATTTGTAATATTAGTAGGATAACAGAAGCTGAAACAACGGACAGACAGACAGACGGAGACGGACGGACGGACACAGTAAATTTATAAGGTTTCCTCGAGTATTACGAAACCCTATTAGGTACATAGAATAATAAAAAATATAGAATTAAAAAAACTCGTCTGACTGGGATTCGAACCTGCGATCAATTTACCATTAACGCAAAAGTCTGTCGCTTAGTAGCTGAAATACTGAAAGCCGTTTCCGAGAATCTCAATTTATATTTACACGATTGGCTTGTTTGGAGTACTATCAGATAATGAAAATTTGTATTGTAATTTGTATTACATACGTTGCAATATATTAAAGTTATATTATTACTAGCTGACCCGGCAAACGTTGTTTTGCCTTATAAAAAGTTAAAAACACTATAATTGATCAGTTATCGAGCGGGATGAAAAATGATTAAATTACTAAAATAGATAAAAAAAAAATAGGGGTTAGTGATAAAAAAGTAAAAATTTAGGATTGTATGTATTTTTTAATGCCACATTATAAAAAAATAAAAACAAGAAATGTTGGCCAAAAATTAAAAAACAAAATGTAAGGGTGAACAACCCTTATCACTTAGGGGTATGGAAAATAGATAGTAGCCAATTCTCAGACCTACTGAATACGCATATAAAACTCACACACAAACTCCACACCTTAGTCATTTTATGTGGCTTGGCCATTTCGTTACTATAAGAGAGTAGGTATAATAGAAAAACAGTCGATTATAAATTTTTCTCCTTACGGCCAAGTGAATGTAGCGAAATGGCCAGGCCACATATTAAAATGTCTAAGGTGTAGAGTTTGTGAAGTTACGCTTGCAGAGTTAAGGCGTGTAGGGTAAGAAGCTTGGTTTGGCAAAAATGTTTTTGGTGGGATTTTTGTTGTCCATAACTGGTGAAAAAACTCCAAGTTTTTATTTGTTAATAACATTAAAACCAATTAAAGTACCCTACATTCTCAGACCGAATAAAAGTATAGACGTAGCCGTCGTAAACAATCGGGACGAAATAAGTGAGGCAAAGTCTCGGCTTTGTGTGCGTAACTCGGTGTAAGATATCGTATATTTGCGCATGTGTGTTTGAAAAACATGTTGCAAGCATTGTGCTGCGACTCCCAAGTGCGAGAGATATACTTAACTATATTTAACTGTGGGAGAGCCACGCTTCGACATGAATGGGCCGGCTCGAACGGGTAAATACCACGACCTCTGAGAAAACTGGCGGGAAATAACGCTTGCGTTGTGTTTCGCCGAGTGAGTGAGGTTACCGGAGGCCCATGGGGGGATTGGGGATTTTAAGGATCAGGAACGCAAGTCGCAGAACCAGAGGAGTTACAAGTGTAACTCCTCTGGTGTTGCGAGTGTCCATGGGCGGCGGTAATCGCTTACCATCAGGCGATCCGAGTGCTTGTTTCCTGGTTCATTAAATCATTACATAAAAAAAATTAGTATTGTGTTTTATTTGTATTGGTTGACTTATATGAAATACAATTAACTTACATAATGAGAGCCATTTATTTTAAAATTAACGTAATTTTACGGTGACATATATAACCTAATATACTCCAAAACTAAATATGTAATAGTAAAATTTCTTAAAACACACTTAATTGTAAAGTCTCCGAAAAATCACAACTTCCCTTACTTTTGGGAAAATAAAAATGTTCTTAACTTGCAACACTGACACAATGGCGCCTAGAATTCGTGTTCCGAGAAATGATGACAAAATTTTTACGATTTTGTTTAAATTAAGTACACACCAAATCGGATACTTACTTGTGAAAAGTAATTCTAGATGACTTTTTCTGAAAACATGAATTGTTTTTGCAGCATTTTATGACGCAGGACGGCATAATTTCGCAATGAGCTAGATGAGTGTAATTATTTTATAATGTATAAAAATCAAACATAAAATCAAAAAAATATTAGCGAAAGAATTTTTCGATATCTCAAAAACTGATTTTTTTATTAATATTAAAAGTTGGATGTTTTTAAAATCAGCGCGAGCTTGACCGCTCAACGCGTGATGTCACTTCGCCGGCTCTGTCCGCCGCGGTAACGAACTCGTGCAGTAATTTTGAAGTTTTATTGAAATTTTTGGAATTATGGTGAAAAAATAGCATACAGATATAATTGTATAACACCATAATGTATAATACAACGGTTAGCACTCCACAAAAATACTTTTTTCATATGCCCAACGACAAAAAGCTGAGAAAATTAGTTGTGTAAACTGTTGAAAAGGGAGAAAGTGTTATAGCTACAAAAATCAGTAGACATTGCTGCGAAGATCATTTTAATGTGAGTACTGAGTAGGTACCTAAATAAATACGAAACACCTACCTACATATTTTTGCATTACTAAATGTTTAGTTTATAGAATATTATGCTCAGAATGAATTCAGTATTTTAGTGACAATGTATTCTATACAATGGGCTTTACATAGAGAAATAAAATAATAAATAAAATTAAAAAACCTGACTGCAAAAAAAGACATACCTAAGCAACGCACTAAAAAGACCGAAACAAGATTGAGAAAACAGACTACACTATGAGCTGAAAGCCTATATTTGACGTTATGTTTGGGAGCAGGCGGGACCCATTCGCAAATTATAAATCGTACAAAAATATATGGGCCCCGCCTGCTAACAAACATAACGTCAAATATAGGCTTTCAGCTCATAGTGTAGTCTGTTTTCTCAATCTTGTTTCGGTCTTTTTAGTGCGTTGCTTAGGTATGTCTTTTTTTGCAGTCGGGTTTTTTAATTTTATTTATTATTTATTTTATTTTAGATTTTTTAGTTTAACCAACATACGTTTAGTCGATTTAAAGCAAAACAAACGATGATACGAACACTAACATATAGGCATAATGTGAGAATGGGTGTTATGCAACTTTAAATCGATATAGATCCTAAACGGTCAGTCGAATCGAAAAATGTTGAGAGAAAACTAAAAATGATTTTTAAATACCTATTCAACGATACCCCACTTGACATCGTTTGTTGACTTTGATTTTTTTCATTTTCACAATATGGCGTCCAGTAGCCGCCATATTGAATTTTCACTAACGTCATGTCTTTAGTGACACTCGCCGGACTAAGAGGAATCGATTGACATGCGAATCATAAAAATCGGCCCAGGCGTTTGGTCTGTATAGTGCTTCAAAGGAACATACATACATACATACATACATACATACATACATACATAGGCTGATAAACACATTACCACTTGTATGAAGCCCCTGAGTTTCAGAATAAAAATTTGCCTATGTTCTAATTCAGAGCCTAAACTATTACCGTATCAAATTTCATCGAAATCCGTTCAGTAGTTTTTCGTGAAAGAGTTACAAACATCCATCAATTCTCACAAACATTCACATTTGTAATATTAGTAGGATAACAGAAGCTGAAACAACGGACAGACAGACAGACGGAGACGGACGGACGGACACAGTAAATTTATAAGGTTTCCTCGAGTATTACGAAACCCTATTAGGTACATAGAATAATAAAAAATATAGAATTAAAAAAACTCGTCTGACTGGGATTCGAACCTGCGATCAATTTACCATTAACGCAAAAGTCTGTCGCTTAGTAGCTGAAATACTGAAAGCCGTTTCCGAGAATCTCAATTTATATTTACACGATTGGCTTGTTTGGAGTACTATCAGATAATGAAAATTTGTATTGTAATTTGTATTACATACGTTGCAATATATTAAAGTTATATTATTACTAGCTGACCCGGCAAACGTTGTTTTGCCTTATAAAAAGTTAAAAACACTATAATTGATCAGTTATCGAGCGGGATGAAAAATGATTAAATTACTAAAATAGATAAAAAAAAAATAGGGGTTAGTGATAAAAAAGTAAAAATTTAGGATTGTATGTATTTTTTAATGCCACATTATAAAAAAATAAAAACAAGAAATGTTGGCCAAAAATTAAAAAACAAAATGTAAGGGTGAACAACCCTTATCACTTAGGGGTATGGAAAATAGATAGTAGCCAATTCTCAGACCTACTGAATACGCATATAAAACTCACACACAAACTCCACACCTTAGTCATTTTATGTGGCTTGGCCATTTCGTTACTATAAGAGAGTAGGTATAATAGAAAAACAGTCGATTATAAATTTTTCTCCTTACGGCCAAGTGAATGTAGCGAAATGGCCAGGCCACATATTAAAATGTCTAAGGTGTAGAGTTTGTGAAGTTACGCTTGCAGAGTTAAGGCGTGTAGGGTAAGAAGCTTGGTTTGGCAAAAATGTTTTTGGTGGGATTTTTGTTGTCCATAACTGGTGAAAAAACTCCAAGTTTTTATTTGTTAATAACATTAAAACCAATTAAAGTACCCTACATTCTCAGACCGAATAAAAGTATAGACGTAGCCGTCGTAAACAATCGGGACGAAATAAGTGAGGCAAAGTCTCGGCTTTGTGTGCGTAACTCGGTGTAAGATATCGTATATTTGCGCATGTGTGTTTGAAAAACATGTTGCAAGCATTGTGCTGCGACTCCCAAGTGCGAGAGATATACTTAACTATATTTAACTGTGGGAGAGCCACGCTTCGACATGAATGGGCCGGCTCGAACGGGTAAATACCACGACCTCTGAGAAAACTGGCGGGAAATAACGCTTGCGTTGTGTTTCGCCGAGTGAGTGAGGTTACCGGAGGCCCATGGGGGGATTGGGGATTTTAAGGATCAGGAACGCAAGTCGCAGAACCAGAGGAGTTACAAGTGTAACTCCTCTGGTGTTGCGAGTGTCCATGGGCGGCGGTAATCGCTTACCATCAGGCGATCCGAGTGCTTGTTTCCTGGTTCATTAAATCATTACATAAAAAAAATTAGTATTGTGTTTTATTTGTATTGGTTGACTTATATGAAATACAATTAACTTACATAATGAGAGCCATTTATTTTAAAATTAACGTAATTTTACGGTGACATATATAACCTAATATACTCCAAAACTAAATATGTAATAGTAAAATTTCTTAAAACACACTTAATTGTAAAGTCTCCGAAAAATCACAACTTCCCTTACTTTTGGGAAAATAAAAATGTTCTTAACTTGCAACACTGACACAATGGCGCCTAGAATTCGTGTTCCGAGAAATGATGACAAAATTTTTACGATTTTGTTTAAATTAAGTACACACCAAATCGGATACTTACTTGTGAAAAGTAATTCTAGATGACTTTTTCTGAAAACATGAATTGTTTTTGCAGCATTTTATGACGCAGGACGGCATAATTTCGCAATGAGCTAGATGAGTGTAATTATTTTATAATGTATAAAAATCAAACATAAAATCAAAAAAATATTAGCGAAAGAATTTTTCGATATCTCAAAAACTGATTTTTTTATTAATATTAAAAGTTGGATGTTTTTAAAATCAGCGCGAGCTTGACCGCTCAACGCGTGATGTCACTTCGCCGGCTCTGTCCGCCGCGGTAACGAACTCGTGCAGTAATTTTGAAGTTTTATTGAAATTTTTGGAATTATGGTGAAAAAATAGCATACAGATATAATTGTATAACACCATAATGTATAATACAACGGTTAGCACTCCACAAAAATACTTTTTTCATATGCCCAACGACAAAAAGCTGAGAAAATTAGTTGTGTAAACTGTTGAAAAGGGAGAAAGTGTTATAGCTACAAAAATCAGTAGACATTGCTGCGAAGATCATTTTAATGTGAGTACTGAGTAGGTACCTAAATAAATACGAAACACCTACCTACATATTTTTGCATTACTAAATGTTTAGTTTATAGAATATTATGCTCAGAATGAATTCAGTATTTTAGTGACAATGTATTCTATACAATGGGCTTTACATAGAGAAATAAAATAATAAATAAAATTAAAAAACCTGACTGCAAAAAAAGACATACCTAAGCAACGCACTAAAAAGACCGAAACAAGATTGAGAAAACAGACTACACTATGAGCTGAAAGCCTATATTTGACGTTATGTTTGGGAGCAGGCGGGACCCATTCGCAAATTATAAATCGTACAAAAATATATGGGCCCCGCCTGCTAACAAACATAACGTCAAATATAGGCTTTCAGCTCATAGTGTAGTCTGTTTTCTCAATCTTGTTTCGGTCTTTTTAGTGCGTTGCTTAGGTATGTCTTTTTTTGCAGTCGGGTTTTTTAATTTTATTTATTATTTATTTTATTTTAGATTTTTTAGTTTAACCAACATACGTTTAGTCGATTTAAAGCAAAACAAACGATGATACGAACACTAACATATAGGCATAATGTGAGAATGGGTGTTATGCAACTTTAAATCGATATAGATCCTAAACGGTCAGTCGAATCGAAAAATGTTGAGAGAAAACTAAAAATGATTTTTAAATACCTATTCAACGATACCCCACTTGACATCGTTTGTTGACTTTGATTTTTTTCATTTTCACAATATGGCGTCCAGTAGCCGCCATATTGAATTTTCACTAACGTCATGTCTTTAGTGACACTCGCCGGACTAAGAGGAATCGATTGACATGCGAATCATAAAAATCGGCCCAGGCGTTTGGTCTGTATAGTGCTTCAAAGGAACATACATACATACATACATACATACATACATACATACATAGGCTGATAAACACATTACCACTCCTTTGCGTCGCGCAGTCGGGTAAAAACACGAGTCACGCAGATATGTTAGGTACCTACTTAAAAAATCTATTGAATCTATTGAATGAAACTTAAAAGATGAAAGAAGACAATACAAAAAACTCCCTACCTACTTTTTCCCTCGCTTACACGCTTATAACTATGTTTTATGGTGATAGTGTTGTCACTTGTTTGAGTTATCGACAAAAATCTTTACGAACAAAATGTCATAGATTGACTATTATATTTTAGTAGGTAGGTCACAAATTACGTTATTTTTTAACCGACATCCAAAAAAGGAGGCGGATATACGTTAGGGCTATATATGTATATATATTTGTATTTTGAACGATAATTCCGCCGTCTATGAGCGGATTTTCATCAAAATTATTTTTTTGATGTAAAGGGTATACCTAATCCGAAGTTGGTCCCGTTGTCACTGTGGTGACCCGATGATGAGATAAGATTTGCACGAAGGTATACCCTGGATCCAAAAGTACTGAACAGAGCTCCTGACTCCTTATAGATACATGTTTGGGGATTTCGGCGTTGTTTAAAGAACTGCAAGTATAAATCACTATGTTTATTAATGTGATCATCGTCACACCGTACATCATCACATTATGATGATATAATAGGTACCTACTTCTCGTAGTATTTTACACGGACACAGATATCTTTGAACGAAAATTCCAAACGCATATCTTTAAAGACTGAGGAGTTCTGTTCAGTGCTTTTGGATCCAGGGTATACCTTGGTACAACATTTTATTTTTTGGTAGCGTATGCTTGTGTTACTTCAGTAAAAGTCAAAATCACTATAGGTGTCGATATAAATTTCGAGGAGTTCCCTTGATTCCTTATGGATCGCATCATCAGGTTTCCACTTTAGTGACTAAAGGACCAATTTCGAATTAAACCCTTTACAACAACAAAAGAATTTTGCATATAGGTCCATAAACGGCAGAGTAATGTTCAAAGATCTCCGTATTAGCGTAAAATACTATGAGTACCTTTTATATCATCATAATGTGATGATGTATGGTGTGATAGTGGTGGTGATGATGATGATTACTCTAATTGACATGGTGGCATATGCTTGCAGTTCTTTAAATAACGCCGAAATCCCCAAACATGTATCTATAAGGAGTCAGGAGTTCTGTTCTGTACTTTTGGATCCAGGGTATACCTTGGAGCAAAATCTTACTTTTTGGTAGTGCTTGGACTACTTCAGAAAAAGTTGAAATCACCATATGTGTCCATATAAATTTCGAGGAGTTCCCTCGATTCCTCATGGATCCCATCATCAGATCACCACTTTTTTGAAAACGGGATTTAAATCCCAACTTGGGATTATACCCTAAAAAAATTTGAAAATCGGTGCACAGACAGCGGAATTACCGTTGAACATACATAAAAAAAAGAAAAAAAAATATATACAGCCGAAAGTATAACCGCCTCCTTTTTTTGGAAGTCGGTTAAAAATGAAAAAAAATCTTATTTTCTAAATAATCCCCTTTTTTAAATACGGCAAAATTTTAACTATTTCTCTCATAGACGTATACTATCTCCAGTTAAATGGTTCCATTTTTGAGATTTTTGGGGCCATTTTGACATTTGAAGTATGGTTAAAACAAGATGGCTAACATTTGAAGTATTGTGAAAACCAAGATGGCGTAACTTTTACTTGATAATGATTTGTTATATCAAACAAATGTACTTCATAGCCCATTTTGAGTTTGAAATCATTGATTTCTCTACTCGATTTTCATAATTTTGAAGTCGGTACCAGCCAACTTAAATGTGAGTTCTATAAAATATTGTTTTTATCAGGATATTGTTTGGACTGGTAGACTTCAAAATTAAGAAGATTGAGTAGAGAAATTGATAAAATTTTAGCCGAATTATAAAAGGAGAATTATTTTTAGAAAATAAGATTTATTTCATACTCTTTTGTGCATTTTTACTTTGAAAGTCGGTTTTCATTCTTTGTTTAAATTTAACAATTTTCCCTATTAAGTCATTTATTTATTATAATATATATAAATGAAACGAAATGAACGAAGGTAAGTTTACAGAGCGCGTTTCAATCACATAATGTATGCAGTCGCTAGGTAGACCGCCCGCCGCCCATCGCCCAACGGGCGAAGTGACGTCACAGGCATTACTCGACGGGCGCAATCAGTTTTCGCGCGTTCCCATATTGATTTGCTTATAAAAAACTCAATTTTCGTGATATCAACACAATTTTTTCACAGTTAGTCTTACTATTGCTTAAATTTTTTGTTAGGACTGAAAAAGGGGAATAAATTTTGATTTACATCTTCCTCATCATTATTTCACTAAAACTACGTCTCGCGCTCTCGGTCACTCGCGGCAGACTACTGCGCGGCCGTCTTCATATCGCCGAATCGTCTTCATATTACGTGCCTCACTTTTTGAGCGCAATGTTATGTCTATACTTTTATTCGGTCTGGGCCTACATTAAATAAAGCAGAAATGTAGAATAAATACAGGACTTCCAATTTTCACTAAGTTTTGTGTTAAAACTTTCACGGGTATAAGTGAATTTTCTGAAATACCAAAATTGTCTTCTTAAAGTGTCAATCATCGGGGTGTTTACCTTAGTATTACTATATTGAATCATCGGGGTGTTTACCTTAGTATTCAATAGAAATTATTGGTAATGCACTCAGTAGTCGCTACAGTGGTACCTATTTGCTAACTTATACCTATATGAGGCATTATATCATCTAATATATGGTAAGTATGTACATTCTTAGATACACCCGAAACCCTTCAACCCAAAGATGTATTATATTAAAAAAAGGCTTCAACCACTATGATTAGAGCCTGACAAGTAACATAAGCATCGCCAAGTGACAGTAGGTATAGCATCGCTATGTCATACGATGCTCAAATCCCAGGCCATAGGTACATTTTTGTTCTCGAACTTCGTCGTCGTTATTAGCGATGGCAACTTCACAGATTACTAAGTAAGCTAAGGGCTCAGTTCCGTATACCTATAGAGCCGCTATCCCCATCCCGCGGCACGCGGGCCGCATGCGGCCCGCCGGGCCTTTATCTGCGGCCCGCGTGAAATCTGTAACTTAAAAATCAGCCAAGGAAAAGCCATTTTAGGAAAAAAAAAAATAGACAAAATTTGTATTTTTTATGAAAACCCCTTTTATATTATTTTTTATTTTGAATTATATATTGGAGTAGAAAACAATTTAGTATCTTGTGAATATTTAAAGTATTGCCATCGACTAAAGAAAGGACAAAAAATCGCGTTTTGTTGTCATAAAAAGGGCTTCTCCTTATATTATTTGTTTTATCTTGTTTTTTAGATATGATATTATGTTGTTATAGCGGCATCAGACTTATATTATATGCGGCATAGGCGAAGTGACGTCACAGGCATTACTCGACGGGCGCAATCAGTTTTCGCGCGTTCCCATATTGATTTGCTTATAAAAAACTCAATTTTCGTGATATCAACACAATTTTTTCACAGTTAGTCTTACTATTGCTTAAATTTTTTGTTAGGACTGAAAAAGGGGAATAAATTTTGATTTACATCTTCCTCATCATTATTTCACTAAAACTACGTCTCGCGCTCTCGGTCACTCGCGGCAGACTACTGCGCGGCCGTCTTCATATCGCCGAATCGTCTTCATATTACGTGCCTCACTTTTTGAGCGCAATGTTATGTCTATACTTTTATTCGGTCTGGGCCTACATTAAATAAAGCAGAAATGTAGAATAAATACAGGACTTCCAATTTTCACTAAGTTTTGTGTTAAAACTTTCACGGGTATAAGTGAATTTTCTGAAATACCAAAATTGTCTTCTTAAAGTGTCAATCATCGGGGTGTTTACCTTAGTAGGTAAACACCCCGATGATTGACACTTTAGTAATACTAAGGTAATTCATAATTCAATAGAAATTATTGGTAATGCACTCAGTAGTCGCTACAGTGGTACCTATTTGCTAACTTATACCTATATGAGGCATTATATCATCTAATATATGGTAAGTATGTACATTCTTAGATACACCCGAAACCCTTCAACCCAAAGATGTATTATATTAAAAAAAGGCTTCAACCACTATGATTAGAGCCTGACAAGTAACATAAGCATCGCCAAGTGACAGTAGGTATAGCATCGCTATGTCATACGATGCTCAAATCCCAGGCCATAGGTACATTTTTGTTCTCGAACTTCGTCGTCGTTATTAGCGATGGCAACTTCACAGATTACTAAGTAAGCTAAGGGCTCAGTTCCGTATACCTATAGAGCCGCTATCCCCATCCCGCGGCACGCGGGCCGCATGCGGCCCGCCGGGCCTTTATCTGCGGCCCGCGTGAAATCTGTAACTTAAAAATCAGCCAAGGAAAAGCCATTTTAGGAAAAAAAAAAATAGACAAAATTTGTATTTTTTATGAAAACCCCTTTTATATTATTTTTTATTTTGAATTATATATTGGAGTAGAAAACAATTTAGTATCTTGTGAATATTTAAAGTATTGCCATCGACTAAAGAAAGGACAAAAAATCGCGTTTTGTTGTCATAAAAAGGGCTTCTCCTTATATTATTTGTTTTATCTTGTTTTTTAGATATGATATTATGTTGTTATAGCGGCATCAGACTTAGGACTTATGAAAATATCAGCTTTCTAGCTAAAGTGGTTCTTGAAATACAGCCTACGATGTAATAAGGATAGCATGCAGCGAGCCAGCCAGCTCTAGATAAAGTTGTGATAAAGCGTTCACAATTCCAAAAATCTCACTGAGTGAACATAATTATTATAATACATATTTGTTATTTTATTTTAGTTTGTGTCGTTATCTCATCTTAAATGTTTAGTTTCACTCTTTTAACTACCTTGTGTTTTTCTATTATTAAATCGTTAAATTTAAACACCGTATTTTTTGTCCCTAAAAATTTTGGTTGCGGCCCGCGAGGCCGCGACACCAGGAGTACAACGGGTTTGTGGCCCGCGTAAAAAAAAGGTTGGGGACCACTGCTATAGAGCGTTCCACTAGCACAGCCAGAACGAAAATTTCGTTATTTTCATTCTCATTCTGTTTCTTTAGCGCCACTATGATCGTTCGTAACTGTTTTCACCCCTGTTCCCCACGCAACTGTCATCTGTCAAAAACTGTTTTATACGCGAATTAACTATGCTTCATGACGCGAATCATGAAGCATAGATACCAGGAGTCCGAACGTAATGTTAAAATAATGGTCTCAATTACGGGGACAGATTTTTGCCGGTAGAGAGCGCGACAGTCCGACAAGCACTCGTTTGAAATTATGCGGGAAGTTTAAATGTTGCTATTGACAGCTCTGGAACAAAATATTAAGAGAAACGTGGATTAAAATCTAAATAAATAAAAGTTTTAGGAAATTCTTAGAAACTGGTCTCGAAAAATAGATACCGTAGAACACGGTAAAATAATTGTAATAAATAATAGTATTGGCAACACTCGGTATAATAGTATTGGCAACACTCGTTACTCGTCGGTCTCGCACGGCTAGCGGCAGAAAAGAGAACTAAGATCTGGTCCTATTATTGTGTACATAATTACTATGGAAAAGCCTATGCCGGGTATCTATGCTTCATGACGCGAATGATCACGCCATTTTGCATATTTTTACCTTTTTACCCGACTGCGCGACGCAAAGGAGTGGTAATGTGTTTATCAGCCTATGTATGTATGTATGTTCCTTTGAAGCACTATACAGACCAAACGCCTGGGCCGATTTTTATGATTCACACGTCAATCGATTCCTCTTAGTCCGGCGAGTGTCACTAAATACATGTCGTTAGTGAAAATTCAATATGGCGACTACTGGACGCCATATTGTGAAAATGAAAAAATGAAAGTCAACAAACTATATCAAGTGGGGTATCGTTGAATAGGTATTTAAAAATCATTTTTAGTTTTCTTTCAACATTTTTTGATTTGACTGACCGTTTAGGATCTATATCGATTTAAAGTTGCGTAACAACCATTCTCACATTCCAGTGCAATTGTGACGTAGTACTGATGCTGATAGGAAATCCAGTCTGGTAAATAGCTAGCTAGGTACTCATAACTAAAAAGTATAAAATAAAAAATAATAATTAAAACAAATTAAAAAACCCGACTGCGTAAAAAGTGAACGAAACTAAGTACATAATGAAAAACTGAAAAGAAAAAAACAAGCACTTAGATGTCCGGTGGTCTAGAATTCTATAATATATTATTGAATGGATACTATTGAAGAAAATAAAATATAATCTAATAATGGAACATTACAACTAAACAGTCGGGATCCATTACTCGACAGCCAATCTAATTTTTCAATGGATCCCAACTGTTTAGTTGTAATGTTCCATTATTAGATTATATTTTATTTTCTTCAATAGTATTCATTCAATAATATATTATAGAATTCTAGACCACCAGACATCTAAGTGCTTGTTTTTTTCTTTTCAGTTTTTCATTATGTACTTAGTTTCGTTCACTTTTTACGCAGTCGGGTTTTTTAATTTGTTTTAATTATTATTACAAAACTTTTTGACGTTTTCAACATTTCGAAATTTTGCGTAACGTAATATGTGGATGGCCCCTTATTTCGCTAAAGAAACACCATTTTGTGGTAAAAATTATTTTCGCGTTTTGGGCAAAATTAGTGCCGTGTGGAACGCGCTAATAATAAATAATAGGTACCTACCAACCTATTGTTAGTGGTTATTTTATTTACTTTTTGGTACTAGGGGCGAAGTACCACTAAGAATTACTATAGGGATATAATTAATCGAGCGAACAAAAAATAAGTTGGCGGCTGCACGTGAGCATACTGTATAACTGAATTTGGCAGCGAATTAATAAGTTGGCGACTAAATTACTAAACTGGCGAAAACACTCGGGTGACAAAAAATTCAAAAGTCGGCAGATATAAAGAGACGTAATTAGCACCGACATTTATAAGTTGGTGACTTAATTTCCGAGTTGGTGACCATTATACCATATAAGCAGCTATAAAACCAGATTTGGTTGATAAATAAATGGCTGCTAAAAATTCAATTTGCAGGCCTCCTATCCTAAAATCCTATTTTTGGATACTGTTGGAGTATGTTTTTCTTTGGCATGGGTGTCATTTTCTAGGTTTCTGGGGGTGCAGAATAATATGAAAATAAAATCTGTTTTGAAATTCCACAATGGCGTTTGTTATTAAAATTAATAAGGTTGTCCTTTTCCAGGTTTCCGGGGGTTCTAATTACAAAATTGTCTTCCAATTTCATTTTCCAAAATGGAGAATATTCAATCTTCGTAAAAAGAATATGAATACTAAATTAAAAGATCTCGGGGATGCTAATTAGGATTAATGATTATTATTACATTATGTTATGTAGTTAAAGGTACCAGCTATGTATAGAAATTTTTCAAAATTCAGGATTCATGAATTTTTCTGGCATTCATGAAGAAAATATGCGATTTCTAGGTTAATAAAGGGAACGAAATTTTCATTATTTTTTCAATAGGATGCACCGTTTCCGAGATAGAATCAATTTTATAAAAAAAAAGTAAATGCTGTACATTGAGATACGACGGATGTTTATAGCTATAGAAATTTTCATTATTTTTTCAATAGGATGCACCGTTTTCGAGATAGAATCAATTTTATAAAAAAGAAGTAATGCTATACATTGAGATACGATAGATGTTTATAGCTATAGAAATGTTGGAAAATTCAGGATTTTCGAATTTTTTTTTCTCCCATCATGATGAAAATATGATGTTGCGGGATTCCTAAGGGGGACGAAATTTTCATTATTTTTTCAATAGGATGCACCGTTTTCGAGATAGAATCAACTTTATAAAAACATAGTAAATGCTCTACATTGAGATACTAAGAATGTATAAAGCTATATTTATTTATTTATTTATTTATTTATATTTAGTATACAAACAGGTTACAGTCATGGCATGGTTGTACAAACATAATCTTAAGTTCTAGGCTAGACAGCAACCCAAAAATAGTATACATAACATCATTATTATTAGGTTGTTACTAAAAATAAAGTAATACAAGAAAACTGATAATACCCACTGCGAAACATTGAGTAAATTACAATGAGTGACTATAATAATATCTACTTAGCTTAACTTATATTAATCAAACAAAAACAAAATAAACAATATTGTGTCGATTAAAAAAAAAAAAAAAAAAAAGAAAAGGATCTAAAAAATGATTACTAGGTATCCGATTTATCATAGTATGTCAGAGTCGGAAACAAGAGATGGCAAATACTTGGCTTTCATAATATTGTTGATCGTTTTCTTATAATGTGCAAATTGACGAAAAATGTCTACGCTCCAACTACCCACTATTAGGTCATTATAAGTACGACACATTCTAACTAGCGGATTGTAATAGGACGTATTATTTTTGAATGCCTGTATAGCGAACATTTTCGGTTTACGCGATCTATAGCGAGTGTTAATAGTTATTTGTGAAAGAAGATTAGGAGCATCAATAGAGGAATGGAGTATTTTATGCAGGTAAAGAAGATCATATCTCTCACGACGAGCACTTAATGGTAACACGCTGAATTTGGACAACTGAGTAGTATAGTCTTTAACCACACGACCGAGATTAAGTTTTCGTGTAAGATATCTCAAACACATTTTCTGTACCCTCTCAATGCTATCGATGTGTATTTTGTAAAAGGGGGACCAAACTGGACAGCAATACTCCACCACGCTTCTGACTAAGCTGAAAAATAATGCTAGCACACTATTCGGTTTTTTGAATTCTTTTGTGGAGCGTATGTCAAACCCTAACATTTTATTACTTTTTTTTAATATTATATGCTCATAGTGCGGGCGAAAAGATAACTGCTCATCAAAAATAACACCAAGATCCTTTACTGTCTGTTGTCTTGACAAGACTTTCCCTTGCACATTATAAGAATTTTTGTGCATAAACTTCTTACGAGTGAAGGATATCACACAACACTTTTCAACATTAAGCTTCATGTTGTTAGATACGCACCAGTCCGAGATGGCATTGAGATCATTTTGTAACGCAGCAAACTGATCTTTGTTTTTTACCTCAGAAAAGATTTTTAGATCATCTGCGTACAAAAGTGAAGGACAAGTTAGTCGACGAATTAGGTCATTAATAAATATGACAAAAAGCAAAGGACCAAGGTGAGATCCCTGGGGGACCCCGGAGGGAACCGAAACGGGGAGAGAAGAGAAACCCTTCACAGTAACAAGCTGACTGCGATTGCGGAGGTATGAAGCTATCCACTTCAATAAGCTACCGTGAATGCCATAATGTGAAAGCTTGGAAATAAGTAGGGAATGATCCACTTTGTCAAAGGCTTTACTAAAGTCCAAGTAGATGGAATCAACCTATCCACCAGAGGCAAACACCTGACAGAGATAATTCTTGTATTCAATTAAGTTAGTGAGAGTGGATCTATTTTTTACAAAGCCGTGTTGCTTAGTTGAGATGTAATTACGAAAGTGATTATAAATATGAACATAGACCACCGATTCAAAAAGTTTTGCAATACCGGACAGTATACTTATGGGGCGATAGTTCGAACATTGTGATCTAAGACCTGACTTATATACCGGAATTACGTGAGCTACCTTCCATAAAGAAGGAAACATGCCACTTGAAATTGATTTATTAAATAAAATTGTGAGAGGTTGCGACAGCTCTTCAGCACATTCCTTGAGGAATTTTGATGCTATATCATCAGGACCAGCTCCTTTCTGTATGTCCAGCAACTTCAGCTTACGTAGTACGTCTTCGCGAGTAATTCTAATATTGTTTAAAGTGCACGGCAGGACCTCCGGCATATTATTACTTAGATCTAGGTGTGACGTTGAGGAAGTGTCGTAGACAGAGCTAAAGTACTCTGAAAAAAGTTCACAAATTCCTTGACCGTCAGAAGCTATAGAAATGTTGGAAAAATCAGGATTTTCAAATTTCTTTTTCTCCCATCATGAAGAAAATATGAGGTTGCGGGGTTACTAAGGAAATTTAAAATGGATGACTTTTTTGTAATCAGCACCCCCAGAAACCAATAAAAGGACACCCAGGACACAGGATATTATTTTTATAAAATTAAGTATGTTCGCCATATTGGAACTTCAAAACGAACGTCATTTTCGTATCCAGCACTCCCAAAAACCTGGCAACGACACCCATATCAATTTTACGAAAAATAAATATCCGCCATTTTTAAATTAATTCAAAATGAATCTACACAATAATCTACATCCCCCTAAAACCGAGAAAAATTAAAAATTGGGAATTTTGTACGCTCCTTTATGTTTTTTTTTGTGTGCGCTCGTTTTGCTGCTTGTATGTTTTTTGAGTTACCTACATCAGGGAAAATATATGTGCCTATTCTTAAATTAAATGTGTACCTACTCACAAATTGTCGCCAAGATGGTTATTTGTTCGCTAAAATTTCTTCTAAAGTTCGCTAAAGTTCTTCCTTCAAATTAGCTAAAACGTTAAAAATTCTTTACTGTACCTTCGTCAGGAGCCATCTTGATTACTGCTCACAAGTATGGAATCCCTACTACAAAAAATACGTTGATAGAATCGAAACAATTCAAAAACGATTCTTGCGGTTCTTATGTAACCGCCTTAAAATAACTTATAATTCTGACAATTACATTGCCTTTTGTAGAAAATTTCATATCATGCCATTATTTAACCGTCGACAAATCTCAGACCACTTTTATTATGAAAATAATCAATAATGAAATTGATTGTCCAGACCTACTCCAAAAAATAAATTTTACTGTACCTACCAGATCAAGAAGATTTACTCCCCCACTTACAGTTGAAACCTACAACACTAACTACAGAGCTAACTCATTTCTGGTGCGAGCGAGCAGAACTTTTAACACTCTTTGTAAAGAACTCAATTTAGATCCTTATACTACCAACTTACCAAGAGTAAAAAGCTTAGACCCGATTTTAATAAGATTTTTTAGTCAATGACTGATATAGTTTGTTTTCAGCATAATTGTTATACAATTCCACTTTTATTAGTATCACCTGTATTTGTAAAAAAATACATTAAACACAATTAAGAATAAGTATTGTTATGTATGAACTAATTAAGAATTAAGTAGTTAAGTTTGCTCTTTTTTTATATTGTTTTTCTATCAGTGAAAACCTATTATTGGCTTTCTGTAATCTTACACTGACTCTATTTATACTTTATATAAGCTGTTGGTTTTCCAAAATAAATAAAATATAATCTGTCTGCCAGTTTGGAAAATTCAGTGGTATTAGTTAGTCACCAGATTTGTAATTTTTTTGTTCCTTACATTCTTTCGACAACTTGGTAATTTACTATTCAATATTGGGTATTTTCACATCCAAAATTTAATTGTTTTGTCGCAAGTTTAAATACATGCCATTACTATAGTAGGTTATTAATGGTGTCTACAGACACACGAATTTGGTACGGAGCGTACAGCGAGCGTGTGTAGGGCAGCCCGGCGAACATATGAAGAAGGCGAAGAGTTCGCCGTTGTCCGCATCGGATCTGGTTCGCTCCGTACCAAATTCGTGCGTGTGTAGAGCAGTCCGGCGGTTTGGCCGTACAACAGTATCAGTGTTGCCAACTTAGGGATGTACCCCCCAAAATTAGGGAAAATATCTACGGGGGTTTACTAGGGGACAGGATGTTTAGAGTTTTCTCCTTATGAATCAATTTGTATGTAATAATAAAAAATATTTTAATGTGTGTATATAGCCAGGGATATGAAAATGTATTGGGAGTGAAATCAGATTAAAACAAGTTAGTTTTATGTTATTCACGCGTAAGTCTTTATGTTAAATACATAACCTTTCTTTCTAGCTTATTATCTCTTAGACCTGTCAATGTTATAAGTAATCAGGGGTAAAATTTGGGGAGAAATATTTTTTAAAGTGTTGGTATCACTACCCGTTATCAATGAATTGCGGGAATCATCGTCGTCGTTTAAAAACCGCACTGTAAATAGAACTCTGTGCTAATGTAATAGAGCATAAAATCGAACACACGAGTGTCGAGCGTTTCGCTTCACTGCACCGTACCAAATTCGTGCGTGTGTAGCGACACCGAATTTGGTCTCCGGATATGGTTCGCTGTACGCTCCGTAATAAATTCGTGTGTCTGTAGATAGCAAATGTACTTCAGCGAGACTATAGTAGCTTCACAATGAAAAACCCGCCAGTAACATAACTTTCTTGAATAACAAGATAAAAGTGATAATCTACTACAAATTACCGGGGGGTCTCGCAAATTGACTTTTTATCATTTTAATCACTTACGTAGATAAGTAGATAATATTTATGATATTTGAATGTTTTCGAAGGAATACAGGATAACAATCGTAAATACATTAGTCGGGCGAGCGAGGAGCGAGGCGGCCGTATCGCATGTTATCAGTTTATATATAATTATATCAATATTTAATTAAAGCGTTCGTGTAAAATGTTGTACAGATCGGCAGCTCTTCGCACGAAGAGACACGTGTTGAAGAATCTCGCATACTACTCTACGTCTAAGGTACGTCTGTGGGCATGACTTCTCGCCATGTTTAAAAATCGCCGAGTGGGCAAAAACACTGTAAACACATTAAAAAATACTATGAAATAAGACGTGAAAATCCAAGTGGGAGTGATCATTAATTGTAATCAAAAAATAATAAGTGTTCACAGAAAATTAAATAAATACCCTTCGAGAAAATATAAACAAAAAAATTAGTTTTTTATGTACTAATTTATGGGTATAATTTTACTAATTATCTACATAATTATGTAATTAGTAAATTTATACCTATTTTAGTTTTTTTTTCTTTAATTTTTCTCAACGGAGAAATTCTCAAAATGTATTAACCTACTGTAGTCCATACTGAATGTCGAATGAAATGACGACAAAAGTTTGTGCGTTGAAACTACTTTTTAATAGTGTATTAGCTTGTATAATTAATTATGAAATTACATTGATAGTTTTACGTTACACCTAAAACAATGATAATTAATTAAAAATTATAAATTATTCGTACTTACTCCACAAATTTACCTACCTAATCAATTCCACTCTTATCTTGCGGACGTTTACATAAACCCTTTCCGTGATTATTTGAACCTTATCAGTGATTAGTTGACGAAAACGTTTTGGAAATCTTCATTAAATTAGTTTATTGAATAAATTGTAGTCATTATAATATTATACAAATATTTAATACACATCCATGACACAGGAATAGAGAACACCCTTTTGTTTTTATTGAGCACCAACACGCTCAACAACTGAGCCACAAAGGGCGTCAAAAAAAGGGTTCATAATCTGAGTACGTAGGTACTATACGTAAGTATTTCAAGCAGCGCATCAGAAAAACTTTACGTAGAGCATTCGTAGCGCTTACCTACGCGAGCTTTGAAGACTACCGCCGCCGAAATATTTTTTCAAAAATCAACTTTTTCAATATAAAACTTAGGCCTTTACATCCGTTAATGGATGATTTATACAGTATTATCAAAGCGAAGTAACCATTCTTTTCAATATAGGCTGACATAATCTGTGATGAAAAGCCTTTAAATAAAGATAAAAAAAAAAATTCTATTTATTTATACTTAATTATAATTTATGTACCATGTCCAAATGTAACATTTCAAAAAAGTGGTAGGTGGGGTATATATGCTACTGTACTGAAAATGAAAATATATTCATGAAACACAAATAAGAAACCTCTCCAAGCCAATGTTTTGCTAACATTCCGGAAATAATAATAATTTGATAACATAATCATCAGATATCAAAGCGATTATATATTTTTATCATTAAATTACTTAGGTGGCTTAAAAATAATTTAACAATAACAACATATCTATCTAATCTAATCGTTGGATAGAGTTAGGCATGTTACGATGGAAACTACGGTCTCATGTTCTATTCTTATATTTTTCTCTTGAAAATGAAAATGTTTTTTTTATTTCCAAATGAAACTTAACAAGCTTTTCGGAAAGTCAACAGAAAAAGATACCACCGGTTTAACCATTAGGGTTAAATCGCCGCGAAGAATCGGCGTAATAAACTCGCGCGGGGCCATCTTTTAGTAATAAGATGGAAAACTTACCTATATCTATGTTAAATTTAACAAAAGCTAAAAAATGTACACAAGTACATAGAGACATCCTTGCAGGGGTGCATCTTATTCCCAAGGTGTGCAATCGTTAATAAAATCATTTACTTTATAATACGAGTAAGCTTTAAGTTGCTTATTTCGATTATAAGAAAGTATTATAATATTTGAAAGCAAAAATTGTTTGCTCGACAAATGTTTAGATAAGTAGGTACCTACTCAATTAAAGGAAATTTTATATTTTGTGAAAAATTTGGACAATATTTGTAACATATGATTTTAGTATTAATTACCTAATCTAATACTAACTACTTAAAAAATATTAAAACTAGAAAAACTTAAAAAGCTACAATAAAAAGAAATCTATAAATACTAACTACTAATTACTATTATTATAGACACGGAATAAGGAACATAAATAAGCATTCTTTTTGCGATTTTTAACCCCCGACCCAAAAAGAGGGGTGTTATAAGTTTGACGTGTCTGTCTGTCTGTCTGTGGCATCATAGCTCCCGAAGGGATGAAGCGATTTCAATTTAGTTTCTTTTGTATTAAAGGTGACTTACATGCGAGTGTTCTTAGACATGTTTGATGAAAACCGGTTGAGCCGTTTAAAAGTTGTGGGGGGTGAAAGCGGGGAAGAAAAACCGAAAATATACTCGAGTAAAGTCTCAAATGAAAGCGCACTGAAAGAGAGTATTGATGACTTAATCGAGAGTGTTCGTAGCTTCGTTTGATGAGAAAATTGGTGAAGATCAGCCGTTTGAAGATGATCAGCTCTTTTCTATCTGACTAACTTTCCAATGTCCGATCGATTCAAAATTTGGTACTGTGTTACTTCAATAATAATATTCAAAGAACATGGTAAGGTAACCATGACCTGATCAGCCGTTTGGAGACGATCAGCTCTTTTCTAGTTGATGAGGGGATCTGACTAACTTTCTTATGTCCGATCGATTCGAAATTTGGTACGTGTTACTTCAACGATATTTAAAGAACATGGTAAGGTAACCTGATTAGCCGTTTGAAGACCATCTTTTTTTATTAGTTGATGAGGGGATCTGACTATCGTCCACATGTCCTATCGATTCGAAATTTGGTACCATGTTACTTCAATGATGTTGAAAGTATGTATATGGTAAGGTAACCATTATTTATACCTACTTTAAAAAGGATAAAATAAAAGTAAAATTAAAAATTTTAAAAACCCCCCGACACAAAAAATAAACTTTAATAAATAATAAATAATATTTTAAACCTATTATAATTATATTATCACATATAATATTATGTAAGTAGAAATAATTTTATTTTCCAATCGTCGTCTCGTCGGGGCCCGGGGTACTTATATTATACATGGTGTAACAAAAATAAGTGATAATACTTAAGGGTGTGTTTGTGTTCTTTATAGAGAGTTCACTGTGAAAGTAGCAGCGCTGAAAGAGCTAAATATTTTTTGCGATTTGTATGGTAAAGCGCTCCAGCGTCGCGAGTTTCCCCATACAAAAGTGAAAAAAAAAAAATTGCTCATTCAGCGCTGCTACTTTCACAGTGAACTCTCTATAAGGAACACAAACACACCCTTAAGTATTATCACTTACTTTTGTTACACCTTGTATAAAAATGTCGAAAAAAAAAACACTCTTGTCACCAGAACCGCCGTGTGATAGCGATCCGCCGTGAGGACCAGTCAGTATGGGAGCGACGCGCGCCCTTCGCCCCGGCCAACGTCAACCGGCTCGTGAGGAAGGGCGTCAAGGTCATCGTGCAGCCCTCCAACCGCAGGGCTTACCCTATGCAGGTATGTCACGTGGTACATCGATACACCTCTCAGCGGCTGACGGCTGTACACAAAATTACGTATTTTAATACACTAGCTTATGCTCGCGGCTTCGCCTGCGTAAATATAGTATCCCACGGGCTAAAACGTAGCCTATGTTTTAATCCAAAGCCTAAACTACTACTATACCAAATTTTATCAAAATCCGTTCAGTAGTTCTTGCGTGAAAAAAAACAAATATCTATCCATCCTCACAAACTTTCACGTTGATAATATCAGTAAGATGCGATAATAATTGCGTGGCAATTGTCATTAATGACAATGGGCGGTGGCAATCGCTTACCAACAGCGATCCCACCGCTCGTTTGCTGGTCTCCTTTCTAAAAAGAAAAAATATATATATTCGTCAATTTTCACTATTTAAAATTATTGAAGTTGTAAAGATCAACGAGAAGTCTCTTAGGCAGGCGTAAAATGACAACCGTAGAAATGAGTCGTTTCTATGAAAGAATAGAGAAATAGTTCATTGGAATATAGGTCTTAATCTAAGGATTATCATCGTCAAGAGAAGTAAAGTTTATATTTGTTCTAGCGCAGAATTTTTACGATTGTTTTACGAGCTTTTTACTATTTTCACTGGCTCTCTCTCACTCACTCACGCTCGGGCTAGTCCACATCACCTCGGTACGAGACAAAATTTGTATTCCTTCTAAAAACATTAAACTTCTTGACTTAAAAAATGCACTCTGTCTGCGTGTATAGAATAAGTCTCTTCACACACCAGAGCACTCTCTCAGCGTGTAGAGAATTAGTATACGCAGGGCCTCTAGTCAAGATGCATTCGATAATTTCGACGGTGAATTTCGAAAACATAATGCGATGCGTTATGTCAAATCCCATAGATTTTGTTTTCGAACTTCGCCGTCGAAATTATCGAATGCATCTTGACTAGAGGCCCTGATATAAGAGCACTCTGTAGAGAAATAGAGTCATGTGTTAACATTCCGTGAACGCAATTAACATAGTTATTAGACGTTTGTTTGTTTGGTACACTAACTATGTCAACGGAATCAATGCGTAGTGAGTGATAGACGATAGTGAGATGTGACTCCCTTTCTGTTGGAATTGTTCATGACCCCGTTGTGTTCAGTAGCTCGGAGCTGAGGTCAGCGGTTATCGGTTCAAGTCCATCATTACATTCATAATCTATTTACGATGGAACTTTCATTCTTTTTTATTAAAAATAATGCACTCATTTATTTGATTGTATTAGCATTTGCGCAGATACACGCCTTTTCAAGAAGTGTTATTCGGGATTGAAACGGATTACTAATGGCCCGTTTCAGTAACCTATATACCACTATTTGTTAAAAATATGAAATTTGTATCGCAAATAAACCGGCAAATGATTGAATGACGACGTTTTTAACAAATATTTATTGATAGATAGGTTATTGAAACGGGCCGTAAGGCCGCACGATTTCTGTCGCACGGCTAAAAATCGACCGTCTAATTTGCCATTTGGCAAATGGCCATTCGGCTAGGTCACAAGGCTATTTTGCCAATAAAAATTACAAGGCGATTTGTGTAGCGATTCGCCAATTGCCGTATGGTGAAAATCGACCCCATGTAAATCCCGCATAACGACACATTGCGTTATCTAAAAACATACAACGAAATAAAAAACATAATGATACATAGAAAAGTGATCGTGATCGTACATGTAAACCGGTAGTCTCGTGCAGACGTGCACTCTATCAAAATTAGTGATAATTCAAGGATATCGATAATTTTATACACACTTTTGGTTTAAGTTCGATTACTTACGTTGATTTCAGAATCGAAGTAAAGCAATTTAATTTTATTTGGCTTATGAACCTTTAAAATTGCGTTTCATTTCAAGGATTTTTTTAGTACTTAGTCAGTAAAGCGACCTGAAAATTGGGTTATCGCATTAAAAACTTTTCAAATAATAATTTTTGCACACATTCTTCAATATTTTTTTTTGTATTTTTAAGAAATTCCCATATTTTTTCCTATTTACCTATGTGGTGTACATGGAGCTGGCCCAAAATTAAACATCTCCTTTGCCGGCAATTACATTTACGTTCACGCCCATTTACGATTCCTCACGGCCGTAGAGCCGGTACAATAAAAACGATTAAGTGTTGTTCAACTTCGTATTACATAAACGCTTCAAACATATCAATAACAGTCAACAGATGATTGAACGTATGTATTGTTCCAGTCGTACATCAACGCGGGCGCGGTGGTGCAGGAGGACATCAGCGAGGCCGGCGTGATCTTCGGCGTGAAGCAGACGCCGGTGGACCTGCTCATCCCCAACAAGACCTACTGTTTCTTCTCGCACACCATCAAGGCGCAGGAGGCTAACATGCCTATGCTCGACGCCATACTGGCCAAGGTATCTGATGCTGTTATCATCATCAGCGGAGGAGCAAGAAGCGCGAGTTTCTTACGCCGGTTCTTCTCGGCGGGTTAGGCTTGAACAGGTGGTAGCTTTTTCTGGTGACTGTCCGAAAATAGCCTGTTAAATTTCATTTGGAAATAAAAAAAAACATTTTCAGACATCAGGCGGGCGTGATCTTCGGAGTGACACTAATGACGGCCTATTGGTACCGGTGCTGGATTTGCAGGCGTTTTAAAACGTCATACCACGCTCCAGTCTGCACAATGCACGCTCCAGTCTGCACAATGCACGGTCCAGTCTGCACAATTTGGCAGCCTGAATATAGAGACAAAAATAGTGCGATAGTATTCATCTCTTAGCTCCCTTTGGCCCTTTTTTTCCCTTTTTCCTCTAACGTGGCATATCAGAATTCTTAAACTCAGGAGGTGATTCGGTAAGAGAGTAACAGGACAAGTTGGCAGGTTGGTTCGAAGACCTGCTCTAAAATTAGCAGTAGCTCTCGGTTTAGAACTTAAGCCTGCATCAAACACGTTAAGCCGTACTGACTATCCAAAATGCAAACTCAGCACTAGTACTAATTTCCGTCACTAGTGACAATTATAGTTCATTCAATTTATTGAATGGAATATTATATACTTACTGCCGCAAGACTTTGAGATTATATTTTATTAACACGGTCGTTCATTTCTCATTATAAAGAGATACAATCTAATTAATTATAATAATAACGCATACTCTTATCGGTAGTTGAACAAATAAAATATATTTAAATATCTCTCTAAACAAATATTGCATCGAATGCATCTGGTTTGTGCTAGTAGGTATAGGTAGGTCACCAAGATTCTGATTTAATTCATCAATACAACATTTTAGTGCAATTTATGTTACATTTCTTAGATTATTCAAAGATCTTCGCCTTCGAAATAATGCAAATAAATATTTAATTTATTAAAATTATATACTACGACATCCAAAGTATTAAAATATGCACGTCGTAGCGGGGCCGTAGCACCATCTACAGCCTACACGCATTTTGGCTACAACGTCGCGTCATAGCTGAAATGCGTGCATTAGCCTACGTTAGCCGTGGAAACTCCATCTACGTTAAACACGATTAAAGTATGATTTAAAGTTTATTTGCATAAGTAAACAAACAAGATCTGTGATTGTTTACCCCTACGAGAACCACCGGACTATGTGTAATGACTTCTATCTACCGATTATACTGTTACGAACAATAAGACTAGCGCCATCTAGCGTCAACCAATAAAACCACTTGGTGCGAACAGGGACAACGTTTTCACGTCTACTCAATACTAGATGGCGCTACTGTGCGAATATTCCGGAACAATTCAACCAGTTCGCGCGGCTAGCGAATATTTCTGGAACGGTCTGGAACTCGATTCGGCCCATATAAATACGCCACAGAGATGCGAACGAGTCAGTTCAGTTTGAGCTTCATCCGAAGCGATACGGGCGATACAAGCGAAAACTAGTGATCAGGAGTTCACTTTGAGCTTCCTGCGAAGTGAAGTGGCGATATCGATGTGAATATTAGTGATGTAATGATACCGTGAGCAAAATCCTTCGACCTAACACGTAACACTGGTGTCAGAAGTGGGATTTGGAGATGCCATTGACTCCGAGAGAAGATTTCAAGAAGTGCGACGGGAGGAGCAGCCCTGGTGGAGGAGCGACCCCTGGTGGAGGAGCGACCACTGGTGGAGGAGCGACCCCTGGTGGAGGAGCGACCCCTGGTGGAGGAGCGACCACTGGTGGAGGAGCGACCACTGGCGACCCCTGGCCGAGAGGTGCGACACCTGGCCGAGAGGTGCGACCCCTGGCCGAGTGGAGCGACCCCTGGCCGAGAGGTGCGACCCCTGGCGGAGAGTTGCGACCCCTGGCGGAGAGGTGCGACCCCTGGCGGAGAGGTGCGACTCTTGGCGGAGACGTGCGACCCCTGGCCGAGAGGTGCGACCCCTGGCCGAGAGGTGCGACCCCTGGCCGAGAGGTGCGACCCCTGGCCGAGAGGTGCGACCCCTGGCCGAGAGGTGCGACCCCTGGCCGAGAGGTGCGACCCCTGGCGGAGAGGTGCGACCCCTGGCGGAGAGGTGCGACCCCTGGCGGAGAGGTGCGACACCTGGCGGAGAGGTGCGACCCCTGGCGGAGAGCTGCGACCCCTGGCGGAGAGGAGCGGCCCCTGGCGGAGAGGAGCGGCCCCTGGCGGAGAGGTGCGACCCCTGGCGGAGAGGTTCGACCCCTGGCGGAGAGGAGCGACCCCTGGCGGAGAGGAGCGGCCCCTGGCGGAGAGGAGCGGCCCCTGGCGGAGAGGTGCGACCCCTGGGGACCAAGCTCCGCCCACCGGGCCCAGCCTGCTCAAGTCCCTTGGGTCTCTGGGAGAATGATGCTCTGAGGGAGGCTCAAGACAGAGATGACGACCTTCGGCACATCGCCACGTGCAAGAAACGGGGCGACGTAAAACTAATCTGGAGTGAGGTTGCACCCACTGGCGCTATCACTAAGGGCGTACTGGGCGCAATGGGACAATCTGATAAACGGAATACCCTACCGGAAATAACGGCAGAGAGTTCCATCTTCAGATAATTGTCCCAAGAACGAGAGTGCCAGATGTTCTCCGTGAAATGCATGATGGCGTATCAGAAGGTCATCTGGATGTCAAGAGGGTCATTCAAAGTGGTGCACATAGATCGTCTAGTGCGGTACCATGGCAGTAACAACGATGCTCGGGACGAGCATCTCTAAGAGGGGAGAAGTGTTACGAACAATAAGACTAGCGCCATCTAGCGTCAACCAATAAAACCACTTGGTGCGAACAGGGACAACGTTTTCACGTCTACTCAATACTAGATGGCGCTACTGTGCGAATATTCCGGAACAATTCAACCAGTTCGCGCGGCTAGCGAATATTTCTGGAACGGTCTGGAACTCGATTCGGCCCATATAAATACGCCACAGAGATGCGAACGAGTCAGTTCAGTTTGAGCTTCATCCGAAGCGATACGGGCGATACAAGCGAAAACTAGTGATCAGGAGTTCACTTTGAGCTTCCTGCGAAGTGAAGTGGCGATATCGATGTGAATATTAGTGATGTAATGATACCGTGAGCAAAATCCTTCGACCTAACACGTAACACTGGTGTCAGAAGTGGGATTTGGAGATGCCATTGACTCCGAGAGAAGATTTCAAGAAGTGCGACGGGAGGAGCAGCCCTGGTGGAGGAGCGACCCCTGGTGGAGGAGCGACCCCTGGTGGAGGAGCGACCCCTGGTGGAGGAGCGACCCCTGGTGGAGGAGCGACCACTGGTGGAGGAGCGACCACTGGCGACCCCTGGCCGAGAGGTGCGACACCTGGCCGAGAGGTGCGACCCCTGGCCGAGTGGTGCGACCCCTGGCCGAGAGGTGCGACCCCTGGCGGAGAGTTGCGACCCCTGGCGGAGAGGTGCGACCCCTGGCGGAGAGGTGCGACTCTTGGCGGAGACGTGCGACCCCTGGCCGAGAGGTGCGACCCCTGGCCGAGAGGTGCGACCCCTGGCCGAGAGGTGCGACCCCTGGCCGAGAGGTGCGACCCCTGGCCGAGAGGTGCGACCCCTGGCCGAGAGGTGCGACCCCTGGCGGAGAGGTGCGACCCCTGGCGGAGAGGTGCGACCCCTGGCGGAGAGGTGCGACCCCTGGCGGAGAGGTGCGACCCCTGGCGGAGAGGTGCGACCCCTGGCGGAGAGCTGCGACCCCTGGCGGAGAGGAGCGGCCCCTGGCGGAGAGGTGCGACCCCTGGCGGAGAGGTTCGACCCCTGGCGGAGAGGAGCGACCCCTGGCGGAGAGGAGCGGCCCCTGGCGGAGAGGAGCGGCCCCTGGCGGAGAGGTGCGACCCCTGGGGACCAAGCTCCGCCCACCGGGCCCAGCCTGCTCAAGTCCCTTGGGTCTCTGGGAGAATGATGCTCTGAGGGAGGCTCAAGACAGAGATGACGACCTTCGGCACATCGCCACGTGCAAGAAACGGGGCGACGTAAAACTAATCTGGAGTGAGGTTGCACCCACTGGCGCTATCACTAAGGGCGTACTGGGCGCAATGGGACAATCTGATAAACGGAATACCCTACCGGAAATAACGGCAGAGAGTTCCATCTTCAGATAATTGTCCCAAGAACGAGAGTGCCAGATGTTCTCCGTGAAATGCATGATGGCGTATCAGAAGGTCATCTGGATGTCAAGAGGGTCATTCAAAGTGGTGCACATAGATCGTCTAGTGCGGTACCATGGCAGTGGCAGCGATGCTCGGGACGAGCATACTCTAAGAGGGGAGTAGTGTTACGAACAACACAAAGAGACAGCGCCATCTAGCGTCAACTAATGAAACCACTTGGTATGAACAGGGACAACGTGAAACCGTCTACTCTACGTCTACGTCTACTACTCAGTACTAGATGGCGCTACTGTGCGAATCTTCCGGAATAAATCCAACTCGGTCAAGCGACTCGGGAACCTTCTGGAGTCGTCTGGGACTCGTATCGACCGGTATAAATACGTCGGAAGAATGCGAGCGAGAGGAGTTCACTTTGAGCTTCCTGCGAAGCGATACGGGCGATACCAGTGATTAATACCAGAGAAAACTAGTGATCGGGAATTCGAGTTGAACAGTGATGTAGCGATATCGATGTGAATACTAGTGATGTGATGATACCCACGACTTGGCTACGACTTAGGACACCGTTAGTGCTTAGTGTTTGGACTTAGTGTTTAGTGTTTGGACCTAGTGCTTAATGTTGGACTAAGTGCTAGTGAATAAAGTCTTTAAAGGAGTCAGCAGGCTTTCTCTCCAAATCCTTCGAACCCTAACACGTAACAATACCAATAAATTTTACTCAGTACTCTTACCAGATAATAATAATTTCAAGCTCAGTTACAAAAATTCCATACTTAGCATATTGATTATAGCATGGCATATGCATGTTCTAAGCTTCCCCCTTAACTTCCAGAACATTCGTCTGATCGACTACGAGAAGCTGATGGACGACGCGGGCAACCGCGTGGTGGCGTTCGGCAAGTACGCGGGCGTCGCCGGCATGATCAACATCCTGCACGGCCTGGGCCTGAGGCTGCTGGCGCTGGGCCATCACACGCCTTTCATGGTAACTTTCCAGCCTGAATAAACGGCAGACAACGTCCAAATTCTGCACAGATTGTGGAGACAACAACAATACAAATTGCACTGATACAGACAAGATAACTGACTGATGAATGAATGAATATTCTTTATTGCGAACTGAAGGCGGCTTTATTGCTATACAGCAATTTCTTCCAACAAGCAGGAAACTATTTAAATTACATCGCAACCCTCTTTTTTATATTAATATATCTATGATCGCAACAGTCAAAACGACAATGTGCAAAGTCAAATATTTGACTTTGTTGATATAGATGAGGAGCTTAGTAGCTAGTGGAAAAGGGCAGGTGTTTGAAGTAAGGTAAAACCTTGTCCTATACTAATTCTATTGTACCCCAATACGAGACTGCAGGACTGGCTGGTCAGAAGCGAGGTTAAGACAATATACAAATTTTTAAAATGTGTATATTGACTTAGCCGCTTATGACCAGCCAGACTCGTGCAGTCTCGTATTGGGGTACATCAGGAGAAGTATAGGACAAGGTTTTAGGTTGCCTCATACACCTGGTCTAAATTTCCTAGTAGCTCTTGGGCTACTATTGAAGTGGTGACATTTACACTCGTCAGCACGTGGGTCCCGCGCACAACTACCGCAACTCCAGCATGGCGCGCCAGGCGATCCGCGACGCCGGGTACGAGGTGGCGCTCGGCATGATGCCCAAGTCGCTGGGGCCGCTCACCTTCGTCTTCACCGGCTCCGGGAATGTCTCTCAGGTAAGATGATGATGATCATTAATCATCCACTTCTTTGAATAACAATGATATATTAACAAATTACAATAAGCTGTTTTGACATTTACTGTCCTCTTAATGCGAATTGAGTTGACTATAGGCATATTTAACTGAATACCCTCGTCCGCAGGTGCACTTTTTGAACTGAAAATAAATGCATTAAAATAATCTCGTGCGTATGAGGCCTAACACTTATACATATGTTTGAAGTTAAGTCAATAATAATGGACTTAAAAACATCTTATCACTCTCTTTTTTGTCTCTATTCTACATCGCATTTTTATATCAGGGAAGTCAAGAAATCTTCCAAGAGCTACCTCACGAGTACGTGCCTCCAGAAATGCTGAGGAAGGTCGCTGAGCATGGCAGTAAGTATAGCTCCCACCTATGTTTGTCGTCACTCGTCTTATTTTAAGTAGTAGGTAGTGAACTAGGTACTACCTCAATTACATTATGTTAAGTTCTACAGTAAGGGTTTTTAAAAACACAACATACAAACCCATGAATCGCTTAGTAATGACCTTGACGGTTTTATATTTCGGTTATTATGTTAAACACATAATTTTACTCTGATTAATTATATAATCGTATATACCTAGAATGTGTTATCTAACACGCCTACTGCCGCCGCCGTTGTATTTGGCAAGTTTTTATCTGCTGATAATATGAATACTACGTGTTGCTAATTTCAGCACGTTTATCACTTTTGTAAATCATTACAATAGGTGTGGGTAATAAACAGATTTGCGATTTTGGGCTGAATGAATGAATGTTTAGTTGCAAACTAAATACTAAATATACAGTACACCTTAAATTGTGTTACAAGACGTAATTACAAAAACGATCAATTAAAACTACCTTCCAAGGGTTCTGCACCCAAAGGTTAAAAAACCGGTCAAGTGTGAGTCGGACTCGCGCACGAAGTGTTCCGTACCATTATACCAATGTTATAGACGAATAAGGAATTATTATTTCGTTAGTTTTGGACGAAGTTTTCTAAGTAAGCGCATTTTACAAGTTAACCCTTTACTAACTCCTGAACTAACAAAGTTATATACGTTAAATTGTTTTCATTTAGAGTTCATGGACATGATAGGTAGAAAGTTGAAATTTTCACAGACTATGTATTTCTGTCGTCACTATCACAGCAAATACTAAAAACAGAATAAAGTTTTTTCCCATTTTAGGGGTCGTCCATTAATCATGTGATGCCAAAAGGGGGAGGGGGGGTATGAAAAAAAATCACCAAGTATCACCAAGGGGAGGAGGGGGTATAAGGAGACATCACGTGTATTAATTTTTGAATCTAGTCTTTGCATGCCGAAATTATTATCGGGTGTAGTCGTAGCGTTGTTTAAATACTTACCTTGACAAATGACTAGTATAGTTTTTAATTGCTTAAATAACTCGATTGAATTGTTTTTTAAGTTAAAGTTTTTCTTCAAACATGACCTGCTTACTATGTAAAAAAAATACACGTGATCTTAGGTGGGGGAGGGGGGGTAGTATAAAACCTCACCAGGTATCACCAGGGGGAGGGGAGGGGTCTAAAAAGTTGATAAAAACATCACGTGATTAATGGACGGAACACTTCGTTCGCGAGCCCGACTCTCGCTTGGCCGGTTTTTTTCTGGTATTGTGGTGGCTTTGTGTACTACTTTAACATACAGAATAAAGGCTTTAACATCCGCAGGTCCCAACAAAATCTACGGCTGCGAGGTGCGCCGGCGCCACCACCTCGTCCGCAAGAACGGTGGCGGCTACGACGCGCAGGAGTATGAGGAGCACCCCGAGAGATACATCTCCACCTTCGCGCAGAAGGTAACTAGCAAGTGAGCAGACAGGGCAGCAGTGGCGAAGGCTGGTTCTCCTTCATAGGGAAGCCGACAGGAATGGAGTTAGCCATTAGGTATAAGAACCCAACGCAGCTGATAGTAAGCAATTCCATGCACTATTGTACAGAGTTTTAAGCAATAAATAAATAATTTTTGTCTTCAATCATCGCAGCTGAAGGACACACATAATAGTAAAGAAAATAGATCCGAACGGTCTTTTGAAGGACTTCCCAGATGTGCCATTATGCTCAGTTATCTGGAAAAAATTAAGAGGTATTTCTCGCTAATTTTCTGTAAGGCCGTGTCTATCTTCAGTCATAATAACGGATAGGCCGACATTCCACGAATTACTTACATGCGAGGGGCAGATCTCGTAAATATTATCGGTTAAATCTTGTTTGGATTTCAGGCTGTCAATACGTCTTGCGCACGTATTGACGCGTAAGGGAATGAGCCAGGGCCTGCGTGGACCGAAACGGGATTTAGAGAGTTTAGAGCAGTGTTTTTCAACCTGTGGGTCGCGACCCCCTGGGGGGTCGCGAAGCTTCTGTAGGGGGGTCGCCGGAGGTCGAGAGAACTTTAGTAAAAAAACAATAAAGATTAAAAATATTGATTTATTGAGTAAGATAATTTTAACAAAAGGATATACTTATAATTCTGCAGTACTGGCCATTTCAAATCAAAATATTTTTCGTTTGGCTAAGAATTCTAATTTCAAATTAATTTTATTTTAAAAATATGGAGTTCCTTTTCCAAAAGTAGTCGTTTGTTTATTGATTAGTGTTACATTTTCATCGCATTTCAATCTTTTTCGTCATGATGAATACGTTAAAAATTCGAGTAATTATGGAATATGAGTACCGTCGTGGCAGCAACGCGGCACAAGCGGCACGCAACATCAACGACGTTTACGGAGCTAACACTACAAACCGATGCACCACCTGTTATTGGTTTGCTCGCTTCCGTTCTGGAAATTTCGACCTGAAAAATGAATCTCGAGGTCGTCCGAAGACTTTGGTTGACAATGACGAATTAAAGGCGATTGTGGAAGCTGATGATACACAATCTACGGCTGAATTAGCAGCAGCTTTCGACGTTAGCGTCAAAACAATATTGGTCCATTTGCGTCAAATTGGCAAATTAAAAAGCTTGTCAAATGGGTGCCCCACGAACTCAATGATCGCCAGCGCGAAGTACGCGTCTAGACGTGCCTTGCACCTCTCAACAGACACACAAATGAAGGAATTTTGAACCGCATTGTTACCTGCGATGAAAAATGGATTCTGTTTGATAACCGCAAGCGCTTAGCAAGTCGGTTGGATCCTGGTTCAGCACCTAAACAATGCCCTAAACGAAAACTTACCCTTACAAAAGTGATGGTCATTGTTTGGTGGTCTAGTGTGATTCATCACAGATGTGTACTGTGAAGAACTGAACACAATGATGGAGAAGCTGGCACATCTCCAAGCAGCATTGGTCAATCGCTCGTCTTCGCTGCTTCCGCACGACAACGCGCGACCTCATACTGCACAGCAGGGGTTGGAAGCTCTCCGTCATCTGCCCTACTGACCAGACCTTGCGCCTACAGACTACTACTTTTTCCAGAATTTGGATAACTTCTTATCGGGAAAAAAATTCAATACCCGAGAGGCAGTACAAAATGCCTTTGAAGAATTGGCATCAATAAGCTGCCACTGAGTTGGAAAAGATGCATTGATTGCATGGGTGATTACTTCGATTAATACAAATAAAAAATACATAAAAAAATTTGTTTGAATTTGTTCATACAAAACGGCAATTTCATAGGTAAAGACCTAATATATTATGTACTTATATCCGAATCCTAATTATGGAGACGCATAAAAACGTCGTATGGAACGAATATTTGTAACACTGTAACATACACATACATACATGATAAAAAAGCGAAGGGTCGGGGGGTCGCGAAATATTTTTTCATACAAAGGGGGTCGCATCATGAAAAAGGTTGAAAAACACTGGTTTAGAGAATTGCCCCCAGATGTAATTTGTGGGATATCGGCCTATCCGTTATTATGACTGGAGTTAGACACGGGCTTACAGAAAACTGACGTAAAATACCTCTCTAATTTTACCAGGCAACTGAGGATAATGCCACAATTGAGAAGTCCTTCAAAAGACCAACTTCTGCTCCATGACATATATATCTTACTTTTATTATTGATTTGACTAGTTTTGCGAATCATTGTTAACCTTCCGATAGCGTTCAGCAAATACGCGAAATCTTCAGCATCACTCCAGAACGGGATTGTATCGAAAATAGTTAAGAGAATTGGGCTTCTGCTCCATGACACATATAACTTTTATTATTGTTTTGAATAGTTTTGCGAATGATTGTTAACCTTCCGATAGCGTTCAGCAAATACGCGAAACCTTCAGCATCACTTCAGAGTGCATTGTCGAGCTTATCGCAGACCTCGACGGCGATCGTGTTGCTAAGGTCGCTGCAATCTTATCAATCGCGACCTTCGGGATTTTTAATGATATTATGTCCTTACTGATATTATAATGAATCAGAAAATGTTTGTTTGTCCACTGCCTTTAATTTTAGTGACGTACACGTCGTGACTTTTTAGAAGTTTGGGTTAAAGAACCATGTAATTTTTTTCAAATTGTTTTTAGTGAATTAAAACAAAATTACTTTTGCAGCAATTTTTAAAGTATCTAGTCATTCATTTATTCCATGCTCATGGTTAAATTAATTACTATTATGCATTTAAAAAACTTTGAATCAAAACGAACTAAGTTACTTTTCGCTTTTCACTTCTTTTTATTAGTCACTATCTTTTTCCCGCGGCTCCACCCGTGTAAATATAGTATCCCATTGGAACACTGCACTTTTTCGGGATGAAAAGAAATCGACATAATGAACGCTATTTGTCAAACGCTACCTTCGTTTCCAGATCGCGCCGTACACATCGGTGCTGGTGAACTGCATCTACTGGGCGGTGGGCAGCCCCAAGCTGCTGACCATCCCCGACGCCAAGCACCTGCTGGTGCCCACGCTGACGCCCTGGCTGCCGCAGAGCATCGGCGCGCCGGCGCTGCCACACAGGTGCGGACCATACTGACGGTAAACGATTATCGTGGATCTGCCCATGGACATCCACTTTACCAGTTCCATACGGCAACCGTCAAGTGCGTGGCCCGTCTTTATAAGTGAAAATGTTTCAGAAATACATAATGAATACAGAAGGTCGATTCTGCTAGTTAAATCCAAGCAATAATATAGTTACAATTCTCCCGATATGTTAAAACAACAAAATGGTATTTTCACAAACGTCAAATTAACGTCAAACCCTTTTCGATTGGTCCAAACTACTAAAATCAGTATAAATTATGAGTTAAGACGATTCATTTACAATTCAGTAAAAGTATAATGAAAGTGTAAGTTATTTACGAGAATTGGGACTCAGTCATAGTCAGCGACAGTTCCGGTATACTTGGCAACAATAGTATAACATCTTACTAATAAAATAAAATAAAATGACCTGTTTCTGTGTCATTTTAGGATGCTGGCGATCTGCGACATCTCGGCGGACCCGGGCGGCTCCATTGAGTTCATGAACGAGTGCACCACTATCGACACGCCCTTCTGCCTCTATGACGCCGACCGGAACAAGGACACCAAGAGGTAGAGTGACGCGCCGTCATGCCATGAAATAGTTATACAGAAAGTAGGGGAAGGTGGGGAAAGATGAAGTGAGGAGTAGGACGGGGTACCTGGCTGAAAAGCCAGGTACCCCGTCCTACCCCTCACGAAAAACGTGAACACTTTCGAAAACACGTGAAAACGTGTTTTCGAAAGAGCCGATCACATCCGTTTAGTTCACCATACGATCGACCGTTGTGAATGTTTTTAGTCATAGCTCTGTGTTTTAAAAAAATCCGACCTCATTTGTTTAAATTATTGAAAAAAGTGATCAGTGATTTAAGTTAGATTGTTTGGTCTGACGAAAAAGGCAATGACTTGTTTCATATGAAATTCATTAAATTATTTTTTTATTAAATTTAGAAAGAAACTAAGAAACTTAAGTAGGACCGCCATAGTAACTATTGAGGCCTTCGAGCTTTGATGAAGGTAAAGCGGCGTCTTTATTTTCCAAGTCATAAGTATATATTTGTTTTTCGAAGATGAACTAAGAAAGAGGAATTTCAGTTTCAAGGGCCCGGGCGTGCTGGTGTGCTCCATCGACAACATGCCGACGCAGCTGCCGCGCGAGTCCACGGACTTCTTCGGCGAACTGCTGTACCCCTACTCCGAGGACATCATGGCCTCTGACGCCACGCGCCCGCTGGAGGACCACCAGTTCTCGCCCGTCGTGCAGGGGGTGAGTGAGAGAGACCTATGTTCAACAGTGTCTCTTTTTAATAGGCTACAGAAAGTTTTCTTGGTTATGCTGGAATTGAGAAAGCTGACATGATCGAGAGTGTTCTTAACTTCATCATCATCATCATCTCGCTCACTGCTTAACAATGACAGGGTGACTTAATTTTGTTTTAAATTACGTAGGTAGCGCTTTGTATATTGCAGGACTCGGGGTTCACCGAATTATATTTCCTTGTACCCTAGACCAGTCAAATTGCATACCCAGACAGTATCTAAACAGGGCCTCTAGTCAAGATGCATTCGATATTTTCGACGGCGAACTTCGAAAACAAAAAATGTATGGGATTTGACATGAGACTCGCAAGCGACATGTCACTTAGCAATGACTTATAATATATGTCAAATTCCATACATTTTTGATTTCGAAGTTCGCCGTCGAAATTATCGAATGCATCTTGACTAGAGGCCCATGGACGGGACTACCGCCAATACGAAGGCCCATGTGCCTATTATCTATTCAATAATATTAATATAAGAAATATTTTGATTGACTATTGAAGTCAAAGTATTGTTTTATCAACAAACAACACGCGTCAGAAGTGGCCGATAAGAGAGTTTATCTTGTAGTAATGTCCCACTCCTGTGCCGTTTGTCGCAGGCGATCATCACCAGCAACGGGAAGCTGACGCCGCCCTTCGAGTACATCAACGAGCTCCGAATGTCCAATCAGTAAGCAAACAAACAAGTTTAATGATAAAACTTTTACTTTTATACCTGTTTATTCGCGTTCTTACAGAATTTACGTACATAAGTATATAAGTTATAACACAAGTATAACACGTAATAATTAGTCTAGTTCTTTACAGTAAATATCGACAGGTCACAACCTAGTTCTAAAACCGACTGCTAGGCCCGGCGCGCGCGCGGATGTATGTACCGCGACCCCGCGCGCATGCGCAGCGCTTCTCAATGCGGCGAGATGCGAGGGGCTCACGAGAGGTCGAAGCGCACTAGCGTCGATCTTTATAATATTTAGCGCGCTACGATTTGCAAAAGGCGACTAGCATTATACAGGATTATTTTTTCACCAGTACAATAAATCAACATACGTAATTGATGTCAAAAATAAAAAATACTGCCTACCGATTTTTGTTACTACCCCTTTGGAACAAAAAAACTAAATTATCAATCCCCGAACTTATCCGCTAAAGTCTAAACGAATACAAAATGTGGATGCTTTGTTGCTAACTCGTGCGCCGCCGCGCCCGGCCGATCGCTTACAACACCCCCCCCCCCCTACCTCATACCGCACCCATTGACGCCTTGTAGTTAGTGCGCCCATGCGGTATTAGATTGGTTATAGGATAAATTAATTGAAATGAAAAAAAAAAATGAAATGTACTCTATTATCGATACCAATGACGTGGTAAAATTGTACCGACGAAAAAGTATTCCTGTGTACACAAGTTAAATAATGTTACGAATAAAGTTAAGTTTCAAAGGACGCGTTTGCTTTGACTTTTAAATAAATAATCTATATTGTTATAAAAGTTAGAAAATCAACTCTCTACACTAGAATTTCCTGTTTCGTGGAGACCAGCCTCTTTCATTATGCACAATAATAAGAAATATCTTAGAAAGTAAAGACAGATAATATAACAGTTTACAATATTTAATTGCCAGCCATAAAAATTATGAGAAAAACAAAACATGTTTATTATAACATAGCAAATAAACCACAGTATATTCAGAAAATAGTAGTATGAGCGTAAGAGAAAATGTGTAAGCGAGTATGAGTGCTAGTGCGTGTAGCCTTACGACATAAATTGGCTGTTTTCAAGTCGCATATCAAATGAAACCAAATCCTACGAAACTAACAAATGTCACAAATAGAGTACGCTCATTCAGGGTAACTTTGATTGACGAGAGTAACTTTGACAGTTTGTTCACAAAATTCTTTTCTATTGTTTTATGTGGGAAACAATTGGCGCTTAAAATTTAATAACAATTCGTGTACGTAATATACTTCGTAAACGAAGTCTAAAAAAAAGCAGCTGTCAAAAGAAGATAATATCAAAAACTTTTGTTTTTATCCGCGCGCAACATAATGGGTAAAAATCAGTGCAAAACTTTTTTTAAAAATCTCGTTAACTTTGCTGCTATCAAGGTATATTATAAAAACATAATGCAACCTTTTAAATGTAATAACTTTATGGTTTTTTTGACTTGTCTATGACCCCACTGCATCAATATTTGATAAAAGCATAAAGTAATGTTACCCTGAAGCTGTAAAATAATTAAAAGTTAGTTTGTGTCAAAGTTACCCATTTATGTTGCATTTATGGGTGGTAACTTTGACACACGACAAAATTGCCAGTTTTTAATATAATTAGTCATTTTTAAAGACGTTATAAAACTTTATAGCATGAAAACCAACCTGAGCGCACAGATTAACTAAACTCTTTTGACTCATTCTTAACATAGTAAAATTGTGTTTAAAAGATATGTCGATGATGTATCAAAGTTACCCTGATTGACTGTACGTCTATAATTAAAATTTTTAGTGTAGATATTTGTTAACTATAGATTTTTTTCTGCTCTTATGTAGCTTACTTTGTTTTAAAAACAACAGCCTCCGTGGTCTAGTGGTTCGAGCATTGGTTCTCGACTCGGGAGGTCGTGGGTTCGATTCCCGCATTGGAACAACAAAAAATGTTGTTTCCAAGTTTGGTTAGGACAATGCAGGCTGATCACCTGATTGTCTGATAAGAAAGATGATCCATGCGTCGGATGGGCATGTAAAAAGTCGGACCTGCGCCTGACCTCTCGCCAGTCGTGTCGGTCATCCGTCCCACTGGGTTATGAGAGTAAAGGAAGAGAGAGTGCTCTTGTGTACTGCGCACACACTTGGGCACTATAAAAAATACTCCTGCGTAACAGGCCTGGTTTCAATGAAACCGGCCAACGTCACCGAAATCGGTGTGGGGAGTTATTATTATTATTATTTAAAAACCCAAAGATAGGGCATAAAATAACCTTAATATTTACTTAGAAATAATCCAACAATATTAAAAAATTATTTGGAAAAACCTCTTTTTAATATAATACATCTAATATGGCAGAAAAAAAGTCTCCTAAAATTTTGGACATTGAGGGTTCAGCCAACATGCCACTGGAAATAATTACAATCTTCGAAATTGAAAATATATGGGAGTGACATAACGTTCGCTACGTGACATAGCGTGCGATACTTAGGTACATTAGCATTAGGTATAGGTCGCGCAACGGTTTATGAGCGCTCAGTGAAAGTGGAGGGGATCGTTCGCGCATGTGACCAATAGCAAAGAATATATATTACTAACGTACCAATAGCGTGTCGGCAGCCACGTTCGGCATGCGTTCGGCGCATCCACACCTCCCCGCCCGAGCCCGCTATCGCCAAACACACCCAAAAACTTACTTCTGCGCATACCCCCTCTACTTTTGTCGAAAGATCTTAATTCGTTGCGCGACCTATACATACGTAGTAACTTTATAGTAATCTGTGGCGATACGTCAACACTATACATTTTTTTCGAACTTTGTCATCGTAATTAGCGAAGGGTTTTGGGGCCTTAGACAAAGTGAAATGTCAGAACGACTACGAACTTCTTAAAGAATATTAAATGCAAAGATTAAATGTATCATGGTAGTAACCACGTGGTTTAGCGACCAAATGTGTCAACATACATTTTTGATTTAAAACCTCGTAATTGTAATTAAAAAAGTCACCTTGACTAAGCCCCCTGGTGTTATTCCCAGTCGGCTCATTAATACCAAAGCATTTCTGAGCTACTCGGTATTTTGCAGCCGGTCGCGCCACAAGGTGGAGGGGGGTGACCAGCAGACGCCGGTGCTGGTGCTGGGCTCGGGGCTGGTCTCCGCGCCCGTCGTCGAGTACCTCGCTCGGGATCCCAACATCGCCGTCACCGTGGGTCAGTAGCTCCGGGTCCACCGGACAGCAGCCAATCATCATTTACTATTATCATCACATAATATTATCTACAAATTGGTTGTACTTGATAATAAAAAAAAAGTGTAAAATAATTACATTACACTCTACGACGCTGAGAAGGTCATTGCCCTGCTGATTTTAATCAAGTGAAAGGAAATAAGGAAAGCCTTGACGACCTCTGTTCAGTTGGTTGAGCGTGTTGGTGCTCAAGCCGGGGGTTGTGGGTTCGAATCCCGCCGAAGGAACAAAAAGTTTTTCTATGTTCCTGGGTCATAGATGTGTATTAAATATGAGTATAATATAAAAAAAATCTTAAATATGTGTATAGTATAAATGGTACCCGTAACACAAGTTCTTTCAGAACTTACCACGGGGTCAGATTGAAGTGGTATGAAGCGTCCATAGATATTATTATTATTATTATTTATTTACTTTTTACCAAAATATTTACCTTTTGTATTTCATACCGTGTACAGCTCGTGTTCACGGTCAATAATCTCAGTTTCATATTTATTATTGCTTAAATGTTGTACTCGATTTTGCACATGATGAATCGTTAGTCTAAAATGATGTCTAGCGTCGCACATGCGCGAGGAGGCGGACGCGCTGGCGGAGCGGTACGGCGTGCGCGCGGAGTACCTGGCGGCGGGCGACGACGGCGCGCTGCGGGCGGCGACGGCGCGCGCGCGCGTCGTGGTGTCCCTCCTGCCTTACGACCTGCACGCGGCGGCCGCGCGCGCGTGTCTGAGCGCGGGCGCGCACCTCGTCACCGCGTCGTACGTGCAGCCCGGCGTGCTCGAGCTACATGACGCGTGAGTATATACATTATACATGCCCCCTTGGCCCAAAGAGAATGTAGTACCTTGGTCTTTACTAATAAAAATATTTACACAACGGATAACAGTACTCATATAACGATGCTGTCTTTGTCTGATACGTTAGAAAAGTCACCGACTCAACGACTGCAACATTCATGCAACGCTGTATAAGTTATCCGTTGTGTAAATATTTTTTTAGTAGGGGATCAGATTGCATGTTTGAGGGATCCCCTTTTTTCGCATAATTTTATTTGTCATAATTTCATTTGGCATACGTCACTTGGCATAATTTTATTACGCATAATATTACTTTGGCATAATGGTTTCTTGGCATACTACATCATCAGGCATAGATATCATTTAGACTAATATTTTTTGTCCTAATTTAATGAGGCATAACTCGTAAGGCATAATTTTTCTTGTCATAATAATACTTTGACATAATTGTTATTTGGCATAAACTCGTTAGGCATATTTTTTTTCATAATACATTCAAGGCATTCTGTCACCAGGAACAAATATGCATAAAATAGAAGGATATAATGATGCGGCGGGGTGGTCCTTGGGCCACCCGTAAGCCGCTAACATGTTTAAAATAATTAATACGAAAGGTTATTTAATGCAAAAACAGAACCTAATTTATTGCACTGCACTTAATGCATTGGGCTCGTGGTTATGGCTCGACATGTTCTTAGATTGTTGTTTGTCCGAGTTTAATTTCGTAATCAGTCGAAAATTACAATTATAATTGTTATTTCGTCTTAACTCGCACACCCAGTAGAATTTATCATTCATTAGTATGTGAAAAAAGAATGCTACAAAGAAGTATGCGTAAATATAATAGTATGCTTAAATATCGTTATGCGTAAATATATTTGTGCTTTTTAATATTATGCATAAAAATATTATTCCTAATTAATATTATGCGTAAAAAAATGTATGCCTTACAATAAGTATGCCTAACAATTATTATGCTTTTAGTAATTATGCGAAAAAAATTATGCTAAGAAAGTTATGCCAAATGAATATTATGCGAAACTACTATTAGGTCAAATGAAATTATGACAAGTCAAATTATGACATATGATTTTATGCGAAAAAATAGTGAACCCATGTTTGATAATGCAAACTTTTATGAGAAAAAGAAACGTAGCGCTACGCGCGTAGCGTGCACGCTCGTAGAGTCCCGTAGGCCGTAGCAATGGCGTAGCACTGAGTGTAGGCTTCGCTACGAGCGAGTGTGGATCGCTTCCTACCAGACTTTCTAGGTTAGATATTCGGTATTCTATACCGGTACTTGAGCAATGTGGTGTTCGGTATAACAAAAATACCAAGCGTCTTTAGCTTGTGTTTTCAAGAAAAATTGTTACGTGATGCAAGATTCTCTGTCTGGATCAGTCAATCAGATGATAAATACCAAGCCAAATGTAAGTTTTGTTTCTCGCTCTTATTCAACACAGCAATGGCAAAACACATAAAATATTGGTGCAATCTAAAAATACAATATATAAATAACGTTACGTATTAGTAACTTTCTTATAAAAAAAAACACCTAGTCACTATCGCTGTGACAACGTTCCTTTATTCCTTCTACTTATCATAGAACTTGAGGAATCGTGGAATACAATGTTATAGCAGTAACAAAAACAACGAAAATATTTTCTTTCCAACTGTACTTACGAGTAGTGAGAGAGCCTCAACGCCGCGATAGACCAATAGCTATCGAGCGTCCTATCACGTGACGTGTGCGCGCCAATAGCGTCGCTCCGGTCTTTCGGACGTATTCCACTCTCGCTTCACCCGATACCTCTGAAGGTACCTAAAACTGTCTCTGTGCAGTGGTCATTTTTCGTGAACCGATCGGTATTATATTGTATAGTGCGATTCAAATGAGAATAGGATCGAGTCATATTGTTTTGAATTTAGACTGTTATGATAGTTAAATTTATGTTTAGTTAATTGTATACTATTTAACGTTTGTATTTGAATTCGATGCAAGACTATTAATATTTATATGCACGTACGTTTTTTTGAAAATCGCACTTTTCAAGTGATATTTGACAGAAAAAGGTCATTGACGTTCCTATTCTCATTTGAAACGCGTTATACGCATAATATGAGCTGATGTATGTACTTATGCGCAATCTACAACTCTGGCTTAACGAATTTTTACTTGACATTTCAAGTAGCGTTAGATAATAATTATGTTAAGCATTTAATGTATGTGCTTTTCCTTAGGGCGCAGGAGCAGGGTCTGACGTTCCTGAACGAGGTCGGGCTAGACCCGGGCATCGACCACCTGCTGGCGCTGGAGTGCATTCACGACGTGCAGAGCCACGGCGGCCGCGTCGACTCCTTCGTATCCTACTGCGGAGGTACACATGGAGACGGAATGAGAAATCTATATCTATACCATTATAAAGAGGAAAAGTTTGTTTATTTGCATTGAATAGGCTCCAAAACTACTGGACCGAATTTTATCAAAATCGGTGCTTCCCTCTGTCCATTTATTTCATCACATTAAATCATATTCTACTATTGTTGTTAAATTGGTTCCTACACTAGGCTAGGCCTGTCCTGCAGATCACCAACTCTTGGTGATGTTCTTTCACACAACACCAATTCTTGGTGATGTTCTTTTGTAAATAGAAAACATATGTTTATTTTCTTCCTCAGGTCTGCCCGCACCAGAGTTCAGCGACAACCCGCTGCGGTACAAGTTCTCGTGGAACCCGCGCGGCGTGCTGCTCAATACCGTCTCTGCCGCCAAATACCTGAGTAGAGGACAGGTGAGTGAACTTTGTAGACGCCATGCTAGCGATTGCCGGACTTGACCGGACACGGTCACATAGGAAACCGACTTCAAATAGCAGGGTTTCGTCGAGTAAGTAAGGCTCCCCGCTCCTACGAGGGTCAAGTGTGGGCTATGAAAATAAAAACCCACGTACAAAAGTCTGAAAGAGACTTGTATATATCATAGCCCTCAATAAGTTGCTGCCAAAAGAAAGGAGCTAAAAATGTCCTCCTACAAAATTCACGTGAAATAACGCTAGCGTTGTTTCGTTTAGTGGATGAGAGGCGTACCAGAGACTCAAAGGCAGGTGTGGGGTTTCAAAGACGCGGCAACCCCTCTGGTGTCAATTGACGGTAGTAATCGCTTACCATTAGGTCGCAGAAGATTATGTTTGCCGGTCCTATTTCATAAAAGAAGATCTTGATCACTTTTTGTTTTGCTGATTATTTTCCATTAGATAGTGGAGGTGCTGAGCGGCGGCGAGCTGATGTCGGTGGCGCGCGAGCTGGACTTCCTGCCGGGGTTCGCGTTCGAGGGCTTCCCCAACCGCGACAGCACGAAGTACTCCGCGCTGTACGGCATCGAGGACGCGCACACCATGTTCCGCGGCACGCTGCGGTACAAAGGTGCGTTTGTGATACACTTTATTACAGCGCAGCGATTTTACGGCTTATGGTTAGAAATATTTCGAGACAGAAAGAGACATCACACTCAGTCCCCCCGTGACAACGGCCACGGTGGATGTTAAGCATGTATAGTATCTGAAAATGTTTGGAAACCATGATAAAACCTTAAAATAGTAGCTGAATATATTATTTGTAAAAACTAATCTGGAAGTAAATAAAACATACCTTCTCCTATATAGGCTTCGCGGAGACGATGAAGGCGATGCAGCTGTTCGGCTATGTGGACCCCAACCCGCACCCCTCTCTGCACCCCGACGGCCCGCAGATCACATGGGTATATTTTTATGTTTTGGTTAATTTATTACCATGAACACTGCAATCTTCGGCGTGGTAATGGCGTGGCGTGGCACGTAAACTGGTTTACCGGAGATATACCGACTTATAGGATACCTATAACACTTTAGTGACAATGGGACCAACTTTGGAGTATATTCTTTAAGACAAACAATTATTTTGAAAATCCATCCACGAACGGCTAAGTAATCATTGAACATACAAAAAATATCGACCACCGAACATATTTATTTTATACCTTCGCCTTTTTGTATGTTATAAATCGTCAGAAAATTTAAATAGTAAAATTATCAAGCATTCTAGAATTTGAGATGTTTAGTGCGTTGTAGTTGTTACAAGAATATGACGTCATGAAAATGACACATTTTAGCGTTTTGGCGGCTTTATTAATTAAAGTAAAGAAATTCACAAGGAATGGGTCTAGATTGTTATTACGAACATTATATAATTATGTCACGGTAAATTTGTAAAAACCGTTAGATTATAAAATGACTAACGAGATTGTAAAAATATATCGAAAGATTAATAACTATATATTTATAATCTAACGAAAAATAACGTGTTACCTAAATTATAGGCAGCATATTCGCGTCCGAAGTCTATCAACATTTTACAATTTTACGGTGACATATACATATTCAAAACTTTGGAAAATACCCTATTATGGAGAGATTTTTGTGATTTCAACCCGTAAATGTACGTGTATGTTTAGGCGGAATTCGCGTGCGAGCTTCTCGGACTGATGGACTCGTCGATCTTCTACGAGAACCTCAAGACGCGTGTGGCGGAGCGGATCGGCGGCGCGGGCGCACAAGCGCTCGAGTCACTCGGGCTGCTCAGTAATGAGCCCATAGTCAAGTGCAGCTCACCCCTCGATACCGTCAGCCACTACCTCGGCAAGCGGCTGCAGCTGGGTAAGTATTTGTTTGTACACCAAGGAGAATAATAGGTCTTTACCTATGAAATTGCCGTTCTGCAGTACTGGCCATTTCAAATCAAAATAATTTTTGTTTGGCTAAGAATTCTAATTTCAAATTAATTTTATTTTAAAAACATGGATTTCTTTTTCCAAAAGTAGTCATTTGTTTATTGATTAGTGTTACATTTTCATCTCATTTCTTGGCGGGAAAAAAATGCCTTTGAAGAATTGTTGCCTCCCGTTTAGCTGATTTCTTTAAGAAGGGAATCAATAAACTGCCACTGCGTTGGCAAAGATGCATTGATTTGGGTGATTATTTCGATTAATACAATTAAAAAACACTGGAAAAAATTCGTTTAAATTTTTTCATACAAAACGGCAATTTAATAGGTAAAGACCTAATATTAAAACTTCTGGTTTAATGGGGTAATTAATTTGGGACAAGAATACACAGTAGCACACGCAGTTACAAAAAGGTGCTTTCTCTCCACCTCGATCTAGTCCGCAAGTGGCTTGACAGCTTGGCGTACTTCAAACGGCGCCGAAATGCAGAAAACTTGTTTTTTGGCAGTATTCCCCGCTTGTGCCGGCTCGCACTTGCGTTGTAACCTCAAAACCATTCACTCGATAGACTATCACTATATAATGTCGTTTCAGACGCGGGCGAGACGGACCTCGTGGTGCTGCGGCACGAGATCGGCGTGACGTGGTCGGACGGGCGGCGCGAGCGGCGCGAGGTGACCATGACCGTCCGCGGCGGGCCCACGCACACCGCCATGGCGCGCACCGTCGGCCTGCCCACCGCCATCGCGGCCAAGATGGTGCTCGACGGTAGGTCGCCTTTGTGTATCCCACACCCAAGCAGTGGCGTGGAGTTCCTATAACTCCATTACTATCGGCATCACTTACCACTTACCTTTAGAAGTAAAGAACTTACCCTTACCTTCATCCAAATCCCTACCTTTTATACAGGCTAGGACTTCCCTATGAAGAAAAACCAGCCTTCACCACTATAGGCCAGATTTACTTCAATGTACCGCTCACGCAGTGGCATTGACTGTCGGCAACATACTATATACTATAATATTATAATATATATAAATATATAAATATAAATATATAAATAATATTATAAATGCGAAAGTATGTCTGTCTGTCTGTCTGTCTGTCTGTTACCTCTTCACGCCCAAACCGCTGAACCGATTTTGATGAAATTGGGTATAGGGATACTTTGAGACCCGAGAAAGGACATAGGATACTTTTTATCCCGGAAAAATGTACGTTCCACCGCGATAAACGAATTTTGGCGCAACGGAGTTGCGGGCGTCATCTAGTATAATATATATTGTAAACTTTATAGTCATTATAAACGGCGTATACCTTTGGCACAATGATCAGTCTGTTTTGTAGAAATAATTACTTTTATTGATTACAACATCATCTATCTGCCTTCGTCTAATGTGACACGTGATAATAATACACATATTGAGAACATTTCCTGATGTGTAGTTTTACTTGTGATCCTGCAGGTGAGCTTCAGGAGCGTGGAGTTGTGCTCCCGTTCAGCCCTGTGGTGTACAAGTCGCTTCTGTCGCGCCTGCGCGCTGAGGGCATCACCGCCAAGGAGGTCATCAAGCCGCTCAACTAAGCCCCGCTCGTGATCCTAATTAGCTCAATAGGCAATCGGACTGATTTTTTTTATTACATGAATGAATAGTACTCTTAAATATGAGTAACTTCTCAGAAGAAACTGTATATCAAAAGTCAATATTTTCAAAGGTACAGCGATTTGTATATAAAAAGCGATTTGTATCTAAAGTCTCGTAAAAACGCTCCATACTAAAATCGCCATACACATGACGTCACTAGGTATTGGATTAAAGTGTATTAAGTAGGTATAAAGTATACGGCCGCAGGAACATATTTGTAATCTCCGATAATAATTGTGTGTTTAAGTTCATACTTACCATAATTAATGTTTTTGTATATGATGTAAGTAAACTAATAATGTAGGTTTTGTTTACCAATTACGCAAAAAAATAATTTTTTTTGGTACTTTTTAAATGTATTTAATTAGTAAACTACACATAAAATAATATTTTTTTACGTTTACCAGCTAGTAATATTGAGGATATTTCTGAATATATTAATGAAACTAAATATTTCAGATGTTGTCCGATCCCCTATTATATACTAGTCGTGATCACAATAAGCTCAATAAAATGCTAGTCGTGGTCATAGTCCGAATCGATGGCAAACTTAACTATATGAGGCAGGTTACTTGTGTAAAGTGACAGTTTACGTTGATAGTAAGAGATTCCGCTGTTACACTTCGAATTATGCAACTGATAATAATTATAAGAATATAAAATAAAATGTATGAAGTTTAAACGTCGGAGAGCCATGCTTCGGCACGAATTGGCCGATTCAATGGGATAAATACCACGGCCTTCACGCTTGCGTTGTGTTTACTGGAGGTCTAAGAGGGGTTGGAGATTTTAAGGACCAGGAACACAAGGTACACTTGTAACTCCTCTGGTGTTGCGGATGTACATGGGCAGCGGTAATCGCTTACCAACAGGCGATTTAGCTGCTCGTTTTCTGGTCGATTTCATTAATAAGAAAAGTATTAACAACTAAATTATTAAGGGCCTGTTTCTCAATCGCCTTATAAGCACAGTATTATAAGTGTCGAATAGCTTAACCGGCATTTTTGTCGCTGCTTACTTTATACTGAGCGATAGAGACCAAAATTGTCGGATAAGCTATCCGGCATCAGTAGATCGTGGAACAGTCCCTAACGGCCAGTTTCAGTAACGTATTTATCTATAACTTTTTGTTAAAAACATCGTCATTCAATCATTTGCCGGTTTTTCGCGATACAAATTTGACGTTTCTAACCAATAGTTATAGATAGATAGGTTACTGAAACGGGACGTAAGAGTAATTTTTATCTTATTTTGATAATTATAACGTATTGCTAAGTATTCAATTGCATCGAAATTGCGCCGAAGTTGCCCCACAGTGTTATACATGGGCAGATATTGAAGCCATGAGATATTACACCTGTTAAGGGGTCGTCCATTAATCACGTGATGCCTAAATCACGGGGGTCCGAAAAAAATCACCAAGTATCACGAAGGGGAGGAGGGGGGTATAAGGAGACATCACGTGTATTAATTTTCGAATGTAGTCTATGCATACCGAAATTATTATCGGTTGTAGATTCGTAGTGTTGCTTAAATACTTACAAGACAAATGACTCGTATAGTTTTTAGTTGCTTAAATTATTGGATTAAATTGTTTTTAAGTTAAAGTTTTTCTTCAAACTTGACCTGATCACTATGTAAAAAAAATACACGTGATCTTAGGTGGCGGAGGAGGGTAGTATAAAACCTCACCATGTATCACCAGGGGGAGGGGAGGGGTCTAAAAAGTTGTTAAAAACATCACGTGATTATTGCACGGCCCCTAAAAGTAGTAAGTACAATATAAGATTCTCATTTACAATACGGCCGATGTATCTTGGCGAGTCTGAACTTCGCGCAGAAGGTTGCGCAATAACTGTTTCTATGTGTTTTCGTATTTATTTTATTTGTACTAATTGGTCAACTGTATTAGGGAAATTGTATTAGTACATAGGTATATAAAAATAATACAATAACAGTTTTCTTCACGAGTTGTACATGCGCTAAAGTTCGCAGAGCCTATGTTCAGACCCGTCAAGATACAGCGGCCGTAGTGTAAGTTTTTATGAATGTTTAATATCTATAGTTTAATAGTTCATTTTGTAAATTGATATGAGTAGTGTTAATCTATATAAGCAATAATGAATAATCTTAGGTTAAATTATTATTTCGCATTTGTATCAAGAAACGTGTAAGAAAATAATATTAAGCAACGCTAGTGTTAAGTCGACTTCTATTCACCGAATAAATTATTCTCATACTTTATCTTTTTTTTTGCCAGAACCTCCCAAAATTATATCTTTTTAATCGACTTCAAAATAAAAAAAACCTAACCAAGAGCATGTCAGGACATGTCTAAGGAGGGTTCCGTAACTATAAACGCGTCATATGCTTTTTTTTAAATTACTACAAAAGTTACTGTCCGATTTGGTTCATAATAATTTTCCTAAAGAGTTTTTAACATGATCTATCAGCATGGAAATTTGCAAGTTTCTATCTCCTATAGTTTAAAAATGCTAGGGGGGGGGACCAACTTACAAACTACTTTGGAGGCCGATTACTCGAAAATGATCAACTTTATAAAAAAGTTACGTATGAAACCTTGCCTTTATTTTAAAAGACCTATTCTACGATACCCCACACGATGGGGTAGAGTGAAAAAAAAATTTTCATCCCCACTTCACATGTATGGAGAGCCACCCCTTAAATATAAAATTATTATTTTTTATAATCCCAAAACCGTGATCTCTACAGAATCTATAACTGCACCAAATTTCATCAATTTATATTCATAATTACAGGAGCTAGAGGCGCGGACAGACAGACAGACAGACAGACAGACAGACAGACAGACAGACAGACAGACGGACAGAGCGAAACTATAAGGGTTCCTTAAGTATTACGGAACCCTAAAAAGAGGCGGTTATAAATTCGGCTGTATATATTTTGATTTTAACCGACTTCCAAAAAAAGGACGCGGTTATACGCTCGGCTGACTAAAGCTGTATATATCTATACTAATATTATAAAGCTGAAGAGTTTGTTTGTTTGTTTAAACACGCTAATCTCAGGAACTACTGGTTCGAATTGAAAAATTATTTTTGTGTTGGATAGTCCATTTATCGAGGAAGGCTTTAGGCTATACTATATAACATGCTAAGCTCAATACGAGCGAAGCACTAATCAAGAATGTTTCAAAATCGGGAGTTTTTTTCTTATTGAGAGCTTTCGCTGCCTACGCTGCGGAAATATATGGTTAAAGTTTCACTAAAATTATGTATGACATAATTGTTTCCCTTTAAAAGTTCTAAAAAAAGTCTGCGACTGTGTCTTTTAAGGTTGGCTCACAATAACCTTTTTATAGTAACCAAATTTGTTCTAAAATTAAGCATAATTTGTAAGGGTGTTTTCATAAAGATGATATTAATCCTTATCCAAGTAAATACGTTGTTCATTACGAGCATTTAATTCAGAGGAAATTTGTCGTCTACATCATTTGATTTCAATGACTATTTTAGAAGATATTGCAGTAATAAAAATAATCAAACGCGCAATTAGTACGGCGCGCGGTGGGCAGTCGTGGGTTCGACGTAAATGAAGTCGCGGGTAAATTTTAGCGATATCCCAAAGTAATCATTCCACGCGGACAAAGTCGCGGGCAAAAGCTAGTATATAATATACCAGTTAATATGTTCGTGAGTTTTATAAAATATTGTAAGATATTGTTTGGGCTGGTACCAAAGGCTGGTACAGACTTCAAAATTACGAAGATTGAGTAGAGAGTAGTTGAAATTTTAGCAAAATTTAAAAGGGGAAATATTTAGAAAATAAGTTTTTATTCATATTTTTTTGTATATTTTTACTTCGTTAGAAGTCGGTTTAATTTTTTGATTAGAAACAGGTAATAATTTTAACCTTTTTACCTTGAAATAATATTTTTAACCTATAAGTAACTACAATTTTTATAAAAAACTATAACCCGACTACGTAAATTATAATAACTCCCCTCACCGATATCGGTGACGGTGGCCGGTTTCATTGAAACCAGGCCAGTTACGCAGGAGTAATTTGATAGTGCTCAAGTGTGTGCGCAGTACGCAAGAGCACTCTCTCTTCCATTACTCTCATAATCCAGTGGGACGGATAACCGACACGACTGACGAGAGATCAGGCGCAGGTCCGACCTTTCACATGCCCATCCGACGCATGGATCATCTTTCTTGTCAGACAATCAGGTGATCAGCCTGCATTGTCCTAACCAAAATTGGAAACAACATTTTTTGTTGTTCCAATGCGGGAATCGAACCCACGACCTCCGAGTCGAGAGTCAATGGTCTAACCACTAGACCACGGAGGCTGGTACGTAAATTATATGTATAGTCTATGTTAACCGGGCTATTATAATGAATCTATTGACACCTCATTTATTAAAATCGGACCAGTAGTTTAGGCGATACAGTAGAACAAACGTACATAAATACATATAGGTAAATAGACTGCCAAACGCAATGCAAAATTATTACTCTTCCTTTTGACTTCGCCGTAGTCGAGTAAAAAAGATATATACACTTATAATGCATAACTCTACTTATTATATCAAAATAAGAAGAATACAAATGCTGATCAGCTGTAGCCAAAAAATAGAAAATTTCGAAAGTATTTTACCAAATATTGTTTAAGGCCGTCCCCCGAGCAAAAGACCTTGTGTAGGTCAGCCGCATAACTCAGTTCAAAATTTTTCACATAACTTAGTTCAAAATTGACCAAAAAACAATTTTAACGGCGAATATCTAGCTTATGAAATTGCCTATCTATTAGTGGTCCCAAATAAAATTAACTTGTAAATACTATAGAGACGCTGAAACTATAATTGAAACCGAAATATTAACTTATAAAACTATAAGTTAATAATTAATATTTCGGTGCGAACTCGGCAATGCGGCTGACCTCCTCAAGGTCTTTTGCTCGGGGGACGGCCTTCCGCCGGGCAATTGCACTACAACTACGTTTCTATAATGTCTTTCGCGAATCGTCGTTTTCCATACATTTCCGTAAAAAAAACGAAGACTGCCGGGGGCCATTAGCAACATGGTTTTACTGTACATAACTTTAATGAGGTCTCTCTTGATTTGTAACCTTAGGCCGTATCTCTGGCCGTATGCACTGAAAAAATAACGTTTGATGATTTGTAGCGCGGCAGCTGCAATGAAAATATTGTTTTGGAGTAATGTCAACTGGACGAAAAAGGTCTGACATGTTTGACAGTCACTTATTATTTTTTTGTTAACCTAAAATGTTTTATCAAATGACTTGATTTTAAAGAATTTTTTAGTATTTTTTGCGGTTATTTTTTGCATATTTTTGCTAAATCCCGATTGTGTCGATACGATTTATTTTTCGCGTTATTTCTGGCCATAACCGTTGGATGACTCAAGCATGTGTTTACGTTAGATTTATCAATGGAAAACGACTCAAATTCAGTGAGTAGCCGCAAATTATGTGCTCGAACAGTCTATAATCTTTTATTAAAATTGAAGACAGAGGTATGCTAATCACACAGTGAGGCCTATCTAAACTACGCCTCGCCATGTAAATACAGCGTCACGCACCATGTAATGAAACTACGCCTTACGTGTATCGCAGCGCACTACATTCATAAATAACCTAACCAAGAGCATGTCAGGACATGTCTAAGGAGAATTCCGTAATTATTAACGTGCAACAGGTTTTCTTTGAATATTGAATTTTCAAAAGTAATTGTCCAATTTCGCTTAAAATAATTTTCCTAGAAAGATTTTAGCATGATCTATCAGCACGGAAACTTACAAATTTATATTTCCTATAGTTTAGATATGCCAGGGTGGAGACAACTTATAAACCAATTTGGAGGCTGAAAATGGTTGACTTTGTAAAAAAGTCATGCATGAAAACTTGACTTTATTTTAAAAGATTTATTTAGCGATACCTCACACGATGGGGTAGTATAAAATAATATTTTTCACCCCCACTTCACAGTTCACATATGTATGGAGAGTCATCCATAAAATTATTATTATTTTATAATGTCAAGACCGAGATCTATGTACAGTCTATAGGTACCAAATTTCATCCATTTTATATTCATAATTACAGAAGCTAGAAGCGCGGACAGACAGACAGTCAGACAAATGGACCGACCGAGCGAAACTTGAGTATTACGGAACCTTAAAAACCGGTCTCAGTTTTTGTTTGACAAAGCTCTTTCTACATTTTTTTGGTTTGAGTTTTTGTCAGTGTTCGGCGATATACTACTACAAGTTGTTAGAGTCAATAATCGAATAAAATGAACCATACTATTTATGTTTTACTCACTCTAGGCGTATTTATAGGCCAGATGTTGGTCTCCTACATCGGTAGCGTTGGTGGAACTACCACGCGCGTCATCTCGGTGTCGGCTCATATTCTATGTCGCCGGCGCTTTCTGTCTCGGCTCTGTTTTCCTAGGATACCCTGCCGTCATATCACTATCTTTTTTTCTCTCTCTTTCTCTCTCTCAGCTCCATTTTCCTAGGATAGCTCGTCATAATACAGCGGCCGTAATACAGCCGCGGTAAATGAACATTTTCTATTCTATGTAAACAAAATGGAACAGTTTCCTAGGGAGTAGTAATTGTCAGCGCTATACTAGGAAAACAGAGGGTCAATTCTGCTAAATAAAACCTACATTAATAATACAATTACAATCATGTACCGATACGCTTAAACTGTCAAACGGTATTCTCGTTAACGTTAAACCAGCATGAAACGCGCTCTGATTAGTTTGGATTTGGCGCGAAACTTCATAAAATCAGGGTCTCTAGTCAAGATGCATGCGATAATATCGACGGCGAAGTTCGAAAACAAAATGTATGGGACTTGACATAAGGCATCGCAAGCGACATGCCACCTTATGTCAAATCCCATATATTTTTGATTTCGAAGTTCGCTGCCGTAACTATCGAATGCGTCTTGACTAGACCCCCAGTTCATGGTAACATATCGCTTCACTTACAATACAATCAAAGTAACAGCCTCCGTTGTCTAGTGGTTAGAGCATTGGCTCTCGACTCGGAGGTCGTGGGTTCGATTCCCGCATTGGAACAACAAAAAAATGTTGTTTCCAAGTTTGGTTAGGACAATGCAGGCTAATCACCTGATTGTCTGACAAGAAAGATGATCCATGCGTCGGATAGGCATGTAAAAAGTCGGACCTGCGCCTGATCTCTCGTCAGTCGTGTCGGTTATCCGTCCCACTGGATTATGAGAGTAAAGGAAGAGAGAGTGCTCTTGTGTAGTGCGCACACACTTGAGCACTATAAAATTCCTCCTGCGTAACTGGCCTGGTTTCAAATCGGCCACTATCACCGAAATCGGTGAGGGGAGTTGTTAGTTTTAAAGTAAAATGAATGTCTACTTTAAATACGAGAATTGGGGTTCAGAGCTTTACAAGATCTCGTGGGTGTGTTCGCAGAAGGCGGGTCGGTGCATGTCGGTGGCGGCGATGCAGGCGCTGCACCGGCTGCGCGAGTGCCGGCTGCTGTGCGACGCGGTGGTGCGCACGGACGACGGCGCCGCCTTCCCCGTCCACCGCGCCATACTCTCCGCCTGCAGCCCCTACTTCCTGTTAGTTCATAATAATAATAGTTGACGACCTCCGTGGCTCAGTGGTGAGCGCAGTGACGCTTTAGCCAAGGTCGCGGGTTCGAATCCCGCCAGGGAACAAAAAATTGTTCCTGGGTCATGGATGTGTATTAAATATGTGTATAATATAATAAAAATCTTAAATATAAGTATAGTATAAAAATTATTAAATATATTTCCGTTGTCTGGTAACACAAGTTCTTCGGATACTTACCACGGGGCCAGACTGACGTGGTGTGAAGCGTCCATAGATATTAAAAAAAAGTAGTCATTGGTACTTATTCCATCCTACGTCGTATTCTCAACCCATCATCATCTTTCTCTACACAATCTTAACTCGTCCCTCATACTATATGAATCAGGCTACCTGAGTCATTATACCGGCTAACAGCCGAGACTCGATTTTTTTTTAATAATAATATCTATGAACGCTTCACACCATGTCAGTCTGGCCCCGTGGTAAGTATCCGAAGAACTTGTGTTACGGGTAGCAGACAACGGAAATATATTTCATACTTTTTATAATATACTTATATTTAAGATTTTTATTACCTGTAGGTATTATACACATATTTAATAATTACTCGTAATATACATCTATGACCCAGGAACACAGAAAACTCCCTGTTTCGAACCCGCGACCTCCGGCTAAAGCGCCAATGCGCTAACCACAGCCCCTGAGGCCGTCAAACTTCAAAGTGAGGTAGATAAAGTCATTGGTCATCCAGCCTACACTTTCTCATTCCTATCCATCGGAAAATTTTCTACGACATCATCATCAAACGGCGGATCACAGGAGTTCGTTTTTTTTTTTTATTTTATTCATGACAATGGATACAAAGTCCTTGAGTCGGCCATAGGAGTTCGGTATAATGTGTGTTGCCAGTCTTCTTATAGAGTAGAACATCGGAAAATCACTTGTACCTAACTAAACCCCCAGTCTCAGTAGTATTAAAATTACAAATGCGTAAAAACTAAAAATATTTACCTACCTATTTGGCAACCATTAAAATATTAAGTCGATATATTAAAAGTGGGACGAACATTATTTTTGTATGTAGATGAGTAAGTACCTACTTTCTGAACTCTAGGTGTGTATTTAAACTGTAAAACTAGGCCTTTACATTCGTTATTGGATGACTTATACAGTATTGTGCAAGCGAATTAACCACTCTTGAAATACTGTAGTGCCTGGGACAGTCGGTTTTTTTTTAATGTCGTATGGTTGCCTAAGTACACACGGCATACGGCAAAAGATCTCCTGGGAATCGAACCTGCACTCTCTCGCGTGCGAATAAAACGGTCTACCCACTAGGCCACGGAGCTCTCTCATCTAAACTATAAACTAGGAAGTAAGTACTAGGTAGATCTATCTAGTATTGACTTTGACCTATAATGTAATGGGTTAGGTAAGTGCGTTTGCTTTTCCATTTACAAGCAGGAAAGTAAAGTTTACAAGTAAAGGTTTGCCTTTATGTTCACCTTCACAACTTACTGTGTGGAAATAGGTTTTTTGAAAACTATATTTTTGTCTAAATATCACTGTAGTTTTACCCGACTACGGCGATGCCAAAAGGAAGGGTTATGATTTTGGCAGTCTATCTATGTGTTTGTTCCACTGGAGCGCCTAAACTACTGAACCGATTTTAATAAATGAGGTGTCAATAGATTCAGCCCGGGTAACATAAGCTATACAATTTACGTAGTCGGGTTATAGTTTTTTCTTATAAAAATTGTAGTTATTTACTATGAATCTATTCTCCAAGATAATCTGAAATCAGAAAATACACTCTATATAATATCCGAAAATTTAATTAAATAATTGCAATGTACACATAGTTACTTGGCGAGGCCCAGATAAGCGATTTGAGCGCTGGGCCTCTAGTCAAGATGCATTCGATAATTTCCACGGTGAAGTTCGAAAACATACATGTATGGGATTTGACATAGGTCATCGCTAAGTGACTAATCGTTTTAGTCTTCAGGCTAATGCCTTCAGTCAAATACCATACATTTGAGGTCGAGCGAGTAAATATACCGTATGCCCACGGAACGGCCCACACCATTACATAATCCATAATAATATGCTGATTTACGATTTTGTATTATAACATTATTGTCTATATGGTAATTAATACATATAAGCTGTTTTAGGGCACTATTCACCACAACACTCCACTCGCGCGAGCAGAGCGACGTGCTAATATCTGGTGTGAGATCTGAAATCCTCCTGCTGCTGATCGAGTACGCCTACCTGCGCCGTATCGACGTGACCGAAGCCAACGTGCATGAGCTCCTGACGACGGCCGACTACCTCGCCTTCCTGGGCGTGCTGCAGATATGCTGCGACTACCTCACCGAGTCGCTGAGCGCCAACAACTGTCTGGGCATCATGATGTTCGCCAGGTTCGTTCGCTTCAAGGATTGCTTGCAACTATGTCGTATTTGATTAAAAATGTATGAAATTAGGTCGTGAGAGTAGCAGACAACCACCATCACGGTATTAAAAGTTCCTTATGTTAAACAGTCCTGATCGGCTACATCACTTTTAACTGTGAATGAAAGTCTATTTTGTAGACGAGCGTTCTGCTGCAAACTTGAGGCTGACGCGAGGAGGTACTTGCTGCGCTACTTCGTCACCGTCGCCACACAGAGCGAGGAGTTCCTCCACCTGCCACTCGACGAGCTCAACACCATCATACTAGAAGACGAGCTGAACGTCAAGAGCGAAGAGGCAGTCTGGGAGGCGGTTCTGCGCTGGGTCAACTACGAGCCCGACGCGCGATGGCAGAACACCGTGAAACTGATGGGCAGCATACGCCTAGGATTACTCGACACGCAAGTATGGATCACTATAACCCTGTACAGTACAACTACTTTCTCAATGTCTAGCGGCTACCATTGTATTCGTATGGCAGTGACAGACGATTGAGAAGGTAGTGGTACTGTACACTCGCTAGAACACTATGCAATGCCAGTGTAAATATTCGCGTTTAAGTTTTTTTTAGAAAACGTTAAGGATCATCCTTACGTGACGGGCAACGAGAGCTCGCGGCCTATCATCATCGAGACGCTCAAGTTCCTGTACGACCTGGAGATGATCGCGCAGAGGGACGGCGAGGTCGCCACGCCGGAGATCGCAAGGCCTAGAGTTCCACACGAGGTTAAGATTTTGCTGTAAAAGGAATCATCTGTACCTACATATTTAAAAAAAGAAATTTAAAATTTCATGTAATTCCCGGCTCATCATCATAAGCTCGCTTACGAGCTTATGATGATGAGCAATAGCTAAGAACACTCTTGACCTAGCCAGTTCTGAGTTCATTATATACACAGACACGTCAAACTAATAACAAAGTAACGATACCTCTACTAATTATAACAGTCATAAAGAGGGTAAGGACGATTGTAGGCAGACGGGCAGCTGTGCCAAATGCAAGTTAATTTGATTTAATCGAAGTACAACATCGGGCACTGGTTAACTCTCGATGTGAGCGGCAGTCCACCATGTTAGCCCCCTGAAAGTTGGTGTAGTGACGTCATTATGCCTTAGGTCCTGTTCGCTATCGGAGGCTGGAGCGGCGGGTCCCCGACGGCTTTCATCGAGACGTATGACACTCGCGCCGACCGCTGGATCAAAGTAACGAATCTTCATTCATGATTATTTGTCCTTCCTAAATTGGTTTGAGAGATGACGATGAGCCAAAGGTCACCTAAACGTCAGAGTTTATGCGACGTTCGGCTCAGCGCAAACGGGCTACCGACGACCGCAACCGGTCGACACAATTTAACCTAAACGTAAACAAAAATACTTAACTCAACTAAATTAATGTGTCATTTTACGTCTTTAATCGTACAGTAAATAAGTGACATTTAAATTAGTAGCATTATGTGTTCTATTATTTTCTTTGTTTACGTTTAGATTAAAGTGGATCAACACAGAGCATACATAAAATAGAGTAAGTAAGTTATGTTGGCAATATATTATGACGCTGCCACCGACCGTGACGAGGTGTGGCAATAAATATTGAATGAAATTATGTAGCAGCAACGGCCGATCGTGACCGTCGGTAGTCCGTTTGCATCAAATCTATATAATGAAATCAAAAATTTTACGGACGACCTTACATATCCTTGATATTGACACTATCGAGCGCCGTGCATATTGTTGACTATCCAATGAAGAAATATTTTGCCCCGCCTTATCGCTGCACTGTCTTGGCCGATAGCCGGGGCCGGGGTCACCGAGCCACGATAACTGGACTATAAACACGTTGTGGCAGTTTTTGTTACAGATTTTACCAGCTAAAAGTAAATGTTTTGTTGAGATTTATCAACGTGTTTAACAAAACATACGTGTGGTCCAGAGATTTGCTTATTTTTGTGTTATTATGAGTATGTATTGTTATTATCAAATACAAACAATTTCCGTTATACTACGAAATACCTGTAGACTGAGTATGGTGCGCTGGCGTCGAAAACAAAAATTTAAGTGGCTGATGACGTTACCAACTTACCATGTCTTAACCAATTGGTGTAGGAATCAGCGAGAGCCAAGCGAGAGAGAGAACTAGGTCAGTTTTATGTTCTTCGTTATTGATGATGCTACTATAGAAAGAAAGAACGAAAAAAGAAATAATAAGCGGCTTATATTTTGATTCTTGACCAACATAATAAGCCGCTGATAACGTTACCATGCCTTAGCCATGGTGATTGGTTAGGAATCAGCGAGAGCCAAGAGTACTTGGTCTGTTTTATGTTCTTCGTTATTGATGATGTTAGAAAGAAAGACAAAAAAATAACTGCAATAAAAACAAATAAAAACCGACTGCAAAAAACCATACCTAACACGAAAAATACCGAAACAAGATTGAGCTGAAAGCCTAAGAGAAATAATTTACATTATGTTAGGTTGCAGGCGGGACCCATTTATTTTTGTACGATTTATAAGTTGCTCAATCTTGTTTCGGTCTCTTTAGTGCTTTGCCTAAGTACGTTTTTTTTGCAATCAGGTTTTTTTTTATTATTTATTTTATATTAGATTTTTTAGTTTATCCAACACACACTTGATCGATTTAAAGCAAAAATATGACTTAAAGCATTGATTACAAATTTATTCGAACTAAAATGGTTGGAATCATTCCTGATTAAATTTAAATACATGGCATATGTATATGTTCGCAATCTTTTTACTTTTTTTATTTCCTTTATTTTATTTTGATACCCTACTTGATAGGTTTCCGTTTGGTTAAAAAAATTGAACTACGTACATACTTACAATTTTGCGCAAAAATCCGGAATTTGGATTTTTGTGACAAAGACGACGAAACCTATCCATTCGTTTGGAAGATACGTGGGAATAAAGGAATTACAAGCAAACCCAGTCGGGTAAAAATAAATTTTTGGTAAAAACAACCGCATGCTGATTATCAGTGCAAACCAGAATAAACAAACAAAATAATAAAATAACATAGAACTTTACAATACTATTCTTGGCAGTTGGGTTAAAACAAACATAGGATAAGAAAAATGAGATCAATTAAATTAAAACTTGTAACAAATATAGATTACCAAGGATCAACAGTAGGTAGACAAGATACCTACTCGATATACACATTTTAAAAACACAATTAAATATTTTAAGTATTCAGGGAATATATTAATGTCATGCAGTGAGCGAGTTGACGATGGTGAATTCTAGCTAACACTATCATATTATCAGCTTTCACTCAAAAAAAAATCTAAATAGGTTCATGATTTTAGGAGCTTCGATTTATCTGTGCTATTGTCGCTAGGTGGACGAGGTAGACCCGGCGGGGCCGCGCGCGTACCACGGCACGGCGGTGCTGGGCTACTGCATCTACGTCATCGGCGGCTTCGACGGCATGGACTACTTCAACTCCTGCCGCTGCTTCGACGCCGTCACCAAGACGTGGCGGGAGGTAACACAGTAACGTGTTTGTCGTGACTCGTGATCCATGACCGGCTCGATTGGAACAGAAAACTCCGTCACTCGACAGAGGGCACCGGAGATCGAAAAAGGCCATGTAGCGTTCAAATTGATAATATTTGGGGTGCAGTTGTTAGCGCGCCGGCGCGGCGCTTATCTTCTTACTATTATAAATGTGAAAGTTTGCGAGGTTGAATGGATGTATGTATGGATAGACGTATGATTGGATAGATGTATGTTTGTTACTTTTTCACGCAAAACTACTGAACAGATTTCGATGAAGAAATTTGGTATGGTAGTAGTTTAAGCTCTAAAACATAGGTTAGGTACTTTCTATCATGAAAAAGTAGGTATAGTATTTTCGTGGGATACTCGGTCCTATATTTACTCGGGTGGGCCCGGGGAAAATAGCTAGTGATCTCTAAATGCGGTTGACTATAATTTTTTTGTGTTTATATTGGATTGGAACAGATGTATGACAGAATGAAAACCTATGTTAGCTGTAACCTGTTCAGGTGGCGCCCATGAACGCGCGCCGCTGCTACGTATCGGTGGCGGTGCTAGGGGAGACGGTGTACGCGATGGGCGGCTACGACGGCCACCACCGCCAGAACACGGCTGAGCGGTTCAACCACCGCACCAACCAGTGGTCGCTCGTCGCGCCCATGAACGCGCAACGCTCCGACGCCAGCGCTGCCGCTCTCGACAGTGAGTTATTCGTCTACCTAGCCCAACCTACCTATCTTCTTTGTGTAGGATAATTAACTCAAACCTACCGAATTCATAAAAAAACAGAATACTGATTGTTATTACTGTTGTCACATGTGGTCCTTATAGGACCACAGTAATCTTGAAGGAAACTATGTCACCTTTAAGGGTCAATTTACACCGAAACGAAATGCAACACGACTTGACGCTGCTTTTTAGGGTTCCGTAATACTTAAGGAACCCTTATAGTTTCGCTCTGTCCGTCTGTCTGTCTGTCTGTCTGTCTGTCTGTCTGTCCGCGCCTCTAGCTCCTGTAATTATGAATATAAATTTATGAAATTTGGTGCAGTTATAGATTGTGTATAGATCACGCTTTCGGGATCATAAAAAAATAATAATTTTATATTTTAGGAGTAGCTCTCCATACATGTGAAGTGGGGATGAAAAATATTTTTTCACTCTACCCCATCGTGTGGGGTATCGTAGAATAGGTCTTTTAAAATAAAGGCATGGTTTCATACGTTACTTTTTTATAAAGTTGACCATTTTCGAGTAATTGGCCTCCAAAGTAGTTTGTAAGTTGGTCCCCCCCCTAGCATTTTTAAACTATAGGAGATAGAAACTTGCAAATTTCCATGCTGATAGATCATGCTAAAAACTCTTTAGGAAGAAGTCGTTATTTTGAACGAAATCGCATCATAATTTCTATTTCTAGAGCAATTATAGAAAAACAAATTAACATATTAAGGCAAATCAGAATAATTATACATCATGTGAAATTATCATTTAAAATAATGTTTCAAAACTGGTTGCAAAATTAAAAAAAACTGAAATTAACAATTAATAAAAATAACTTAAATTAATAATAAATAAAACATGCTGTCGGGTTTGAACCTACATCCAAGGACAAACACTATGATTAACTGAGCTACAGTAATTATAGTGATTATTGCGAATTTACGTTTCTTTACCAGAATTAGAGCTAAGTTTTGAAACACGTAAAATTTTAATTAATAATTAATTTTACGAATATGTGCCTCTTTTACCAATTATTACAATAATTTAATAACACTAAAAACACATGAATATAATTATGTTATCAATTACCATAATATTATTGTTTTTATTATAATTTAATACCTACCTTTAATATTAAAAGCTTCAATTTGCTAGTAACTTTACGAAAACTAGGTATATCATATATGGCGCTAGTCTCCTGTTTAAATCGTGGATTGTTTTTGAAAAATAATACTAGATGTCGCTGTGTTATTGGATTTAAATTCTGTATCACGCTATCGAAAACCTCGCTGATATGTATAACCTCTCAGGTGTCGCGCTTTAAAACTTTTATAAGTATCTGGTTGTATTCTTCGTACCTACTTTGAGGTCTCGCTAGAACACTATTACTCGCGGAGCGCTAGAGTGCGCTAGAGTAAATAATTTCTTTGATTGTGATAGGCGGTATCGTAATAGACTAAAATAATATGCTCAAATGTTATGTGATTAGCGAAATGCGAATATTAAATAGAAATCGAATAAAACTTATTCTTAAAGAAGATCTGGTTACTATTCACTTATATATATTTTGATTATTAATCAACATTCAACATTTACGGAACCCTCCTTAGACATGTCCTGACATGCTCTTGGTTAGGTTTTTTAAGATAGCTGTTTAAAATTGATCTTTATTCATTACACAATAAGATACACGTTTAATTGTTAAGCAGTTCGAATGTCACGTTGCACTGCGCTGCACAACGCCTGTGTAGTGTGTGACTGACTGATGTCATAAATTATATGTAAAACGTGTGTCTTTTTGTGTAGTGAATAAAGGTCAATTTTCAATAGCTATCTTAAAATTGCAGTCGCGTCATGCATCTGACCTTGTGTGAACCTGTTGTGAGCTGCTGACCCTTACGAGACCTAGGTTGGACCTAGACCTGACCTACGAGACGAGACTGACACTTTTCAGACCTAGTGAATTATTTGTTAGTTGCATAATATCTGGTGGATTTTTTGATAAGTTTAGTCTTTCCAAACATCTAAATCGAAATATTTGGTGTACCTATTTGTTGTCACTTTGCAGACAAGATCTACATAACGGGCGGGTTCAACGGGCAGGAGTGCATGAACAGCGTGGAGGTGTACGATCCCGACACCAACCAGTGGACCAACCTGACGCCGATGCGCTCGCGCAGATCCGGGGTGTCGTGTATATCTTACCATAACAAGGTCTTGCTTAGCTATTATGTATGCTATATACAACAACAGCCTCCGTGGTCTAGAGCTTGGCTCTCGACTCGGAGGTCGTGGGTTCGATTCCCGCATGGGAACAACAAAAAATGTTGTTTCCAAGTTTGGTTAGGACAATGCAGGCTGATCACCTGATTGTCTGATAAGAAAGATGATCCATGCGTCGGATGGGCATGTAAAAAGTCGGTCCTGCGCCTGATCTCTCACCAGTCGTGTCGGTCTTCCGTCCCACTGGGTAATACGAGAGTAAAAGGAAAAGGAGAGTGCTCTTGTGTACTGCGCATACACTTGGGCACTTTAATATAACTCCTGCGTAGCTGGCCTGGTTTTCAATGAAACCGGCCACCAGTCACCGAAATCGGTGTGGGGAGCTATTATTATGCTACATACTACATAGGTATATATTCTGTTTTTTTTCATTCATTTTGTAGTTTTGTAATCAAATCATCTTTAGCTAGACATCAGTGGGGTTGTTGTAAATGCTGACGGTCCTGGCCTAAGAAGAAGAATAGTTAATTAATCATGTAGTCTCTCAGGCACTCCTTTGTATTAAGTCGAAAAATAATTATTCGATTAATCCTTTTCTTGAAATTGGTAACCCGATGTGACATGAAAGCTGAGCGATGTGACGTGATGATTAATACACCATCCACTTAGCCACTTAATGGCTAGCCGCACACGTGCAATATTATTGACAGAATAAATTTGTCAATACTAGTCAACACATACAAAAATAACCTAACCAAGAGCATGTCAGGACTCAGGACATGTCTAAGGAGGATTCCGTAATTACTATAAACGCGTAATGTTTTTTTTTAATTACTCCAAAAGTTACTGTCCGATTTGGTTCACAATAATTTTCCTAAAGAGTTTTAGCATGATCTATCAGCATGGAAATTTGCAAGTTTCTATCTCCTATAGTTTAAAAATGCTAGGGGGGGGGACCAACTTACAAACTACTTTGAAGGCCGATTATTCGAAAATTGCCAACTTTATAAAAAATTAACGTATGAAACCTTGCCTTCATTTTAAAAGACCTATTCTACGATACCCCACACGATGGGGTAGACTGAAAAATTTTTTTTCATCCCCACTTCACATGTTCCATACATGTGAAGTGGGGATGAAAAAAAAATTTTAGCCACCCCTAAAATATAAAATTATTATTTTTTATGATCCCGAAACCGTGATCTATATACAATCTATAACTGCACCAAATTTCATCAATTTATATTCACAATTACAACAGGAGCTAGAGGCGCGGACAGACAGACAGACAGATAGACAGACAGACAGACAGACAGACAGACAGACGGACAGAGCGAAACTATAGGGGTTCCTTAAGTATTACGGAACCCTAAAAACGACAATATGGCCCGCACACAAGTAATATTATTGTAAATATGAGAATTATTGTCAATAATATTGCACGTGTGCGGCTAGCCAAACAGATATATGCGACCTTCTGGTACTGGTTCACCTTCAGGGGTATGCAACCTTTTTATATTAGCACATATATAGGTGTTTGCTACTTGCTGACATTGGCACATGTCCAGGCGTCCGTAAATTTTTGGTACTGGCCTTCCAGGTGTACGTGATCGGCGGCTTCAATGGCATCTCGCGCATGTGCAGTGGCGAGGTGTACGACCCCTGCTCCAACAGCTGGACGGCGGTGCCCGACATGTACAACCCGCGGTCCAACTTCGCCATTGAGGTCATAGACGATATGATCTTCGCCATCGGCGGCTTCAACGGCGTCACCACTATCTACCATGTCGAGTGCTACGATGACAAAACCAACGAGTGGTATGTAAATGTCCATGTTTGTGTTAGGTGGATGTGCCGTCAAGGCGCTTATAGACAAAAGTGGTCGTAGACATAGACAAACTTTTTTAACAACTATTTTTTTAAGTAGTACCATAGGACTCAAGGAAATTCAGAATGTCAAAGAAATCTTTCCTTTAGTACAATTTTTCATGTTAAGTAAATCAATTTTTTCGTGTTAACTTTTTCTTGTAACCGTAAACCCAAAAGAATAATATGTTCAATGGTTTTAAGGTGTGATTTATCTCATTTTTACCAACTTGTAAGTTATAATGGTTAAGAACCTTTGGACTCTATCTTATACTGTTAGATAAATCGATAAGCTATCTAAACACATCATTATATGAAATAAAGTTAAATTTTATCCCTATGTAGAATTTGACCTGCAGTAGTTCCGGGTCTGTTGACGTAATGGTTTATCTTATCTTTATTTACTTATCATCATCACAATTCTTCAGGTCACTAACCTATGTTATTGTAAAGAGAATCTGGGCCTCTAGTCAAGATGAATTCGATAATAAGGGCGGTATTCTTGGTCGATTCTTATTTCTAAGTTCGGCTTATAGACATGCTTAAGGTGACATTTCGTTTCACAGTCGTAACTTAAGCATTGTCTTAAGTATTATTTCATACAAAAATAATGCGGAGTTATTCGAAAATTCTTAAGTTTTTTCTTAAGCAACGACCAAGAATTCCGGCCTTATTTCGACCGCGAACTTCGAAATTAAAAACGTATGGAATTTGCCATAAGTCATCGCTATGTGACATGTCGCTTGGCACTAGAGGCCAAGAATAGACGTTATAGTAGTAGAAGCGATGATGATGATTACAATTATCATTATAATGATAGTAACTATTTTACGCAAGAACTTTTGTAGCAAGCGTAGCCAGCTACGTACTACGCCGTAGCCCTCTACGCGAGCGCTACGTGTCTGAATAGTGTCGTTGTAGAGATAAACCGTTCTAAAAATGCCACCTCGTACCTTATTTATTACAATGATTTATTTATTTACAACTATTTATTTATCTACTCTTTCTGCACATTTTTTTTACCGTGGCGGACTTAATGCTATTTATGGGCATTTTATTTATTTATAAAAGCCGCTTCAAACCGAAACGACAGCGACGCGACATGGTGATAAAAAAGGCGATGTTTTAACATTTTTTTTTTATCAAACGAACCAAGAAATGAGCAGACGGATTGCCTGATGGTAAGCGATACCGCCGCCCATGGACACTCGCAACGCCAGAGGAGCTACATTGGTAACTAACTGCTCTGGCGTTGTGACTTGCATTCCCAGTCCTTAAATTCCCCAACCTCCCTTGGGCCTCCGGTAACCTCACTCACTCGGTGAAACACAACGCAAGGATTATTTTACGCCGGTTTTCTGTGAGGCCGTGGTATTTACCCAGTCGGGCCGGACCATTCGTGCCGAAGTGTGGCTCTCCCACAGTTAAATGTTTTGTCGCGTCTCAGGTACGAGGCGACGGATATGAATATCTACCGGTCGGCGCTGGCGGCATGTGTAATCATGGGCCTGCCCAACGTCCACGACTACATACACAAGCACCGCGAGCGGCTCATGGAGGAGAAACGCCAGAAGATCCTACTGTCCGAGACCCAGCGCCATCCGCAGCACCGACTGCCCGACGTAAGTAACACTCACTAGACGTTATCCGCCTAGCGGTAGCGAAGCAGGGCCTTTAGTCAGGATGCATATGGGAATTGACATAAGACATCGCAAGAAACATGTCACTTAAAATCTATTCGATGCAAATAAACAAACATACAAACAAACCTTTCCACTTTATAATATGAATAAGTATAGATTGCACATGATGTCTGAGTGATCGCTTTACGAGCCGTTGATGTGCTGCCACGCGCAGTAAGGGGTCGTGCATTAATCACGTGATGCCTAAAGGGGGAGGGGGGGTCCGAAAAAAAATCACCAAATATCACCAAGGGGAGGAGGGGGTATAAGGAGACATCACGTGTATTAATTTTCGAATCTAGCCTATGCATACCGAAATTATTATCGGTTATAGATTCGTTGTGATATTTACATACAAGACAAATGACTCGTATAGTCTTTAATTGCTTAAATTATTCGATTAAATTGTTTTTTAAGTTAAAGTTTTTCTTCAAACATGACCTGCTTACTATGTAAAAAAAAATACACGTGATCTTAGGTGGGGGAGGGGGGGTAGTATAAAACCTCACCACGTATCACCAGGGGGAGGGGAGGGGTCTAAAAAGTTGTTAAAACATCACGTGATTAATGGACAGCCCCTAATCTGAATGACATGCTAGTTTGTGCTCCATATCGTGACTGAGATGTTCTTGAATTGCACAAATTTTCCAGTAAAAGGATGGGCACTACGGAATTTTATTTATTACCTACAGTTAAATAAAATATATTATATAGTACCTCATATTGTAACTTGCAATATTTTAAACAGTAACGACCGCACCCAGAGATATTTACCCCCTTACCCCCCCTTACTAATAACAATATTTATCCAGTAGATAAGCAATACAATATTTTGTCCTTGTCTTATGCGTTGGAAAAGTCGCTTGACAGACAAGAACAAAGCATTGTATTGCTTATCTACTAGATAAATATTTTTATTAGTAAGGGGGTTAATGTTTACTTTAGGAGCTACTTATTAGAGATTTTGATAGAAAATATATAAGGTTCGGTAAAATCAATCACGGATATTTTGGGCATATGATCTACTGCTTATGTATAGACGTTTAGGAAAAAAAATAATGTCCTACTCAAAGTAAAAAAGCAACTCGGGTGACTTTCCGCTCAACGTAAACTCGCCCACATACCTAAAGGAAGATTTTTTTTCGAGTATGACAATTATTTTTCCTTGTACCCAAAATATCCGTAATTGATTTTGTCAAACCTTATATAGGCTTTATGTCAAAATCTCTAATAATTAGCTTCTTATGCACCTAAGCATTAAATGTCTCTGAATGCGGCCGTAGTTGAACCCTAAAAGGCCGTTTTTAGTTTTTTGTATTACAATTTACACGGTAACGAGAACGACACGATATCGTTTGGTAACAGAGCCTCTAGTCAAGATGCATTTGATAATTTCGACGGCGAACTTCGAAATTAAAAATATATGGGATTTGACATAAGTCATCGTTATGTGACATGTCGCTTGCGATGCGTTATGTCACATCCCATACATTTTGTTTTCGAACTTCGCCGTCGTAATTATCGAATGTATCTTGACTAGAGGCCACGAGACGCTAGACAAATTACCTTCGTTAAAATTCGGAAAGATCTGTCGTATCGACTTCTCTTTTGAGATCACGACATTTTGTGCCTAGCCAAACGCACACTGTTGTTCGAATCGCAACAACGAATTGCTCAAACGTTATTTGTTTATGATTTCAAGAATTTAGCCGTCAGTTGTGAAGTTGTCAAATGTCATATATATTTTTTTTAAATTATTGATGGCGTTACGGCATAAAACTATTTGTCAGTGTCAAGTTAAAAACGCAGACAACTAGATTTAATGTAGAGTACCTATATGATTTCAACACCGTATTATTTTCAAGTCTAATGTCTAGTCAAAGTTCAAAATACAAATAGTCAGTGCAAGTCAGTCGATTCAGTAAAACGGTACCTAGAAGTTTTATTGAAAATTCCTGGAGTGTTTTGTATAAAATGGAATCAAATTTCAAGTGTAGAAATTTACAAAAAGAATAAAGTAGGTACTTATTTAACAAGGCCGATTATTACGGTTGTAAGGCTGGAACATGAAGCATAGATACCAGGAGTCCGAACGGTATAGGCTTTTTAATAATAATTATGTACACAATAATAGGACCAGATCTTAGTTCTCTTTTCTGCCGCTAGGCGTGCGAGACCGACGAGTACCAAGTGTTGCCAATCCTATTATACCGAGTGTTGCCAATACTATTATTTATTACAATTATTTTAAATTACCGTTAGGCAATTACCGTGTTCTACGGTATCTTTTTTTCGAGAACAGTTTCTAAGAATTTCCTAAAACTTTTATATAATAAGATTTCAATCTTTCCAGAGCTGTCAATAGCAACTTTAAACTTCCCGCGTAATTTCAAACGAGTGCATGTCGAACCGTCGGCGTCGCGCGCTCTACCGGCAAAAATCTGTCCCCGTTATTGAGACCATTATTTTAACATTACGTTCGGACTCCTTGTTATCTATACTTCGTGGGCTGGAACTTCAATATGCACCGAAATCCGAAACACCGGGAAAAATTCAGAGGATTATAAATTAGACACACAATTGGATAACTGTTTATCTATTGTATGACTCCAGAGTTCTATTTTGAATAATTATATTATATATTAATACATTATTTAATTAATTATCTTCTAGTTTTCATTGATAATACAGATTTTATACAGATTTCTTGCCAAATGGTCATAGGACACACATTATAAACAGATTTTAAGAGATTACACTAAAGGCCATACTCACGGTGCGTCCAGCAAATCCAGCACCGGTACTATTATGAATTTTAATATTATCCGGTGTTCAGCATAAAATATGTGTACAGTCTGACAAGGATCTTTTGGCACGTGGACAAAATCAGAACTAACATCGCCGTCTTGTAAAATGTCACTTTTAGTATTATATTGTATTGTTTTGTAGTTGCGACACTTACCTTTTGGCACGTGGATAAAATCAGTAATAACATCGCCGTCTTGTAAAATTTCACTTTTAGTAATAAGTATTGTTCTTATTTGCGACACTCACGCCCCCATCCAAGTGCCAAAAGATCCTTGTCCGACTGTAATGGCGTACTATTCTATTGTCTTGCGAATGATACCATCTAATAAAAAAGAAAGAAAAGGTTTTAATGTAAACTGCATTTTTATTTAGTATTAAATGACTATTACTAACTGTTTTAATTAGAATATGATATAGTTATAAACATTTGTTAAAATAATAATAAAGTACACTCGTTTTATCTAAGATTTTTCAAGTTACTTTTTAAAAATACCAACATTTTTCTGGTTGGCAACATGCAAGAACGAGACACACGGCCTCCCTTATGGCTATCTCGCTCGGCTCGGATTTGCCTCTATGATACGTGCATTGTGAAATACACTCTATTACCAAAGCAATACAGTTCTTTTTAGCAATTACAAAATACGGAGTCTTCTATCCTTAGGACTATATCCATGTCCTGGTAACACTTTAAACTGGCCAGAAGAAGAAGAAGAAGAAGATGAAGTACAATAATTTTTGTTTGTTATCAAAATAACAATTTACCTAACTTAGGCCTTTACATCCGATGATGGATGATTTATACAGTATTCTCCGAGCGAAGTAACCACTCTTGAAATACTGTAGTGCCTGGGACAGTTGGTTTTTAAATATCGTATGATTGCCCAAGCGCATACGGCATTCTCACAACATAGCCACCCTAGTCCAGAGGAATGACTAGTCAATACGTCTGGGGCAAACTATGTGCGGGTTTCCTCACGATGTTTTCCTTCACCGGTAGAGCGTCCGTATAATGTACTTGAGATCTGCTGGCCGATTCTGTATCTGTGCAGTGGCATAGGGTTCCTATAACTCCATTCCTATCGGCTTCCCTTGTCACATACCTTTTGCAAACCTTCATAGAAATCCCTACCTATGATACAGGTTCCGGCTTCCCTTTGAAGGAGAAGCAGCCTTCGCCACTGATAGTGAGAAGTGATATAAATCATAATGTAATTATTAATGTATCAAAACCGCTACCAACCTAAGTTAATTTGTATTCATTCTGTGACAGGCTCTAACTAGTTTGTATAAATAATAATTATTATTAGCTGTGTTGATTTTTAAATTGTATAATGTTATTATTGGTTATGTGACTTCAAGATTATTTAAAGAAATCTGCATTATGTAATTCCTTTGCAAGAAATAAAAATATTTTTACATTTTAAGTTTATTTTCTTACTAAAACCATGTAAAACTTACTTAAAAAAGTAAAATAAAATGTAGATACTCTTGTATTGTTATTATTTAATCAATCCTAATACGGACACTTGATACGGCACAACAACTTTATTAGAGGAATAATTGAAGGGATGGTAGTAGAAAACATGGAAGGCCGAGAAGAACTTTTATGGACAGGTGTAGACTGTAGGCGAATGTGATGGTCGTGTCGTATCAGGAGGTCAAGAGAAGGGCGGAGTGTAGAGAGGAATGGAGAAAGCATCACTGACAAGAGCAAAGCTCTTAAATTAGAATGAATGAATAATTCTAGCAAGACAATGCTTATAACAAATTCAAAGTGCTATGGCCGCATTGTAATATTTTGTCTACAATATGTGGTAAGTGTTAGGTTTACTTATTTATTGCAATAGTACCCTGTACAGTCAAGGTACTTTAATAACACTTCCTTTAACGTTATAGTTCTGTAAAATTGTAAAGACTTTCAATTATTTAGTCACAAATATACTATAGAGATTAAATATTAAGTATTTAATTGGTTAACACTACTTGACTGTTTATAATAGGTGTAGGTATAATAGCATAGATATATAATATTAAATTTGTAATAATAAATCAAAGTATAATAGCAAATATTTCAAAACTTTTATGAGGTGTTTGTGTCCTTCTAACCCATTTATAAGACGAAGGTGTTGAGCATCGATGACAATAAAATATCATTACATTGAAAAACTTATAAATTTTAACTACTAAGTACAAATCTTTATTTCTAAGGAAGTTTCAGAGAAACTTGCTTAATTATGAACTCCATTTGGTACCTAAATTATAGTAGTAATTTAGGTACCTACTATACACCTAAAGATTGCTTTCAGCTGATATAGTAGCGTGTAAAGATTACAAACTGCAAGTAAGCTACAAATTAAGAAATTTATATTTTAACAAAGTGTTGAATTATACTTGAATACAATGAATTACATATTAGGTATTGACAATAATTGTGATTTATTGAATACTTTAGATTGAATTCTTTTGACTTTTTGCAATATAGACTACTAGCAGAAGGTGTTTTATAGACCGTTTAGGCAACTTTAGGCAAATCATTATTATTTACAAATAACAGCTGATCAATAAAAATCCGCCATATTGTTCGTTGAGGCGATAAAGGTAGCTATCTGGGTATCTTTATCGTTAGGTCGATAAAGATAAAGATCACGATCTGCTAAATGTCACTTACGGCCGCTTGTCTAGGCATTGTATGGAGAAACGCGTTAGAGCAATTCGTTATATGGGTGCATCGTTAGCGTATTCGTTCAAAGTGGCTGTTTGGCTACCAATTTTTTTAACGATACGACTGAATATGTCATTTAACGCACGCTTATGTCAATCCCATACATTTTTTATTCACGAAGTTCGCCGTCGATATTATTTAATGCATCTTGTCTAGCCCTCCTGGTATTACGTCTGACGAATGCTAATGTGTGCGCATCAGGTCCACCGGCTGGAGGACAACGAGGACGTGCTGCAGCAGCTGGGCCTGCTGGATAACCACGGGCCGCCACCGCCGCCGCTACCGCCACCACCGCAGCACATGGAGCAGGATTAGCAGACAGGTAATCTATCTATCTACCTATCTATGCTATATAGCTGATTGACTGATGTCAACGCACAGGCCAAACTCTTAAACACTTTTTATTCCCTAGACATATTTGCATGATATTTCTTATGAATTGATCAGTACGGAAAAATTCAGAGTTACGTATTTCAGCGTTTTCTAAAATCAGCCTCAAGTGGATAAAATAGGGGAATGAAAATTTAAAACCTAATTTCACTAATTGCTAATATTAATTAATTATTGATATGTTTATTGTTTTTCAGTGTCGACGCGCTGAAACTTTTTAATACATAGCGTATAACTATTTTAACTAAAATAAATTACGATAAGTCTGATTTAAATATAAAAAAAGAACAGAAAACACAGTACAATAAAAATTCCTGTAGCTTTGTAATTAAAGTTTATTTATTAATATTTACAAATATTTTAGGACATTTGACTTATTTTAAATGTAATTTTTGAGCAATTATTTCAGTATTTTTGAGTAATATATCATTTTAAATTATATCGTTGTTTCATTTCAACTTTTAAGCTTACATGCTATTATAAATAGTTAATAAAATAAATAACAAAGAAAAATATAGATTAAAACAGGTAAAGCTGAATATAGTATTATGATAATATTATGCATTACATAATTGAATATTTGCTTACTGAATATTCAACAACAGCTTAATAGTTCGTATTTCTGTAAAAATACTGTAAAGAGATAAGTAACTATGATAATAACAACAGTTTAAATAACTCGACCCAGTCGACCACTTTATCGAAACAAAACATCCATGATTTATTAACAGGGAGAAAAAGCGAGCGCAAAGAGAGCTATTTATTTGTACTATAATAATTAATCTCATTCGTCGGGTACATTCTGTCCCGGTAGTTCACGTGTCATACTGGTAGTCGGGTTTCTCATACCGGCCGGGCTCGGCGGTCTGCGCTAGGGGTATGACCGGGCTGGCCGACATGTTCTGCCAGACGCGCTCCGTCCACGCCACAGCCGAGAAGCACGCGCCGTTGCTGAGGAACGCCCGCAGCGTCACCGCGCCCACGCCGCGCGAGAGGCAGCGCCAGCCGTCCGCGCGCACCGACCTCACCGCGCAGTCCCACGCGCCCGCGTACCGCCCCGCGCTGTCGCCCTGCAGCCGCGACTTGACCACGTCGATGGGGTACAGCAGCACCCACGACAGCGCGCCTGCCACGCCGCCCGCCGTGAACACGCGCAGCACCGACGATTCGCCGCGCGTCATCGCCTCGTACGACGCAAAGTAGATGGCGAACGCCGGGCAGTCCCGCGCCATCGTGATCCCGAGGCCCCTGAACAGCGCCCTCAATCCCCCGGTTCGCAGGATGTACCGCGCGCCGCCCCAGGCTCCTTTGGGTATTGCGTCGGTGGGTTTGGCGAGCTGCTGCCGCGTTTTGACGAGCTCGACTGGCGCGCACGCGAAGCTCTGTATCATGCCCGCGGCGCCGCCCGCCACCGCCTGGGTGCCGATGGAGTCCCGGTTCGGTAGAGCGCGTTTGGTGTTGCCGTAGACTCCAAAAACTATAGCATTCACGGCTGTTATTCCGCCGAGGGGGGCGCCCACGCCGCGGTACGCCGTCGACAGCGAGCCGCTCCGCAGCAGCGCCCTCGTGCACTCCAGCGCCGAGCCTCGTCCCGCCTGGATGTGCACTTTCAAAGTATCCAACGGATGGCCGGCTACGATTCCCGCACAGCCTGAAAATATTAGTTACTTATACCCTGCTCGATAACTTAGGGAACTCTATTTCCCCTTTTATATAGTGGGAAACAAAAATATTCTCACCTCCAATGCATCCGGCTACGAAGTCGAGTGCCATTCTCAAAGAAGGTGAATATAATAATATTCCTGTTGAAGATGATCTAAAAGAAAACAACACTAATGAGGTACGCGTCGTTTATGAGCAAACCAATATAAGGTCAAAAATTATCGCTGCAACATTCTCATTATGACCAAATCTTAACGAGCTGTGTGATTCTTACCGGACTCCTCGTTCAAATCAAATAGTCGTAGGGCGTATTGACGTTGCCTCCACCGGAGGTGATGCCAATGAACATATTGCTGGAAGAGCTGGTGTGTAGCGTGAGATGCTGCCAGCAGGAGGGGCGGATTGACTCTGAGCGCACCGGCCGCGCGGGACCCAGCTGTTATCACCACGCGGGTCAACCTCATCCGCGATAACCTAACTTGCTATTGCTTTTGCTATTCTAGATAAACAAGCTGTAACTTTTTTATTCACATGTTTTTTCTAGCTTAGGACTCCTTCACACTTCACCGAACCATCTACGCCGTACATGATCTGGTGTGGCTTTATTAGGTACCTACTAAGTACTGTCTTCCAGGGACTTGGTTCCATCCAAACCCCTATCATACGGGGTAGGGTTTCCTAATGAAGGAGAACCGGCCTTCGCTACTGCTGTCTTCAGTGGCCTAACTACAGGGTGGCTGGGCAGACAAAATGCCATGCAAAGAATTTGACACGGGCCTCAGATGGTATAGTTACGCCACTGGCTGTCTTCGCAGTTTTTTGGGGAATAAATAAAGCAGTGCTTTTATAAAGTGTAAACCTTAACTGTAAAACATAAAGTGGGTAAGTAGATACTTACTTATCACATAATTACCCTCCTTTGTGTCGCGCAATCGGGTAAAAATAGAATGACTGCCGATCGGTAATTACTTGCCGCGGAGTACTGGAACGATAATCAAAGTAAGTGACGCTCAAATCACATGCTGTCCTTGTTATTTCGGCTAGCAGGGACAGGGACAGCCTGTGAATATGAGGGCTCTTATTTCTGATTAGCGTTTCAATATTCGGCCGTAAGTATAGGGTAGACTGGGTACGGATGTGCCAATTTTGGTTTGTTGGTCAATAATTTTGTTAATTAGTCAGATAGGTAGAAAAAAAATATCACAAATCTTAATTTGGTTATTAGTGTACATAAAAATACCAATATATAGCTGTTAAATGTGCTGTATTAGCCATAGGATGAAATTTAAAAAAAAAAGGAAATTGTCACAACCGACCACATGCCAAGGGCGGTTGTGACGGTGGGTGGGGTTGGTAGTGACAGGCATAATCATACACCAAAATAGTTTCGAATTACTTTATTTTAATAAAAATTAAACAGAAAAAAAAACAAAACGTTCTTTTAAACATAAACATAACAAAATATAATCATATTTTAAACAAAATTAACATTTATAGAGTAACAAAACTAAAATCTAAGATCACTTCTGTTCTTAAAATTATTAAGGTACTGTCACAAGTAATATTAATTAGTCTTCTTAAAATCAGTCAAATACTTAACTAAACTTAAATTGTCAGTAGGTAACTGGATAGTTTTACTAAGATTAACTTTAACAAAAAAACGATAAACTTGTAACATAACAAAATATAATCATATTTTAAACAAAATTAACATTCATAGAGTAGGTAACTAAACTAAAATCTAAGGTCACTTTTTTATTACAATTATTAAGGCACTGTCACAAGTAATATTAATCAGTCTTCTTAAAATTAGTCAAATGTTTAACTAAACCTAAATTGACAGTAAGTAACTGGATAGTTTTACTAAAATTTACTTTAACAAAAAGACGTGCATCTTTTAACTTAAATCTAGTCATATTCATCATCACAGTTGTGACAAATGTAATGTCGACTTTCACCTGCGCACTCTACGTGGGACCAGAGTTTGCATGTTCCTTGGCACTGGATCCATTTCTCGCCAGGTCTACTTTCAGAATAAGCGCTAACACAAACTAGACAGAAATAGTCATCTTCGTCAGATGAAGATTGTGGAATCTTTTTTTTCTTGGCAAGCGATTTTCCTTTACTATTGCGTTTTATTTCAGTTAAATTTTTCTTAACTTGCTTAGCCTTCAGACGTTTTTCTTTTTCCTAATTGCCTCTTTCTCCGGTGTGTCTGTGTAAATGGTTGACTTTTTAGTTCTAGCACCTCTTATTTTTCTTGGGGCCGCTTTCGGAAAAGGTCGGACAATTTCAGGGGAAAAAACTGGCACCATACCTGAGGTTGAAGGTGGTGGAGTAGTTGAAGTTGAAGCAGTTGGGTACCGCAACAAAGACATGCGATTAATTCTGTGAATTTCTGCCGCTCGCTGTAAGGAAGTTCCACGTTTAACTTCCATATAAGCATCTTCATACTGATTTAAGTCCACCTGCGCTCGATCGGTCTTGTGAGTGCGTTTTCTAGGCATCTAAAGAACAAAAAAAGAAAAAAATATTTGTCACAACCGTACCCACAAATTTCGTCACTACCGTACCCAAAGCTGAATTTCGAAAACAAAAACTCACCATTATACAGCCAAAAGATCTACTTAAAATGTAATCACTCGTATTTAACTACAAACTATCAATTTATAACAAGAAAATATACAACATAATTTATCTATATCCAAAACATAATAAATACGAAAATAAATCAAACAAATAAACTTACTTTTGACTGTTTTATAACAATGTGGCCTCCTACTCGCGTTAGCCTCGCGCGCCGGCTGACGCATAGGGATGTTGAAAAAATATCGATATATCGATATTTTGTGTTCGATATATCGATATTTTTAGCCGATATTTTTTGATCCGATATATCGATACATCGATACAAAAAAACAAATATCGAAATTCGTATCAAAATAGATATTTTTTTTATTTATCATCTCATGACGATCTAACTAAATTCGCTAGAATTCAAAGCCGTAAAATATTGAAAAAAAAAAGTTATTGTGCAGAATTCCATTAATCTAATCTGGTAGTGAGTGCATAACTAACTGCCCTGTCGGCATGGATCTAGTAACTATGGATAGAAGACTCCGAATTTTGTAATTGCTAAAAAGAACTTGGTAATAGAGTGTATTTCACAATGCACGTATCATAAAGGCAAATCCGAGCCGAGCGAGATAGCCAGAAGGAGGCCGTGTGTCTCGTTCTTGCATGTTGCCAACCAGAAAAATGTTGGTATTTATTAAAAGTAACTTGAAAAATCTTAGATAAAACGAGTGTACTTTATTATTATTTTAACAAATATTTATAACTATATTAAATTCTAATTAAAAAAGTTAGAAAAAGTCATTTAATACTAAATAAAAATGCAGTTTACATTAAATCCTTTTCCTTCTTTTTTTATTAGATGGTATTATTCGCAAGACAATAGATACGCCATTACACATATTTTATGCTGAACACCGGGTAATGTTAAAATTGAAAATAGTTTTTATTTCTGACTTCATGTATCTCCGTAACTATGTTTTTATTATTTATTTGACGACACAACAGCCTCCGTGGTCTAGTGGTTAGAGCATTGGCTCTCGACTCGGAGGTCGTGGGTTCGATTCCCGCATTGGAACAACAAAAAATGTTGTTTCCAAGTTTGGTTAGGACAATGCAGGCTGATCACCTGATTGTCTGACAAGAAAGATGATCCATGCGTCGGATGGGCATGTAAAAAGTCGGACCTGCGCCTTATCTCTCGTCAGTCGTGTCGGTTATCCGTCCCACTGGATTACGAGAGTAAAGGAAGAGAGAGTGCTCTTGTGTACTGCGCACACACTTGGGCACTATAAAATTACTCCTGCGTAACTGGCCTGGTTTCAATGGAACCGGCCACCGTCACCGAGATCGGTGGGGAGTCATTATTATTATTTATTTGACGATTTAACAGTCAAAATGGTGAAAAAATGTTGTATAATATATTCTTGTCGAAGTGAAAGTTATGCTGGTTGCAATATTTCGTTTATTAGTAACATTAGTAAGTTAAATGTAATGTTAGTCTAGTTATTCTAGTATAAAAGTGTTAACATTAAAGCAATTGACGTTATTTAGAGTTATAACAGCTGTACTACGTTTTGTTATAAACTAGTCAGTTCTAGTAAGTACTGAGAAAATAACGTGTGTAGTCGAGTATGATAATATTATAGGTACAGTTTTTATAGATTTCTCAACAATGAAGAAATGCGACAAAAATGGCTCAATAGTGTTTAAGTAAGGCAGAGAATTACATAAAAATCTGTTGCAAATTGGTCGAAAAATTTGACCGATATATCGATATTTTTTTCGCGATATATCGAGACCGATATTGATATTTTTTCAAATATCGATGTATCGATATATCGATATTTTCTTTCATTTTCGACATCCCTACTGACGCAATACTGGGGAACGCGTTCAGACGTGCATGCCGCGTCCCTCTCCCGATTCCCGTATACCGTATAGTTTAGCTGTTATGACGACTGTCACAACCGTACCCTGGCACAATCGTACCCAGTCTACCCTACAAGTTAATTAGGAAGGGAAACATTAATACAGTTAACTTTTCTGCTCTTTCTAAAATAGGTACTAGCTGTCCCGGCGAACTTCGTACCGCCTTAGAATTAAATTTGTTGCCGTACTAACAGCAGTGCCACCTACCGGGTCCAATTGCAAATCTTAACCATTATCGAATCCACTTGTACACACAAAAAAATCATTAAAATCTGTCCAATATTGATTTCTTATGTTTACGAATATTGTTCATTGTTTTAAACACTTAGGTGCGGTGCACTTTTCTTTTGCCCGACGTTTCGGCTACTTTCCAGCAGCCGTGGTCTGTCCAATATTAATAATTTTCCCCGTTTTTGCAACATTTTTCACTGACGCTTCGCTCCTATTGGTCGCAGCCACAGAATAATTATCGGTCTCGCTGGGCGTTCTCCCAGTAAATGGACTATCCAACACAAAAATAACTTTTCAATTCGAACCAGTAGTTCCTGAGATTAGCGCGTTCAAACAAACAAACAAACTCTTCAGCTTTATAATATTAGTATAGATTATAGGTAGGTAATAGGTACTTACGCATACACAGAGATCTCTTAACCAGCTCCAATATACCTACTTAGGTATGTATCTATTTACGGCCAGTTACGGCATTTTGTCACAAGATGCCAGTTATGTAATGTTAAGACTTTCAAGTTTCACCTTTATTTTAGTTACGTACTTACTTAAATTGTCTAAGTACCTCCAGCTTCATTCATACATTGCACATTGAGTGAATGCGTGTTATGCAAACATACCTATAATATAATATATATTATTGTTATGTTGTGATACAGTCTGTTATTTTCCGATTGCATTGACCCCACAAACAATTTCGTACACGATATTAATATTATTGTGTAGCCGTAGCCTGAATAATTCATCATTATCTTCTCTAGAAGGTCTCTAGACCGAGTCTCTTTTAAATGTAGGAGTAATAAGGCTGTAGATTACATTGGCGAGGGCGTTCTCCTTCATAGCCTGTATAATAGGTAGGGATTCGGATGAGGTGCCTTTTAAAGTGGTAAATAAAGTCGATAGAAATGCAGTTATAGGAACCCTACGCCACTGGTGGTCGGTGGATTATCAGTTAACACGTTATATACCTACTTACGTAGGTACCTAGTACCTACAGAGATACCGCATAAATAAGGTCCAGTAAAATCTTGGGCATATGGTCTATTGCTTATGAGACGTTTAGACAGAAAAATAATTGTCATACTCAAAAAAAGTTCCTTTACCTATATGGGCGAGTTTGCGTTGATGGGAGAGTCACCCATACAATTAAGACGATTTTATACTTTGAGTATGGCAGTATTTTTTTGCTTAAACGTCATTATAATAAACAGTAGATCATATTATACCCAATATATCCGTTGATGATTTTAACAAACCTCAGAAAATTTTCACGTTCCCTTCAACGGCCTACAATTTTTCCACACAATCGTGGACACACTTTAGCTTGTGCAATCAAATCGAAAGTTTACTATTTAGCTGTTTGTATGTTCCTCTTTTTTTAATCTGTAGCAGAATTTAAGTGCCTTCAGAATATTATTATGCGTTTACTTATGTATTTTCATAACAGCAAGTTTCCTGACAACGTTTCTCTTCGTCGTTTGAGCGCTCAGTTTGAGCGCTTGCACTCAGGTTAAGGACCGTATTCGGAGACGCGCCGCGCGAAGTTTAGGTTTTTAGCGCTACTCTCACAACGATCGAGCCTCGCGCCACAGTATAAAGAACAGTAAACCATCTGCATACAAACGTGCCGCGTTTCGGTTTAAATCCGCAATTCCGCACGCATGCACACACCTCGTATAATAATTTTCAAGAACACCAGCCAGCGGGCTTAGCATGGCGATCCGAAGAAATAAATTTAAGGAAGAAATATTTTATCCAAATAGTGAGTTGCAAAATAGTTCTTAATGTCGCCAAGACAAGGTTGCCAATAGAAATCAACATTTCTAAACAGACATATTATCTAGTTTTAAAATGGCTGTCGGGAAATCTTCTGTGAGAAAAGAAAGAGAAAATTCGGGAAAAAAAGAAAGATTGTTTCCAAACGACAATGCATCGACCTTGCTGCCTTACAATAAGACCTATTTTGCTACAAATGGTATTAATGTTTCTTCAATCTCTCATTTTGTCGACTCTCCGATGTTTCTGCGATGTGCATGCTAAGCCTGCTGCTCCTTAGCAGAACCGGTAAACCTTCAGGTACCATCGACGAAGTGTCCCAACCCAACACCATACATTTTTTGACCAGACCAATAGTCGTCACTAATACCCCAAAGACTTCGAGAGTCAAATTTCAAAATGGCCCCAAAAACTTCAAAAGTGGGGCCATTTAACCGGAGACACTTTTTTCTTCATAGTGTTTTCACCATACGTCAAATTTCAAAATGGCCCTAAAATTCAAAAGTGGGGCCATTTAACTGGAGACACCTCCATAGTATTTTCAATTTCAAAATGGCCCCATTCACCATACGTCAAATTTCAAAATGGCCCCAAAAATCTCAAAAGTGGGGCCATTTAACTGGAGACACGTTTTTCTACATAGTATTTTCAATTTCAAAATAGCCCCAAAAATCTCAAAAGTAGGGCCATTTAACTGGAGACACTTTTTTCTCCATAGTGTTTTCACCATACGTCATATTTCAAAATGGCCCCAAAAATCTCAAAAGTGGGGCCATTTAACTGGAGACACTTTTTTTCTCAATAGTGTTTTCACCATACGTTAAATTTCAAAATGGCCCTAAAACCTCAAAACTGGTTCGCGGAAATTGAACGAACGACACATGCTTAGTGCACAACGCCGACCGCATTTTCCTGTCCTATTCTGTCCTGTTGCCCTGTCGCGAGTTTATGTCGAGTCACTAGTCCTGATCGAAATCCATTCCACAATTCCATTCCATTGGGAGGGGGGGGGAGGTTTCGTGAGAAGGCTATTGGAGGGGTCAAAATTTTTTGAGAGGGGGAGGGGGGTTCTTGAGATTTTTGAGGTATATCCCGGGTCCCGTTGGGAATTTAGGGGATCTGATTAAGCCAAATTATAGGGCTCGTTCTCGCGATTCCAATGATACCTGACTCGAGGGGTCTAGGGGTCCAGTTGACTGAGATATGCCTCGAGGGGAATTTTTGGGGGGTGGGGGGATGGGGGGGAGGTTTCGTGGGAAGGCTATTGGTAAGGTCAAAAAATTTTAGAGGGGGAGGGGGGTTACATTGTATAGGGGGTGGGGTTTTTGGTGTGGAGGGTTGTTGGGTTTGGTTGATTGATGATGAGAGAGAGAGAGAGAGACAGAGAAACACACCGCACGGCTTACAACAATGGCAAAAAGTGTCGTTACAACTTTTGGTCTTAATTTTTTCCGTCTCCCTTTTGCAACGCGCCATAAGGAACTTCGTTCCAAAAGAAATATTTACTTGCTCAACAGAACAAATGTACCTACTATTATTAATTATACTGTGGTTCGATCGCGATCTGTGGATGCGGCGCAAAGCGACGTGCTCTCTCCTCGGAGTTGCGTGGCGTACTGACCGCAGCGGGCGCTCGCACATGTATTTGTGGAAACTCGCCAGTTCATAGTAATTTGTATGAAGAATTTGAGCGAAAAAATTGGGCAAGTTTATGATTTCTTAACACAAAAAAAGAATATATTTACTAAGAAATAAAGATTTCATCTACTTCTTTATAGTTTTAACTTTATTATTTGATAAAATTAGTTTAATAATTCTTGATAATTACGACTCAGTTATTATAATACGGGAGTGCGATTTACACGTTTTCAGTGATATTCAGATTTTTTTTTAACACTTATCCATAAATATTATCTTAAATTCGAATGTTTCAGCGGCTAGTAACATTCATTAACTAGCCGTGTGATTTTTTTCAAGGTTGTGGAGTATCTTTTTCTGTATAATCCTCTTATATTCCCGACCCTCGATTGCCGTATAGGGCCCTTAAATCTCACTCGTACCTACATGCCCTTTTTTATTTACCTATATCAGCGGTTCTCAATCTTTTTTGGTGACGGAACCCTTTTGGAAAGCGAAATACTTAACGGAACCCTACAAAAAATAATATATTTTAAAAGTGTATTTTTTATTAATAAGCAATAATAAAAGTACAAGGTAACATTTACTTATTACTTACATAACAAGTATAATAATAGAAAATATAAAAAAAAAGAAAAGAAAAAATCTAAATTCTAACTAATAGGATTTTTATTTCTTATTATTTGGTTATCAGGTTTAGTAGACAAATAAGGCAGTTGGAAGTCTCATATCAGGTTCGGCGTCCAGTCTAATGCGGTATTTTGATTTTTTCTAAATTCTTGCAGAACCCCAACAGGGGTATCGCGGAACCCTAGGGTTCCGCGGAACACTCTTTGAGTATGGTTGACCTATATAGTTCATAACTTTTCGTTATTAGTTTATAAACTATAAATATTTAAGAAATTTGAAAAAATATTTGAGAAAGCAGAATATTATTTCCAATATTACCTACTTACGACCTCCGTGGGTCAGTAGTTAGCGCATTGGCCTCAAGCCAGAGGTCGCGAGTTCGAATTCCGCCAGAGTACAAAAGTTTCTGTGTTCCTGATTAAAAAGTAATAGATAAATAGGTACATTTTGTTGTCTAGTACCCGTAACACAAATTCTTCGAGAGCTTACCACGGGACCAGATTGATATGGTGTGAAACCGTCCATAGATATAAAAAAAATTACTTAAATAAAGGAATAAATACTTATATACTTCTGGAATACACTCTCCATTATTTTTAACTATAATTTAGAGGGCCATCTTGATTTGATACATAATACCGTTAATACTGTTGACTTGATTTTATAGGTACCTACTTAGAGCCATACTGACCGTTCTGCCTGCAAATCCAGCACTGGTACACTAAGTGCTAGTGTTCCATTTATAATTTAATCGACATAAAGTGATGTGTTCAATTTATAAAGTTAATCGACACAGTGTTGACACAGAGGAAGTTTTCCTTAGAGCCGTTGCACACGTCCCGGTTGCCGGGTAGTCGGTCCCGACTGTCTGGTATCGGGCCGGGAGACATTCATGATTCAGCTTTCACACGGCCTGGTTTTGTTACCAATAGGTGGCGTCCACAGTCGGCGTACTGGACGACTTACCGCCTGGCCGGTGCATATCAAAGTGTGCTACGTGTTCCATAAACCACAGTGAGTCCGGCCGCCGGCTAACCGATACCCGGCTAACCGGTGAGTACGGAGTACCCGGCGCCAGACCGGACGAATAATGATACCGATACGTGTGAGCTAAGCTACCTTGCGACCGTCTACCCGACGCCGAGCGACCTACACGTGTGCAACGGCACTGAGTTTAAGGAGTTTTCTTTATATTTATGGAAAACACGACGCAATGTGGTATGGCTAGCTTTAGCACCAAATATACCTAGGTACTCAAAGTTTAGCACTTTCGAAAAAAAAAAACAATTGACGGCCACTGGCATTTGTCAATTCTGTCAATGTTACGTGTACTGTCAGTTGACAGTACACGTAACATTGACAGAATCGAAAAAAAAGAAGAAGATGAAGTCGTTAATTTTGTACCGTAAAACGGGGTGTATAGAAATTGCGGGGTGAATGGAAAAATTTTCAAAAAAGTTTTCAAAGTTAGTGTTTGATTACTTTTTATTGAAGAATTTTGGTAGAATTTTAAATTATTACACATCAACATTTTTTCTTTGCGTTGGCAACAATTTCCAAACGTCAGAATTGATATTTTCTGTTAGAACTTAATTCAAAGTGAACCCTCTGTGAACCTCGTTACATTGTACTACCGAAACTCTTGATTTTAGGTGTAAATAATTTGGGAATATCGATATTTAATGTGTTTATCTCATTACACGTGTGATAAAGTAAATAAATACAGTGAAGGTAAGTGAGTATCGGTTTTTAAATAAAAAAAAATTGATAAAATACAGAACATGTAAATTTACTGCATAAAAGGGGTCAATAGAATCTATTGAGGGGTGAATAGAACTGTAGTGTGGGTATAATGGGAACGTATTAGGGGATAATAGAAACGCTTCATGTGTGAATAGCAACGAATGAGGGGTGAATAAAGATAAATTAATAGGGTTGTCAAAAACTATTAACAGAACTAAATAAATACTTTCATAGTTTCTGTATCATTAGGATATAATGAATAGTATATCCATATTATATAGGTAAGTAAGATCTAAGTAGTATCTGAGAGCTGTAGATTAGTGATTGATAGGTAAATAAATAATCTTTTTTAAAGTGATAATTTTTTGTCACAGGTATATAACGTAGGTATATATTTATATATATTTAAATTAAATATGCCGCGTGTATATAGAACCGATCCTACAAGGAAAAGGTATATAAAATATGACACGGAAATAATTAATAAAGCCGTGGAAGAGTATGCAACTTTTCTATCTCTTTAATAAGATTCTATAACGTAGACTGAAGTTGATTACCTACCTGTGATAATTTTGATAAAGTATGTTATATAATTTTTAAGTTCACAAGATTTTATAATTGTTCATTTTTCGTCGCATGACTCGCATGTGTATGCGACCTATAATTTAGAAAAAATATTTTATTTTGTTTTACTCCATTCTAATAAAAATACGAATAAATATGTTGTTTAATTTATTGAATTGAGATCATGACATTCTGTACAAATGAAATCAGTTATTATACAATTGTTTAAATCACAAAATTAAATTTTTAACAAACCAAACCAATGTTTTAAACACACAACCTTACATTTTACATGTTGGTTAAGTATTTTTGGTAGCCCTAGCAGTTTTTCCATTCACCCCTTTACGCGTTTCTATTGACCCCAGTTGTTGGGTAAATAGAAATTGTACATAATTCTTGTAAAAACTGGAAAACCTTTGCTTATAGTTAAAAAAATATTGTAACAGCTCGTTCTCTATGGTACCGGACACGATATTGAAGCCATTTTAGACTAAAAAAAAAGTCACAGGCAACACATTCTTAAGACAAAGTTGAAAATTGTTGCTATTCACCCCGTTTTACGGTAATTTGTTTTTATTTTAGACTTTTGTATTAAAAACTTGTTTTTACTGTTTTTGATTAACTTTCAATAATTATGAAGCAAATTACTATTTCTTTGTGAAATAATTTCTTTCTAATTTCTAATAAAAGCAATTCTAGGTTTACCATGGTATTTGTTTGCTGTTGATTAATTTTATCAGCATATTTTGATATTTACTTGTTATACTCACCGCTGAATTAAATACTATAATATGAATGATAGCAAATCTGATGTAAAAAACCTAAAACCTGTGTTAGATTTAAAAAATGCTTGCCGAGCATGTTTAAGAACAGGGAAAGAAAACATGGACTCACTATTTTCTATGCATAAAAAAGAAATGTTATCAGATATGTTTGTAAACATAACTTCTCTTAAAGTAAGTAATAAAAAAAATCTCTCACTTGCCTCAATTCTTTATTTCGGTATTATACCTATTTATGTTAATTTTAGATTGAGCCTGAGGAAAATCTACCTCTGCAAGTGTGTAGTTCATGCCGTCAACAACTTATAAAATCATATAAGTTTAGATTAAAATGCAGGGAATCTGATAGTTATGTAAGGTCTTTTATTGATTCGGAGAAGAATTTAATAGATTCTTCACAGCCAAGGTAACCAGTGTCATTTCAAAGCTCAGACCAATAAAAAAGTATAGTCTGAACATTGTGCTCGAAAAGTGAGGCATGTACTATGAAGACGATTTGGCGATATTAAGACGGCCGTGCAGTAGTGTGCCACAAGTGAGCGAGAACGCAAGACGTAGTGTAGATGATTGAGTGATTTGGAGACGAGTGATTATTGCAAAATTATGCCGTCCTGCTCTGCTTTGTGTTCGAGTTAGGCCAAAGCCGAGACTTGGCCTCACTTATTTTGTCCTGATTGTTTACAACAACTTTTTTTTCGGTCTGAGTTTCAAAGTATTTAAATCACTCATAATATGTTTATAACTATTGCTTTAATATTCAGAATCAATTGTTTTTAGTAATTTTTAACGAAATCAGTGATTTTTTAGTTTTGAAATTATTTGAATTGAAAATTGAAAGTTACATTTTATTTAATACATTAATATTTTATTTCCAGGTTGGACTCATCAAGCAATAGTATAAATTGTAAAAATAATGACGAAAAAGAAAAGGATGAATGTAAAGATGAAATAAAGTTAGAGGATCAAGAAGGTGCCTTGTTGATTTTGAAATAAGTTTATGTATCCATATTATACAATTATATTTTTTACTTTATTAAAAATTTAAAGTTTTTCAGATATAGAGTATTTGGATGATGAAGTTTTTGGTGCGGAGGACAAATATTTGATGCAAAGAAATGTTGATAGGTGAGTTAATGCTAGATGTAAATGCTTATACTCCATGTAAGATCCAATTTACTCCAAAAATAAACAAAGAAACAATAGCGCACTATAATGCTACCAATTTGAATGTCACTTAACATGCATTTAATAAAATATACTACACATTAATTTAGTTAAATTAAATATTTTTGTCTATGTTTAGATTAAATTGAATCTGAACAGAGAATAGAAAATGCATATAATTTAATGTGGGTATTGCAGACAAATGACAATTATACTATGTTCTTTCTTTGCAGTGAGAATATTGTCAGTTCAGGTATGTGAAGCAAGAGACAAATGATTATGTTATTATAATATGGCACTTGCCTTCCACATGTTTACTGATATTTGCTAGTAAATAAAACAGCTTCTACTTATGATATTTCAGAAACAAGCAAACATGAGAAAAAGTCAAACAAAACAAAAGCTGCCAAAAATGAGATGTTTGAATGTGAAGTTTGTTTCAAGGTTTGTAACCTTTTTATTTTTTATTTTATCTGGTACAAATACATTTTTATGATAAAATATATAATATTGAAAAACTTTGGTAAGTCTCATTAAAAAGAAGTGTTTTGAAGCAAAAATATTATTATTTGGTTTTTATTTTGCATATTATTGTTATTTCTAAAACTATCAGCATAAAATATTTAATAAAAACGAAAATACATAATACAACCAATAATGCTCAAAATACATTCTATAATTTTCAGAAATTTAAAAAAATAATGATGCTGAATGTCCACTTCAACAAATACCACATGCAGAAGGAGGACACAGATCTGTTATTTCGCTGCGAGCACTGCAAAGAATCCTTCAATTCTGAGCATGATCTGCAGCTACACTCCGCTCTACACACACCGGTTGACAATACGTGGACTTGTAACAAGTGCCACAAATTATTTAAAGGTTTTCTTATAAAATACTAGCTTAAACTGCGTTTGTGTAAAAAGATCCACTTAATAAGAACAATGAGAAGCCTTTAATGGGTGGATTCTTATTTGAACTATTTAACTTTTAGTATTTACCTCTACAATGAATGTCAGTTTAATTGTATAGGTAAATACAAAGAAAGAGAAATAAACTTTTGTAATTAATAAGATTTTATTTTTTTCAAGGTCAAACTGCAACATTACAAAGAAACTGTATATAAGTATTCTATATTGGATGTTTGCAGTGCGCAGCGCGTTACGTCGCCACGTGCGCTACCACATGGAACACAAGCGGCACGCGTGCGCGTGCGGCAAGACGTTCGCGGAGCGGTGCGCGCTGCTGCGCCACGCGCGCGTGCACACGGGCCAGCACGCGAGCAAGAACTTCGCCTGCGAGTACTGCGATAAGAGGTAGGTAATGTCTACTAACGGCCGAAATTAATAATGTATCTACAATCTTAGATTGATTTCAATCTTAAATTCTCAAACAAAAATTGACGTAATTTGACGTAGGGTCAGGTTGGGGAAGACCGTCTACAAGGCAAGACCGTCTGCACGCAATAACTTATATTTATGAATAGCTATGCAGCTTGAATTGACATTCGGTAAAACATTTTCATACTTTGGTTAAAATTTTTAATCATAGATGTCGCTGGCAACACTATGATGGGAGAAAATTTGCCGCCATTTTTATTTGGGTTTTGAAGGTCCATTAAATATGAAAACAAGAATTTCATATGACTTTTAACTTTATTATCCTACAGTTAAAGTGTATATTTGAAGGTAAAATACACTTTTTAGATATAAGTTGGTATAAATACATATAACATACCAAGTGACGTGTTAAATGTCAATAGACGGTCTTGCCTCGAATAGCACGGGAAGACCGTCTGCACGCCGAATTTTAAAAAAATTGTTTGTATTTGAAAGATGTGCTATTATATTGTAATTTATGTAGCACAAAATTGCTACTGTTAATATGTTTCAGCACATGGAATACTTAAGATCGGTCTAGAACATACCAAATATTTGTTTTATTAAATTGAGTAAATTTTTCAATGAAGTATGCCGGTCTTTCCCAACCTGACCTTATAGTCAATCTTAGGATCGTTGAAATGTATTGAAATCTTGATCTCAGATAGCTAAATTGAGATCAAGAATGATTATTAATTTCGGGTATAACAGTAGCCATACAGTCATCATACTGCCTATTGTCTAATCGACATGACACTATCGATTGGATTTAGAACATGACCGTGTACGGGCGTGGATTGGCGTGACAGCTGTAACTGTTTGTGTCAATATGGACGATCTGAAGATTGGATGAAGCCTGCAATGTCATGCCGATTGGACCATAGGTAGTATAAGTGTAGTATGGTGTATGGCTTAGTGTAGTTTGGTAAACGAGCAAATTTCTTGCCTCCTTAAGGTGGCCTTTCGAACTGAGCGTCAGTGACGCCGCGTCACTGACGCTCAGTGCGAAAGGCCACCTTTATACAACTTGTCTGCAACATCAGCCCCTTCCATTGTCCACCTGCCCCCTGTGTAACGCACCGTAACATTTTTCTGTACCCCTCCCCCCTTCACTCCTTTGAAACGTTACGTAACACTCAAATGAGAAATTTATCTAAAAGTCATAATAATTTCAAGAAATAATCCAACCAAATTACCCCCTTTAAAAAAAGAAGTGCCTTTTCCTTTTTTTATCTAAGTATAAAAATATACATAACGTTAAGTAACGCATTGTTCTAAGCCCCCTACGCCCCCATGTAACGCTTCTTAACGTTTAACAAGACCTCCCTCTCCCCAAATTTCGTTACGTAATACTTGAACGCTCCTTAAAGCGTGGTAAGAACATCACCAGCGGATTTATAGTACTAAAAGTGTTTGATATGATGTTTTGAAGTGGTAGAGCCATGCTTCGGCACGAATGGGCCGGCTCGACCGGAGAAATACCACGGGCTCACAGAAAACCGGCGTGAAACAGCGTTTGCGCTGTGTTTCGCCGAGTGAGTGAGTTTACCGGAGGCCCAATCCCCTACCCTATTCCCTTCCCTACCCTCCCCTATTACCCTATTCCCTCTTAAAAGGCCGGCAACGCACTTGCAGCTCTTCTGATGCTGCGAGTGTCCATGGGCGACGGAAGTTGCTTTCCATCAGGTGACCCGTTTGCTCGTTTGCCCCCTTATTTCATTAAAAAAAAAAAAAAAAAAAAAGGTTCATAGACCGCGCGGCGCTGGGTGCGCACGTGGCGCGGCACACGGGCGAGCGCGCGCACGCGTGCGACTGCGGCGCGGCGTTCCGCTCGGCGCGCCTGCTGCGCTCGCACCGCCGCGTGCACGACGAAAGCCGCCCGCACGCCTGCACCGTCTGCCACAAGCGGTGCGTGCTAACTTCTTCTCGAACATAATATAATATGGAATAGTAGGGATATTTTTATACGAAAAAAATCTTACACGAGACGTAAAGACTTTCTTACTGATATACTGTACCCTTAAAAGGGTAGCTGGTAAATAAAGCTTGAAATATTTACAAAATAATGTATATGTCACCGTCAAATTGTAAAAACCGTTAGATTGTAATATTACTAGAGATATTATAATATGTCGACAGATTGTAAAATATAAATTTCTCCTTACAATTGTACGCATTATTTTTCGTTGTAATTATTATTATGAAAAAGCTAACAAATTTGGCGGCGTGGGGCACTTGCCGTTTAACCAAACGGCACGGTAAATATTACAATATAACGAAAAATAATGCGTACAATTAATTGTAAGGAGAATTTTTTATTTGACAATCTGTCGACTATTATAATATCTCTAGTAATATTACAATCTAACGGTTTTTACAATTTTACGGTGACATATATTAAATTAGAATTCTGTTTGCAATTTTTACTTTATACACCCGTCAGTTTCCGTCACGCGTCTACGCTGCGCACACACGCGCGCACGCACTCGGGCGAGCGGCCGTACGTGTGCGCGGCGTGCGGCAAGAGCTTCATACAGCACTCCAACCTCACGCTGCACGCGCGCACCCATACCGGTGACTATTTTTTTTTACACTAATATAATAAAAACAAAATAATTGAATAGGCTCCGAAACTATTGGACCGATTTTAATGAAGTTTGGCACAGATATAGATTAGACCACGGGGAAGGATATAGGCTACTTTTGTCACGACAAAATGTACGGTTCCAGCGAGAATTCCTTTTCGCGCACGAAATCGTGGGCAACGTCTAGTATGAAATAAGGGAAAAAGCGCTGACGATGGTAAACGATAACCGAAACAAATGGACAGCCGCAACATCAAAGGGAGTTAAAAATATGCGTACAGAGTACACGTGTCAGAAGTGAAACTTCATTTAAAATCCAAAAATGCTCTCATCGTGCCTAAAGCACATCACTTCAAAAATAATACAAAAAATTATGTCGACTAGCGCCATCTGTGTATTGAGCTATCAACAAATGACGTTATATCCAAAATCGTAACGTGACGCGACCTTGAAATTTTGATCTCAACGCCCGCGCCACCAAAAAAGTTTCACTTCAAAAATAAGTCTATTAAATCTCCAATCAGCAATCTTTGAACCTCCAGGACTCACAAAGCAAAACACGACTCAAGTCTTATTTCACTCCGGATTTCCGTGGTATTACATATCTTGCTGATAAATTGACATATTTTATCAAAATTGTACCTAGTTATTGATTAAATAACTCTCAAATAATTCCTTATACTCGTCAGGTGAGAAACCTTACAGCTGTGATTTTTGCGGGCGGAAGTTCACGTCGGGGTCTTCGCTGAGCTCCCACCAGCGCACGCACACCGGCGAGAAGCCCTACTGCTGCCCCATCTGTGGCAAAAGGTATACTAGCCATTACCAGGCCTGTCCCACTCCCTGTGTAAGTATCGAAAATATAAGTACGTGCGGCGACACACTCGAGCGGGCCAATCAGTACAGACTCTCACGCGAGCAGTGAGCGACGTATGCGCGAGATTTGTTCGTCGCAAAGTTTTATGGATTGGATTAAATATCTTACAATCTGGGCACATAATATTATATAACTGTGTTTAAGTTAGATAAAAATCACTCAGCCAGCTACTACACTATAATACCATAATATGAAATAACAATAATAATATAAATATAGTTTGAGCTACTGCTATTAGAGATTATATGCAAATATGAAATTTTTAGGTGCACTGGCTCCTGAACTATCTGTGTGCGTCGTAAACTGTCATTCCGATGCAATGTTAATTGTGATACGATTTGAAAAGTCATTGTTAAAAAAATACTTAGAGTAATAGTAAGGCGGCGTGATTCAACATCTTATATCGGGCCGTGAAGGTATCGAAAACGCTTACATTTACGCATACCTACATAAAGGTATGCGCGAATTTATTAGAATTAAAGTACCTACTATTATCACCTACCTGAGGTTTATTTGGAAAGTACTTTGTTCACTATAGTAGGTAGGTACTAGAAAAGTTGTAATTAAATATTGAGATTAAATTATTTTCTAAACGGAGACAACCCCGATTTCGTCAAAATTATGCGATATGAATAAGAGTTATGCGATAGAAAGAGACGCAACTTGTAGCTAAATACAGGTATACTTTTGCATCGGTACAATAAATTTTACCACGTCATTGGTATCGATAATAGAGTACATTTCACAAATAAAAAAAAATCCATTTCAATTAATTTATCCTATAACTAATCTAATACCGCATGGGCGCACTAACTACAAGGCGTCAACGGGTGCGGTATGAGGTAGGGGGCGGCGGGGCGGGGTAAGCGATCGGCCGGGCGGCGCACGAGTTGGTAACAAAGCATCGATAGATGCATAATGCATCCACATTTTGTATTAGTTTAGCGGATAAGTTCGGGGATTGATATTTTTTTTTGTTCCAAAGGGGTAGTAACAAAAATCGCTAGTATTTTTTATTTTTGACAACTATTACTTATGTTGATTTATTGTACTGGTGAAAAATTAATCCTGTATAATCGTAGGTGATCTGAATTGAACTTAATCGCATCGTAGCAATGAGTGCCTATTTCTTTAAATGACTTTTCGGAGTGAGTCTTCTGTACGTTTACTATTATTTATTCTGTGCCATTACAGCATAGTATTAGAACAGTAGCTCACCACAGCGTTAAGTATATAAGGTCTCCAAAAATCAATTACGGATACTTCAGGCACATGATCTGCTGCTTATGTTAAGACGTTTAGGCAGAAAAATAAATAATTGTCATATTAAAACTAAAAAAATCATCTCATGTATGGGTGACTCTCCGCTCAACGCAAACTCGCCCATATAAAGAATTTTTTTTTCGAGTATGACAACTATTTTTCTACCTAAACGTCTTTAGATAAGCAGTAGATCACATGCCCGAAGTATCCGTAATTAATTTTACCAAACCTTATTAACTTAATTATATCTATTAGTTATTACACTATTATAAAGCGTGTAATATACAGTAGCATAGGATTAAGTAGTTTTGTGTTTTTAGACTTTATTATTAATTATGGATTAGAAGAAAGTAGACGTTTAACTTTAAACTTACATTTAGATTACAATATAGTTTTATAGAGAAGATGCATATTTTTTTATTGGCTATTCGAAAAGTATTAAGCTAGGAAATATTGTCATTGCAATGGCATATCTACGATCAACCGTTGACGAAATACAGTCATCACAAAAGTGAGATCGTTGGAGAGCATCAAAAACGCTCTATACAAAAAAAGAGTATATAAAATACTGCGTTTATGTATCATTGTAATAACAAAAAAATATACACAAATAACCTAAGGATTTGAACACTAATTTTCGTTGTTAATTATGTTGCTTTTAGGAAAATATAAAAAATTTGCTGATAGCTTAAATGCATCTTCTCTATTAATATAACAATTGTATCGATCAAGTACAAAATTTGTGCATTTATCGCTGTTCAATTCGTAGATTCGCTCGTATGGACATGACGGCGCACATGCGGCAGCACTCCGGCGAGCGACCGTACGCGTGCGCGGCGTGCGGCAAGCGCTTCGCCACAGCCGCGCGACGCACTCAGCATATGCTCGTGCACACGGGTATGAAGCTTACAGGGGGGAGACACTGAGACAAAAGTCCACATATCGTATGTACACGTCAGGACATATTATGTAGACGTTATGACCTGTTATGTAGACGTCATGACATAATATGAAGACGTCCGTCAGGACGTATGTAGACGTCAGGGCATATTATGTCTAACGCCCGAAATTAATAATCAATCTTAATCTCAATTTAGCTATAGGTCGATAGTAAATACTTGGCGCCTACAACATGTACACATGTTACGTTGTGTGCTGTCTATGTATAGTCATGACGTAACACGTCACATAATGTTTATATTCACAGACGACACACAACGTTACATGTTGTAGGCGCCAAGTATTTACTATCGACCTATATCTGAGATCAAGATTTCAATACATTTCAACGACGCGATCCTAAGATTGACTATACGTCAAATTACGTCAATTTTTGTTTGAGAATTTAAGATTGACAGCAATCTAAGATTGTAGATACATTATTAATTTCGGCCGTAAGACGTTAGGACATATTAGTCGACGCCAGGACATAATATATTATGTAGACATCAGGACATATTACTGTGTAGACGACAGGACACATTATGTAGACTTTTGACTCATTTCCCCTCTTGAAACACCATAAACTTATGTTTACTGTTTTATTATTCAATATGTTATTACTTTTGACAGCCGAAAATCCATACGAGTGCGGCGTGTGTTCCGAGAAGTTCAAACGGAGAGCGTACCTCGCTCGGCACATGAAATGCCACAAGGGAGAGAAGATCAAGAGCAATCGAGTGTCGGTATTACAAATGGCGCCTCCTCGGGAGAACGTTATTGTAACTAACTACTCAACGAAAACTGCTGAGCCAGTTACGAGTGGTGACAGGTGCGAAGCCATGTCCGAGTACCACCAAGACTTGCCTTTAGGTGTATCGCAGGAGTTAATCCTAGATGACAGTGATGTTAAAAACGAGGAGGTAGTCATTGATGAGGACTCACACAGTATCGCATATCAGACGGAAGAGATATGTTTGGATTCACAGGAAATACAATACGATCAAATGGAACTAGTGAATGTAGAAAACATAGAATCGAAAATAAACGATGTCGGTATGAATTTGTATGGAGATCAAGGTTATATGAAAATAGAAACGGTAGATGGTCAGTTAATGATAAGCAAAATAACTAGCGGATAAAGTGAGCCTGAAAGTGGAACTGTAATGGAGATCAGCTTACAAACAAAATACAATTGGGTATTTTTTTCTATGTAAAATTTAGTTTTTGTTTTTAATAAATAAAAAAATATTCAGGTATTAAGGTGGTTCGTTTCCTATACAAAAAAACAATGGACATTATTTAGGTAATTTCATACTATTACTACATAAATTTATATGCACATCTATTTATTCTGCAATACAATTGTCGCAAAATGTATTTAAAATACTTTATTTCACACAGAAGTCACATTTTTATTGAATTTTCGACAAAAAGTGACATTTGTAACTTATGTCACTTTTTGTCGAAAATTCAATAAAAATGTGACTTCTGTGTGAAATAAAGTATTTTAAATACATTTTGCGACAATTGTATTGCAGAATAAATAGATGTGCATATAAATTTATGTAGTAATAGTATGAAATTACCTAAATAATGTCCATTGTTTTTTTGTATAGGAAACGAACCACCTTAAAACTTGATTTTAGTAGAATTACCTAGGATTTTATGTGTAGTTTTGGAATTATATGCATTTCGGAGTAACAAAAAAGTTTAAATATTTTTTACAACATTAGTGTAAAACACCTACATAATTAGCTTACTTACATGAACTACATAAATATTTTATAAGTATGTATGAACATAAACGCGCAAACTTTGGAGATTTCAGAAATTTTGTTCATATATGGCCATACATTTAGTAGCGTGTGACCTGCTTGTACGACTTGTACATTTTCACGAGACTCACAAAAGTGTTTCAAGCAATCTGCAATATCTTTGAAAATATTGATTTTTAAGTATACTATTCCTTTTATAAACTGTCTTATTTTTCAGAGCACTATTCATTTAACGTGAGCTCCATGGCCTAGTGGGTAGACCGTTTAGTTCGCACTCGAGAGATTGCAGGTTCAAATCCCAGGTTGTGGCTTGTACCAATGAGACTTTTTCAGATCTCAAGTACATCATACGGACGCTCTAACGGTGAAGGAAAACATCGTGAGGAAACCCGCACATAGTTGGCCCCAGACGTATTGACTAGTTCATTCCTCTGGACTAGGCTATGTTGTGAGAATGCCGTATGTGCTCGGGCAACCATACGACATTTAAAAACCAACTGTCCCAGGCACTACAGTATTTCAAGAGTGGTTACTTCGCTCGGAGAATACTGTATAAATCATCCATTAACGGATGTAAAGGCCTAAGTTTATTCATTTAAGTAATAAAAAAATACAGGAAAATACCCTATTTGAGAAAGTGCAGATATTTTTCATAATAATTACATACTGTAATTAAAACTTTCTGTATATAAATAAATAAATATGAAATAATACTAATTTTTATTTAACAAAATAAATTATTTTAAAACTATAAATCTATTTTGCGTATTTTCTTAAAACCATGACGATTTCTTTCCATCTTCGTATTTCTTAATATTAACAAGCATGGAATCGTGTATGTCTTTGGCAGTTCTATTTTGTCCATAATAATCAACAAATTCACCATCAGGATTCACTAAGTATATGATGATTGTGTGGTCCACCTGAAACAAGGGAATTTTTTATATTATTTTTAGCCTCTTTTTAAAGAACAAAATATTTTCTGTGGCCTGTGGGCAAAGGCCCATATCTCCCTATCTCCTGCGAGTCTTATCTAGGTTTTCCCAGCAAACTTCACTAGGTCGTCCTTCCAACTTATAAATTATTTCACTAATTCCATCTATCAATATCTTAAGGCCCCCACAGACGAGAGGCCGATCGTTTCAGCTGGAACTGACGTCAGTTCGGCCTGAACGGATTCGAGCACACACACGGAAAAAATCGCATCCAATCCAATTTACGTCAGTTCGGCCTGATCTGATTCGTGCCCACACACGGAACAGTCGCATCAGTCCATTCTCGTTTGCCGCGCGCTACGGTCGTGTTTATCAATTTTGTATTTAAACACCGCGAAAACTCATACAACGCTTGTACAAGATACACGCCCGCACGGCAGCGGGTCGGGCAAGAACTGAAGCGATTTGTCCACACACGGTCAGGACAGGCCGCGCGTTCAGGCCGATCGGTCAGGCCAGAATTAATGTTGCCAACTTAGTTATTTTACAAAATTTTACTAAATTGAGTATTTTATGTAGAAATTTAGTATCCTTGGTAGAAATTTAGTTATTAGTAGTGTTTAAGTAGGAAAGAGCCAGACAGTAATGATATGCAAAATAGCTACTAAATACGTAATATTTCCTAGTATATTTTAATTTAATGATAAAATTTATAATCAAATTCAATTAATGAAAAAAATTTAATATAATAAAACCTAAAATGCAGTGGTTTTTGGGGGGCTTCAGGAATTCCTAAGTTAAGTAGCCTCTTTAGTAGTTTTTTAGTAGTTTTAGTAGAAATCGATACGAGTTTAGTAGTTTCACAAAAAAAGAGCTGGCAACACTGGAACGAATCGCTTCAGTCCGTACGGCCGCCTGATGCGATCTCGAAATTGCACACACACGATACGATTTTGCATCGGTTCAGGCCGAACTGAAGGTAGACCGGACCATGTATGGGGCCCCTTATATAACCTACTTAACTTTTAAATTGGTAGAAACACGATACTTGACCTCAAAGTCGTGTTTAAGACAAAACACAAAAGTCTCTGAAAAAAATTAGTTAAAAAAAAAACAATATGACAAAACTTTTCATATGGGTTGCACTAGATAGAAAAAGGCTCTCAAAAATTATCTGCAAAAAATTTATTGCATCACTGTAATGGTTTATAAAATATAATTCTGTACAGTCTTTTTTTAATTTCTCTAAGAAATAAATGTATTTCTATGGCAATAACGGACATTATATCAAATGACTATGTTTCCTGAATGACATTAAGAACATAGTTGTATTATTATAGGTACCACAGAATAGAAAACAAGTGGAAGTGCAAAGTAGGTGTGGTTTGCATGCCACAACCAAGCATTTTTATGCATACTTATTTTCATTCAAAATTTGTTAAATTACATTTTTTCAAATAAAACATGTTACTTTTAATACTGCGAAGTTTGTGTGTAGTGCAAGTATGGTTATCAATGTATTTGTGTGAGTTTGGCAATGACTTCCATACTAATTGTATCAACATTTACACTTGTTATGTGTTCCGTGATTGCTACTTACAATATAATCATTATCAACATCCTGTGGGCCAGCGCTGAAGTACACCCGATAGGATTTGCAGGCTTTCTGCACTTGTTCTGGCGTACCAGAGAGCCCCAACAACCGTGGTGTGAATTCTTTACAATACCTGTTCAAAAATAGTAGACATTTTAACTTTAATGTTTGATTAGTTAACTTCATAATTACATGGGGGTACATAGTCACCGAGCACAACACAAAACCATATTGTGATTACAAATTATATTGTGATTAATAATAATTTATGTAGGCACAATTTTTCAATGTGTAATAACTGGCCAGCTCAGCCAGATAAATGAAACAGCCTCACAGAAAACCATCGTGAATTTACGCTTATGCTGTATTTTGACGAGGGAGTGAGGTTACTGGAGATCCGAGGGGGGTTGGTGATTTTATGGACCAGGCCAAAAGTGGCATTAAAAAAGTCCTTAAAAAACAGCACCAGAGGAGTTGCTTGCAACATCAGAGGAGTTTAACTCCTCTGATGTTGCAAGTGTCCATAGGCGGTATTAATTGCTTAACATCAGGCAATCCATCTGCTTATTTCCTGGTTCACTTCATAAAGAAATGATTCTTCGCTTGGGAGTTCTACTTTTTATCAAAATCAAGATCGTAACTACTTTCACAATTCCTCATAGTTTTGGATAGTTTCAATACCATGCAAAAATGAAATTTGACAATATGCCTATATTGTAGTGTTTCAAATGTTTTTTAAAATATTAATTACTTACTTTCCCACCATTTCTGGTGTATCTCTCTGTGGGTCCACAGATATAAACAGTGGTTGAAGTGGTGGGGCAGATGACATTTTATCTGAAAAACAAATTATTATAATCCATAGCATAGTATGAACAGCTCACACAATGAACAAAATATGGCAGTTCAAACTTACCGTGCATGTCCACAACTTCTGCTAACTTTTCCAATTCATCAGGGCATATATCAGGACAGTGTGTAAATCCAAAATAGATTAACATCCATTTACCGAGGAAATCTGTACTTTTGACGAGTTTGCCCTGCAACAAAGCAAATTAATTCCTACAAATTATCCACATCAAGAGTATTTGACGTTTTATTATAAATTTATTCATTATAAGTTTTATAAATTTTAATAGTATACATCTTTATTTATAATGTTTCAAGTTGCATACAATAGGAAATTTACCTCGGGGTCTACTAATTCGAATGTGCCTCCTATTTTTGCTTTTCCAATTTGTCTTTTTCTTTCACGATCGATAGCATCCTGTTTTTCTTTTCTTACATACATCATAAAACCTGTAAGTCCCCCGGCAACAACAGCTGTTACTGCCATAGATTTCCATGTTATCGGTCCAATAGAATTCTTAGGTTTCCTTTTCGGTGGTACAGCACATAGTTTTACTGGTGTGGTTGATAAGAATCGGCTAAGCGCTGGTCTTACTGAATACCTTATTAAATTGTTCATGTTAAAGAAATCCTATGTGATTAGTAGTCATGAAATTATATATAATCCTTATAGCTTTAACGTTTTTATAGGAACTGTTTTAATTTATAGAAATAAATGCGAAGTATTCAATAGCTTCTCCGTGATTCAATTGAAAATTGTTGCAGTTTTGACTTTTGACAACTGAGTGACAGTGACACTTAAACCTTTTTTTGTAAAATTGCTTGCGTTACGGCTTAAAACCAGTTGCCGGAGTCAAGTTAAAAAGGCGGGAAATAATTTTAGATAAAGTAGGTAGTTTAATACTCAAAAGTCTCAAAACATATTACAATTATAATTACAATTTGTAAAAAAAAAAAGTGGTTAAAATATATAAATTATGTTTTCTACACCGCCCGATATGCACTCCGATATGCTTAACTCTCGTTTGTTGTACTTGTTAGTATTGATTAGTTAACCTATAGTAACTATAGTATAGTTTCTATTTTAGATTGTATCTAGGTAATAATTTTAATGATAATGATGATGATAAGTACCTAAACGTTGTCGAAATTGTTAACGATGTTTCATAAAAGAATATTAAATGTATTTTAAAGTTTCTTATAATTAATAAAATATAATTCATAAATAAAATGCAATTCATAACCCAATAGTGCCCATCTAAAAAATGTCTAACGCACCAAAATAAGTTTTCACTTCTGTCGACACTCCCGGAGTGACCCGGAGTGCAACCCGATTTTTTTTCATTTTACTGACCATGTGGGCCGTGCGGGCCCATGGTGCCATCGTCGAATAGATATTTTTAAAGGCGAGGTTTGACACATGACTTTTTTTTACAAAATCAACCGTTTTCGAGTAATCGGCGAGCCAAATCCACCGAGTTTCGAATTAACGAGAGTCGACTGTAAATTGCTATGTCTAAGTCCATTAGATAACTATTTTTCTATACCTACCTACCTTTCGGTATGTTTTATGCATAATATGCTTTAAAGCAAAATACCCAGATAATCGTAGGTAATTGATTATACCTACCTAGGCAACATTTTCCTGCGCGTTTTCCTACTCAATAGAGCATGAATAGAGCCTAGAGAATAATAAATAAATAAATAGTTTTTAGCATCGTGTAATAGCAAATATTTTTCCAGACACGACTCAAGCAGACTATCCAATACTTTCGCTATAATGGTGGCCAAGGAAATAGGACGATAGTTGGCCTTGTCCGCTATATCACCAGTATCTATATCACCCTGTTCTTCACTATGGGTACCGTTACCGTTCGCATTAAATCGCGAGGCAAATATGAATGTCTGATACACATAGTCAAGAAAATGGGCAGCACCCTAGGTAAGTGCACTCCAGCATGTTTGAGATGCCCGATGCTGAGCCCGCCGTGACCAGGTGATTTACCTCTACTCATACTTTTTATGACTGTTTTTATTTGTTTAGCAGAAAAATTAAGAGGAGGTCCTTTTTTTAGCACGCCAGTCTCAACCTCGACCATTTGATTTGGAGGACCCAGCGGAGATCGAATTTTAAAATGATTCTTAAATAAGTTAGCAACCTCTATCGGGTCACTCTTGCCACCAACATTTGCTGGGAGACCAGGCTTAATATCCTATAGCTTGCCCGTGGATTTACAAAAATTACTAATATCTTTATTGGCCCTTTGTTTAGCAATTTTGCCCATTTTGAGTTGCTCTTGATGTTTTTGGCACCACTTAAGGTGGTTCGTTTCCTATACAAAAATACAATGGACATTAATTAGGTAATTTCATACTATTACTACATAAATTTATATGCACATCTATTTATTTTGCAATACAATTGTCGCAAAATATATTTAAAATACTTTATTTCACACAGAAGTCACATTTTTATTGAATTTTCGTCAAAAAGTGACATTTGTAACTTATGTCACTTTTTGTCGAAAATTCAATAAAAATGTGACTTCTGTGTGAAATAAAGTATTTTAAATATATTTTGCGACAATTGTATTGCAAAATAAATAGATGTGCATATAAATTTATGTAGTAATAGTATGAAATTACCTAATTAATGTCCATTGTATTTTTGTATAGGAAACGAACCGGTAAAAATTTAGGACCATGCCCCCTTATTTAGGGGGGTAGGGGTGGTGAGAGGGGTAGGGGGGAAAGGGGAGAACCCCCCCGTACCACTCCCCCCTCTAGGAGACCCCCTGTTTAGAAGTTATTAATGGTTAAAGTTTGAGGTTATGTCTGTGTTTAAGAGGTGTTATTTCACGTCGGGATTTTGTGAGGCCGTGTTACCACTCTAAAGACGTTTTGAACGAGATAAAAAATATGCCATCGAACCTGAAAGTTTGGAATAAAAAGTTCTAACCTAACTAACCTAACCCAAAACTACATAAACGTTATTTCACGCCAGGTTTTTGTGAGGCCGTGTTACCACTCCGAAGACGTTTTGAATAAGATAAAAAAGTTCTAACCTAACTAACCTAACCCAAAACTACATAAACGTTATTTCACGCCAGGTTTTTGTGAGGCCGAGTTACCACTCCGAAGACGTTTTGAACGAGATAAAAAAGTTCTAACCTAACTAACCTAACCCAAAATTACACAAACGTTATTTCACGCTGGGTTTTTGTGAGGCCGTGTTACCACTCCGAAGACGTTTTGAACAAGATAAAAAAGTTCTAACCTAACTAACCTAGCCCAAAACAACACAGACATTATTTTACGCCGGGTTTTTGTGAGACCGCGTTATCATAAAAATATTTCTTATTCAAAATATTAATATCAAACTAATATTTAGAAGACCTTTCTGCCATAAAATTACCATAAACCTACTAATAGGATAAATGTGGGGCATGATTCTAAATTTTAGCCAACGAACCACCTTAAGACGACTTTTAAATACTTTTGCTGGTTAATATTTTTCCTCGTACCACTAACCGGATTTTGGTCTACCCTTATACAGCCACTCTCGGTGTTTAAGCCTGGCTTCCCTATGCGCTTCACGCACGTGTTCATTCCATCCACAGACAACTTTTTTTATATTATGCTTATGACAAGAATAGAGGTAGTATTGTTGATAACTTATCTTTACTTTAGGTAGGTAAACTTAATAATTTTAGGACTTGTTTCATTATCTTCTAGTAAGTACATAAGTGTCGGTTAGCCTTATTAAAGCTTATTCGAAGATTTGTCGCTGTTTACTTTATATCAAGCGACAGAGACGAAACATACAAATAAGCAATCTGATACTTATGAAACAGACTAGACACTAAAACCAGCAATTAAGTATGCACTTTAATTTTGAAATTCGCTAGTCGTGCAGCGCTGTGACGAAAATAATGGGGGCGGTACCACCACAACCGCAAAACATCGGTTTATATACCCCAGCCTCGCCTGCTCAGTCGTAGAACAGAGGGCCCCATCCAACACGAACGTACATAATGTGGATTACTTGGGTGAGTACAAATTCTGCGCAAATTTTAAATAAAAACGAGACATGCAAAATATCTTTTTTGCATACTAAAATAGTAAGTTAACAATGACTTATCTATCGAGATTTGATTAGCGTTTTCCGAAAGGCAAATTATTTAATTTTGGAAAAAAAGGCGAGTTCATTTTGTATAATAAGTACGATAGGTAGGCACTTATAATATTTCACGACGTCTGTGGCTCAGTGGTTAACACATTGGCGCTCAAGACGGAGGTCGCAGGTTCGAATCCCGCCGACGGAGACAAAAAGATTTCTGTGTTCCTACTTCCTGGGTCATGGATGTGTATTAAATAATAAAAATCTTAAATAGAAGCAGAGATAGTAATCAATAAATATCCGTTGTAACACAAGTTCTTCGAGAACTTATCGTGATAAGTTACATAGGTACAACCAGAGTGACGTGGTATTAAGTATCCATAGATATTATTTAAAAAAATAAAACAACAAAGTAACTATTGAATTGGTACCGAGCTACCGACACTTTCGAATGGGTCGTTGTGGTAAGGGACGGATTTTTATCAAAATTGAAAAATTTCAGGGATTTCTGGTGTGGGCCACACTGTGGAGTACCGTCTTCGCGCAGGAGTATCTGCCACCGAAACTGAACAGTGGTGCGGGACCGAAAAAGCAAATCCCAGAACCAGTGGTAAGGTTTAGGTCTATGTGCATCCTGTAGGTACATTGCATAATTTGAACAATGTATAGGGCTATATAGAGATCAATGTTAATCATCATGAGGCTATTTGCTTGTGTTCGCGCATAATATAAGAAAAATCTAGAAAGTTGTTTTAATTCCAGCTACCCGCCAACTACGAGTTCACGTACGACGTGCAGGACAACGCCGTGTCGCTGGACTTCGGGCACAACGAGAAGCGCAAGGACGACCGCGCCTCCGGCTCCTACCACGTGCTGCTGCCTGACGGCCGTACGCAGCTCGTCGAGTACGAGGCCGGCCCGGACGGATTCAGGCCGCAGGTAAGCGCAAGGACGACCGCGCCTCCGGCTTAGGAGCCGAACGTGGTAGGCCACGTGCTGCTGCCGGACGGCCGCACCCAGCTCGTCGAGTACGAGGCCGGCCCGGACGGGTTCAGGCCACAGGTAATATTATAACTAGCGGACAGGAACGGCAAGACCTAATATATTCACCTCAGAGGTAATACGGAGGGATCATCCAGTCTCAAAAATATCTAGAGAAAAACGCAGGACACATCTTTTAGATCAGTCCAGATCTAAAAGGTGTCCTCATCCATTATACATCGCAATGAAAACCTGTGGTCCTAATGTTGTGTAACCCGCTTTTGCTAATGTCAGATATATTGACAGGTGATGTACATGGGCACGGCGACGTACCCGGCGTCGGGCGGCGGTGGCGGTGGCGGTAGCGGCGGCGGCGGCGACAAGTTCGACGGCTACCACTACAACGCCGCGAGCAACCGGCAGAGCGTGCGAGCGTCCCCGCGCCCGCGCACGCCGCCCGCCCCCTCGCCCGCGCCGCCGCCGCTGTACGCGCCCGCCAACGCCACGCAGTAGACACTCGCGGCTGATATTTATCGACAGTTGATATTATCCTAGATTAAAAGTACAAGACATGTCAACCTTGACTTTCGCAACTAATTATACTATTTTTATATCGCGCATAAGCCAAAAGAACTCCTCAAATAGAAGTATGTATGATGTTAATTATTCTATAATGTATTTTTCTATGTGTATATATAATATGATTTTATGTATTATATTTTTTTATTTATATTTAATATCTATTACAAATCGAAAACTGCCTTTGTCAACAGCCTAAATTTCTTTAACCAAGTAAGTATAATTCAAAACTGAACGAAAGCCTTGACTAAAATTGTTAAAGAAAATTAAAACACTTCGGAAGTAATTAACGAATACTTAATAATTAATATTTATTATTTTTTTACAAACTTTATCACACTATTAAAGCTACAAATAAAGGTAACTACCACGTTTTAAACTAAGAAACAATATTAAATTTTACCTTACGGATATTTCTGAATTTAAAAATATTCAAATTAACAGCAACGGCATAACCGAAGTGATACAACGGTCTCACAAAGAAGTGACGTGAAGCATGGCTTGCTTTGTTTCAATTCGATTCAACTTCCATTGGGGTACATATTTGACACTCAAGTGGGTGGGGATTTAAAACACCAGCGACTCACGTAATAAACGACAGTCGCTGGCCACCGGTCGCGATTGTGAGTCGCCCATTCGAGCCGAGTGTTTGCCTCTTGTTTGCCCGGCCACAGACGTTCTTTAATTGACATTCTTTAAAAACGTCAAATTAAGGTCGAAGGCAAAGTTTCCGTACAAAACAGGCACCCCCACACACGTGCTTATTATTTCAGATTCTTAAATTTCAGTTCGAAGTTTAAGAATGTCAAATTAAGAACGTCTGTGGTCATGCTGTGGCCAAGCTCAGCATGTGTGTGACATGGAGTCTGGTTATTGTCTATGGATTAAGATTCTTAAATTCAGGAAGGAATTCAGCACGTCTGTGGCCAGGCTTTAGGTATAGCTCGATCAGCGATCAGAGGGGCAATTTTGCTAAATAAAACCTGCATTAATACAATAGGGTATTTTCCAAGTTTTTGAAAAGTATGTCAAATTGTTCCTAATACCAAAATACATTAGCAGTTTGAACCATTCTTTGTGAATTTCTTTATTTTCCTTGCAAATTAGCCTAAAAGTTTAAATTAATATTATAGGCGCGAAAACGCTTTATTGTGTTGTCATGACGTCAAATTACACTGAAAATGCTAAATCCCAGAATACCTACTGTTTACGTTTGTAAGTAAATGTTTTAAGCATATTAAAAATGCCTTATAAATGGTGCGCAGTACCAAAATTCACTAATACGTCTATTGAAACACCGGGTAAAATCTCTGTAACCATACAAACGAACACTGAAATGCGGAAAAAGTGGCTTTTACTTGCTGACGCATGACGTGATTCTGATGCTGGCTATTCTTTATGGAAATCGGGAGGCCATTAAAAAAAAGAAGAAGTACAAGAATATGACGTCACATTCCAATCTCGTGCGTTTTTAGTCACGTGGTCAAACGTGAAAAATTCATAATTTTATTTTTGATATTTTATAAAAATCATACATATTTTTGTGTAAAAAGTTGGTTAAAGTGGTTTAAATTAATGTTTAGCGATAAAATATCAACAATCTGATGTATATTTTCATCATAGGATAATACCCTATTACAATCAATTCCCGACATGCTAAAACTCTCATACGGTGTTTTTATGAACGTTAAACTAACGTGAAACGCGCTCTTTCTGATTGGTCGAAAGCTCGAAACGTCATAAAATCCGTTCATGATACCATGTCGCTACACTCTCAATCCAAACAAAGTAAAATGAAGTCTACTTTAAATACGAGAATTGAGGTTCAGGTATATATAGAAAAGTTCGCCATATTGCGGAAAATTCTAAATTGAAATTTCATTGATATCAAATCTTCCAGATAGAAGATATAATCGCATCCCAGCTTTTCGTAGTGTATAATAAAAACAGAAGCACCCTCGGTGCAGGTTTTTTAATTTCGTCAGTGCTGGTGAGACTTCAGTTTCCCCGGACGATGTCGATGTCCTGGTCGGGCCAGTGCACGCGGCGGTGCGTGGAGACGGTGTCGAAGCCCACGTTGTCGAACGACTGGTACTCCTTGTGCATGCTCATCTCCGCCAGGTTACGGTACCTGGGAATAAATTGAACATAAGAAACTTGAAACTACGATCCACATACACAAGAGTAACTATAATCTAGTATCTTGTGTGGTGGTGGTGTTTGTACGATCTTGTTTCTGAGTGTAGGTACACATAAGCCGTGTGGGGGGAGGGAGGTGCTTATGCGTGCACTCACACATTTGCTTGCGGATTGTGTGTATTTTTTCGTGGGAAATTGCAAAGAATAACATTTATTAAATTGGTGGTATGTGATGAAATAAAGTACAAATATGTAATGTCTTTCGAGAATCTCTTTATGTTCTGTACGCTGTTCGTCGCTGCTAGAAAAATGACAAGATTGCTGGAGCATTAAGAGAGTAGTTGTTTTATAGCTCCTACGAAGTTCTTTGTGCATTACTGAGGGGCTAGATGTGATGCGTACGGCGTACCGTTTGACGAGCACGCAGCAGCCCACGAGCAGCAGCACCTGCACGGCGAGCCAGGCCAGCGCCAGCGCCACCAGCAGCAGCTCGTGCACGCACACCACCCCCGCATCCCCCCGCTCCTCCGCTAAAACATACCAACGTTGCTAAAGCACGTTACACCGCCAAGTGCGAGTTTTCAACTATTTACTAAACACGATACATGGAGAATAGAAGTGAGGAGAACTATCCTGTATGGGGGATAACTTGAAAAAGTGTCCACCCGTAAAGACCTAATTATAGTTCGAAAACTCACCGAAATAGCGCTAGTGTAGAAGGTGGAAATGATATGAAGTTAGCAATAAGAGATGGAGTGAAGTTATTTGAAAGTTAGTTATTGGTTAGTTACTCTAATAATTTGTGGCCATTTTGTGGCGCTCTTTTTTAAATTCTTCCGCCCGCTACTATGGCGCCATACCTTGCTCTATTTCAACGGACACTTTTTAATATACGAGATGGTTCTCCTTACCTCGATTCTCCATGACACGATAGTAATCGCTAGAAACCTCGCACTTAGGGTTTTCTATATCTATGAAAAATACTCTGGGACTATAATTACAAAACTACAGACAACAGACTCGCACAACAATAGATACGACTCCTTGGAGGCTAGAGAACAGGAGACCGATTGCTGTAGAAAATAGTGTCCCAGAAATATGGACAAAATGGAGGCGCTGCGATCGCTAAGTTGTCTCAGAAAAAGCGGCCCACCAATGCCGTGAAGAAAATTATACTACTTACCGACGGCAGCGCGGCTGGTGGCTGAAAATTGAATTATAAATTCTACAAATTTTCAGGGACAGGCGGGAAATGCTTTAACACGTAGCGATCGGTCTCCTGTTCTCTAACCTCCATGTACGACTTATATTGTGACAACAGACGCGCACAACCATAGACAAAAGACTCGTCGTGCCATAGACAAGAGACTCACGTGTGGCGGCGCGGTGGTCGGCGCGCACGAGCGTGTCCGCGGAGAGCGTGTCCCGCGCGCCCACCACCAGCTCCAGCGACAGCGGCGCGCGCCCCCCGCCCGCCGCCCGCCCGCACTCCGCCCGCCACAGATCCGCAGCCGACCGAGGCACCTGCGAGAAGGTTGATGCAGTCAGCAAGATGACACAATAGGGTTGTGTCCTAGTGTCGAATATCACATTCATACAAATTAAATTTTAAGATTGTTGAATAGCGATACATAAATCTAAAAGAAAAAGTTATTTCGGTTGACGCGATAAAGAATTATAAGCAAATAAAAAGTATTGCCCATCTCTTTCTCGCAAAACGATGTGACGTCACGCCGTGCTACCACCATACATTGTTTATTGACAATTGTATGGCGGTAGCACCCCGAGATGTTACAGTTCGATATATCGCTCTCTTTCTTATTGTAAATTTAAATTGTTTGTATCTTCATTAATATTTAAGTAATTTATAAAATTGGGTTTTAAATTGTTTATTATCATGTTGTCTAGCATTGAATACAACAAGCCTATTGTTTCGCATACTGCCCGCAAAAAATCAACTTTGAATACCATAAGTTTACAATTTAAATGCTGTTTTTTATTACACATAATATTGTGAAACTAAAGCAGTAGGCAGTACAACTGACCTGTGCGACAGAAGCGGCAACTTCGTCCTTATTCCAGTTGGAGGTGGCGTTACCGGCGCGAGCGTTACGCTCCTCTCTGGAGCATCTCGCCTGCAATATGGTAAGGCGTTTGAAACTATAAAACGTTTGAAAATATATTAATTCGAAATGAAATCCCGCATAGCTGGAGCTCATTGTTGCTATATGTTTCATCGTCGTTGATAGTGACTTAATGTAGTATGCAACTGTGTGTATTACGCAGGGTAGCTCTGAATTTTTAAATAAATATGTAATTTCGAAATTTTAAGTAAAAAAAAGTGACAAAAACTATACCATCTGCCATCTATCATATCTTAATAAAATACATTTTATAGTTATAGTGGAATTAAGGCTAGGACAAGTGAGGAATGTGGGAGTTTTTATAAAAATTATTATTAATCTAATCTCTAAACAAGTTACCTACATCATTCCATAGTTTAGTATAATTATTTTTACGTTTTATAGATTATTTAAAATTTCCATTTCTGTGATGTCATGGAGTCAAGCGATCTGTGTTCTCGTCGTCGGCGTCTCGGCGTCCCAACATACGTGCCGGCCGCCGCGTGGCCCAATGGTTTAGAGCTTGGCGAGGTCGAGGGTTCGATTCCCGCTTTGGAACAGCAAAAAATGTTGTTTCCAAGTTTGGTTAGGACAATGCAGGCTGATCACCTGATTGTCTGACAAGAAAGGTGATCCATGCGTCGGATGGGCATGTGAAACGTCGGTCCAGTCGTGTCGGATATCCATCCCACTAGGATTCGCGAAAGAGATTGCTCTTGTGTACATACCGGCGTGCACTTGCCGTCGCAGAAGCGCACCATGAGCACGAAGCGCACGACGTGCGACGTGGGGAACCGGAACGCCTTGAACCGCGCCCACAGCCGCTGCGCGCCGTCCACGTAGCTCCGGGCCAGCGCCGGGAACTCCACCTGTCGCAGACCGCACTCGTATGTTATGACTGACGTGACCATTTATTTTTATTGCCATCTGCGGAATAATTACCCTAAAAGCGCGGTGTTTTACTAAATAATTATCTTACAGAGTACCGCAACATCCTAGAACAAGGAAACGAAACAGAAATAGTTTGCTGACTGGCAGCACGTCGCTCTATATCGCCAGGCGTTTGTATAAGATGCTCACGTATATTTTAAAAATATTTTTGGTCTGCTGACAAAAGCGCAACAATTTCAGCCTTGCTGGGGACAGCGGGACAGACGGCCCGAAAGCGGGACGTATGGCCACGCTAGTGACACACGGTAAGTACTAGCTAACACAAGGATGAATCACTAACGAAAGTCAGATTTAGGTGGCGAAAATCTACTATAATACTAAACAACTCCAACTATAATAGAGACCTATTATAGTTAGAGTAAGCAAACATGAGATCTAAATCCGTGCACAAATAGTGAATGTTGTATGCGTGACGTCATGTGACTATCTCGAGATTCGAAGGACAACCCAATAGCTCCAATATAAACGCGAAAGTTTGTACGTATGGACGTAAAGATGTATGGAAGTTTCTTACTTTTTCACGCAATAACTACTGAACGTATTTTGTTGAATTTTGGTATGGTAGTAGTTTAGGCTCTGTATTAACGTCGTCATTAAAGTAACGTTATTAAAGTCGCTACACTTCCGAGTGAAACGCTCCTGGTAATGTATAGGATACACCAAGAGATAACAAAAGTAGGGGAATCTTATCAGGCAATTGGCATTTGTTCATCAGCGTTACCTGGCCCGCGGGGCAGCCTCGACTGTCCAGCAGCAGCACGGAGCTGTCCCCTAGCCGGGACGACGCCATCAGGTGGTACGCCTCGATCTCGTTGTCCTCTGAAAATAAAATATAACGTACTAGAAGGAGAGCCTCAATGTAGAGGTATTTAAGTAGACCAGATAGATGGCTTAGCCAAAATGCTATCTTTATTGACAATGACGATCTTCAAAATTGAATATATATATGGAATTGACGCAACAACAACATACATCTTTGATTTCTAACATCGTCATTTCGTTCCGATGTGAGTTGACGCTGAAGCGTTCTGCCTTCGACTGCCGTCAACGCGTCAACGGCAGTCGCAGCCGGCAGTACGGATGGTGGGATCGTCTGTAGGGCCACCCCCATATTAGACTAGGGTTACACGGTCAAGCTGGCGTCAGTCTGTGACACACGGTTACACGATCATTCTTTCGTCAGTCTGGATCAGGCTGATGGACTGAACTGATGCCAGACTGACCGTGTAACCCTAGTCTTAGGGGCCGTTCATTAATCACGTGATGTTTTTTACAACTTTTTAGACCCCTCCCCTCCCCCTGGTGATATTTGGTGAGGTTTTATACTACCCCCCCTCCCCCACCTAAGATCACGTGTATTTTTTTTACATAGTAATCAGGTCATGTTTAAAGAAAAACTTTAACTTAAAAATCAATTTAATCGAATAATTTAAGCAATTAAAACTATACGAGTCATTTGTCTTGAAAGTATTTAAACAACACTACGAATTTACACCCGATAATAATTTCGGTATGCATAGACTAGATTCGAAAATTAATACACGTGATGTCTCCTTATACCCCCTCCCCCCCTTGGTGATACTTGGTGATTTTTTTGAGACCCCCCCCCCTCCCCCTTTAGGCATCACGTGATTAATGGACGACCGCTTAGGCGTGTGCGTTCCTCGGGCGTGTCAGCGTGCCGCTGCAAGCGCGCTGCGTGTCTAGTGATGCGGGCGCGGCTCGCGCTACTCACACGACCGTGGGGGAGGCCTAAGAGCTCTTAGTAGTTGATATTATTACAAACTGAATGCTGTATAAATAAAAAATGCAACTACCAGTAGTCTCTATCCTCAGCTCCAACAACTCCCCCAGCGACACGGCGGCGGTGGGCGTGGCGTCGTGCGCGCGCACCACGTACATCGCCAGCGGCGCGCCCGCCTCGTACACCGCGCTCGCGCCCGAATCCGATACTGATGGTCTCCTGGTGGATATAATAGTGACGTCACAACTCAGTAAACATAGAAAAAAGGCTTTTGATTTTTTACCGTAATTTATTAACTTGTGATGTCAGTAGCGAAATCAGACGAATAGCAGTGTAACGTGCAGACTGCAGCATAAGCAATTATGTATGACAGTCGTATACATGTGTTATACGTATATGTAGCATGTATGTATGTATGTTGCCCCTTGTTAGTCGTAAGCAGTAGATCAGTAAGGATCCTCATACCTTTACAGCAGTACCTACTACTACATGTAGGTCATCGATTTCAATGTATGTAATACATGTGGTAGGTAGTACTGCTATTTCGTCTGATTTCACTACTGACGTCACAAGTTACTTAATTACAGTAAAAAATCAAAAGCCTTGTGTTGTTCAATTCTGTCAGGGAATCGAATTTAAAAGCATAGAGTGGTCTCGTTCTCGTACCTACTGCCTACAATATTATGGGAAATTTCGTGAGCATAATATAATGTATTCTCGTTACCCGGCGTCCTGTACGGAGACCGCGGCGTCGACTCTGGTGTAGGCCTTCGCCCCGCCGGGGGAGCAGCCCGCGCGCACCCAGCGGTCCCCTCCCGCCTGGATGATCGGGTTGTTTTGGATCATCAGCATGACGTACGCCATCGTCCTGAAATAATAATATGTACCTATACAATGAAAAGCACTAGTCATGGGTATAGTGAAGGACAGAACAAGTTACAGGTCTAGCCAATTTTATGATCGTTAACACGTTCGCTGCGAAGCAAGGCATTATTTGCCTGGTTGATTGCTTTCCGTCTGTGCGGGCTCTAAAATTGTGCCCTTTCGCTCAGTGTGGGCGCTGTAACTCGGGAACTACTACGCGTACGAGTGAGATAGTTATATATCTAACACCCATATTTAAAGCTTATGACAGTTAACGATTAAAAAATGCACCAGGTTTTTAAAACATAGTTCGCACTGAATTAAAATTGAATAAGCTCAGTGCGAATACCAGGCTTTGATTTGAGGCCTGGTAGCCGCACTGAGTGGGGGAGGGGCGCGTGCGCCGCGGTTAGTGCTGTCCAGTGCGTTGTTTGTTGTCGATTGATTTTAATGAAAAACACTAAGTAATTTTTATCCTTCTTTTTATTTTATTTTAACACGCTTTTATAAGCTTAGGCTGTATGTATGTATGTATGTATGTTTGTAACGAAAGCTTTAAGCACGATTTTTAACTATTTCCAGAAGTCTAATTTATTTGAAACTTTGCATACGTATTAAGAGCCAATGACAATGCAATAAGCTTGTTTTTTTAGGTTTTTTAAACTATTAATTATTATTATATTATAATTTGTCGATTTGATGAATTTGTTTTATTGTCCCATCCCTATTACTTTATCTTTACAGTGCTTTAACAGGTGTGGTAAACCTGGTATCTCTCTTCTTAAAAAAAGTATCAAGTTTCTGTCCAATTCCCGGGCGAAGGTAGTTTCAAATAGGTCCACGAATGAACTTTATACACGCGAAATTTCATTCATTCAATCCTAACATTGATGATCCTGGGATCATATTTATATGAACGGGTTTCACCGGGCCATTAAAACCTAGTTCGCATATGATAAAAACTTACTACAAGATCGAAAATACCTGGTATCGCATGGTATGCTAGGTACAAAAAATCAGCCTCGCAGCGAACGTGTTAAAGTAAGGTAATAAACGCTTTAGAAAACATATTACTGTTCGTTATTTAAGAGATTTTAAAGTCAAAATATAAAGAGCTGCTGCGATATCATCTTTAATAAATAAAAACATTTACGATTTTGGAAATTACGAGTATATTTTTGATTCTTTGTTTCGATAGATTACAACTTACAACTCATAAATGAAAGAACGTTGACGCCGCGCCTGGTTGCGTATTTGGGGCCATAAGCCCTATAATGAAAGTTAATCTTCAAGTCTAACCTAATAACACCGTCATTAGGTCCTCTACTAATAGCGTACGCGAAGTTGACGTCGCAGTCGCCAGCCAGCGGCAGCGCGAGACGCACAGGCGCCGCCCCCTCCCGCCCCGTAGACAAGTACAGTAAAGTACGCCGACGGAGTGACGTCATCACTTATATGCTATAGGTTTGTGTCCAACTCACCTGTTCTTAGGTCCTCTACTAATAGCCTACGCGAAGCTGACGTCGCAGTCGCCAGTCAGAGAAAGCGAGAGACGCACGGGCGCCGCCCCCTCCCACCCGTATACAAGTCCAGTAAGGTGCAGTCGCGGTGTGACGTCATCACCTGTTCACAACACCATTAGATGCTCTACTAATAGCGTACGCGAAGTTGACGTGGCAGTGGCCCGCCAGCGGCAGCGCGAGACGCACAGGCGCCGCCCCCTCCCACCCCGTAGACAAGTCCAGTAAAGTGCGGCCGCGGTGTGACGTCATCACATAAATACTATAGGTTTGTGTCAACTCACCTGTTCACAACACCATTAGGTCCTCTACTAATAGCGTACGCGAAGTTGACGTCGCAGTCACCCGCCGCCAGCGGCAGCGTGAGACGCACGGGCACCTCCCCCTCCCACCCCGTATACAAGTCCAGTAAAGTGGGCTATAAAAATATACACTACGGCCGCTGTATCTTGACGGGTCTGGACATAGGCTCTGCGAACTTTAGCGCATGTACAACTCGTTAAGAAAACTGTTATTGTATTATTTTTATATAAATCAATTAGTACAAATAAAATAAATACGAAAACACTGAGAAACAGTTATTGCGCAACCTTCTGCACGAAGTTCAGACTCGCCAAGATACATCGGCCGTATTGTACTATAGGTTTGTGTCAACTCACCTGTTCACAACACCATTAGATGCTCTACTAATAGCGTACGCGAAGTTGACGTCGCAGTCGCCCGCCAGCGGCAGCGCGAGACGCACGGGCGCCGCGCCCCGCCCGCGCGCGCCGCACCCCTCCCGCCCCGGCACGTACACTAGTCCGGTGAAGTGCGCGCGCGGCGTGTACGTCACCACCAGCTCCGTGTCAGTGCATTCGACGGTTACTACAACAGACAATCTCGATTATGCTTTTAAATCAATCGATATAATATGTACTTACTATTGGAAATATATTATACCCAACACTCATTTTTTAATTATTTGGAAGAGCGCATCACAGATGACTAGACTTTTCTTAGAAGAAAGAGAGCCAGAGCTCAAGTAACAGTTAGTTTAGACCAACTACAGACAAATGTATTTTTCTTCTGGTGTGCCAATTAGGTAAAAGAAAAAATCTTAACAATCACTCTGTAATCACTAACATATCTGTGTGTCTGTGTCTGTAACATGTCTGTAACTGAACAACTCACTGTTGAGACACACGACGCGGCGGTAGTACGTGGCCGAGGAGACGTGCCGCAACAGCCACGAGCCCGCGGCCAGGTCCTCGCTGTGCAGGTCGCAGATACTCCCCGCGTCCCTCACTGTCCACGTGAACCCGCGACACACGAACCGCGCCTCCGACTCGCATGCCGACTTACACTTCAAAGAAAAAGATTTACTTTTTATTCACTTTTAGCCGAGGCATACTTTGGTACATATGCAGTACGGTTTCAGAGAAATCCGTGAAATAGCGCTCGCTGCTGAAAGTTGCTTAAAGGTGACTCAGATCGCAACTATCAGGAGATTTAGCCTAAAAAGCATGTCTCTTCACAAAAGTGTAATACGTATACACTAGCCTTTAGCCATATAGCGATGCTTATGTCAAATCCCATACACTTTTGTTTTTCAACTTCATCGTCGTAATTAGTTACGCAACTCAGCTAAACGCTCTGCATTAAATCCACATTTTCCAATCGATTGCCAGCGCAAAATCAAATCTAAAAGAAATAGTTATTTAAATTGGAGATATAAAATATAAGCAAAAAGTGCCCATCTCTTTCTCGCAAAACGATTTGTTACGTCACAAGTTGGTACCTCCATGCATTTTTTAATAACAAATGTATGGCGGGAGCAACTCGTGACGTCATTGGGCGATTTTTTAAGGTTTACAAAAATATGTTCTGGATTGTTAATTAACATGTTATGTAACATCGAACAGCCAAAAATTTTTTTAGGCAACATGCCTCTTGCATGGAACTTACTTCAATTCTTGTGATGTTGTTGTACGTGACGTCCACGTGTTTCAGAGTCTGGTTGTTGTACTCCTCGTACGAGCATCGGTCGATTTTGTTAGAATCTGAAATTACGTTTAGTTATGTTTAGTTTCGATATTTGTATAAGAACGGAAAAAATTGTCCAGAGATCAATTTAAGATTGCACGAAACAATAATCTTTCCTAATAACATTGTGATAATGTAGCCTACCCGTGTCACAAACCTGAACATTATAAAAACATTAACGTTTCATTGACTTTTGTAAGCGCTTCAAAGGTTTTATATTCTGTTCTGCAATAGCGATCATTCTAATCTTTTGTTTCTAAATCTCTTAAGGACGAATCAACTTTAAAAGAGGTTTCAAAAAAGTTTTTAAATTTATTTTTTTGTCAAATTACTGATTATAGCAGTGATATGATAACAGTGGCGTATGGACAATTGATTAAATTAACTTATTCTAATATCAACAGTGAGATCAGAATGCTATTGAGAGAGATATGTGAGTTTTAACCACATTTTGTTGTTCATACAGTCGGAAATTCTCTTGCGTTACTATTTAAATTAATTACTAATTAAAAATCTCTTATATTTTGGCTGCTAAATACTAGATACACGTTTTTGACCTTTGATGAAAATAGAGGGGAGTTATTAGTTTCACCTGTCTGTCTGTTTGCCTGTCTGTGGCATAGTTCTAAAACGATTTTTTTAATGAAATGGACTAGAAAATGAGATCGGATCGCCTTATGGTAAGCGATTATACTCGCAACACCAGAGGAATTACAAGTGTAACTCCCCTGGTGTCCCTTTGGGTCTCCGGTAACTTCGCTCACGACGAATCACGATTGCCAACGCAAGCGTTATTTCACACCAGTTTTCTGTGAGACCGTGGTATTTATCTATTCAATCCGGTCCATTCGTGCCGAAGCATGGCTTTTTGTTTAAAAGCTAATATTATCGAGTTTTCTTTCATATAATTCATCATCATCAACTTGGTTATTGTTTAACAATGACTGTTTAACAATGGGGTTTGCTTATTTTTTTTTTGGTACTATTGTCTGAAACACTACTCACAATCATGTTCGCACTGGTTCTCCGCATACAGGGTGTAGTAGTTGGACACTCGATAAGACTCTGGCTCCGTGACCTTACTCTCGCCGTTGAGGATGCAGTTGCCCAGGGTAGTGTCGGATATCCTGAACGTGTCCGACGGCTTGTTCAGGTCCACCCACTGCGCTGACCTGAAATATGTTGTATAGTATGATAAACATTTGGATTTCACATAATTCTAAGGAATTCTCATGGTACCTATTAGCCGTATGGACTACCGTGTGGAGTGACGTGGTGTGGCTTATTTTTCAATGATTGACAATAATTAATGTAAAAACAAAAAATATGATAATTAATGCATGTGTTGACGGGAATTTTGATCCAATTCGGCCGTGACGAATTCGACGATCATTTGGGGAATTTACATGTTCCTCAGCCCAAACGTTGAGATGGAAATTCCGTCACCAGATTTTTGTCTCGAATTTTAAATACATAATATTGCAAAATAATTTTTTATCATGTTATAATAATAATAATATCCTATATTTTTCGAGACGTAATAAATCACCCAGTATATTTTTTACTACTATAAAGTAGGTAATAACACAGCTACAGTGGTAAATAAATGCATACCCGCTTAGTGCATTCAGAAAATTGTTATAAAACGCTTTATAGATTGAAATTCGCGTGAATCGTAAAATGTCACACAGAAGACCTAATTACTACAGGTTCTGTTATTAATTAATATTATTGAACAATGAGATCTGTTTCAAGGCGAGTGGATTATATAGAGTCTGCACGCGAAGCGTTCAAGTTATTTTCGCATTGTCTGTTATCTGCACTTTATTTTTACGACTAAGTAAATTCTTGCGACATTATTGCTTATGGTTTTTGAAAGACCTTGTACTTAGTATTGTTCTACATAGTTCAGTAGGCAAGCGGACTGGTTTTTTTTTATTGCATAAATGAATAGTACTCTTAAATATGAGTAACTTCTCAGAAGAAACCGTATATCAAAAGTCAATATTTTCAAAGGTACAGCGATTTGTATACAAAATTTCGCGAGTCTTTATACCAAAAAAAAAAATTTTTTTGCGAAATTGGTAAACAAAACCTACATCATTAGTTTACTCACATCATATACAAAAACATTCATTATGGTAAGTATGAACTTAAACGCACAAATATTGGAGATATTTACAAATATATTCCGGCGGCCATATACTTCATATACTATAACCTACAAGTGACGTCATTTGTAGGTCGACTTTAGTATGGAGCGTTTTTAGGAGGCTCGCGATTTTTTTTATACAAATCGCTGTACCTTTGTAAATATTGACTATTGATATACGGTTTCTTCTGAGAAGTTACTCATATTTAAGAGTACTATTCATTTATGCAATAAAAAAAAATTAGTCCGATTGCCTATTGTTATAGCTGTACGTACGAGTTTGGTCACTCTGTTCATTTTTCTATTTCATTGTAACTTCTACATGCGTGGAAGCATCCAATACCAATAAGCATGAAACAGTTCGAGTATCATTACCATAAGCCTATGCATAAAGAAAAAAAAAGTAATCAGTCATAGTTGCTTCATTATCATAAATTATTATTTAAAGAGCAATAAATATAATTATAGGTAACTAAACACTTCTCGGATCTATCGGTCTACTGACTTGTCGATACACCTCGACATAGTCAGTAGACCAAAAGATTCCAAAACGCTATCTTAATCAACCAGTAGGCATACAGTTCTTTTCCATACACATACATAAAGCCATGTCGAGACAAAAAGTTTAACGCTTAACAGCTGTGGTGCTCTACTTTTAGGGTTATATGGGGGCTGGGGCAGTCGAAGTTTGACATTTGTTTATTAACTTTTTCTTGTATGTAGGTAGATTTTTCTGGCATAACTTATAGCCCATCTTTTTTTTATCTTTCTATTCCGGAGCTCGTTACGTATCTACTTATTTTTTACTAATAATAATTAATTATTAGATATAGATTTTTCCCAGTAGGCCTAGCAGGAGCATTTGAAAGCGGCGTAAAACTAAAGGGAACTGTATGAAAATATGTCAAAACCATGACAGCGCCCATACAAATTTCATTCGAAAACGTTTCGTTTACGCCGCTGTCACATGTTCCTGCTAGGCCCCCTGAAAAGGATCACTAACCGAAACCGTATCTCCGTGGACTCGAGCATGTGGTCGTAGCACTGCTGCACGGTGGTGTTGACCACCACCTTCTTGACCGGGCCCTCGGAGTTGAAGTAGTAGCCCGGCGTGCTCTCCACTGACCACCAGCGCCGCTCGCAGCCCTGGGGCACTGAAAACGCTCGAACTTTGTGACACGTCGGAATTGTGTTGTAAAGAAGTCTGTGAAGGTTATCGCTTATCGGTGATGAAAAATATATTCGTAAATAGTGAGAAAGGTCATAATTTCGAAGAATTTTAGTGAAAGACCAGACTGTCATGATTTACATATTAGGTTGGGGAAAAAGTTTCTTCGCATTTTATATAAAAATTCAAAAGGTTTTTTTATAAAGTTTATTTACAAGTGACTAAAGTATATAGGTGCCATTTTGTTCGATAACTTTTTGCCATCTTGTTGGTAGGTACATGATCCCATTGCTATAAAATTTTTGGGGCTTCTGATGAAAAAACTGCGACAAGTGGTTTTGGCAGTCCTCTTGTGATGTCAACCTGACACTGCCTAAGGAATTCTGCAGCGACCGAAACAGGTGGAAATCTGAAGGTGCAAGGTCAGGACTATACGGTGGGTGCATTAACACCTCCCAGCCAAACTCCCGTAATTTTTTCTGAGTGGCTAAAGATGTGTGAGGTCTAGCGTTATCATGGTGAAAAACCACACCCCTTCTCTTGATTAATTCCGGCCGCTTTCTCTCAACTTCTTGCTTTAATCTCATCAGTTGTTCGCAGTACAGTTCAGAATTGATGGTCCTGCCTGGCGGTAACAGCTCATAATGAATAATGCCCTTCCAATCCCACCACACACACAGCATCACCTTGTTGCGAGTTAACCCGGGTTTCGCCACAGTCTGTGAAGCCTGACCGGCCTTTGACCACGATCTTTTTCGCACGTTCTTGTCGTACGTGATCCACTTTTCATCACCAGTTATCAGCTTCTTCAAAAATGGTTCGGTTTCATTACGTCGTAATAAAGAATCACAAATGAGTACACGGTTCATTAGGTTTCTTTCAGTGAGCTCATGAGGCACCCAAATATCGAGCTTTTTTGTGTACCCAGCTTTTTTCAAATGCGCCAAAACCGTTTTGTGGTCAATCCCCAGTTCTTCAGCTACATCGTAACTACTAATATGCCGATCTTGCTCCACTTTTTCAAAAATGGCAACAGTTTTGTCCGTAACAGGGCGACCAGAGCGACGTGCATCTTTGATATCAAAATTTCCGGATTGAAAACGCTTAAACCAAATTTGCGCTACTCTCACAGATACTGCATTAGGTCCATAAACATCACAAATTTTTTTCGCGGCTTGTGTTGCATTTTTACCTTTTTTGTAATAAAATTTTAAAATGTATCGAAATTCTTCATAAGAATCACTCATTTTAAGAAAAACAAATGAAAATCTCAAATTTACCTAATTTGAATTTGGAATTGTCTTCTGTAAAATTAAAACTTTTTAATGATACCAAAATCAGCCAGATACAATTGGTATAGCCCAAGATATTTTATGACAAGTTCATACATACTATAATGCGAAAAGACTTTTTCCCCAACCTATTACATTGGGCGTTTACGACGCGTTTTTTTTAAAAAAAACCCGACCAAAATACAACAATAATTATTTAGAAAATACAACTATTATTTGTATATTGTAATTGACATTTATTTTCCGTAAAATTATTGTAATTTCTGTCCATGGAGAAGTGGAGATAATCAATAAATTGTTAATCATATTTTATAAGAATATCTATCATCGTTGAAATGAGTTAAGGTATCACGTTAATACCCTTTTTTTCGCCAAAAAAATGAATTTATGTATCACACAGGGGAAGGGGGCCGTACCCGCGAGTATGTGAGACTGCTGCGTCCGAAAAGATGGTGAATGAGCGTAGCCCCTTCTATTTACCCGACCCTCTGCAGATATGCGACTTATGCCGTGGTAATCCAGATACAATTACGCTTACGTTAAGATAATAATTGACGATTGATCTAACCTAATTCGGTGACGGTGGTCGCCGTAGCCGTAGGCAATAGCCCCATAATAAAAAGGGATCCTCTTCTTTCGCATAATTTTATTTGTCATAATTTCATTTGGCATACCTCACTTGGCATAATTTTACTACGCATAATAATACTTTGGCATAATGGTTTCTTGGCATACTACATCATTAGGCATAAATATCATTTAGACTAATATTGTTTGTCCTAATTTAGTGAGGCATAACTCGTAAGGCATAATTTTTCTTGTCATAATAATACTTTGGCATAATTGTTTTCCGGCATAAACTCGTTAGGCATATTTTTTGTCATAATAAATTCAAGGCATTCTGTCACAAGGCACAAATATGCATGAAATGGAACGACATAATGAAAACACGGTTAAGGTAATAAAACGCATATTTATGAAACATTAAAAGCAGGTATTACACTCTTATACCTAGTGTAATATGTGTAACAGTAGGTTAAGTTGCGGCGGGGTGGCCCTTGGGCCACCCGTAAGCCGCTAACATGTTTAAAAGAATTAGCTCGGCATGTTCTTAGATAGCAGTTCGTGTTTTTTGTCCGAGTTTAATTTCGTAATCAGTCGAAAATTACAATTATAATTGTTATTTCGTCTTAACTCGCACACCCAGTAGAATTTATCATTCATTAGTATGTGAAAAAAAAATGCTACAAAGATGTATGCGTAAATATAATAGTATGCTTAAATATCATTATGCGTAAATATAATTATGCTTTTTAATATTATGCATAAAAATATTATTCTTAATGAATATTATGCGTAAAAAAATATATGCCTTACAATAAGTATGCCTAACAATTATTATGCTTGTAGTAATTATGCGAAAAAAAATTATGCTAAGAAAGTTATGACAAATGAATATTATGCGAAAGTACTATTATGTCAAATGAAATTATGCCAAGTAAAATTATGACATATGATTTTATGCGAAAAAATAGGGAACCAATAAAAATCCCCATGTCCTTCATTGTGGATTTCATAATTCATAAAGCTACTGACTGACTACTAACGGATTCCTAGAAGTTTATCTTATTAACAAAACGTACAAAAACTTACACTTAGTACAGATCTTCTTGAAATAGACCACGGTGCTGTCGCCGAGGAATCTTGTCTCTTTCATGCCGGCAAGTCCATGGCAGTTGCCCTTGTCGTAGGCGACGACCACCGCGGCACAGTCCGGAAGTTCCCTGCACTGGGCCAGGCAAGCCCCGGTGAGGGACTCCTCTCCGCCGCTGGCTGTGTACACGAAAACTGGTGCGGCGTGGTCGGGACTCACCCCGGACCAACGCACGAAGGACTGCGTCAGGTGCGGAGGGCATGACCTGCTGGCTAAGAACCCAAAAAGATTAGATTATATACTAGCTGTTGCCCGCGGCTCCGCCTGCGTAAATATAGTATCCCACGGGAACACTTTATTTTTTTCTGAATAAAAAGTAGCCTATGTTTTACATAATATCCGTTGAGTAGTTTTTGCATGACGGAGTAACAAACGTCCATCCAAACATGCATATTGCATACATTCATCCATCCATCCTCACAAACTCTCACATTTATAATATTACCTAGTAGGATTTACTAAAATAAGAAGATATTATAAAGATGTTAAAATGTCAGTTAATACTTATTTGATACTGTTTAAATGATACAGTTTCCGACATTGACGTTTAAAAAACTACATATTCAGCTAGTGTCGACATTGTAGACTTTTAGTAGTTTCAAGTAGCGTATTCTCTTAGAAATGTCATACCTATTGATTGTCATATTTTACAGAGATGACGATGATGATGAAGGTCTATGTGCGTTCTTTATGGTCGGGCATTGTACATGCTTATTTTGCGTGTAACGAAGCATTTTAAACAGTTAGCTGATTATTCTTTAAAACACCGACCAGCTGTCAACTGACAAGTTACGAAACAGGGATGTCAGACGTACCAAGCATACTAGGTTTTGGTTCCACGTACCATGTACCAAGACTACTCAGTCCTTGCACGCAAAAATACCAAGATTGGCCCTTGACCGACAAAAATACACTGACCTTAAAGGATAACCGGCAAATTTCAAAGATACATGTAAAAAAAATCCTATCAGATTTCCCTCATAATATAAAACTTTTTTATAGCAAGCAGTCTCGATAAACACTTACCATTTTCCATGAGTTAATTTGAAATATGCTTGATGGCGTAATGGTAAGGTGCTCCGCTCTCAATCTAGAGGTCCCGGGTTCATTTCCCTCGAATATATATAATAAATAAAGGTAAAATAATTGCTCACACGGTTCATATAGTTCACCAGATAAATACCACATCCCCCATCAAAAACCCTCGTTTCCGATAAAAATCTTCTTTATGAATCATTTATCTATTTTTTTTTCAATATATTTTACATTTTATACCCGAAATGCAATATAATATCAGAAAGATATGTTTAAAATGATATTTCTTCCGTGCGTTCGACAATAACAGCCCTCTATTAAGAGTATACGAAATTAAAATATTATTTTTATTCACTGGGATGCGACTTGCGACACAGTTTATCTATCAGTGTTTGCAGCGCCAGAGCGGAGCGCAGGCGTACCAGTTTGCCATCTCCAATACCTACCAGTTTTCAGCCAGCTCGGTACAAGGATTTCCAAGTGGCGGTCTGACATCCCTGTTACGAAAGCATCCGCGGATAACTGAGAGGCGGGTTATTCGCATGCGAGGATATAGTGGGTACCTCTCTGTAATGAGTTAATGACACAGAAATTCAATGATGACTTAATAATAATGACCCATTTGCCATTTCAATAATGTATTAATTACCCATTTGCCCAAAACTTTTCTTGCGCAAACCCAAATATTAAGTACTTAGCAACAAGGTTTAGAAGGAGCTATCGGATCTACAAGTTTGTATGTCGGTAAGTAGGTAGGTACTTAAACTAAAAATATTATGGTCACGATTTCTGTGAAGCTACTATAAGTACTTACCTAGACCGTAGTAGGTACGTCTGTTTTCCTTTACTTCTTGTGATAATTTTATAACAAAATTCAAATAACTTTTACACTTCTAAGAAACAATTCGCTCAATCGAGGCACATAATATATCTTACTAATATATAGGTAGGTACCAAATATGAAAGTTAGATTGTTTGGTATTTTTCTTTGACGTAAAAACTATTATCTACGTAACAATACATAAGATGACATCAAATCGCGCGGTAACTAAAATAATTAGCTTACTTATAACATTTAGACCTTATCACTGTGGCAACAAGGTTCCAAAGTGGTACACGTCCAGAGGTGGCCATATTTAAATATTGCATTTTATAGTCTTTTATCGTACCTACTGGTCGGCCTGTATTATATAAATTTATAATAACGCCTGTTACTTGCAAACTGTCGGTGATTAAAGTACTAATTGACACCAAATTATTTTAAATTCATAGTAGAAACAAATAAAAAACTTACCAGTATCCACCTACTTTTTTTAAGATCTATCGAGAGATTTTTTCGATTCTAAGAGAGATTTTTTGGCCATTTCTTTTATTTTTCATTCTAGTTACCTTGTATGGTTTATCGTTTTAGGGTTTCATGTCCGTCTGTCTGTCAGTCACCAGGCTGTATCTCATGAACCGTGACAGTTAGACAGTTAAAATTTGCACAGATAATGTATTTCAGTTTAATCCATAACAACAAATAAATTAAAATAACCTAAAAACAGCATAAATAAATATTTAAAGGGGCTCCCATACAATAAACGTGATTTTTGGTCGTTTTGTCCCCCTCGTTCGGGAGTCCAGCTAGAACTTAGCCGGTTTAAATTTTCTGTGCATATTTCCTATAACCATGTATTACCGAGCCTGAAATAAACTATGACAACTAGTTCAACTACATACAAAAACTAATAAAACATTGTACTCACGTTTTATCAGCACGAACAGAAAAAATATGTAACGTTTGTAAGTCATTATTGTCGAGCACCGAAATCACACATCACAAGGTCCAGTCGCTTAACACGCACATGTTATAACGTATCTTAATAGTTAACACACAACCCGGCAGTTCGGAAGCGCGAGGTTTTCTTTTCATGGAGCCGGGGAGGCCAGCTGAACAAATAAGTTATGTTCGCTTGTCATCGCGAGCGACGTTTGCGACGCGCGTGACTATTGTGGACGGGCAATGGTAAACACCACAGGTGCAGTCCACAGCACGACCTTGGCGCTGATTATGAATTACAATAGAAACCGAATGATGCACGCCCATCTATTTAGCGTCCATGCGGGCTTAGGGCTTACGCATACGATGCGCCGAGATGCGAATCCGCACCGGAAAAAACTGCGACGCGAATGGCTGCGATCGCAATATTTTCTATGCTTGAGTTTCCTATATTTATCTTACGAATATCCGAAATCCGTAGCTCTTATTAAGATCTACATTATTAGTCTATTCGCGTTCAGTTTACAGTGAGTAAAAACAATAGTCACTAAAACTAGGCACAAAAGGCGGTTTTATCGCTCCAAGCGATTTTTAGCAGACAACCTTGTTAAATTTTAAAAAAGGTTTTTTAAGTCCATAGTCTATAGATATACATACCTAAGAGCTCCCACAGCGCGAATTAGCATCGCATCCGCGAGGTTGTATACTAGAGCCCATATTATACAAGCTCGCAGATATTTGCGATGCGATGCGAATTCGCAATTATGTTAGGAAGTAATGGGAACCCTATGGTTTAAAATCTGAAAAATTATAACAAAAGGGAAACGCCTTGGTGCACGAAATCGTATTGCAGCAATTTCGCATCGCAGTTTTCTACGTTGCGGATTCGCATCGCGGTTGTGTATAAGCCCTTAAAAACATAGGCAATTGATAAGTTACGAAATGCACAGGAATAGGCGGGTGATTTGCATCGGAACCTCGCATCCAGGATATCTCCGTAATGACACTACGTTCTCGAAATGACATAATAATACGTTTACACGAGGGAAGCATAAGTACTTTATAATGATATGAAGAGGCCCGAAAACATTTTTCGTCAGTTCGTTATTATGCTACAAGAGTCTAGATACCTACATTTTGGAGCTTGCTATTGCTCCATCAAGTAGTCTACGAGAGCAAAGTAGCACCCGGACTAGGCCTGAGGTTACCGACGATGACCTTTCTTAAAAACCACGAATAATTTAAGATACCCATTGCCCATCATTATTTTTACATTAAACATTAATTGTTGGCCATAATTAAGGCCATACCTACATTAAGAAGTATGAAACATTACACAATCGACAGAAGGTAACAATTATGGTTTGTAGTTGATAATTTCGTCGGCAAAGTACGAAAACAAAATGTATGGGATTTGACATGAGGCATCGCAATCGCAAGCGACTTGTCACTTGGCGAGAGGCACTGGGCTGCCTTTTTTCGGATGCACTAAGCATGACATACTTGTTTCCGACTCCATAACAGTGCTTGTATCATATAGTATATTATGGGCATCGCCGTTTTGTTATGAAATTTAACTAGGATATGTAAGGGGCCATCTACATATTACGTCACGCAAAATTTCGACTTTTTGCACCCCTAGGGGGGTCCCCTATCTCACGCATTTTAGTATCCCTGTACCTGTATTTAACATGTACTATCACATTTAGAATCACCCCCCCCCCCCCCCCCCCCCATCCGCTGTGACGTAATATGTGGATGGACCCTAATTTCTAAATAATATCAGACCTAATCAGACAGTAAGTAAGCCTACTATGTACAAACGACTAAGTTCCCTAGCTCGACTAGTTTCTAAACATTTTCCTTGTACTAAGACGCCTCAAAATATTTAAACAGAAAGAAAGTGACCGCAACGACTGCAGACATGGTTCACCTACGTATTTACACGGGAGTATAAATGTGCGCACGCACGATTCAACGGCGCTCGATTTACCTGTAAAAGATACTACACCTTGTGCAGGAAAATAATTAGGTACATTATGTACATTTATACTAAGTATATATGTACCTACATATATACCTAGTATTAATCACATAATCGTTTATGTACAACCGTGTATAAAGTAAATTGTAGCGAGGAGCTTCAAATATTTTTATTATGGTGTACAGAGCCAATTGTTGGGCCGATTACAATCAGCATTGTGATGCAAATACGCGAGGAGGCAAAAATGACGTCCATGCGACAGGAAAACCCAATAAATTATATCGTCACACAGAAAATAGCAATTTTTTCTAAAACAACTCATAAAAATAAATCATATTAATCTTAGAGGCACATTAGTTACCAGTAAAACGAGATGACTTTAAAAAACGGGGCGACTTTGATGATTACTCAAATTTATGTTTTTTTGCAATTATTAGGTACCTAGATATGAAATTGGCGTTATGTCGTACTGGCCACTTTGATCTCAAATATATCTTCTTTGGTTGGGACTTGGGAAATCCAATTTCAAATTAATACCGCTATTTACTCATGCATTTGTGTTTCGTAATTCATTTGTTTTTTCCTCTTTTGAAACCCTAGACCTAGAAGAGGCCCTTGAAAAAAATAGCGTACAATTTTAATTTGATTTTATAGAAGTTTTTCTTTTGCGACAAAATATTATATTCAAATATGTGATTTTAACAATTAAGACTGATTTGAAATATAATATTAAGGGAAAACTGTTTTGTTGTGTTAAATATAAAAAGAAAATTTTAAAAATATATTTTTATACCTACGTTATGCCAGTTAACAGCATTTCAGACACATAATAGTCCTTTTACAATTTAAATTAATATATTTGGAGTTACCGTGAAATAAAAAAGAACGCGCGAGAAAATAAATTCCAGTGCAGTGGTATCGGGATTTGGGATTCAACGGGAAGGACATAAATATAAAATAAAATACTATATTTGTGCGCTTATAATATTTAATGAACTCTGAATATCACACCAGTATTGCCTCGCACAAACAACGCAAGCCGCAAGCCAAGCTGTTCTCACACTCACGAGCAAGGATACGCGCCAAATTTTCAAACTTATGTAGACACAACGATCTATTACAGGGTTTCTCAAACTTCTGGCTCCACGAACCCCTGTTAAAGTTTCCAGATGACAGCGAACCCCTTGACTAACCAACTATATCCCCCAAGGTTCTTGAAGAAAAAAGGTTTTTATTTCAATATAAGGTAACAAAAACAGTGTCAAAAGAAATATTTTTTAATATTAGATTTAACCTTAATTCTGTCTCGGCATCAAGTTGATTTCTGTATTTCGTTTGCATCATGACCAGTGTGAAAACTGAAAATCCACTCTTGAGTCATCAAGCCGCCAATACGTAAATCTTGCCGCGAGCCCCCTACCGACGACTAGGGGTTCGCGTATCCCACTTTGAGAAACCCTGATCTATTAAAATGGCTGTGTCCGCGGAAAAAAGCGCTTTTAGCGCTTGCTAGCGCTAAAGAAAAAAAAACAGATTATTGGCTAGGACACGTTTGCTAACTTCAATACTGCTAATATATTTTGCTTATTTAACGCCAGCGGTCGCCATTTTGCTTACATTTTTTTGTTAGCGATATTTTCCGCGGAACACAGCCAATGTAATAAGTATCTACATTATCCAAACATAAGTATGGTGTTTTCTTTAATATTATTGACACATTCAGTTTTACTTTCATTTGTAAAAGCTTTGACTGTACGAATCTTAAAAAACTCCTGTGAAAAACAAACTTTTATTTTTTAAGTAACATACTAAATTATAACATTCATATTTATCTAATCAATTCATAACAAATAGGTAGTCAAAATAATTCAATATTTATGTAATATAAATCAAAACATTTTTAATACTATCAAAAATAATAAACAATCTAAGAAGCTACAAAACATAAGACAAAAGTCTAGAAAAAAAATAGCTGCCTAATGCATTTAATAATTTAATTTCAATACTTTCAAGTACTAAATTACATTAATATGAACACTAATAAAACACAATTTTTCGTGCACTTTTTCCACTATATTAAGATACTAGCTTTTGCCCGCGACTTCGTCCGCGTGGAACAATACTTTGGGATATCGCTGAAATTTACCCGCGACTTTATTTATGACTAACGAAAGCGGAATCCTATTTTTTTAAACGGAACCCTAAAATAAAAGTAGCCTATGTTAGACCCTATAACATCAGCTATCTGCTAGTGAAAGTCCCGTGAAAATCCGTCCAGCCGTTTCAGAGATTAGTCGGAACAAACAGACAGACAGACCGACTGACAGACAGACAGACGGACAGACAAAAATTAAAAAAAATGTATTTTATTGTAAGTACCGAATATACTTTCAGATTCATTAAGTAAAAAGCTGTTAATTTGAAGTTACAAACAGACACTTAAATTGTATTTAACTGTATAGATGTATAGATATTATAATGTAGGTATTATATTTTAAGATATTAACAATTTGATGTTTATAAAATAACTAAACTATTTAACTAAACTAAACTAAACATTAACCCGCACGCGCACCCCGCCTTGGTGACGCCTACTTCGCAACGGGCCGTGCAGCAGAAATCGTAATATTTTAATTTCGCCATAACTTCAAAACCAAACGTCCAATTTTAATCATTCAAAGACCAAATATTATCTACATAAACGTACTTAGTGATGAAATAATTTATTTTGATAAGGATTAATAACATGAGTAAAATAAACGCGTTTAAATGTAGTCCAAAAAAAATTCAAGATTTCTAAATAAAAAAAAGTTGTTGTGCCTCACTCGACATAGATAGGTATAGTGTGTCGCGGACTTTTTTGTAGATATTTATAAGATCTACAATTAATTAGAACATTTTATGGTTCTATCTTTTATAGTTTAGGCAGCGTACGCAAAATAAGAAACTTTTCTGGTTGATTTTTTACACCTTGTGTCCGAAAAACCCAAATATCTTACGGAACCCTATTTTTTTCCAAAATAAAATTTAGCCTTTGTTACTCGTGGATAATGTAGCTTTCGAATGGTGAAAGAATTTTTGAAATCGGTCCAGTACTTTTTGAGCCTATTCATTACAAACAAACAAACAAACAAACAAACAAACAAACAAACAAACAAAGTTTTCCTCTTTATAATATTAGTGTAGATAATAATTATCAATTTTAATAAATAACACGACCGGTTTCGAAATAAATCATCATCAGGTGTAGCTCATTAATGTAGGTAGTTTTAAATAATTAAATATCTTCAAAACAAATAAAAGGGTTGTCAGCGTCATGAAATTTTATACTATTTGGTAGAATTTTTCTCCCAAATACGACTATTTTCTACTGATGTTAAAATTAATATTTAGTTGGTTTTACCGATTTTTATATTGATAAATTAATAACGTTATGGTTAGAATGTCAAATATATACAGATGTCAGAGCCTAAAATTAAAATTACTATCAAATTATTAAATGTCCAATAAAATAATATAAACAATGTCAAACTAACTTAATAAAACGATACTATTGTCTAATTACATCACCAATAACTTAATTCAATTGTCCATAATATTAACAATTATAAAAATATTAATATCTATACCAATGTCAAATAATTAAACTAAATTAAATAATGTCAATAAATAAAATAAAATGTCCATAAAAGTATATAAAATTAATAAATATCAGGTCAATTAAACAAATTAATGGTGAAATGTAAAATAAATTAATGGATAAGTAATAATTTAAATATCCTGCAATAATATTGAATTTGATAGGCATGTCTGGTCGTTTAACAAGTTCCCACATTTTTTGTGTCTGTTGACTTCAAGTGCTTCCAATGCGTCCATTTTCTTGCTTTTGGGCAAATTTGCCCAAGCAAATCAAAAAAAGCAAGAAAATGGAATTTCACTTTCAATTTTTTTCACAAATTTCACCATTAATTTGTTTAATTGACCTGATATTTATTAATTTTATAAACTTTTATGGACATTTTATTTTATTTATTGACATTATTTAATTTAGTTTAATTATTTGACATTGGTATAGATATTAATATTTTTATAATTTTTAATATTATGGACAATTGAATTAAGTTATTGGTGATGTAATTAGACAATAGTATCGTTTTATTAAGTTAGTTTGACATCGTTTATATTATTTTATTCGACATTTAATAATTTGATAGTAATTTTAATTTTAGGCTCTGACATCTGTATATATTTGACATTCTAACCATAACGTTATTAATTTATCAATATAAAAATCGGTAAAACCAACTAAATATTAATTTTAACATCAGTAGAAAATAGTCGTATTTGGGAGAAAAATTCTACCAAATAGTATAAAATTTCATGATGCTGACAACCCTTTTATTTGTTTTGAAGATATTTAATTATTTAAAACTACCTACACTAATGAGCTACACCTGATGATGATTTATTTCGAAACCGGTCGTGTTATTTATTAAAATTGATAATTATATCTTAATATAGTGGAAAAAGTGCACGAAAAATTGTGTTTTATTAGTGTTCAACATGAATTTCCACCAAGAACCGACAGTACAATCAATTACACATACATTAATATGAACATTTTCAATCATTACATCTATCTGCTAACAATCAAAATTACAAATATATTATTTATAAACTTTTATTTACTAGTTTTTTAACGCTGCAATTTATAAACAACAATGAGGAACATGCAATTTATTTTATTGATTTTTTTAAATATTGTCTTTGCAATGGCATATCTACGATCAACCGTTGACGAAATACCAGTCATCGCAAAAGTGAGATCGGTGGAGAGCATTGAAAAACGGTCGGACGGAACGGAACGGAAAAAAAATATCGTCATTTTTTTACTCCTTTTTAGGCAAATGATCACTGTAGGTACTTTTTGCATTTTTCAGTCCATATTTATGTTGCCATTCGGAAAATATTAGAATTTTGCTGATTTAAAACAAATGCATGTTCCCTATTGGGTTCTTTATCTTTCTATTTTAGTTTTTTCAACAATTTATTGAAATAGTTACTTCATATTATATTGGTCTATCTATACATATATTTATGGAATATATAATATACATAGAGTACATAGGAATGGACACAATACTGATATATTGAGCGTAACCCGTCCAATGCACATTTCTCACTTAAATTATACATTTTACCAGACCACAGTTCTAATAAATAATACAGCCTGTCTATTCTCTAAGAACATTTTCAAATCTCGACAGCTGAATCCGCGGTGAGTGTCAAATTTATATACTGAATTTGACACTCACCGCGGATTCAGCTGTCGAGATATATGAAAATGTTCTTAGAGAATAACACTGCAGAACTACAAACTTTGACAATCTTCTGACGTATATTCATGCATCACAAAACATTTTTTTTTATCCTAAGAAAGTTGTATATGAATTATCTAATAAATCGTTTTAGCATAAAAAAGTAGACACAAAGGTGAGTTAAGAACTTAATTGAAATGATTATACGAATTTTAATAAATTATAAATAAGCTTTCTTTCCGTAATTTTCAATTTTTATTCATAAACTTTATCAAAAAATACATCTTTCATTTTATATTTGGCAATTTTACAACCAATATTAGGTTAGATTAGACTCATTAAACAGACTAGGTATTGATGTTAGTTTAATTATAAAAATAATGGTGGTAACTTTCAAATCATTATATCAATACTATACGATAATCATTTTCAAAATAATATAAAAACATAACAATAAAAATAAATTAACAAAATTCAACAAAGAAAAACTTGGTGGGGGTCAGGTACTAACAACAGTTATATGACTTAGATAATTTTGGTAACCAATCTAAATTATGATTAACTTCAAACTAATAATACTTAAGCACAACTTGCTGGAATATAACTGTAATTACAGATATTACATTCTATAGCCCCTTTACGCCTTTATACTGCATTCGTCTTTCTTTCTCAGTTCTAATTTATGAAGACGTCTAGCAACTTCTGCAAAATTCTTAATCTTCAAGTTGTCAATGGTATCATAGTCACTTAACCTAAAGCTTAATATCTATATTATATATTTAAAATATAATCTGCGTTTCCGTCGATTAAATAGAACTTAAAAGCCATTTTTGACAGTTTTTTGTAACTTGATACGCTTGGTATATTTCACATGGCACGAAAGCGGGCTTAATAACATAATTTGCTGATTTTTAATATAGCTGGCAATATTTGGCGGAGGCAAACGTGTATGGCGTTTGCGTAATATAGGGTGCATAACATAGTAACACATAAAATATATTGTAATATGTCTCGCATAAAGACGGAAGAATATTATTTCGTAACTTCAAAACGTAAGCTTTTGTAATGTCGAATTTGAATTGTTGCGAGTAAAACACAAGAACAGCTTTTAGATTTGATTTGTTGCTACTCGCAAAACACAAGAACATGTTTTAGGAGCCTGTTACGAGCCGTTGAATACGGAAAAAACCAACACTGACACAAACTTATCTGCCTACCCGCCGACAAATTCACATTAATTACTTGTCGTTTATTGTTATAATATAAAGATATGGATACGATATTCCCTTACTATTTTATAATATGGACATCGTTCTAACTTTTTATCACATTCGGGTGTCGTTAAGAAATAATCTTATTATCGAATATTATATCAATATTCAATAAACTGCACCCATATTTGATTTTTTATTTATTGCTATCGCATTTGGCATCACATATAATCTAGTACCAAAACGTTTCCGCTAGGGGCGCTATTGTGTAAATAGTCCGTATAAATTAAACGAACGCAAATGAGATACCCAGTTACAGTTAGAAATGTACACTCGGGGTATTAATCTCTTCAAATATTCACTTTAAGAAATATTCGGTACCTGAATATGCAAATACTAAGTCCTCGTGGGCAGATAAGTTCGTACTTCGTTTGCAGGCCTCAGTTGGTGGGGATGCGGTCTCGCAGGTAGGACAGTAAACTGGCCGTGCCCTTCGCGAGGATGGCGTGCCGCGGCTGCCGGAAACAGTTGCCCATCAGCTCCAGCGACCTGCAGCATGTAGAGATCACACTAATATTTTAAATCCGACAGTTTGTGTGTGTATGTGTAACTGTCTTTCGGCCCGTTTCAATAACCTATCTACCAATAACTATTTGTTAAAAACGTCAAATGTGTATCGCACAAACCGGCGCTGAAACCGAAATGTTTGAATGTGCGCATGTCAATCTCCGACATGTCTGTATGCGCGTGTATGCGTATGTGCGCGTACCTGTGCGTATGCGTGCGTACCGCAGGTGCGGCACGGTGGGGATGCTGTTGTTAGTCAGGTCGAGCAAGTCGCGCCAGTGTGTGTGTGTGTGTGTGTGTGTGTGTGTGTGCGTGTGTGCGTGTGTGCGTGTGTGCGTGTGTGCGTGTGTGCGTGTGTGCGTGCGTGCGTGCGTGCGTGCGTGCGTGCGTGCGTGCTTGCGTACCCCAGGTGCGTGAAGTTGCAGAATTCGGGCAGCACGGTGGCGATGCTGTTGTTACAGGTCAGGTCGAGCACGTCCATCCGCCGAAGTCGCAACAGTGTGTGTGAGTATGTATGTGTGTGTGCGTGCGTGCTTGCGTTCCCCAGGTGCGTGAAGTTGCCGAATTCGGGCAGAACGGTGGCAATGCTGTTGTTACAGGTCAGGTCGATCATGCAGCGTGTGTATGCGTGTATGTATGTATGTGTGTGTGTGTGTGTGTGTGTGTGTGTGTGTGCGTGCTTGCGTACCGCAGGTGCGTGAAATTGCCGAGTTCGGGCGGCACGGTGGCGATGCTGTTGTTGGTGAGGTCGAGCACGGCCAGCCGCCGCAGTCGCGCCAGTGTGTGTGAGTGTATGTATGTTTCTATGTGTGTGTGCGCGTGCGTACCGCAGGTGCGTGAAATTGCCGAGTTCGGGCGGCACGGTGGCGATGCTGTTGTTGGTCAGGTCGAGCACGGCCAGCCGCCGCAGTCGCGCCAGTGTGTGTGAGTGTATGTATGTTTCTATGTGTGTGTGCGCGTGCGTACCGCAGGTGCGTGAAATTGCCGAGTTCGGGCGGCACGGTGGCGATGTTGTTGTTGGTCAGGTCGAGCACGGCCAGCCGCCGCAGTCGCGCCAGTGTGTGTGAGTGTATGTATGTTTCTATGTGTGTGTGCGCGTGCGTACCGCAGGTGCGTGAAATTGCCGAGTTCGGGCGGCACGGTGGCGATGCTGTTGTTGGTCAGGTCGAGCACGGCCAGCCGCCGCAGTCGCGCCAGTGTGTGTGAGTGTATGTATGTTTCTATGTGTGTGTGCGCGTGCGTACCGCAGGTGCGTGAAATTGCCGAGTTCGGGCGGCACGGTGGCGATGCTGTTGTTGGTCAGGTCGAGCACGGCCAGCCGCCGCAGTCGCGCCAGGGAGTCGGACGACACGTTTATCTCGGATATCCGGTTTTCGGCCGCCAGTAGTATCTCCAAGTTCTCCATATCGTACACGCACCGTGGTATCTTCGTCATCCTGAAGAGATAAATTAAAGTATTAAGTTTAACTGTTATTTACACACAATACTTTAATAAATAAATGGGAAAGTGTTTGTGTTGATGTAAAATATCGTAACTTAGATACGCAAAAAATAGACATCTTCGCAGGTCTCGAAATAAACATATTGCTCTTTTATTTTCAGGAAGACATTACACTAATTTTAATAGACAACAGAAGAAATAACTACTATTTAATTTAAAAAAAAACAAGCTTTTATTACTAGGGAGTAAAAAGAACTAAAAAGTTCAAAAACTTTCTGACTATAGACAAAGTACTCATCAAGACGAATCAAACAAGCCCAAACCCGATGGGGTTAAGTGGTTGTATTACGGAGTTCCTATGGCCACCTTCCAGCTCCATCATCAGATCATTTCAACGTCATCATAATATTGCATTGTCACGCTATATTTGTTCAAAAATCGGAAGCCGGAAAGTGGGTCAAATTTAACTTGCAAGATTCCATTACAGACAACGGGACAGGTGAAAATAAATAAAAACTTGTAAAAACACCGCGTATCTCGCGATAGAGGCCAGCAGCATTAAATGTTAAAGCGGCGCGCCGTTTTTTTCCAGCCCTAACTTATAATTTAAGTAACACTTTACCTGTTATTGGATATGACGAGCTCCCGCAAGCTCTTCAGCCGGCCCAGCTCCGCGGGCAGGTCATCCAGACAGTTCCTGCTGATGTCCAGGTACTGGAGGTGCTTGCAGTCACCCAGCTCGCCCGGCACGCTCTCTATGTTGTTCCACGACAGAATCAGCTGAGCCAGAGTCTCACACAAACTCCACACCCTGAAGTGATACTTTTGGTCATGATACGAGTAGTTGTCAAAAAAACATTTACACATATTTTTATTATGTATTAAAGATGAAAAGACAATCGGATAAAACATTTAACATATTTACTTGGTAATATTATATTAATTGACTTATCTATTATTATTTGGTTTTCATTTTCCTGTGGCTTCTCATTCAATAATGAATATCTATAAATAGCAAGACTATATAGTATATAACATCCATAATATGTATCTAATACATATAATGTATGAAAGAAAATTAAGTAGTCCCTTTTTGTAATGTATGGCAATGTATGTAGTTTACAAAATGTAAGCCAAGGCCCAAGGCCGTGTTTCGGGCAACGATTCATTCAACAGATCACAGACGATTACTTGGAAACGGATCTATTAAAGCTTTATATTTCCGCTTCACTAGCGAGCGGCGGGCGGCACGCGGCGAGCGCATCCGCGAAGGTCGGCGCTCAAGGTCGGCGGAGTTCACACGCTCCCGCCGCGACATACCTACAACATCACTATACAGACATGTATCAAATTACAGAAAATTAAATACCTACATACAATAGTCGTGACTTCGTATATTTCTTTTTATTACTGTTAATATATTTAGAAGGAATAAGGATACATTTTGTATATCAGCTGAGTTATACAGAATCGTCTTGGAAACGAAGACTTGTAATAAATCCCGATGAGCCGTGAGGGTATGAAAGGTATGAATAACATTGGTTGTAAATAGTCCCAGTGAGGCATGTTAGTAACATCGGTTGTAAATAGTCCCAGTGAGGCATGTTAGTAACATCGGTTGTAAATAGTCCCAGTGAGGCATGATAGTAACATCGGTTGTAAATAGTCCCGGTGAGGGATGAAAGTAACATTGGTTGTAAATATGCCCGGTGAGAGATGAAAGTAACATTGGTTGTAAATATGCCCGGTGAGAGATGAAAGTAACATTGGTTGTAAATATGCCCGGTGAGGGATGAAAGTAACATTGGTTGTAAATACTATTTATCTTTTCCATTTTACTAAATAGTCCCAGTGAGACATGAAAGTAACATTGGTTGTAAATAGTCCCAGTGAGACATGAGAGAAACATTGGTTGTAAATTTTCCCAGTAAGGGATGAAAGTAACATTGGTTTTTTCCGTGTTAAACATGATTTCTGAACGTTGTGTCCTACAAGCATTGATAGGTCGCATCATCATGGAATGAATCAAATTTCAACTACCCCATACCCCGGTTAAAAATTTTTTTTACTCAAGACTATTAATCTTGACATAAAATGGACGTTAAAACGCATAGGGTTATATATATTTTATTACTAGCTTTTGCCCGCGACTTCGTCCGCGTGGAACAATACTTTGGAATATCGCTGAAATTTACCCACGACTTTATTTATGACTAACGAAAGCGGAATGGAACCCTAAAATAAAAGTAGCCTATGTTAGACCCTATAACATCAGCTATCTGCTAGTGAAAGTCCCGTGAAAATCAGTCCAGCCGTTTCAGAGATTAGTCGGAACAAACAGACAGACAGACCGACTGACAGACAGACAGACGGACAGACAAAAATTTAAAAAAAAATGTATTTTATTGTAAGTACCGAATATACTTTCAGATTCATTATGTAAAAAGCTGTTAATTTGAAGTTACAAACAGACACTTAAATTGTATTTAACTGTATAGATGTATAGATATTATAATGTATTATATTTTTAGATATTATCAATTTGATGTTTATAAAATAACTAAACTATTTAACTAAACTAAACATTAACCCGCACGCGCACCCCGCCTTGGTGACGCCCACTTCGCAACGGGCCGTGCAGCAGAAATCGTAATATTTTAATTTCGCCATAACTTCAAAACCACACGTCCAATTTTAATAATTCAAAGACCAAATATTATCAACATAAACTGTACTTAGTGATGAAATAATTTATTTTGATAAGGATTAATAACATGAGTAAAATAAACGCGTTTAAATGTAGTCCAAAAAAAATTCAAGATTTCTAAATAAAAAAATGGTTGTTGTGCCTCACTCGACATAGATAGGTATAGTGTGTCGCGGACTTTTTTGTAGATATTTATAAGATCTACAATTAATTAGAACATTTTATGGTTCTATATTTTATAGTTTAGGCAGCGTACGCAAAATAAGTAACTTTTCTGGTTGATTTTTTACACCTTGTGTCCGAAAAACCCAAATATCTTACGGAACCCTATTTTTTTCCAAAATAAAATTTAGCCTATGTTACTCGTGGATAATGTAGCTCTCGAATGGTGAAAGAATTTTTGAAATCGGTCCAGTACTTTTTGAGCCTATTCATTACAAACAAACAAACAAACATACAAACAAAGTTTTCCTCTTTATAATATTAGTGTAGATTTAGCTCAAGGCCTATAACGCAACAAACTTGGATGTATTCCAATGGGGATTCCTTCAGTTTTAATAGTAACGCTGTGCCCATGATTATAGTTGCAAAACTTCTGAAATATTCCGAATAATTCCGGAATACTTCTGGGAAAGTTTCTTTAAATTTGAATTATTCAAAATGAATTTAATTAAAATTTTTATTTTTGCTGAAAAATCGTATTTTGCATCAATCGTCGATCGCCGCCGCGCCGCACTCTATACGTCGCCCGCCGGCCGCTGCCACACGAGCGAGACGGCGGGGCGGGCGGCGGGAGGGAGATGCTCCCCGGAGAAGTTTTCACCCGCGCGAGAAACATTCGTACCCCGCAAATCGAATGTTTCCGAATGTTTCCGTCGAATATTTCGCCGGAATAATTCAATGGTAATATACCTAGGTGTTAGTTTATGGTGTATGGTGGTTGAATGAATTATTTGTTCAGTGGCACATACGTACGTAAGTAAAATATAAATGTTTATTTTATTATAAATGGGATTGATTAAGTATATAATGTTGATATTTTTTGTATGTACAATAGCTCTGTACGCATCGATTTTGATGCAGTTTTCAGAACAATATTATTTAGTACCTACTATATGTATACGTGACATAAAAAAATGTTGAAATAAATAATGTTTAAATAAGTAAAAAGATGGAACCTGTAGTAAGGACGAGCCTAGCTCGAATTAGATTAAGTATTCCAATATCTATACTAATATTATAAAGCTGAAGAGTTTGTTTGTCTGTTTGTTTGTTCGAACGCGCTAATCTCAGGAACTACTGGTACGAATTGAAAAATTATTTGTGTTGGATAGTCCATTTATCGAGGAAGGCTTTAGGCTATATAGCATCATGCTAAACTCAATACGAGCGGAGCACCAATTAAGAATGTTACAAACTTCTTTCTTGGTCTTTTTTCCTTTTGAGAGCTTTCGCTACGTACGCTGCGGAAACGGTTAAAGTTTCGCTAAAATGATGTATGGCAGAATTGTTCCCCTGTAAAAGTTCTAAAAAAAGTCCGCGACAGTATATGTCTATCTTTTAAGGTTGGCTCACTATAACCTTTTTATACTAACCAAATTTGTTCTAAAAGTAAGCATTATTTGTGAAAGTGTTTTCATAAAGATTATATTAATCGTTATTCAAGTAAATACGTTATTCATTACAAGCATTTAATCTAGAAGAAATTTGCCTTTACATCATTTGATTTCAATGAGTATTTTAGAAGATATCGCAGTAATAAAATAATCATGCGCGCTATAAGTACGGCGCACGGCGTGGGCGGGCAGTCGTGACCGTGAGGTGGAAGCGCTTCTACTTCTACGTAAATGAAGTCGCGGGTAAATTTTAGCGATATCCCAAAGTAACTACTCCACGCGGACGAAGTCGCGGGGAAAAGCTAGTATCAAGATAAAAAAAAATTATTGACAATATAAGTCAAAGTATTAATTCACTTTTTAAACTGTTATACAATACAGAGGTTTTATTAATTGAACTTTTGTAGATACCAATAGAACCGACTTCAATGATGCCGGAACAACTCAATTGACCTCAAACCACCACCAAGCGAAGACTTTATTGAAGAGGTGCTCTGACGACTTTATTAAATGATGCGACGTGCAATCAAGTCACAACCATAAACTCAAATATACCTACCGCTCACAACACAACTGAAGATAAACCCCCTTACTAATAAACGCTGTATAAGCTTTAAATAGTTACACAGTGTTTTTTCTTCTTCTATCGAATTAAAAATGTCACTTGTGTGATGTGAACAAAACACTGTATAGTCTATTCAAAGCTTATACAGCGTTTTAACAAAGTTGTAAAGTTGTAAAGTTGGAAGTTGTAAACTAATACCCCCTTACTAATGTAAGGGGGTATTAGTTTACAACTTCCAAGCGCAATTTTTCTCGTTTTTTTTTGAGTTGAAATATTCCCAAAGTTTCGGAATATTTCGGAATACTTCCGAAGTATTCGACGGGAATGATTCGGAATTTTTCCCGCCAGCATCTATACCCATGATCTCGTTATTGTAACAAATAAATGGTAATGCCCGATTTCCATTTATTTGTTACAAAAACTAGGAGATCATGCCTTTCCTCTTTTTAAATTATATTATTTATTTTCCAAAGAATATTTCAAATAGTCCGTTCTTCATACACCGGCAAATCATTAAATGATTTGAACAGATCCTTCCGGTTAGTTTCGGCTTTGCAGACCATCATCTCTGTCAAACACTGCCAATTACGTCGTGCCAACAGTCGCTGCATTGTGCGTTAACGTCAATTCACATCGCCATTTTTAAGATAGCCATTCAAAATTTTACTTTATTCAATACACAAGAAGATACAAGTTTCATTAAATGAGTTTGAATTTCGAGCTCTTGCAATAAAACGTGTATTTTGAACTTACTATCTTAAAAATGTGTGAGCTAACCGTTGTCTCGATATTTTGCGGTATTTTGCGGTTGCGTGCAACGCGACGACGGTCATGACAGCAGCGGTGACGCGCGCAGGCCGGCGCCATAGTTACCGCTTATCAGAAATGCACTCCTGTCAAGTGATGACTATGGCACCCGTCTGCGCGCGTCGCCTGTCTGTCTGTCTGTCACTGACCGCCGCTATTCCGCCGCCACCTCGCCACTCACTGAAATTCGAGGCAGCGGCCTCAAAGTAAACGCTCTACAAATAACAAACACTATCCAAATATCTACTTATACTCACCAGCGGCAAAGGCTGGCTTCCCTGCATAGAGAAGCCCTAGCGGCTAGCCTGTACAATAGTTAGGATTTGGATGAGGGTCTTCTGAAGGTAAGTGGTAAGTGAAGCCGATAGGAATGGAGTTGAAGGAGCCCTACGCCACTAGTACTCACCCCGGCGGCACGGCGGCGAGCTTGTTCTTGGACAGATCCACTATGTGCACCTCGGCGGCGGCGGCGGCGCGGAACACGTCGGCGGGCACGGCGGCCAGGTCGCGCGACACCAGCAGCAGCGAGTTGCTCTTGCGCATCGTGTACCTGCGCACACACGTCAACTGTCAACCAACAGAACATGCCACAGACGGCCACAGATACACAGACACGTCAAACTTAAAACACTAGTTCTGAGCCGGGAGTTATAAAAAGGCCTAATTTGAATATCTTACATCATAAATCGCTTAATAGTCGTTTAGCATACAACATAATCATAGCCTCATGAGTATAGTTAATAGTACCTAACTATACGCATTTAGTTCATTTATATAATACTCTCTCGCAGTGGCGGGCGTGGGATTCCTTTAACTCCATTGACCGTTCCTATCGGCATCACTCACCACTTACCTTTTGAAGACCCTCATCCAAATCCCTACCTATTACACAGGCTTGGGCTTCAATCAATCAATCAATCAATCAATCAATCATTTATTCACAAGATGTGGTAGTGATGGTGGTTACAATAATAAAAAATAGTTCTTACACATCCTACCATAACAATGGTGTGTGAATGTCAAGTTTAAAGTTTTAACATTAGATACATTTTAACATTATTTTTCATCACATAATTGAAATTAAACATTAAATTATTATTATGGCAACATTTAAGGAAGTTATTATATAATTATGTTTAAGTACAGTGTCAAAATTACATTTTTTATGTCAAAATTTAATTACTAGCATCCTAAGTATCTAATACATAATAAGTCAATTTTAATATAATAAATGTCAAGTAATTCCAGAATTAAATTATAATAAATTATTATATGAGCAGCATACGTCAGCGGTCAGATACTATTAACATAATATTTTTGATTATGTAACATGTAGTCATTTATGTTGTAAAAGCAATTTTCTAGAAGCCATATGGTTAACTTTTTTTTGTACGTGTTCAAAGATAAACTGTGTTTAAAATGATCTGGTAACTTATTGTATATGTCTATGGCCTGTATAAATACATTGTTTTTATATATGTCTAGGTTACATATTGGACGATAAATCTTATATTTAAATCTATCATTTTTACGTTCTACACTCGATTTGAGTTCAAAATATTGTGGATGTAATTTAACAAAAATACATAGTTCTTTAATGTACATGCAAACTAATGGTAGTATATTGTATTTTTTAAAAAGCGGTTTGCAACTATCCATAGTTGAGGCACCAGAAATAGCTCTAACACATTTTTTTTGGACTTTAAACACCTTTTCAATCTCTACTGAGTTGCCCCACAGCAATAGACCATATGAGAGAATAGAAGAAACGTAACCGTGGTACGCAGTTAGAGCTGCTTCAGTACTAACGGTTTGCCTTAATGTTTTTATTGCATAAACAAAACGGTCAAGTTTGTCACAAACATATTCTACGTGGACCTTCCAATTACAGTACTTGTCAATCATAATACCTAAAAACTTTGCACTATCTACTTCAATAATTTTCTTGTTGTTATATTTTATGTCTAAATTAATTTGCTGTCTTCTGTAGTTTTGAAATTGTATGATTTGTGTTTTTTCAGTGTTAACGTGTAGATTATTGTTATTTAGCCACTTTATTATATTTGTAAGTGTTAAATTAATTTCTTCTTCGTACGTTTCTCTATCATCACATTTAATGACGAGAGTCGTATCGTCGGCAAACAAAATTGTTTCGTGATGAGTTATATTAGGAAGATCGTTTATGTACAGCAAAAACAGATTAGGACCTAGTAAACTACCTTGTGGTACTCCGTACTCATTCAGCTTATAATCGGATCTACTAGAAACTTTAGTGTTTTCGTAAATTTTTGTTATTTCCACACATTGAAAGCGACCTGACAAATAGCTACTGATCCAATCATTCCCTATGAAGGACGACCAGTCTTCGCCACTGCTGTCTCACTTGCATAGTCGCAAGCGAATTAAGTAGCATTACAGTAGCCATACACTATACCGTCTATCGTATCGTCCAATCGGCATCACGCTACCGATTCCATATTAATGACAATTTGATATAAACAGTATGAAATGTCATGCCAATCCACACACACACAAACACACACACACACACGGTCAGTTCTAAGATCCAAATGATCCAATCGGTAGCGTCATGCCGATTGAACGATAGGCAGTATGGCGTATGGAGCTTTACTTGGGCTGGGACTATATGATCCGGATTCCGGCGAGCCCGAAAAAATTTAGAGCATTGGTCAGAGAACTCTGCACTAGTACAATGTTGAAAATCGAAGTACCGATTGTCTAGCTGTCATAAATCTCATTGTCAAACTTGAATCGACACTAGTGTGTTCGATTTTCAGCCCTATTGTATAAGCGCAGATTTCTATTTTCAGTGCTCTGAATTTTCCCCGGCCCTATGGATTCCGGATCATATATAAAGAAATAATTCATGCTACTCACTTGTCAGGCCAATCCTCCGTACACTTGGTCTGAGTTTGGTCCTCGCACATGCGGTCCCTCAGGTACTTCATCATACGGTCCGTGCCGCCTCGTAGGACGTCCTGCCGCACGCTCGACAACCGGTTGCCCTCCATGCTGATGCTCTGCAGTTGAGACAGTAGACCCAGGTTCTTTGGCAACCTGGGGAAAATAATCATAAAAATAAATGAAAATCTTTTCATACAAAAGTATAACTGAGTTGTTTTATGCCAAGACAAAGAAAGGGGAAGATAAAAATCTAAGACAGGCGATTTTACACGTTAAAGTACGGTGGTAAGGACCTGAATAGCTCGTTAAATCGTACAGTACGATTACGTTATTATTAGATTTACTGTTTTATATGGAACTGTTTTATATGGAAAATATAATTATTTTCCATATAAAACAATGATTGCCAAGGTATATTAGCAAGGTGGTTTTAGTGGTAAACAAGAACAGGTATTATAAAAATGAATGGATTTTTTTAATTAGAAGTTATCCTAATTATTTATAATATTTTTGACGTTTTCAAGACAATCTCTTAACCAGAAAAAGATAGAACAGTCTCCATTTCTTGGCAGGATTCGATTCTAATTCTTGATTTAATATGGGACACATTATACAGTGACGGTTGTTGGAATGTATGCTGTCTGTTCACTGTCACAATTTCCAGCGAATTTCCACTTTACTGTGAAACAAAACACAACTAGCTAGCTACAAGTAAATATAACTTACTTGTTCAAGTTATTATTGCTTATATCGAACCGTTTCAATTTCTTCAGGAGCGAAATATTTTCCGGCAGCACTTCAACTTTATTGTCCCTCAGATTTAGAATATTCAGATGCTGCATTTGGTCGCAGAACTCCTCTGTTATTTCCTAAAAGTATTTGCAATTTAAAAACCTAATTAGGTATAGTATAAATGTCAAAGTTTGTGACGATGAATAGATGAATTGATGGACGTTTGTTACTCTTTCACGCAAAAAATACTGCACGGATTTTGATGAATTTAACACAAAGGCTACTCTTTATTATCCCGAGACGTACAATGTTCCCTTGGGATACTGTATAGTGCGTTGATAATTCTAAGCTGAGCCATCTTTTTGTGCAAATGTAGAGTTGCACATCGACATTACATCAGGCACGTCTCCTCGCTTACGCAATATAGTATTTGACTGTATTTTTATATTACACTAGATGTTGCCCGCGACTTCGTGCGCGCTAAAGGAAATCTCGTGGGAACCGAACATTTTGTCGCAATAAAAAGTAGCCTATGTCCTTTCCCGTGGTATATTCTATGTCTGTGCCAAATTTCATCAAGATCGATCCAGTAGGTTCGAAGCCTATTCAATCCAAACAAACAAACAAAAAAATAAACAAACAAACAAACTTTTCCTCTTTATTATAGAAGATATAGAAGTAGTAGTAGAGAAGTATAGATAAATTATATAATAGTGCTCTGAAAAATAAGACAAAAGGAAAAGGAATAGTATAGTATATTACAAAAGGAATAGTATACTAAACATCAAAAATTTCAAAGATATTGCGGATTGTTGGAAGCACTTTTGTGAGTCTCGTGAAAACGTCCCATATAAAAGTCGTACTAGTAAGTGACGTCACACGCACTGTTGCTACGAAATGTGTGGCCATGTGCACAAAATTTCTGATATCTCGTAATTTTGCGCGTTTATGTTGATACATACTTACCATAGTAAATCTTTTTGTATTTAATGTAAGTAAACTAATTATGTAGGTTTATAGACTAACGTTTTAAAAAAAAATCAACTTCTTTGTGACTTCGAAATGGATATAATTACAAAACTACACGTAAAATCCTAATTATTTTTACTTTTATAAAGTTGTAATACTTACCTAATTATTTCTTAATTTATTAAAAAACAAATTATATGTTGTCAAATGCCCAATGCGTCGGAAGTCGGTGCCACGGCCCTCAATGAAATCGTTGTAATCGCTGTTTTTAGATTATTTTTCGACTTCCTTTTGCAGAAAAACCAAAATTTAGAAAAACCGATTTGTTATTCTTCTGCATCATGCATCGTTTATTCATTCAAGCATCTTGTAGGGGTGTTTCCCTACAGGAATGTTGATGTTGATGTTGAATGTTCTTAAGTCCAAAATAAATCTGAACTCAAGGAATGACGACAGCAATGACCCGTTCAAAGTGTTTATTGTCATTAAAATATAGTAATGTTTACACAGTTTTATAACGTTTGAAAAGTGTACGGTCAGCGGTTATATAAACAAGCGTTAATGTACGACTCCGCTCGTACACATCTGTTATCAATATAAAGTAGTATAGCTGGGGCGAAGGCCGGTTCTCCTTCATAGGCAAGCCCTAGCCTATAACAGCTAGGGATTTGGATGGGTGTCTACAAAAGTTAGGTGGTATGTGAAGCCCAATGGAATGGAGTTATAGGAACTGGAGTATTTATACTAATATTATAAAGAGGAAAACTTTGTTTGTATGTTTGTTTGTTTCTTTGTTTGTAATGAATAGGCTCAAAAAGTACTGGACCGAATTCAAAAATTATTTCACCATTCGAAAGCTACATTATCCACGAGTAACATAGGCTAAATTTTATTTTGGAAAAAAATAGGGTTCCGTAAGATATTTGGGTTTTTCGGACACAAGGTGTAAAAAATCAACCAGAAAAGTTACTTATTTTGCGTACGCTGCCTAAACTATAAAAGATAGAACCATATAATGTTCTAATTAATTGTAGATCTTATAAATATCTACAAAAAAGTCCGCGACACACTATACCTATCTATGTCGAGTGAGGCCCAACAACCATTTTTTTATTTAGAAATTTTGAATTTTTTTTTGGCTACATTTAAACGCGTTTATTTTACTCATGCTATTAATCCTTATCAAAATAAATAATTTCATCACTAAGTACAGTTTATGTAGATAATATTTGGTCTTTGAATAATTAAAATTGGACGTTTGGTTTCGAAGTTATGGCGAAATTAAAATATTACGATTTCTGCTGCACGGCCCGTTGCGAAGTGGGTGACATTCTGTAGTATTAGTATCAGTATTGTATCCGTGCGAAGCCGGGGCGGGTCGCTAGTAGTATATACAATAGTACAGTCACCGATACCTGCAGTGTACCAGTTTTGAACCTTACTGCAAAAATATATTATCAATTATCATGCTCACATTTTCCTTAACGTACAAGGCTGACGTACGACTTAACGTACAATGATACACCTGGATACACCGGGTAATGTTGGCGACTGTACGTAGTTAGTATCGTAAAAAGTGTAGACTAGTCACTAAATAAAAACCGGTCAAGTGCGAGTCGGACTTGCGCACAAATTTCGTCATTTAATATAATCAAAGTTAGGGAATATAAGGTAGAGTGGAGGTGGCCAAAAAAAATATTATTTCCTGATTTTATTTTAGCACTTTGTCGACGTGGTAAATATACATATAAATGCAAAGTTTTATCTTTCTAGCACTAAACGTTTGGACGGTAAGCCGAAGACGGGCGGACGGACATGACAAATCTATATGAAATGTTTCGAGACGTAAACTACGGATCCCTAAAAAGTGATCGTCTCCGCATTCCCCGCTAATTGCTGTTTGACACAGTACACTGAACAGTGAACATAAGCTTCACGTAAACATTTTCATAATGTTACTTTTCCGCGTATTTACATATTTACGCGCTCAAAAATTTGACCAAAAAAAATAAATTATTATTTATGAATATTATGTTTTAAGAAACTTAGTACTCGTTGTTTAAAACGTATCATGAATTCATTCATGATAGACATGAGATAAAATGTTAAAAATAAACTTTATTATATTATGTAAAGTTGATATAATTAAAAGAAACCATATAAGCATATTTTGAATGGCTTTTTTTCATTCTCACCAAAATGATATATTATATACCTTGCACAGGCGAGGTGTGCATACGATCCGGCTTCCCTTGTGTATATTAAGTACATCTATATACATCTTGAAAAGGAGAAAAAAAAAGTTGACACTGTCATGTCACTCTAAATTATCTGAAGAAAATATTGAAAATAAATCGATAATTAAACCAATTTACGTGACGCCGAAAGTAAATAAATATACATTTTTAAGTATTTGCAGTAGAACCCAATATAATTTATAGCGCCCCAAGTGGGTCAAACTGAGTACATATCCCAAGCGATTCTCCCATATACAACTGACAAGACAAGACCCGCAACGAAAGAAGGAACGAGGCAACCCCGGGAAGCCGTATGCTGTTTTTTTTTTTTTCAAAAGTGAGCCCAGGAGCTGTCCAAAGCCATCAATGAAGTTTACCGATCTCCTATCCAATCCTACATTACTCAAGAAAATGAGCACATAGTTCACGGTCTTTTTTATCTTAGATAAGCAGTTTATTTTTATATAATTTTTGTTTATAGTTTATTTTATTAACTATATTAATTATTAGTCATCGTTCACAGTTAAGTTTTACCAACATATGACAAGAAGCCAGGATGCAGGGTCCTCCACAGATATTACGACCGTGTCCTTGGGAAATCTGCAGCAATGCTCCCACTGTTCCCGATATTTTAAAAGCCAGCGAGGTTTGAACATTCATGTAGGCAAATGCCACAAACAGCTTCCCACCCTCATTCCACCAATAACCACTTCACTTCCGAACCCCATCTATCAAACCAGTTTCTGGCAAAAAATATCCAAATTTAAACGTTTTGTACCAGTACTAAAACGGATCCCTAGGGGTGCCAGGGTGACCGTAGCCCAGAAGCTTGCCGAGACAATACGCCACACAGTGCTGGAAAACTCGAGGCAAGCCTGGGAAAATCTACTCACCTTTCCCTACCGATTTCTGCATGTCACTAGGGATCCGCTCAACAATGCCTCCCTCACTTCAAGAATAAAAAAGAACTGTGTTTCGGACATTGACCTCAACCCAAATTTTTCTTTGCATTCCTCGGCCAAATTTAACCTCGTGAAATCTGTAGAAAATAAAATAAGTGAGGGAGACATTAAGGGTGCAGCGCGGCTCCTGTTTTCCAATGACACGGTCGCCCCCGACTGCCCAGAGACCCTCATCGCCCTGCAAAACAAACATCCGTCACAATCCAACCCTTTCACAGCTTCCGATGACGCATTTCCACCACTACAAACGTCGGCAGACAAAGTACGCGGAGCCATCATGTCCTTTCTTCCGGGTTCAGCTGGCGGCCTTGACGGTCTCACCCCTCAGCATCTGAAGGACCTCACCAGCGGTTGCTGCGGGGAGGCCGGCGAAAAGCTCCTGAATGAACTCACGAATCTGTGCAACCTGATGCTACGTGGAGGGGTCGCATCAGATATCGTGGACATTCTATATGGAGCTAACCTCTGCGCTTTGAAGAAGAGAGATGGTGGCATTCGTCCGATTGCTGTCGGCTCCACATACCGGCGCCTTACAGCCAAACTAGCCTGCAAATCGGTCACTTCCCTCGCGTCGTACTTCCAGCCGAAACAGCTCGGTTATGCCTGCAAAGGGGGCTGTGAGGCCGCCGTTCACTCTTTCAGAACAGCTATTCACAATCAAGGCGATGATGTGTTTCTGAAGGTCGACGTCAAAAACGCCTTTAACTCAGTTGAGCGAGGCGCCATGTTGGCCCAAATAAAATCCAAAGCCCCTGCCATTCTACCATTCATACTCCAGTGTTACAACGACCCCACCAAACTCATTTACAAAGATCACCTCATCTCATCCGAAGTGGGCTGCCAACAGGGCGACCCTCTCGGTCCAGCAATTTTCAGCCTTGCCATACACCCGGTCATCGAGCTTCTAAATTCAAAATTTAATGTTTGGTATTTAGATGACGGGACCATTGGAAGCGATGCACCCACGGTACTATCCGACTTCCAGACTCTGATCCGCGAGTTCCAAAAAATAGGTCTGGAGCTAAACCTAGGAAAGTGCGAACTTTTTGTGCCAGACAGTTGTGAGGATAGAAACGCGATTATATCCAGCTTTAAAGAAATAGCTCCACAACTGTCTGTCATCGATAAGGATTCGCTCTTCCTTTTGGGCTCGCCTATTTTAGACGAATCTCTCCCAGAATTCATAAATAATAAACTACAAAATTTTAGTGAAACTTTAGACCGCCTCCTCCAAATTAACTGTCACATGGCCTTCACCCTAATCCGTTATTGCGTGTTCGTACCAAAATTTACGTATGTCTTGCGGTGTTGTCAACTGTGGAAGTTCCCTCAACTTCTCAAACAGTTGGATGATACCATAAGACATACGCTCTCCACGATTTTGAACATAAATTTTGATGACCGCTCATGGACTCAGGCAACGCTTCCAGTAAGGTTCGGTGGCCTGGGTGTTCGAAAACCTTCCGACATATCACTCCCGGCCTACTTGTCCTCAGTCCACGCCAACCATAGACTCATCTTCAAAATACTAGAGCACCAATCCTACTCCATTATAGTTCCCTTTCTGGACGAGGCCAAGGACGTCTGGAGCGCAACTAGTGCTTGTAGCGAATTGCCTGACAACGTTTTTTCCCAAAGGCTCTGGGACGAGCCACTCTGCAGACTGGTACGGAATAATCTCCTTAATACGTCCTCCAGTCCTGTGGAGCAGGCTCGCCTCTTAGCAGCGGAGAAGTGGGAGTCGGGCCTTTGGCTACAAGCGTTGCCGTCACCCAATACGGGCACATTGCTGGATCGAACCGCTTTCCGAATAGCCACTGCCCTGCGTCTTGGCACCCCCCACGTCGTCCCCCACCGCTGCGTTTGTGGTGCAAACGTGGACAGCCTCGGACACCACGGTCTGTCCTGTCAGCGAAGCGCGGGCCGCATCTCCCGACATCACTGCCTGAACGACCTCATCCGTCGGGCTCTTGTCACCGCCGGAGTACCAGCTGTGCTGGAACCGTCTGGTTTGGCGCGCGACGATGGCAAGAGACCAGACGGTATGACCCTGGTCCCTTGGAGAGTGGGACGGGCTCTTGTATGGGACGCTACTTGCGTCGATACACTTGCTCCGTCCCATGTCCAGGGCACCTCGAGCACTGCAGGTGCGGCCGCCAATCAGGCGGAGAACTTCAAGCGGCGCAAATATGAGAACCTTAGTGGGGATCTCATATTTGAACCGTTTGGAGTTGAAACCCTAGGTTCATGGGGTCCGGGTGCGCACAAACTTTTCAGAGAGATTTCCAAAAAACTAATTGAGGCCACCCGAGACCCCAGAGCTGGCACCTATCTGGCCCAAAGAGTGAGTATCGCAATCCAGCGGGGAAACTCTTTGAGCCTTCTAGGTACTCTGCCTGGTGGGGACGACCTGGGAGATTTCTTTTTATTGTAGCTTTTTAAGTTTTTCTAGTTTTAATATTTTTTAAGTAGTTAGCTATTAGATATAATACCATAATTGTTATTTGTTTGTTTATTGAAATTAAATTTAATCTATATATATAAAAAAATTATGTTTGTGTATGCTTCGAAAACTCAAAAAGTTCTGCACCAATTGAGCTGAAATTTTAGCATGATATATAATCCGCATCAAGGATTGTTTATACCTATTTTTTGCATCAGTCACATATCCGCGACCGCGAAATAACTGTATTTACGCGGGCGGAGCCGCGGGCAACAGCTAGTATCTAATAAATTACCTTTTTAAATATGGTACTATTTTGCGCTTAATGCACCCAGAAAATTGGGCTATTATTATGAGACGAACCAATTCCGTATTTTAAAAATGAATATAGATATTAAATAATAGATTTAAAGTAATATTCATAAGGGAAGCCGGCTTGTATCTGTCACCGTAAAATTGTAAAACCGTTAGATTGTAATATTACTAGAGATATTATAAAATGTCGACAGATTGTCAAATAAAAATTTCTTCTTATAATTTACATGTTATTTTTCGTTATATTGTAATATTTATCGTGCCAATTGGTTAAACGGCAAGTGCCCTACGCCGCCATATTTGTTTGCTATTTCATAATAATAATTAAAACGATAAATAATGCGTACAATTGAAAGGAGACATTTTTATTTGACAATCTGTCCACATTTTATAATATCTCTAATCTAACAGTTTTTACAATTTTACGGCGACATATGCTCGTCACGACATACAACTCGTCTGTGATACCTTGATGTAATTGTTTGCCATATATATTTCCTTAAGAGCAGTACATCCATAGAAGTTTGGTAGCTCCTCTATGTTGTTATGGTTTGCGTCCAAAATCTCCATTTTTCTGAGCTCACCCAATGGAGGAAGAGTAACCAAATCGTTGTTGCTTATGTTCAACTTTTTTAAATCTAAAAAATATTATATATTTATGATATAATATCATCGAAAAAGTCTGAAATCTTACAGAAAAGGAAAGCATCTTAAAATTAAGAATTTCATAGTAAACTAACCTATACTGGGTGTTTTTCCTGTCAGTGTCCAAACTTTCAGGAGTAATAGCAAAAGTTGATTATATTTAAGAGTACTCTTTATTATTCCTCTTGAATATAATCAACTTTTGCTATGGGTGAACTTTCCTACTAGAAAAAAAAATATCAGCTGTTTCCTACAAAATGTTATCTATGCCATAGCCCTTTTGTAGGAAAGAGCTGATCTTTTAAGCAGGAAGTTGATCCCATAGCAAAAGTTGGTTATATTTAAGAGTATATTCACTCCTGAATGTTTTGACGCTGACAGAAAAAACATCCCGTATAATTTTTAATTAACTTACCTCTGAGGTTGACAATATCAGGTGGCAGCTCTTTTAGTAAGTTGTGGGACAGGTTCAACTCCACTAAGCGCACCAAATAGCCCATACCGGGCGGTAACACTTGTAGCTTGTTATGGGACAAGTCCTAAGTCACAAATTCACAACACAATAATTATAATGCACAAAAATATTAATGATTAAATACTAATAAGATAGGTACATGCTAATTGCTAAGATAAAAAGAGGTAGGTACTATTTGGAAATTATAATTTTGACATTTTACTTATATTTATTTACAAAATGCTTTCTTGAAAGGTTGGAAATGGAAAAAGCAACTTTGAAACTTGACTTTCTGTTTTCTGACTGTCTGAGGAGACACTAGAATTTCTCGACCATGAGAAGCCTGATTGTGAAATTACTATTTTACTGAAAAAGAAAAAGTAATTGTGTTCTATTTACCAAAAACGTAAGCATAACCAGGTCCCCAAAATCTGGTTCAATATTAGTCAATTCATTGTGAGATATGCTCAGCCACCTCAACTCAGTCAGATAGTAGAATTCTTTGGGCAAAGATGATAGTTTGTTGTGGTCCAGGCTCAGATTGGCCAAACTCTTTAGTTCACCAATCTCCGCGGGCAGGCTTGCTAAAGCATTGTCATGGAGCTGTAACAAACAAATTTATTCTCTCTTTCTCTCACTAAAGCACATTTTCAAATCAAGTCAAAAAAGTTTTCAAATTTCTCGTTCATTAGATGTATTTGAAATGAAATGAAATGAAAATATACTTTATTGTGCACAATCAGCAGTTACACACATATATACAAATATAAACTATACACAGAACAAGACGAAAGTACAGATTTGAATGAATGAATAAAAAATTATTAAGAAAAAAGTTAATTTAGTTAAGAAGTATTTTGTACTTCTTTTAGTAATACTGAAGTTGCTTACCTTCAATGTAACAAGCTCCTGCAAGTACTTAATATCAGGTGACATGGTGTTAATTACATTCGAACTGAGGTCAAGGGTCTTTAACGGTTCTGAATTCCACCAATTATTTGTATCTGACCTTGTGAAATCCACTTCTTTGGTATCATCCAATGACAATTCATCAATTTTCCAAACATTTTCAGGGACTAAAAAATGTTAATAACAATATAATTTTTTTTTTATTACAACCCGACTTACGTACGGTACGTAAATTGTATAGCCTATGTTACCTGGGTTGTTATTACGAACCTATTGACACCTCATTTATTAAAATCGGATCATGGTGGTACAACTACAAACATAAGTACATAAATATATACTTGTACAGAGACTGCCTAAATCATAACCCTTCCCTTTGGCTTCGAAGTAGTCGGGTAAAATACAACAATACAAACCAGTGGCCAGTCCCCTATTACATAAACTGAGTTGGCCTGTGCGCTTGGCTGACTTAATCAAGCCTATAGACAGTTCCTTCTCATCAGCTTCTTTGTCTTGAAGATGAAACACTGGTTTATTCCTCACTCTCACGCCCGATTTGATTGGAATACGCCGAGACATAATATTAATTTAATGCATTAAAAATAAATACTTAAGTCAAGTTTCATTTGCAACCGCTTAAAATTATTTGTACGTCAATACCGAATATTTTTTTACTTTGTTTAAAATTTAATAGAAACTATTTACTAGAATTTTGTACATAACGGTAGGATTCGTGGATTGTAATTTGTAAATAAATTTATGTTTTTGCTGAGTATTTGTGTTTTTGCGTTGCTCGTCGACATGTCGTCGACATTTGAATTTTGACAATTCTTCATGTTTTCATCTGACAAGTGACAGTAAAGAATCTATGGTATTTAATATTTTTTACTATCGGCGGCGATCGGCGAGGATTATAATCGTGATATATAGCAAAATATAATCTTTCGACAGATTTTTACAATTTTGCTAGTTAAATTACAATCTAACGGATTTAACAATTTTACGGTGACATATATTAATTTAAGAAAATTGTAATTTACCATTGATAACTATATATTATGTCATTTACTTAATATTTTTAACTGTGTGCTGTGGTTCTACCAACAATATCGGTTATCGTTAACAGCGAGTAGCGACCAGCGATATGATAATGATATCAAAGAGAATATAATCACTACGGAATGATATCACGCGTAATGTGAAAACGCATTTATAAACTTGAGCACTTACACTGTGATTTTTAATGTAATAGACTAGTCAACAAGTTCAAAAACGTGTTAAATAGAAATAAAGCTCTTAAAAATATGTGCGATAGCTCATTCGATTCGGAATGACGTCTAGAAAAATGTTTTTTAAGGGTTTATTAGCACATAAAAAATTGCGATTGTTATTAACAAAATATTATAAAAAAAAGGTATTTAGTTTTACGTTAATAACTTCTAAAATAATGATATTTAAGGAATTTTGAAAAAAGATTCTGAAAGAGGAGGAAATTTCCAATAAAAAAGTCCCAACTCCCGGAACTCTATCTCTATTATTTATATATATTTTTTTAACGCTGAAAATAGGGCTCCGCGCGGTAGTTATGGCATAGGCGCGCCGTCTTAAAAGCCAGTATATCACCTAAAATATTTTTTTTAGTATTAAATAACAATTTAAAAATTTGAATAAATTATGGTGTAATGTAGACACTTGAACGAAAAAAACCTCGGTGAAAAAAAATTTTTTTATCGATTTTTCCAAAAGTTACACCATTGTTAATTAACTAATTTTTTTCCAATCTCTATTTTTATAAATTACGGCATAAAAGTATAAATAATTAGTCTATAAATTTTTCGCTTCGTGGAGCTCTTTTTATTTAGGTACTTAATAAAGTTATGAAAAAAAAATTTATAAAAGTTTATTATTTTGTTAATTATAATTTTTTTAAATTAACAAAAAATGAAATTTCAAAAAAATGTAATCAAAAAAAATTTTTTTTAGTAATATCTTATTATTGCTGTTTTTGCATCTAATATAGGTATTAATTAACATTGTAAAAAAATTTTTAACGTCATTTGTTAACAAATTGTTTATAAAAAAATAGACTATTTTGGGATTTTTTCAAAAAATTTTTTTTACCATCTTAAATATCATTATTTTAGAAGTTATTAACGAAAAACTAAATACCTTTTTTTATCTTATTTTGTTAATAACAATCGCAATTTTTTATGTGCTAATAAACCCTTAAAAAACATTTTTCTAGACGTCATTCCAAATCGAATAAGCTATCGCACATATTTTTAAGAGCTTTATTTCTATTTAACACGTTTTTGAACTTGTTGACTAGTCTATAATGGCAAATAGTTCATATCTTATGGACTGAAATCCCAAGACCGCCAGACTACCCTTAAATTCTTACTGATAACTGATAAGTGATAAAATAAATACCTACTTTAATCATATTATTGATTAGTATGTACAATGAACGTATAGCATACCCGATAGTTTGTGCCGTCACCCAATTATTACATTTTAGTTACTAAAGTTGCGGAAAATTGTACTCACTTACATTCTGTTATAGAACCTACCAGTCTTATTTTTTGTAGAATAACGTCAGGCTGGGACTATATGATCCGGAATCCAAAAGGGCCGGCCGTAGACAATTCTGAGCCTTGAAAATTGAACTCTGTGATAATACATTAAAGCTGAAAACCATGTGAAAATCTATCGGACGCCGGTCAATATAGTCCCAGCCTAACCACAGCTTGACCACATTTTGTCGCATTGGTGAGGTGAGGTGGTGGTTATTTGGTATTGCACTAGAATTTATATTATTTTACCGCAGTACCTGCAGCTAAAAATAACATAAATCACGTAATATTATATATCTATGGGTATTAAACAAAATTCCAGACAAACTTGGCATAATATTATCATTGGATACACAATTTCTGTGTAATTATTCAAATGTATTCACAATTTTCTATTTTTATACCGTAATTATGGGAGTAATGTTTCGTACTGCCCATGCCATGAGGTGTACTCACTTGGAAGTAATTTCCTGACGTCTTGATGTTTTATAAAAACCAGGGGCAGCCTAAAATTGTTTCAAACACTTTCCAACCGTTAAAATAACAGTGGCACGTTACGAGTTTACGTTTTTTTAAGCTAAAAAAAAATGAAAAGGAAGAGTTTATTGGGTTCTATTTTATTTCTTCTGGCTCTTTGGTGTTGTCTGACTGTTTGTTCCACTGCACCTTCGACTATTTTAAAATGCAATTACAAAACATACTCACATAGAGCCGAACAGACGGATTTCAACGGGCTTCGCTGTTGGGGTGATGTTAAAATCAAGTCATGTGGGGGATACTGTAGATCTCATGAGGTAAGTAAGCTACCGTTAACCGTACATATTATGTAGTTGAATGATGGCTAAATATCGGCCATTATGATTTATTTTTTTGAGAGCAATGAGGATCTAATGGTAGCATTGAGATGGGTCAATTTGAATACTGGCATGACGTGGAAAGTAACACGATGCTACGCAGTACGCTAATGTAGAAAATCTAAAAATCCATCTTATATATTTCATATTCTTCCAGGTTTTCAGAAACTACTTTTTGTTATATTTCCATATGAATGAGCCTACTGGATCGGAGAAATATCTTACAGAACCAGTGTAAAGCGCTTGTTTTCCCAAGTTAGGTACCGTAAGCCTAAGATTGGGGTTTGTATGTTTGCGAACGCACTTGTGACTCGTGTGTCCTCTCGTGTTGTAGGTTAGCATGGGTGGCAGTAATCCATAATATACCAACCAAAGTACTATAATATACCAAACAAAATGTAGGTGACTTACCGTTCGAGTCTTCTTGGTTTTGTGGATAATATGTACTTAATATATGTATATTTTGTTGTCTATTGCAGATATCACACTGGGAGTTCCCTTACAAGAAATCATTCCACCCCGTATGTGTACACGGCGCCCGCAAGCACGCGTCAGTCAAGCTCAGTAACTGCGACCCGGGTGTCGAGCCCGGCACCGAAATGTATCACTACCTTGAAGCCATTAGCTGCAAATGCCAGGTACTTAACACATCTTATAATGACTAGGTATAGCTCTACCAGAATCTGATGGCATTTTAAAAAAAATAAAAAATGTGATTTTCATATGGCAATGTCAAGTATGACCCGTCAAATCAAAGTACGTGATCTGTCAACCGCTGCTAAAATTTTGTGATTATGTTCTTGGAATTTGTTGTTTTTGTGAAAATATCCAAAAAGGCAATTCGATCTCAAGCGAGAAATATTGTTTTCTATGTCTATAGTAAAATACAGAAAGAAGAAGGTGTAAATCGAACTCAATCTTATAATTTAAAGTTCGTGGTAGAGTTGACCGGTAAGTTAGAGTGAGTTGTTTTGATACTTTTAGTTTTTTTATATTTTCTTAGGTAATTATTGTGACTTCTTTAAATGTGTTTCCAGTACTACTATAAGGTGAATCGTAGCTGATGGCACATCGAATGATGGTTTGTTTTCCATGCCTGGTAAAAGGAGGAGAGGAGGAAAAAAGAAAATCAACATAAGACAGTTTCGATTTAAAGTTGATTAGGAATAAAGTAAACGAGTTCTATACAGTTCGGAAGGAAATTCCAACATTAAATAAACTGTTGCCAATTTAATTGTATGTTATTCGTAATAAATAAGTATATAAAGTAATTCACGATTGATTTATTTTTCATGAAATATCATTATATTACATAGTATAAAACAAAGTCCCTTTTTTGTCTGTCCCTATGTATGCTTAAATCTTTAAAACTACGCAACGGATTTTGATGCGAGTTTTTAAAATAATAGTCTTTAAGTATTTAATAGTCTTTAAGATATTATAAGATTATGGTAAAATTTATATTCAAGTACTTATTATGTAAGTATATTATCAAGTGGTCGCGCATGTCGTATCGAGGTGATAGGGTCCCATTTTTAACAATTTGCATTGGGCAAACCTAAAAACATGTTCAATATTGTATCAGTAGTATATTGCTGTAAGTAGGTAGAGAATTATTCGCCGAAGTAGTTTTTTCTCCAAGAACACTATTCCACGCGGGCGAAGCCGCGGGCAAAAGCTAGTTTTCTATATTATACACCGAACATTCTTCATACAGTCTTATTATAATTCATGTTCAATAATACTAAAGACATAATTAAATATTAACCAGTATCAAGATCGTTTAATCCAATTTCCCCAGTATTGCACACTACAAATTTTTTTTTCCCTATTTGCCATGAGATTCTGGTACACCTATAGTAATTATTTTACTATTTTAAGATTAAATACCACAGGTAATTATCAATTAACCCTTAAAATTTCTAATTCTATGTCATTTTGATATACCTACCCTGTAATATTTATAACTAAACAAATTGTTATTTTGGTTGAAGTACTAACATACTATTATAATAGTAAGCCTATATCAAAATATATGTATATTGCGGATATTATAGTAGTTACTACAAAAACACCCTCTTGGGCTCCTCTTCTATTATTAAGATAGACAAAAATATAATTATTAGAATTATTCTTATAAGTTATTTTTACTGCAGGTGTGCTCGTCGGAAGACACAAGCTGTGAATGGCTGCCACCAGATTCATCATTAATTAAGGGCTTTCTTTCGGACAACTCTGAAATTAGTAATGAAATCGAAGATTATACTATGGATTAAAGTGTTAAGTGCTAAACTGCTAACTGTTTAATTAAGATGCAAATTGACTACGAGTATTATATTGAAGTTGAATTAAGTACATTCTATTGCAAGTTACACTTTTGTTTTTAAAGGATAATAAAAATAATTACATCGATATCTGTTTTTGATTTTCCTTTGGTTTTTTCATTTAGTTCTTAACCACATTTTTACTAAGTAGGTATGTAACTTAACACTCTAGACAGAGTACATATAATAATTTGAATAAGCACCAGAGGACTACGCATTCCCACAGAGGTGATTAAATTCCTAAATAAGCGCCTGGTGGTGATGAAAATATGATGATTTTATTATGTCGCATCGCCGCGCCGCGCCGGTGTCTAAAACTTTTATAATGATTTTAGAGAACCTTTTCAGAGAATAGGTACTCGTTAAAAATAAATCAGTCGATGATCGTGAGTTTTGCCGAGAATGTCAATAAGCAATGTTGTGTTTCTGTGTTATTTTTCTAAATTCGTGCTAAATTGGTTTTCCCGCCAAATCTCCCTAGGAAGTTTCAGTAAAGCGTCTACCACTTTATTGAATCGACTGACTTGTAGTGGTGGGTCGTCGACGCTTTTTCGATCAACGAAACGAGACCGTTTATCGTTCATCGTAAACTAGTTGAAAAAACAGTTTTTTTTTTTCGACTAGTTTACATGTTCGACGAATACTGAACTGAGCAATAAACTATGACAAACAAAGTAGTTTTGTTGAATGAACGACTTTCAGCATTAACTGTTTTGACAAACTTGTTGTCGTTTGCTGATCGACGCGACTAGTGATGACGACGAACGACGAGACGGTTTAATCTGTGAGCGGTGGAAATGAACTTCCCTTCATACTTTTTCCAGGCTTAGGACTGGCAGGCAGGCAGGTTCATTACTGTAAAGAACAGAGATAGACGTATTTGCTCGTGCCGAGTCGTCGTGCCCCGCGCCCGTCCGCGTCCGTCGAATCGACGACACGATCGACGGCGTCGATCGTGTCGTCGCGTCGCGACGAACGGTCTCTGTCGCACGCACCGTTCCGGCATATGGCAACCGTTCACGCATAGACTAGTTTATCAGTAGGCGCTAAACTAGTTTACCCGTTCATGACAAATAAACAGTTTAATAAAACAGTTCGTTCATTCAACGCCCATCCCTACTGACTTGACTGATTGACTACCTTGACTATTTATTGGGACTTTGACTAGACTTTGGACTTGACGATCTAGATATAAGACAAATAAGAAATAAAACGACAGAAGAGGCAGTATGGTCTAAGACCTTAGCCTGTTCCATTTCGGAACGAATTTAAAAAAATATCTATGGTCGTTTGTCACATCAAAGAAATAGGAGTATAATGCTACGGCCGCACCTGCGTAGTGCTTCGTGCTTAAAACGATACCATTGGACGATCTGCGTGTATCGTCCAATGGTATCGTCTCATAGCACGAAGCTTCGTACGATAGACGCAGGTGCGGCCCCAGCATAATAGAACTAAAACAAAAATCGAAGCCGTAGACAGCTATTTGTCTCACAAAACATCAAAGGCAAAACCAATAAGAGTGAAAGAGAAAGCCATCTATATGTCTATACGTTTTTTTCGAAGGTTGCTCCAATTTGGAGTCCAAATTGGAGTCCAATTTTAGACGTTGGAATTACGACTTTATTGCTTTAACAATAAGTGACATTTTGAATTAGTAGCAGTAGATGTGGCCTGAAGTTAGCCACTGACAGCTATGCCATTTGTTTACGTGTGCATTATGATACAAGAAGAAGAAGAAGCAAATCATGAATTTATAGTGTGTTTGGTAAAAATCTCAGTTTATATTAAAAAGTCTTATTAGAAAACAAAGCTGTGCTCAAGTTAATATGGCCCGTTTGGTGGAGGGCTGTAAATCACACTCTGCGAGGAAAGAAAATCGTGAAGAAGTGTTAACTTTTCACCAGTATGTTGAGAATTGTTTCAGGTTATATAAATACAAGCAATTACACTGAAGTTATTATATTCTTGTAGATAAATGTGTTTATTGTCCATTATATGCGGATTTCAACAATATAATATAATAGAAATTTTGTATAAATTTCAGAGGTTGTGTATTTACATAGTGATGTTTTGGATATCGATAAACCTTCGAAAGAGAAAATATGTTAATCTGAAAGAAAAATGTTTTGCCTACTTCATATTTACCAAACACCATACAATTATACAAATTAGTAAGATCTAAAATATAAACTAAGTGATAATATATAATATAAAATAGTGTGGTGTATTTTTTATTAATTATAATTATTAATTAATAATTCCTGTATATTATAATGGAGTTACGGTTGTACATCATCACAAAAACATGTCACAAATTTTCAAATTTAACTTTGCTTTTTGGTTTTGCAGGGAATTAGGTGGCCTTTTGCAAAAATACTTCTTTGTACTTTTTTAATTGACCAGAAAACGGGCAGACTGATCGCCAGATGGAGAGCGATTATCGCCACCTATACATATTCGCAATAGGAGGTGTCACAAGTACGATCCCGGTCTTAAAATCCGCAACTACTCCTTGAGTACCCGGAGGCCGTGGTATTTATCTGGTCCAGGTGGACCGTTCGTGCCAAAGCATGGCTCTCCCACGTAAACGGACTGCTGTGCACTGTTTTCTTCACATATTTAGCTCCATACTGACAATCTGAGAGCTTTTTGGTGTTATCGTAACGTGTAAGCTAATAAATGATGTCCAATTGTTAATAAATAATAAATATATCTATTAAAATTTCCTGTTTTCATTTATCTTTCCACGTAGGTACCCCAACTAAAGGGAGAAATGCATAAAAAGTCTATACGTCTACTGTTTATATATTTACCAGCTGTATCCAAGGGAAAAGTATCCTATGTTTTAATCCAGAGCTTAAACTACTGCCATACCAAATTTCATTGAAATCTGGTCAATAATTTTTGCGTGAAGGAGTAACAAACATCCATCCATACATCCTCACGAACTTTCATGTTTATAATAGTAGTAGGATATAGAACTGACAAGTCGATTGGACGATAGCCTGCATAGTGTGTGGGTGTATAGTGTAGTAAGGACGAGAAATAAAAATACGTGTAGCTCGAATTAGAATATGTATTCCAATATATCAAGATAAAATTATTGACAATTATATGTCAAAGTATTCATTCACTTTTTAAACTGTTAACAATACAGAGGTTTTATTAATTGGAGTTTTGTAGATACCAATACAACCCCTCAAAAATTCAATTAAGTAAATAATGCTTTAACAGTATAGGCAAACATTTAAATAAGTAACTGATAATATTTCATCTTTTAACACGATGATATTAATTTATATTTTCCATGTTGTTCCTTGAAATTAAGGAACTACAATGTCTTTATATAATTCCTCCATGGTATTTTCTGAAGATATCTAAAAGTAATTATTCTGTGGAAAATATTACATTAATTTTAGTATATTATCAGCTGTTTAGGATTTTTATCCAATCATTAAATTATCTTACATATTAAAAATTACATATAAAAATATTTGCTTTAAGCAGATATGCACTAATAATACAATTTTGTTTCATGCCTATTTAAAAACCAGCATCGCAAATCTGTTTGCAACATAATGCTGAATGGGATTTGATAGAACTTCATGTAATTAGTTACTTTATATTATTGTAGGTACCTAAATATACCTTAATTATTAATTTCTTTGTTTCCTTCTATACCAATGTGCAACAACTGTTGTCATGGTTCATTCATATAAATAATATTAATTATGCTGCTAAAATATGAGCTTTTAGTTTCTAGCTATTATACATAATAATATAAACATTTATGCTCTTTTATAGCTTCACAAAACTGTGTACATGCCTGGCTTATGTTTCTTAGACAAAAATATTATACACTTTGTTTCCGTTAGAGTCCGACCGAAACTGGTTTTCCGGCCGAAACCGAAACCGAACATTCGGCCGTGGCTTCAGTTTCGGCCGAAACCGAAACCGAAACTCACGTGGTCAAGTAGAAAATTCCTTAAAATACTGAAATTTGGTGCATTTTATCCATTACTCTGCATTAATTAGGACATGAAATGGAAACACGGTATATTAATTTTGTTGTAATCATTTATTTAATGTAATATTAAAAAATATTAATTATATCTGGGGGCACGGTAGTGCACCCGCCAAGTCGAGCGCGAAGCAAACACTGCCGTACCATCCTTTACTGGAACCATTTCGCCGCATTTTCAGGCCCCTATTTGAGAACCTCTGGATAAGACCAGAACGCAGAAATTTTCGTCATCGAGTAAGCTATAATCACATACTTAAAATCCAAAATTTCAAGTCTGTAGGTCATTTAGTTCCGAAGTTAAGCGAAAGCAAAGTTTCGCATTTATTACACTCACTCATTCACTCACTCACTCATGATCATCATAATAGAACTAGTACTTCCCATAAACTCAGAGAGCTGAAATTTGGTACAGAGTTAGGGTTTAATGGCCCCATAAAGGGAAAACTATAAAAACTAGGATAATCGATCTGGGGGCACGGCAGTGCCCCCGCCAAGTCAAGCGCGAAGTAAACACTGCCGTACCATTATTTACGGGAACCATTTCGCCTCATTTTCAGGCCTCTATTTGAGAACCTCTGGATAAGACCAGAACGTTGATCTGGAGGCACGGCAGTGCCCCCGCTAAGTCGAGCGCGAAGCAAACACTGCCGTACCATTATTTACTGGAACCATTACGCCGCACTTTCAGGCCCCTATTTGAGAACCTCTGGATAAGACCAGAACGCAGAAATTTTCGTCATCCAGTAAAGTATAATCACATACATAAAATCCAAAATTTTAAGTCTGTAGGTCATTTAGTTCCGAAGTTAAACGAAAGCAAAGTTTCGCATTTATGACACTCACCCAGTCACTCACTCATGATCATCAGAATGGAACTAGTACTTCCCATAAACTCAGAGAGCTGAAATTTGGTAAAGAGGTAGGGTTTAATGGCCACATAAAGGAAAAACTATAAAAACTAGGATAATCGAAGATCTGGAGTGAAGCGAAGGTGACCCTTATTAGAAAACACAAGAGCCCAACCAAACTATTAGAGATCGACATACTGCCTTTACAAAAAATATTCAACTTGGTGGGCCACTTCATTTGATGTCAAAATCGAAGGTCTGAATTATCTGATGAAGAACCCTCAGCTGGTCTCAGCTGATTAGAGATATGGCAATGTCTCCTTCTACTATTGGTACATAAAAAAATCGACTGTCATTGCAAAAATCCAGTGAAGTGGGACACATCTTCTAATTTAATCTAGCCGGTAGCGTCCCACTGCTGGGCGAATGCCTCCCCTTCTGCTTTTAATACGCATAAAAATAAAATTAAAGGAAAACTCTGGATAAGACTAGATTGGCTTTTATGCTTATACTTACAAGTTTACAACAAGAAATAGTCGAACAATGAACTTTATTCTACTCGAACATTATACAAATTAAATAAACAAATTACACTAAAATCTAGTAAAATAAATCAATATTCCTACGTTTCTACAAAAAGAAGTGAAATCCCACCAAAAACATTCTGTAAAAAACTAGCCAAGTCTCGATGGAGCTGCTTGTTTATCTCTAAAAAGTAATGAAATCTAGACTAAGTCGTGCCAAGTCTAAGGATCCTTACTGCGATTTATTTATTATTATAGTTAATGTTGTGTGACTTGGCCGTTGAAGAGTACACAAGGGTACAAAAGGGGCTCCATAACACCATTGCTCCAATACATGTGTTATACATTCAACAACAGCCTAAAATAAGACACTAGCGTCCAATTACCAATACCAGTATGGGCTATTATCTCGCTTAACAAACATAGGTAGTTACAACAGAATCTGATATAACATTACGTGTAAACAAAATTGACTTCTAACGTATAAAGAATTTTCAAGGGCCAAGTCACACAACATTAACTATAATAATAAATAAATCGCAGTAACGATCCTTAGACTTGGCACGACTTAGTCTAGATTTCATTACTTTTTAGAGATAAACAAGCAGCTCCATCGAGACTTGGCTAGTTTTTTACAGAATGTTTTTGGTGGGATTTTAATTATGTTTTCAAATTCAGTTGCGTTGTCAAAGCGTTGCCGCAAGAAACGAAGTTAGGCGAGCGTGCACGAAAACTTCCGATATCAGTTTCGGTTTCGGCAAAAGTTTCGGCCACTTTTGGCCGAAACCGAAACTGCCGCCGAAACTTGATTTTTGGCCGAAACTCGGCCGAAACCGAAACCGAACTTTCGGTCGGACACTAGTTTCCGTGTATTCAATGCCATTGTACACTTAGTAACAAATAATAAAAAATACATATAAATTAACATTTTAAAATTTAATATCTATACAGATAAATATAATTGAAGTGTCTGTTTGTAATTTCAAATTAACAGCTTTTCACTTAATGCATATGGAAGTATATTCGATACTAACGATAAAATATCAATTTTTAAAATTTTTGTCTGTCCGTCTGTCTGTCTGTTTGTTCCGGCTAATCTCTGAAACGGCTGGACAGATTTTCACGGGACTTTCACTGGGAGATAGCTAATGTTATAAGGTCTAATATAGGCTACTTTTATTTTAGGGTTCCGTATAAAAAAAGGGTTCCCTTTCCATTAGTTGCGGGCAACGAAGTTATGCAAACGAAGTTGCGGGCATCAGCTAGTTTATTATAAAATATAAAGATCCATTTTCCAGAATCGATATTTACATTACTAGAATTATCAACTAAATACCTAGGTACTTATTTGTTTTATTACATATGGTCTACCTACTTTGTAACGAACCAATTTCGTTTTGAGTGTTTGACCATTTTTCTCTATCTAGCCAATTCATTAACGTAATTGAAATTATTATTATTATCAATGATAATAATTATAGTTATTCACAGCTTAGTATTATTTAATTAGACATTTGAATAATCTATATTGAATCAGTTGCTTAAAATCTTAGGAAGTATGTATACCTATTGTAATATTCTTCCCTTTCAACTCCGCCGGTTTGACATCCGGTTTGTTGATTTTGGCTTATTGTGTTTCTAATTTATTGCCTATCAACTTCGCCTGTTGACCATCTTTGGTTTGTTGATTTCGGCGGGAATATTTTCAATTACAAATCTTCTGCAGTAAAACTTCTGCAGGAATAATTATTATAATACATATTAAATATTTTTCGGGTTTATACCATGTCACATCGCTTATTAGCTTTTTCTTTTCTTTTATTACTTACTTAAATAAAATAATAAATTAATTGATTTCCATATGCTGTTGCCTCGATTTTTATTTAATTTCATACTTGACGCCATAGTGAATTAGGTAAACGTATGAATTATGCGTTTGGCCACCGCATTTTATCGGGGAACTTCAGCGATTAAACTAATTATGTTATTCCCTTACAAACATCACTGCTCATTTTTTACAGAATTTCATTATTGTAATCGACCATTAAAAATAAAACATTCATGTAGTAGCTGACAAAAAAAAATTAAAAATCAGCTTTAGAAACAACAATTATTAAGTAACAGATTATTATTATTTGTAAGTAGTAGTCGGGGCTACCAGACTACACCACAAAGACATCTGCTTGTATTTTGTAATACAACATATTTTGTACATCTCATTTGAAAGCGATATTCCCAACTAGCAAAAACTTACTTTATAATTGCTATGAAAACAATATTTCTACATACACTACTACAATATATAAACAAGAATTTTAACCCTATAATTAATCATCCTTTATATAGCATTTTTGCTTGTTGGGTTATATTATTTAAAATTCATTATAAATATTGTATTTTCTATTGTGTATTAAAAACAATTAGTATATTCCTGCTTATTGCATTCTACTATACTATATTGTATATACTAAAAATATATACAATATAGTATAGTATATACCTATGTGATACCTCGGTGCACATAATATTATAAAATCCTTTTGTGGCCCTGCGCTCCTCAGTTGGCTGGATGCACTAATAGGGCTTTGTACTTTTCCATGTAGATAGTACATACCGATGATCCAGATTAGGGTAAAAATTGTTTTAGTTATACTTGGGAGCAAATGTATCAACAAAAGATTAACAGACGTCCTTCACATTGACAATATTATTGGTTGCTCCGGGATCTAAAACAGAATTTCTGAATATTAGTGTTAATTTGACTGCGCAACTAACATTGCTAGAACATCACACGGTACTCTCCTGATTGTTGTTGTTGACTCGAAACGAGTGATTCTGATGAGCAGTAGAGCTTTAAGCTTCTCGTTGCAAAAATTCAACTCTTGTGTTAATCCTTTCTAACGTGATTCCTTTCGATCCCAATGCTCACAAAGTATCCTTGTAATGGTAACTCCAAATTTTCGGTTGCTTTTCCACGTTATTCTCTCTGCTTGTTATTTTGGATATGGGTAGATACTGTTTTTTAAGCCACAAACTGAAAATGGTGCTGAAAGATCTTGGGCTGAAAAAAAAAATGGTTTCCCGATTTCGGGTCTGAAAATTTTCCTTTTACTGAATTTCGAGATACGTTTTACAGAAACGTAGGGCACATAACCTGTAGTAAGGACGAGAAATAAAAATACGTGTAGCTCAAATTAGAATATGTATTCCAATATATCAAGATAAAATTATTGACAATTATATGTCAAAGTATTAATTCACTTTTTAAACTGTTATCAATACAGAGGTTTTATTAATTGGAGTTTTGTAGATACCAATAAGTATATAGTTCAAGAGACTAGCTTCCCCAACATATTTCGGTTTGTTGTAGACAATACTGCATAAATTCGTTTTTGATCGACTGATAATAATTTATAAATCACAAAGGTGCATAGATCATTACGCATAAATCTTCCACTTTAATCATTCTATCTATTGGCTGCAAACTGCATTTTAAATTCATTTAATAGTTTAAAAGATCAAAGCAAACATAAAGCGGAATAAAAGACTTCATTTTATGCTATGAAAAGATTAACATTTTCATCCACTTTTTGATTTTTATCGACACAAAATGCCGACTAGGTGTAGTGTACATTTAGACCTCCTTTATATCTTTAGATGTCTCTTATATTGATCTCATGTTGTTGTCATAGCTTGACATGTATTACTAATTTAAGTAGCATTTTATTTGGAATAAAACCAAATATTCCTTGGTTTTGTCTTTTTATTACATAACAATTTATTCCAAATAACAATAAATACCATTACAAACCTCGATGTCTACTATTGCGCAATTACTAAAGCCAGAAAAAATCGACGTCGAACCTGGGTCACCGGCAGCCGAATTAAAGTACGAATACTGGAAAACAACGTTCTCAAATTATCTCAGTGAAGGGATAGGAAAAGAAACGATTTCAGAGGAAAATAAACTAAGGTTATTACAATGTGTATACGCATATCCGTGAAGCAAAAGATTATGTCTCGACCATTCAATTATTAGATAAAATGTATCTCAAAGAAAAGAATAAGGTTCACGCCAGATACATACTTCTAAAATCTACACAAAAATCGGATGAGACCATTGCAGATTTCTTACGTACACTACACTAGGGACTTCACTGGCGGACGGGAATATATTTACATATGAAGTTGCTGATAAATACGAGTATGGCAACTTGTAACCAACTTCAGACAGCTGATCTGTCTGAAGTTGGTTACATATGTTCAAAACCTGATATAATACTCTTTGTGTATTATATAATACTCTACCTTTATACTCTATGTGTCACATAGAGTATAAAGAGTAAAGGCTATTAGCAAGAGGAAAAATTATATATCGTACCTTATCCCCCTATATGACACATGCCAATGAGAAAGAAAGAGATATCTGGTTGTTCGTTAGTTCGTTTTTTGTAGACGGTTACAGGTTTTGAACATATGTAACCAACTTCAGACAGATCAGCTGTCTGAAGTTGGTTACAAGTTGCATTGCTCGTATTTATCATAGGGATGGCGATTCTTTTCGAAAAAGATCGATTTTCAAATCGATTCGAATCGTGACCTAATGAATCGATTCACAAAAAAATCGAGGTCTATAAGATCGATTTCCGAAAAATCGATCTTTTTTTCAAGTTTTCGTTTATAATGTAATATTTTATTAAAAACAAGGTACATATTATAATTTAACGATCTCTTATCAGTAAAATCAGGTAATTCGATAATAAAAAATATTTTCATTACCATGTCAAACTAACAGATAATGTATAGAATAAGACATTTATTTTCTAGATTTAGAAATTTTACAGAGTTAAGAAAATGGTTAAGAAAAATCGTTTACAAAGTTAATAGATAATGTAGCTTATAGTTCCCAATGCTTAATATCTAAACTTTTTAAAAACAACAGTCTATCAAGTCTACAGGGATCCAAGCGGTTTCGCTCATCTGTTGCGATGTTTCCGGCAATTGAGAAAAGGCGCTCACAAGGAACAGATGATCCTACGATACTCATATACATCACGGCTATTGAGTGAACTTGGTGATAAATAGAGTTTGATAAATTCTTTAACCGGCAGCAGAGGCGGCCTTACCCATTGCGAGGCTCCGGGCGGCAGGCGTTTGCGAGGCCCTTTGTCCTTCGTGAAAATTATGTAATGCTAGTTTAGGTCTGGTTTTTGAAGGATTTACAAAATGTATTTAAACTTGCGACAAAATAATCAAATTTTGGGTGTGTTAAACAACCGAATATTGAATAGGTACTAAATTACCAGATTGGCGAAATAATGTAAGAAACAAAAATTACTAAATCTGGTGACTAAATAATACTGTTTTGTTCACTGAATATTACAAACTGGCAGACAGACATCATTTTAACTAACAAATTACCATCTTTGTGACAATTTGTGAGTATGTACGCATTTAATTCAAAAGTAGGCACATATTATGTTTTTACCGATGTAGGTAATTCAAAAAACATAATAAGCAGCAAAACGAACGCATAAAAAAACGTAAAGGAAATTTGTAATTTTCTCGGTTTAGTTAAAATTTAAAAATGGCATAAGTATATTTATTTTTCTGTAATATTGAGGGTGTCGTCTTTAAGGTTTTTAGGGGTGCTGAATACAAAAATGATATCCATATTGAATTTCAAAAAGCGGATATTAATAATTTTTAATAAAATGAATCTAGGAGTCGTTTTAAAGGCTTATGGAGAAGTAAATTACAAAAATTAATTTATTTTGAAATTTCAAAATAGCGAATGTATTTTAATTTCTGTAAAATTCTTTTATCTCGAAAACGGTGCGTCCTACTGAAAAAAATTATGAAAATTTGGTCCCCTTTATTATCCCTGCAACCACATATTTTATTCATGGTGTAAGAAAATGAAATTTGAAAAACCTACATTTTTCAACTCTTCTATAGCTTTATATGTCGCTCGTATTTCAATGTAGAGCATTTACATTTTTTTATAAAATTGTTTCAATCTCGGAAACGGTGCTTCCTATCGAAACAATAATGAAAATTTCCTTCCCCTTAGTAGCCCCGCAACCACATATTTTCTTCATGATGGGAGAAAAAGAAAATTAAAACTCATTTTCCAACATAACCTACTAATATTATAAATATGAAAGTTTGTGAGGTTACTTTTTCACAAAAAAAAAAACTTGATCGGATTTTGCCTACTTTGATCCTTAAAAAATACAATATTTCCGAAGGATATTGAATTTACGCGGGCGGAGCCGCGGGCAACAGCTAGTAGCTTTATACGAGCGATGGCTCGTACCTCACAGTACAGCATTGCTCTATTTTTTTTTTTTCTATACTGAAAAAGTAATGAAAATTTCCTCCTCCTTGGTAACGCCGCAACCACATATTTTCTTCACGACGGGAGAAAAATTTGAAAATCATTTCTAGCTTTATACATCGCTCGTATCTCAACGTAGAGTATTTACATTTATTTTATAAAAAATTTTTTATCTCTGAAGCGATGCATCCTACTGAAAAAATAATGAAAATTTCCTCCCCCGTTAATAACCGCAAGCATATATTTTCTTCATGATAGGAGAAAAAGGAATTTGAAAATCCTGAATTTTCCAACATTTCTATATCTTTATGCATACTACACTCGTATCTCAAAGAAGACCGTCGCAAAAATTTTTTCTATAATCGCTTGTATCTTGGGAACAGCTGGTAATCCTACTGAAAAAAAAACTGGCCAAGTGCGAGTTGGATTCGCACACTGAGGCTTTTGTACAAACCATGGCCTCTAGTCAAGATGCATTCGATAATTTCGACGCCGAACTTCGAAATCAAAAATGTATGCGATTGTCACTTAACGATGACTTATGTCAAATCCCATACATTTTTGATTTCAAAGTTCGGCGTCGAAATTATCGAATGCATCTTGACTAGAGGCCCTGTAGTGATTTTGTTACAGCTTAAATTTAATACCTCTATGCGTTGTAGAGGATAGGGGCAGTAAGTTTAAAATTATTAAAAAAATCTTTTAACTTCCCGCTAAGAAAATCTAGGATTAAAAAAAATCGGAAAGTTATTGGTTTTACCCCGTTTTGCAAAAATCTAATTCTCATCAGATCTCGAAGTTCTGAGGTTCTTAGCTTAGGAGGAAGCTTCCCTGACTACCCTCGCGAAGGTGTCACTATGTCTGTATGTATATATGTGTGTATGTGTATGTGTAAATATGTAAACCTCTTATAACTTAAAACTTTTGAACGGTTTGACCGATTTTATTGCAGCTGGCGCCGTTCAAAAGGGCTTGGTCAACCTTTGATTTTGAATACAATTTATTAAATTTTTTTTTGTCTATTTTAAGTGTTTTTTTTGGAATAACTTTTAATCGGCTTTATCAATCAACTCCAACTAATCAGCTCTTAACCTTGAAGAACAACGTCGATCGCCGCCTATCCGGCCAAAATCGGTTGATTCGTTCGAGAGATATCGTGCAGGAAAGAAAACTGAAAAAATTGTTTTTTTCGGAATTACTCCAAAATTTGCATCTAAAAATGTTTGTTCTCGATTATTTCAAAGGACACGAAAAGCTGCATCGATTGCCGCCAGTCGCGTTAAAAATCAGTCGATTCATTACAAAGTTATGACTGTTTAAAATTTAAAAAAATAGTGTTTTATTAAACTTTCATCAGACTTTTGAGCTCGGAGATTTCCAAAGTTCAGAATTTTCACTGATAATTTTCTTTCATCAGTGAAAGAAAATTATCAGTGAAAATTTTTAGAAGCACTTTTATTTTTTAGCTCGATAAGCTCAAAAATGACGCATTAGATAAAATTTAAGCGCTTAGCAGGAAGTTGCACGGATGGCCTTTAAGTCAAATGTTTTCCTAATTTTTATTATATGATATATCTAAAAATTTACGGTGTTCGCAATTTTCCCTTTATATGTGCTTTAAGCTGTTGCTTCGTACCAAATTTGAAGATTTCGAGTGTCGAAAATTTGCGGAAATTTGCAGCATAAACTGCTGTATCTTTTGATTGCGTTGGCTTAGAAGTTTGATTTTTTCACAGCTCCTTCTGGAGCTTCACACAGCTTCTTCTATCTGGATTTATAGCTGCTTACAACCATGTAAGCGTGTATAATGTATACCAATAATGGTCATCAACTCGGAAATTAAGTCGTCAACTTATCATAGGCGAGGCGTGCACACAAGCCGGCTTCCCTTATGTTACATATTATATAATATATATATATATATATATATATATATATATATATATATATATATATATATATATATATATATATATATATATTTTAAATACGGAACTAAACCAAAACAATTTTTATAGTACGGTGTGACCTAAACCCGTGCACGAAGCGTGCGTAAAGTGCGGGTTTATGTCACACTTGCTATAAAATAGTATACGATACTTGTGGCCTAAGTTGTCTATTACTGCACGGCGTGATGTACTATTTGCGCCTAATGCTCCCAAAAAATTGCGCTAACACTATTCGACGAACCAATTCCGCATTTTATATATGAATATAATATATTAAATAATACATTTAAAGTACTACTCGATCAACCTAAGTTTGCACCTCGCGTCGAGACAAACTGACGCATATGTGTGATCTGCAAAAAAGGACGAAAACTCGTATGACGCGTGTCGGCGACAAAAATGCTAACCGTACTGACGCGACAGGGCGATCGCGGGAAGGAGAGCGGGGGAAGCAAATTTTTATAAAATTATTATTCCAGCGAGGTGCAAACTTAGCTTGGTGTAGTAGTAATATACATAGAGGAAGCCGGCTTGTATGCACGCCTCGCCTGTGCAACTTATACTTTATTTCGGTGCCAATTTGGATTAAATTTCTCCACTTTTTATCTGCTGATTTTTGTATTTTTTGTCACCCTCATGCTTTCGCCAGTAATTTAGTAGCCAACATATTAATTCACTGCCAAATTCAGTAATACAGTATGCTCGCGTACCGTCACCAACTTAATTCTTGTTCGCACGATTAATTATATCCCTTACAAATAGCAAATACAGAGATGGTGATTTTGTAACTCATACTGCAAGCAAAATAATTCAAAGGTGACAAGAGTTGACGAACGAAATGAAACATACGGATTCTCTGAGCGATAGATGAGCAAAACCTTATGTGATAACTTCCGCGCTGACCCGAGTGCTATGGATTAAAAAAACGATCTTCAAGTATTTCGAGGCGCGATCAAGTACCACATAATGAATTTTCCAATTATGTTTTGAATGAATGAATTAGTTAACTAACTTTATTTTAATTTTCCATTATGTTCTAACCTTAATAAATAATTAAGAATCAAAGTCAAAAAATACATATAGATTTTTTATTTATATGTTTTTTTAGATTTTGAAAATCTATAGGTGTTTTTTAAATTTTCTTGGGTTATTGCGCGAGGCCCCTGCAAGCGCGAGGCCCCGGGCGATTGCCCCGTTCGCCACCCCCTAAGGCCGCCACTGACCGGCAGCACTCTTATAATACGGATACATTCAATTAATTGTAAATAGTTTTATGGTTTATAACAAAAAAAATCGAATGTCGATTTTCAAGGGTGAAATATCGATTCACCGAATCGATTCAGTACTACATATCGATTTAAAAAATCGATCTTGTTGGCTCCAAAAATCGATTCTTCGATTAATCGATTTCAGATCGCCATACCTAATTTATCAGCAACTTCATATGTAAATATATTCCCGTCCGCCAGTGAAGCCCTAGTCGGCATTTTGTGTCGATAAAAATCAAAATGATGATGAAAATGTTAATCTTTTCATAGCATAAAATGAAGTCTTTTATTCCGCTTTATGGTTGCTTAGATCTTTTAAACTATTAAATGAATTTAAATGCAGTTTGCAGCCAATAGATAGAATGATTAAAGTGGAAGATTTATGCGTAATGATCTATGCACCTTTGTGATTTATAAATTATTATCAGTCGATCAAAAACGAATCTATGCAGTACCTATTGTCTACAACAGTGTTTTTCAACCTTTTTTATGATGCGACCCCCCTTGTATTTTCGCTTTTTTATCATATTATGTATGTATGTGTTTGTTATAGTGTTACAAATATTCATTCCATACGACGTTTTCATGCGTCTCCATAATTAGGATTCGGATATAAGTACATAATATAGTACGTCAAACACAATATTTTACAATTACATACATCGATGATATCGATGATTGATTTATGAGTATAATTATTATCCTTTTGATAGTTCTCTTGAACTATACACCCACACACTATGCAGGCTATCGTCCGATCGACTTGTCAGTTCTATATCCTACTACTATTATAAACATGAAAGTTCGTGAGGATGGCTGGATGTATGGATGGATGTTTGTTACTCCTTCACGCAAAAACTATTGAACAGATTTCAATGAAATTTGGTATGGCAGTAGTTTAAGCTCTGGATTAAAACATAGGATACTTTTCCCTTGGATACAGCTGGTAAATATATAAACAGTAAACGTATAGACTTTTTATGTCTTTATGCATTTCTCCCTTGAGTTGGGGTACCTACGTGGAATGATAAATAAAAATAGGAAATTTTTATAGATATATTTATTATTTGTTAACAATTGGACATCATTTATTAGCTTACACGTTACGATAACACCAAAAAGCTCTCAGATTGTCAGCATGGAGCTAAATATGTGGAGAAAACAGAGCACAGCAGTCCGTTTACGTGGGAGAGACATGCTTTGGCACGAACGGTCCACCTGGACCAGATAAATACCACGGCCTCCGAGTACTCAAGGAGTAGTTGCGGATTTTAAGACCGGGATCGTACTTGTGACTCCTCCTATTGCGAGTATGTACAGGTGGCGATAATCGCTCTCCATTTGGCGATCAGTCTGCCCGTTTTCTGGTCAATTAAAAAAGTACATAGAAGTATCCTTGCAAAAGGCCACCTAATTCCCTGCAAAACCAAAAAGCAAAGTTAAATTTGAAAATTTGTGACATGTTTTTGTGATGATGTACAACCGTAACTCCATTATAATATGCAGGAATTATTAATTAATAAAAAAATACACCACACTATTTTATATTACATACTAGCTTTTGCCCGCGACTTCGTCCGCGTGGAACAATTACTTTGGAATATCGCTAAAATTTACCCCCGACTTCATTTACGTAGAAGGAGGAGCGCTTCCCCCTCACGACTGTCTGCAGCGCGCCCGCACATCATTATTGCGCGCAGATTATTTTATTACTGCGATATCTTCTAAAATACTCATTGAAATCAAATGATGTAAACAGAAAATTTCTTCTAAACTTAATGCTTGTAATGAATAACGTATTTATTTGGATAAGGATTAATATCATCTTTATGAAAACGCCCTCACAAATAATGCCTAATTTTAGAACAAATTTGGTTAGCATAAAAAGGTTATTGTGAGCCAACCTTAAAAGATAGACATATACACTCGCGGACTTTTAGAACTTTTAAAGGGTAACAATTGTGTCATACATAATTTTAGCGAAACTTCAACCGTTTTCGCAGCGTACGCAGCGAAAGCTCTCAAAAGAAAAAAAAAACCCCGATTTTGAAACATTCTTGATTGGTGCTCCGCTCGTATTGCTTAGCATGATGCTATATAGCCTAAAGCCTTCATCGATAAATGGACTATCCAACACAAAAAGAATTTTTCAATTCGAACCATTAGTTCCTGAGATTAGCGCGTTCAAACAAACAAACAAACAAACAAACAAACTCTTCAGCTTTATAATATTAGTATAGATTATCACTTAGTTTATATTTTAGATCTTAGTAATTTGTATAATTGTATGGTGTTTGGTAAATATAAAGTAGACAAAACATTTTTCTTTCAGATTAACATATTTTCTCTTTCGAAGGTTTATCGATATCCAAAACATCACTATGTAAATACACAACCTCTGAAATTTATACAAAATTTCTATTATATATTGTTGAAATCCGCATATAATGGACAATAAACACATTTATCTACAAGAATATAATAACTTCAGTGTAATTGCTTGTATTTATATAACCTGAAACAATTCTCAACATACTGGTGAAAAGTTAACACTTCTTCACGATTTTCTTTCCTCGCAGAATGTGATTTACAGCCCTCCACCAAACGGGCCATATTAACTTAGGCACAGCTTTGTTTTCTAATAAGACTTTTTATTATAAACTAAGATTTTTACCAAATAACACACTATAAATTCATGATTTGCTTCTTCTTCTTCTTGTATCATAATGCACACGTAAACAAATGACATTGGCTGTCAGTGGCTAACTTCAGGCCACATATACTGCTACTAATTCAAAATGTCACTTATTGTTAAAGCAATAAAGTCGTAATTCCAACGTCTAAAATTGGACTCCAATTTGGACTCCAAATTGGAGCAACCTTGGAAAAAAAACGTATAGACAAAGAGATGGCTTACTCTTTCACTCTTATTGGTTTTGCCTTTGATGTTTTGTGAGACAAATAGCTACCTACGGCTTCGATTTTTGTTTTAGTTCTATGAAACTCCTATTTCTTTGGTTTGTCATATGCATTTGACAATAATGGGAGTTTTGCCGGGAATGTCAATCAGCAATGTTGTGTTTCTGTGTTATTTTTCTAAATTCGTGTTATTGCGGTTTTTAATGTGTAATATTGATGGAATATTAACCATTAGTTATTCGTGACGTGCACTAATGTGGAGGAGTGATATAGCAACTACAAAATGCGTGCTAAATTGGGTTTCCCGCCAAAACTCCCTAGGAAGTTTCAGTAAAGCGTCTACCACTTTACTGAATCGACTGACTTGACTGAAAGACTACCGTGACTATTTATTAGGACTTAGACTAGACTTGACTATTTAGAAATAAGACAAATAAGAAATACCTCAAAAATATAAGACTTGGCTTAAAGTTCTTGTTACCAGGCCATTAAATCTTATTTAAAAAAAAAATTGACAATAATTTTTGGCAGTTCAAACTTCAGGTTCAATTTTGGTTCAATCTCATTCTCCCTTTGCCTGTCTCGACCGGGTCGAATTAAACAAAAAAAAAAAAAATCAATCTCATTCTTCATCATGCTTCATCAGCTGTGTTTTTTAGGTTAGAATTGGAGTTTGAGACTTGAGATTAGAATTTATAACTTTAAAATTGTACATAAAAAAATCCCGATTTTATAAACTTCAATTGCAAAGCTATTGTTACATATTAAAAGTAGAGAAGATAAAGTAAGATGGAGCCGTGGAACTCGAAAACAATGGAGCAGCCACCAATAAACACCGCAATTTGTAACCTGGAAATAGGTAAACAAACATATTTTATACAACAAATTAGATTATTATTATTATATCTATTTTTATCGCTTACTAATTGTATTTATAAGTTGCTATTTTCTCTGATTTTTGACCAATAAGCACCGCAATCTGTAACCACGAATTTTGTAAACAAACATCAAACTTGTATCTATTTTTATCACTTACTAATTGCATTTTTACGTTGTGATTTTCTCTTCAGATATAAAGGAGCTAAAGCATGCCCTAAATATCATAGTAACCATACTGTCGAAACAAGCTCCTCTACATAAGGAAAGTGCAATACTGTCACGATTTTTGTATAAATTTGACAAAAAATTCAGGAACGATATTGGATATAGAAAATTTAAAAAGGTCAATTCCGCATTACGAAGATATTTGATGGTGGATTTGTTAAAGGATATCAAAACTTTCAAAACACTGTTACCCGATGATTATAGCATCGAGTCTTATCTACCGACTCGACAGATGTTGGAATATATTTTAGTGAGAATAATAACATTCGCCAAAATAATGCTAAGAGTCTCTATTTGTTCAAAACAATCGGCTATTTTCTATTTAAATAGAATCAAAAGAGGTGAAAGTCACTGGATGTCTCTCGTGCCCTATGCTTTATTGAGTCGGATTTGGTCTATGAGTTTAGTTTTGCTGCAGCACTCGTGTAATTGGTACAATAGACTATACAGCTTTAGGAAATATTTGACCCACAAAGGTGTAGCATTTTTGTCAGAAGGTTTTGAATTGCCATGTGACTTGGGAACATGGATAAACATGAAGGACATGAATGACGAGGGAAGATTTAATTGGACCCAGAAGTCATCTTTAGAATCGGATGCTCTCTTAGTAGAGAACGAAGAGGGAGACTTGTGTGAAAATATTTTGATGTATGTTGATAGAGTCAACTCTCCAGAAAGTGATGATGAACTCGATACCAATATATCGACTCCAAAACGAACACAAATGGATTTGGAGAGCTCTAGTCTCAAAGATGATTTAGGAGTTGCTATATCAAGAGACAGTTTCAAACTGCTTGACAATAATGTGTCTCCAATTATTACTAAACAAAAAGAAAGTGCACATTCAATAGAAAATGTTACAAATTTAAAGACTATGCAAGATTTTGTACAGAAAGAAGAGGACTACAGAAATAAATCACACAGTTTATCGGTTACCAAACACTTAAGTTTTATGCAGTGGCAGTCCCTAAAGACAGCAATGGAAAATTTTGAGAATAAGATCATGAATAATAACAAACTGCAAAAGAAACTGAAGAAGTTATGGAAGGAAAAATGTTTGGACTATTTATAAATAAACATAGAAAATTGTTATTTTTTTTTATTTTACATAACAAAAAGTTTATTTACATAAAGCACCATGTATTAAATTGTTAAATAAATAAACATTATTCACCAGTCGAGCTGGTAAAGTTGATCAGGTACACAATAACAAACCTGTATAACAAACTGACCGCTCTTAGTTACCAATATACAAAAATGTTACTTCTAGATTTCTGTAAAAATTACAATAACCTATAAATTAAATAATTATTTCTAATTTTAACTATAATATTATTGTATTTGACAGTGTCTCATAAATTATAAAATTAATTTTAGTTGCCTATTTTCTTTCTTTTGGGTATATTAATCTTAATGTAAATAGTTTCGTTTTATTTAAATAATTACATCAATTTTGAACAACAATAATATTATAATCATAATAATTATATCTGTTTATTTACATTTCTGAAATCCTGTTGCTAACAGAGTCAAACTTAAATATTTGAATCTTAAAAAATGAATTAATTCACTTGTACACAGCACCAAAAAGGATTTAAGGCTTGAATTGTGACTTTTAAATAATTATGAATAACTAAATTTAATACATATATTACAAAGTTTAAACAAAAAAATATATAATTAATAGTTACCATAGCTATTTTATAAAAATCATGCTTCATCTTGTTGATAATACTGATTGTAATATAAATTACTCAATAAATTAATTATTATAATAAATGCAAAATAAGATATATTCAAGACTGTAAACTTATATAAAATATAAAGAAAATTACTTTCTTGTGCTGGCTAACTTCTGCAGACGAGCTTTGAGTCCACCTTCTTTTTTCGGCTGCGTGAGAGCTTTCCTCTCGCATTGAAGTTTCTTAGTTTCTTTTAATCTGAAACAAAATAGGTTGAATTTAAAATTAAAAACATACATTTCCTGAAATACGAACTTTCCTGGAAATGGTAAGTATGGTTTTTGCCTAAGTAATATACTCACTTTTCCTTAATGGCTATTTGTTCCTCTTTCTTATAGATATCTTTAAAATCACTACAAAACGACGTCCACAGGGTGAAAAATTCTTTCGGTTCGCAATCTTCGACTTTGCCACATTTCGGTGAGTACTGATAAAACTTGACTGTGGCTACGAACTTATTTCGGCATTCGGTTAAGTTGTCGTTCTCAGTCTTTAGTTTCTCCTCAGCGGAGTTAAGGAATGTCGTCATTTTTTCTTTAAACACTTCTAGACTTCTGGTGTTTTCGCTTGCGTTTTCTTCACTACCTTTTCCTGCCTCTTCACAATCGATCACTTTCTTCATCTTGTCCTTACAATCTGCAATTAAAATACTTTGTTATATATTGCTCAAAATAATTTTTGTTTAGATCCTACGTAAACGAGGGAGCTGTACAAACGTAAAATTTAATTCCAGAATGAGTACGATTATGTACGTTCTTTAACGACACTAGTACTAGTGGCCAACACGGTGACGTCATCGATAGCCGCCATGCTGTTATCGAGTTCCAAAACGGCACACGTAAACTGGCCAGTGTATTCAACACCATTCTGAATTTGACATTTTTCTGAGAATAATTAAAATTAATTACGGCGCCACTCATATAACATGGCGACCTAAGCATACCGGCCATTACTCTAGTATAGTTTAAATTTAATTAAATAACGTTTATTTCGAGCGGCATACTCGTTGGTGAAAGAAGATTTGCATATCTGTATGATGCTGACCTCGTCCATAGTGTCGATGAACGCCAGCAACTCGTTGGCCACCATCGCCATGGTGTACGTGCAGCGGCGTAGCCGCGCGACTCGCCAACAATTAAATTTGCTTCGTGTGTAACGCGGAGCGCGACCGTTCTATAGCGCTCAACGCACGACACTAAGGAACACAAGCTATACCGACCGTCGAGCTGCTTTCTCAGCGACTGCAACTGCTGGCCGACGTCGGCGAAGTCGATGGCGGCGGCGCGGTACACGTCGCCGGGCTCCGGCACGGGCAGCGCGGCCTCCAGCGCGCCGCCCCCCGCGCGCAGGTACGTGCGCACTATGAAGTGGAGCAGCGTTATGTTGGACTGGCGGGACTGGGGACGAATAAAGTGGTACATTAGTAGGAGAAGCAGAGAATTCTCCGAATGACGATATGCTCGGAATGATGCAGCCTAACCTGTCATGCCATCCACTCGATATAATAGCACACTACTACAATGTTACCAATTTAAATTTCATTTATTTAACATGCAAATAAGAAATTAACTTGGTTGAATTGAAGAGATTTATAAATTGAATCTGAAAAGTTGCTTTAACCTGACTAAATAATAGCACACGACATTCGCCGTAATAGTATATGCTAAAACAAGTTACTACAATATATTTACCTTGACATCTTTTAGTTTTGCGAGTATTTCTAGCCCAAACCCGTCGGCCTGGCCTCGCTGGCAGTTCCCGCCATTCATGTAGTTGCCGAGGGTCAGTATTATCGCAAACAGCTGCTTCAGAGATTCATTTGTCACGAGGAACTGGAAATGACAAGTGACAATGTTATCCTAGTACAATTAGGTGTCTGGCGCGTGGCGTAGCTTACGCCACGCGACATACATGGGACAGCCACGCTTTGGCACGAATGGGCTGACTCGACCGGACAAATACTACGGCCTCACATAAAACCGGGGTAAAAATAAAGCTTGTGTTGTTTCGCCGAAAGAGTGTTTTCAAGTGTCCATGGGCGGCGGTAATCGCCTACCATTGAACCGTTCGGCGTTTCCTGGTCGATTTCATAAAAAAATGTGTTATAACTTATATATTTACCCAGAGATGTACAAAATACGTTTTAAAAAGTATTTAAATACAAAATGCAAATGCTTTTGTAATTTACTATTTCAAATGCAAAATACAAAATACTTGTAATTTTTGTATTTAAATACTAAATGCAAAATACATACTTTCAAAATACTTTATTCAAATAAAATACTTTCTCATAGAATAAAGTAGAATAAAGTACTTTATTTATTAAACATTACAATCTTTTCAAAAAGCTCATCAGACATATTTTGCGTCTGTGTGGAATGTGGACGCATTATCATACCACCATAGTAGGTACCTACTATGAAATAATATTTGTTTTTTTTATGAATATTTAACAATTATGTGAAAAACTATTATTCGCCTTATTTACAAAAATTGTACTAGATTAGAAATTATGGCAGTTGTTATTCCAAATAAAATAATCATTCCACTGGTGCCGAACTAGGGACGCATGTGCTGTATTAAATAAAACTTTTTTTCTGTTAGTATGTAGCCTTAGACTCACTTTTTTTCTTTTTTTCCGCCTGTTGATGTTTTTGATAACACACTATCCGCGTAAAACAGAAAACGTAATACGTAAGTAAATAATAACGTTCGTTTTGCTTCATATTCTGTCATTTTGCACATAGACATACATAGTTGTAGCGCCTTTAGTAGCCCTTTGCCGAATCGCGAATGCGAATGCTTTCGGAAATCGAAAATTAGCAGTAAAAAAGTATTTTATATTTTACAAATACATTTCGAAAAGTATTTCAAATAAAATACTAAATACTATTTAAAAAAAGGTATTTAAATATAAAATACGTATTTTGTATTTGCATTTTAAATACAAGTATTTCAAATAAGTCACAACTCTGTATATACCTCACATGTGTGTTTCAAGTTATCCAACTTGTGCATGATAGTATTGGCGGCGTCGTCGAACTCCGCCTGGAACGTGAAGCAAGATATTCGTTCCGCAAAATTCTGTATCCCAGATAGCTCATGTAAGAAGCTTTCTGGCTTGTCTAGAGGTATGTCTGCTTTAGTGTTTAAGTGTTCCTTTATCAATGCCAGTTCTTCTTCGGATGCTCTCTGAAAAGAATATTTATGTATTTGAAAAGGAGATCGATCAGAGTTATATTAATTGGTTATAAAGAAAAAAAATATTGCTTTCATTATTTGATATTCTCTCCTAAATACTATAAAGTATGTATAATAAATAATAATGTAGGTACCTACTGGGTGATTTTTTATTCCGTTTCGATAGAAACAGGGTATAATAGGTACCTACACAAAATTGTTTTTTTTTCTTTTATATGCTAGAAAGCTTGGTGAAAAGTGGTTTTTCATCGCACTAGTGATTTTAAATCATTATTAATCCTACTAATATTATAAATGTGACAGTTTGTGAGGATGTTTGTTACTCTTTCACGCAAAAACTACTGAACGGGTTTTGATGAAATTTCGTATCTAAGGCCCACTTGCGCCAATCCGGGTTAAAGTTAACCTTGGGTTAAAATATCATGCTTTCTCTTTCACAAATACGAATAACGAGAGAGATAACATGATTTTTATCCCAGGGTTAACTTTAACCCGGTGTGGCGCAAGTGGGCCTTAGTAGTTTAGGCTCTGGATTAAAACAAAGGTTACTTTTTATCCCGAAAAAGTACAGCGTTCCCAAAGGAAACTGTGTTTATGCGGGCGGAGCCGCGGGCAACAGCTAGTTTATTTATACATATTAAATTATAAATAATTGTCACCCTTCTGACTCCTGTTAACTTCTATGGTGATTGGATCGTACAACGGCGCGCGGCGCGTGAGGAGCGGCCCGTCACCACTCACTTTCGCAGTAGGGTAACCAAAATTCATGATCTGTTTGTGATCTTCCAACAACAAAATACCTGCTTACGCTTTGACACAACTCTTTTTCTATTTTTGATACAAAACATGCTATTTTTCTATCAAAAGGGAATAAAATAATGACCCAGTAAGTATATAGAAAACTGCTTACCAGTTCATAAATCTGTTGTAAAGCCTCTAAACTGACTACTGAGGTATCAAAGTTATAAATTGCATTTTCGATTTCCGAAAATTCAACATGCAAGCTTTGTGCGAGTATCCCGACGTTTTGTGATCTTTTGCTGTCTAATATCTTAACGGGTTGTATTTTTGTTTTCACTTCGACTTTTTTCTTAACCGGTGCTTTCACTACTTGTCTCGAGAAAAGGTCGGTGAACTCATCAATGTTGTCCAGGCTGGCTTCCTCTATCTCCAGCCACAGGGGTTTAGTGGGAGAGTCTGCTTCGGTCTGCACCGGGACCGGCGGCGCGGCTAGTATCCTGGTCCAGTACAACGGTTTCATGGGCGCAGCGGGTTTTATGGGAGTTTTGCGCAACGCTGAAAAATACGTATTTTATTTTATTAATTATATATCTTAATGTATAGTTGCAAAGATGCACTTTTTCTACATATTATATAACATACTGGATGTTGCCCGCGACTTCGTGCGCGTAAAAGTTAATTTCTCAGTAACCGTACTTTTTTCCGAGATAAAAAGTAGCCTATGTCCTTCCCCATGGTCTACTCTTCATCTGTGCCAAATTTCATCAAAATCGGTCTAGTACTTTCGGAGCCTATTCAATAATGCAAACAAACTAACAAACATACAAACATATAGAGTATAGATATAGATTAGAATAGATGTTCCCAGCGACTTCGTGCGCGCATCAATATCCCACATAAGAATCCGAAGAATCCCACCGGAACCGTACATTTTGTTGCGATAAAAATTAGTTGATGTCCATCCCCGTAGTCTACTCTATAACTGTGCCAATTTCCATCAAAATCGGTCCAGTACTTTTGGAGCCTATTCCATGCAAACAATAATAATATCTATGGACGCTTCACACCACGTGAATCTGGCCCCATGCCCCAATCTGAAGAACTTGCGTTACAGGTACAAGAAAACGGGAAGTATATTTAATACTTTTATACTATACATTATATATTTAAGTTTTTTATTATATTATACACATATTTAATACACATCCATGACCCAGGAACACAGAAAAACTTTTTGTTCTTTCGGCAGGATTCGAACCTGCGACCCCCGGCTTCAGTATCAAAGCGCTGAACCACTACGCCACAGAGGTCATCAAACTTTTCCTCTTTATAATAATTTAAGTATAGATAGTATCTAAGATAAGTCAAGAATATTGTTAAACAACTACCTTTTACTTTTTCGAAATTGATTATAGATAAAATATAAAAGGGCATCACAACTCACTCGCTCTCTGTATTCCCCAGCCTCCGACTGGTGGCGTCGGGAATGGGGCGGGTCCAGTGGCGACTTGAGGCTGGGCAGACGTTGTCGAAGCGCCCGGCAATAGGGGCGGCGGTGGTCCAGATCCTGGTACAGGAGGGGGCGGTGGGCCCAGCCCTGGCATTGGAGGGGGCGGTGGACCCATTCCTGGCATTGGAGGGGGCGGTGGACCCATTCCTGGCATCGGAGGGGGCGGTGGACCCATCCCTGGCATTGGAGGGGGCGGTGGACCCATTCCTGGCATCGGAGGGGGCGGTGGACCCATCCCTGGCATTGGAGGTGGCGGTGGGCCCACCCCTGGCATTGGAGGGGGCGGTGGACCTATTCCTGGCATTGGAGGAGGCGGTGGACCCATTCCTGGCATTGGAGGTGGCGGTGGACCCATCCCTGGCATTAGAGGGGGTGGTGGACACATTCCTGGCATTGGAGGGGGTGGTGGACACATTCCTGGCATTGGAGGGGGCGGTGGACCCATCCCTGTCATTGGAGAGTTTAGTGAAAGATTTCCTGGCATTGGTGGAGGTGGAGGCACAATTTCTGACATAGGAGGAGGACTTATTTCTGGCATAGGGGGTGGCGGCGGAGGAACTACTTCAGATGGTGAAGGTGAACTTACGTCTGGGAGTTTTAGTGATGGACTTATTTCTGATGTATCAAATTGCAAGAATTCTTTTGTTGGACTAGATATTAGTATAGTTTCTTCTATACCAGATATGCTTTGTAATAGAGGTGCCTTATGAGGATCGACAGTTTCTATTTCATTAGAATAAGATGATCCTAGAGAATTTGTTCCCGTGTTGTCTTGTTTCTCTGTCAGTGATGTTGTCAATGTTTTGTCTGAAGATTCCTGACATGATTTCTCACTAATGTCTTGTTTTATTTCACTAAGAGATTCCAAAACTAATGAAGAATTGTTATTAGGAACTATAAGTGTTTCTTGCAAATCTTCAGATACTTTACTACTGACTTCAGATGACGATTTTGACTCATCCTGTTCTAATGCTGGTACTTCTATTGCTAACATACTACTTCCTTTCGGGCTTTTATTTGTGCTTGTAGCTAAAATTGGTGCAGATTCCTCCATGTTTTTATTATTGTTTTCTACATTAGAACTATTATCATCAGTTATCTTAACATCACATGTACTTGAAAATGAGGTTTCTGATGAACTTTCATTTGAATTTCTTAATTTCTCTACATCCATCTTCTTTTTACTGTCAATTAATTCATCGTTGCTACTTTTGTCACTTACAGCTCTTTTGAGAGATTTATTATTTTCTCGACTTTTATTTAATTTGCAATAATTTTCTATTTTATCAGATCTGTTTTCAGATTTACATTCTATGTAACTATTTTGTGATTTTTCATTATCAAAGTTACTTAACACATTGTGACCTTCTTTACTGAACACATCATTTCTTGTTAACCTATTTAGAGCTTCGGGACTCGTTTGAACTTCTTTACTCACTAAATCTAATTTCACTATTTCTAATTTGTTCTCTTTTTTGAAGTCTTGTACATTATTTGAGCTTTCATCAACAGTCTTAATTTTATTTTTATAATAGTCAATTTGATTTTGTAGTTCTTGAATCTTACATTTTAATTCCAATATAGTTGTTTTTGCTGTATTAATATCATTTATTTCATCATAATTTGTCTTGTTGCAATATTGATTGTGATCTTTGTTGGAGATAATATTAGGTTCATATATTTTATTTGATTGATATATTTTATCAGGTGGCCACGAGGACATGTCTAGTTTGCCCGGTGTAACAGGTTGAGAAACTGGCTCTTCCATGTGTACCCAGTAATACATTAAGTTTGGCTGGAAAAAATAAAACAAGTAAATATCAAAATTTAACAGCAGAAATGTTACCTATTGTAGGCTCAAGACAGAGTTCATGGAATACATTGGATTGTTAAGTACAAATTGATTGTATTATTTCGTCAGTTATCACTTATTTTCAGCCATACGGTTATATGCGGTTGTTAAATGTTATTTTTAATTGTTTCTGTATATGGAGCATATAAAACATAAACTGTATACTAAAAATATTAAATTTGATATAACACATAATATAGTCTACATATAGGGTAAGGTATCATTAAATATGTGTAAAGGTTAAAGTTTATTCATTCGTTCGTAACGTGAAGAATATATTATTTCGTCAAAAACAAACCTTGAATGTGTTTTCTAATGGTGCATCTTTATCGGTTATCTGTCGAAGGACTCCAGCCGCCAGCAGGAGTGTACAGTATTGAATTCCCAGTACCTTCAGGTCTTGTGCACTTAGCAACTTTTTGAAATAGTTCCCTTCCGAAACAGATGAAACGAACCAGTTCAGAAGCATCTGCCCTGTAAAATAATTTTAAGTTTAGTTGCATGTTGCATAAAAGGTAAGCGATGAAATTCGTGGTACAACTTACATAAATAACAATATTATCAAAATAAAGCTTTAAAAACTATTTTTTTTTTTTCAAAATGTTTTAAAACAAAATTACAAAATAAAAATACACAAAACTTTCAAAACAAAAGCTACTGTCAGTTGCCAGTGTCATTTGTCAATGTCAAAAAGTTTAACCATAGAGCTATGTATACTTTTTAATATTTCCGTATCATTAGGTCACAAACTAAAATAAAGGACACCGAAGACATCAATCAAATGCATATCCAAATTTCAAGTAGGTACATTTACATAGAACGTCACCTACGTTCTATGTAAATTTGGATATGCATCCTACTTAAAATTAACTTTAACTTTAAAATTAATAGTTTTAAACTTCTTATATATGTTCAGTTTTTTAAGTTTCAATAAACTACTTCATTACACATTAGGAAGCGAAAATAAAACTTAAAGTTATGGTTTCGGCTTGTGACAGAGGGCAGAGGGACAAGAGCCATAACGAGAAGTTTTATTATTAGTAGCGTTTAGATAAACGAAATGCTTTGTTCTGTAGAACCAAAGTTAAAGTTTAACTCCAAAATGGAATTCTTTGATCAAGTATAATACAACGGTTAGCACTCCAGAAAAATACTTTTTTCATGTGCCCAACGACAAAATCTGAGAAAATTAGTTGTGTAAAGTGTTGAAAAAAGTGTTATAGCTACAAAAATCAGTAGACATTTATTGCGAAGAATATTTTAATGTGAGTACTGAGTAGGTACCTAAATAAATACGAAACATCTACCTACATTTTTTTTTGCATTACTAAATGTTTAGTTTATAGAATATGCTCAGAATGAATTCAGTATTTTAGTGACAATGTATTTTAAACAATGGGTTTTACATAGAGAAATAAAACACGAGTCACGCAGATATGTTAGGTACCTACTTAAAAAATATATTTAATCTATTGAATGAAACTTAAAAGATGAAATAAGACAATACAAAAAACTCCCTACCTACTTTTTCCCCTCGCTTATAACTATGTTTATGGTGTAGTCACTTGTTTGAGATCTCGACAAAAAACTTTATGAACAAAATGTCATAGATTGACTATTATATTTTAGTATTTTTTTACCGACATCCAAAAAAAGGAGGCGGATATACGTTAGGGCTATATATGTATATAGCCCTAACGTATATATTAATATACGTATATATTACTATACGTTAGGGCTATTAATTTCTCACCTTTTGAACTTTCCCTGAACTGATACAATAGGGAATATGCACGTATTTTTTTTATTTATTTATATAGATCTATCTTGTTTGGTAAACCGTATGGTAAAATCAGTTTTTTGATATCATTAAAAATAACGAAGATATGAACGTTTAAAGTGGTATATTAGACAGAGAGATCCGACGTGTATCGTGACGTCACATAACACGACTTTCATAGAAAGTTCATACTAAATTTCGTTTTGCTAGAAAGAGATAGATTACAAACTTTGACCGCTTATATCTTGCTCATTTATCAACAGATTTTGAAAATTTTCTCGCCATTTTCTTTATTTTTCTGTCTAGTATCATATTATTATATTTTAAGCTATTTTTATATTTTATGCATATTCCCTATTATTTTAAGATCAAAATCAGCCAAATCGGTCTAGCCGTTCTCGAGTTTTAGGGGCCATCCATAAATTACGTCAGACGAATTTCATGATTTTTGACCCCCTCCCCCGTCCTTGTCACATTTGTGAGACCCCCTCCCTCCCTAGCGTGACGTCACATTTTACAATTTTACATCTAGAAATAATTATTCAATTAAAACAGCAGTTCCGAAATTTGTTTAATTTGAATTGGTGGGACGGATGACCGACACGACTGTCGAGAGATTAGGCACAGGTCCAACTTTTATATGCCCATCTGACGCATGGATCGTCTTTCGATCGATCCCGTGGCCCGCCAAGGGTTACCACCCTTGGCGGGCCACGGGAGTGGAGTACCGCCGAGTTTTTATTGAGTAGGGGCTGCGCCCATTCACCATCTTTTCGGGTGCAGCAGAGTCTCACATACTCACGGGTAGGACCGCTATCCCCTAGTGGGATGCTGAAACGCATTTTCTCGGCGAAAAAAAAAATAACTTATGTAATAAAAAAAAACATTATGATCTCTTAAACATCACTGGGGCTGGGGGGTCTCGACACTGGGGCAATAGCTATCATAATATCATATAGCTATTACTTATAATTACTATATTAACACTTAGATTAAAATAGATTTTGAAATGTAACGTCACGAAAATTAGGACCCCTCCTACCCCCTTGTCACACAATGTCACACTTCGTCGACCCCCTCCCTCCCCCCTAACGTGTGACGTTATTTATGGATGGCCCCTAATTTGAAATTGGCCCTTTTAGACTTTAGTCACTATACGATGATGGAATCCATGAGGAATCGAGGGAACTCCTCAAAATGTATAGGTACATCTTTAAGAATTTGGCCAATGTGAAGTAAATTAAGCATATCATACCAAAAAGTAAAATTTTGTGCCAAGGGTATACCCTAGATCCAAAAGCATTGAACAGAACTCAGTCTTTAAAGACACACGTTTGGAAATCGCGTAATAGGTTTTTACTATCCGATTTCGCTTAAAATAATTTTCCTAAAGAGTTTTTAGCATGATCTATTAGCATAGAAGCTTACAAGTTTCTATCTCTTATAATTTAGAAATTCTAAGGGAGGGGGGACCAACTTACAAACCACTGGAGGCTGATTACTCGAAAATAGTCGACTTTGTAAAAAAGTAATGTTAAAAGAAACCTTACCTAAATTCTAAAAGACCTATTCAACGATACCCCACAAATGGGGTAGAATGAAAAAATATTTCATCCCCCCTTCAGAGCTACCCCTAAAATATAAAATTATTATTATTTTATTATGCCAAACCTAAGATCTACACACAATCTATAACTGTACCAAATTTCATCCATCAATATTCATAATTACGGAAGTATAACAGACGGACGGACGGAGCGAGCGAAACTATAAGCGTTCCTTGTGTGCCCTAAGTGGAGCCCTAAAAATGGAAAACATTATAATTTTGAAACAAAAAATGAAAACAGACTTCCAAAGTAAAAACGCACAAAAAAGTATGAAAAAAATCTTATTTTCTAAATAATTCCCTTTTTAAATTCGGCAAAAATTTTAATTATTTCTCTCATAGACGTATACTATCTCCAGTTAAATGGTCCCATTTTTGAGATTTTTGGGGCCATTTTGACATTTGAAGTATTGTGAAAACCAAGATAACGTAACTTTTACTTGATAAAGATTTGTTCTATCACAATAATGTACTTCATAGCCCATTTTGAGTTTGAAATTTTTGATTTCTCTACTCGATTTTCATAATTTTGAAGTTGGTCGCCAACTTAAATGTGAGTTCTATAAAATATTGTTTTATCAGGATATTGTTTGGGCTGGCACAGACTTCAAAATTAAGAAGATTGTGTAGGGAAATAGTTAAAATTTTAGCCGAATTTAAAAGGAGAATTATTTTTAGAAAATAAAATTTATTTCATACTCTTTTGTGCGTTTTTACTTTGAAAGTTGGTATTAATTTTTTGTTTAAATTTAACAATTTTCCCTATTAAGTCATATTTATTATAATAATATATAAAAATGAATCGAAATGAATGAAGGTAAGTTTACAGAGCGCGTGTCAAAAACATACTGTATGCACATTGCATAGTTAGCTAGCTACGGACGGCGATGTGACGTCACAGCCATTACTCGACGGGCGCAATCAGTTTTCGCGCGTTCCCATATTGATTTGCTTATAAAAAACTCAATTTTCGTGATATCAACACAATTTTTTCACAGTTAGTCTTATTATTGCTTAAATTTTTTGTTAGGGCTGAAAAAGGGGAATAAATTTTGATTTACATCTTCCTCATTAAATAGGTACCTATACTTACGACGTAAGTTCGTATACTTATGGTGAACTCGGATTGTCCAAGTCACTCTTCTATTGCTCTCATTAATGACTATCATATTAACCACTCCACTTTTGATATCACACTCAAAACTAACGTTCGATCCGTATATTTTGATCACAGTTCTAAGCCACTCCTCGTGTTTATTAAAATTTAATCTCAACAGTTTTGAAACTTTTAACACTAGCGCATTTTGCGACTTCGAATGCTTCCTCTCATGACAATCACTGATCGCGGTAACGTCCGTCGTTTGCAGCCCTAATATTGTCACAATGTCCCGAATCTTACTTTTCGCCGAACGGTTTTGACTCAGCAGGTTCACGTAACTGTACTGCGAGACCGTGGCGTTGTTGAAATTAACACGGTTCGTAGATAATTGCATGTTTATGGCTCTAGGACGCGAGTGTGTTAGTGTCACGTATGCCGCTCACTTATCGTCACTGACGCTCAATTTCGCTGATAACAGTTGGTAAAGCACGGGCGCTAATTACAGCTGATAACACCGTAATCTCGGTGTTCATTAACCTGAAGTCTTCACCATACTAATTTAACCCTAGGGTAATGTTAAACAGAACTAAAAATACTGTTACATTATTATCTTATCTATATAAATAAACAACTACTGTCTACTGCAATGTCCCGTAAAAGTACCGTAATCTGGTAATTATAACGACTTGGGTGAGATTTTGCATACAAAAAGTGGGTCAAGTGTTATTCGGCACGACAAAGCAGTTAATGACCGAAACAGGAAGTAGTGCTCAAGCAGTTAAAACAAGAGAACGATATTTACCTACTTATCAATGATAAAAGTTATCCAATGGGCAATGACCTACCTATGTACAATTTTTTTGCTAGTCCCGACTCAATATCCAGATCTCTTTGCTATTACATATTCCTCTAGATCTAGACTCAAGATTGATTAATATAGGTGTAGCTAGTAGGATAGTGTACTAGAGGCCTGCAGCTCCTATCAGATTCATAACTTAACAGGCCTTCTAGAGCAAATCGACGCGAGAGCCGAGAGGGTCTTTTGCGTGGTGTCAAGTGTGACATTTTCTGATGCCTAATCCATTTATTCGGGCTGGTATTACGAGTAATAAGATTCCATTGACATTTGACAGTAATCATAAGGCGGTCCTTCTATGTCCCACTTTTTGTTTTCCGGGGTTTAACGCCACGACAAACAGATAACAAACCTTCGAACTTCTCATACAGCTGGAAGTCCAACTTTTCTGGCACGAACTTGGGTTTGCTGACCCTCGTCTCGCTGTGTCTCTCCAACGTCAGGGAGGCCACCTTCCGCAGCACGTTGGACTCCGTAACCGCCGGCACTGGCTCACAGGGACTACACAGCTTGTCCTCGTCTGTAACACAATGTTATATTAATGTGTACAATAATATATTAATTGGGTAGGCAGAAAGATGTCAGAGAGATGCCTCTTTTATTTGAACATCGGCTCATCAAATTCGTTACTATACGATTTAAATAAGGTTGTTCTAGGCTTGGGTTACTACTTAGTTCCTAGTTCTTACACGTTCAAGGTTTTAATTAAGACAATGTTTGTTTTTAAAACATGAGTTGTGACGTTGGTTAAGCGAGTTATGACTTAAGAGTTATTCCGAGTTTGTTTCGCCGGTTGTTCTCAGCGGGTTAGCTGTTAAGGCGTGACTCCTGTTCGAAACATTACACAGAAAACATGAAACAAAAACATTTGTTTTCATACACAAGCTGTCTCCAGCTACAGAAAATGTTTTTGATCGAAACAAAACATTTTGTCCAGACACGATCTAAGTTCCGACGAGGAAGACGTATTAGCGCTCGCAGTTTTAGTGATTGTAGGTGTAGAATCTAGGAGAAAAGAGGGGTTCTGAAAAGGCCACTTTAGGTGTTTCATAAAAGTATTTTTTTAACTCATAAATATGTGCGCCATTTTACGCATTTCTATTGAAAACTGACAAAATTGGTGTTTTTTAATTAAGTCAGCCATATATTATGAGCGATCACAAAAACAAACACAAAAAACACAACAAGCAAAACTATAACCCTAAAAAACCTGTACCTAGCTGTCATGTGAACGATGTGAACACTAGGTAAGAAATGAAACATTTCTTCCCCTCTCTACCCGCGCGGGAATGTTTTCCGTCCGTCTCCGAAAACAAAAACATTGTCTATTCCTAGACAAATGTGTATAGCCACGCCCCAATGTTTCGTGTTTTCTGTGTAATGTTTCGAACAGGAGTCACGCCTTTAGGGTTGCACCGGTGGTAGCTTTTTTTCTGTAGACATTCTGAAAAAAACTTGTTAAGTTTCATTATGAAAAATTATTTTTACTTACTAATAAATTCATTCATAATACAAACATGATACATACCTACTATAATAATTGTTCTTTTACTACTATCCAATGTACCTGTTTTAAATCATATGAGTTTAAAAATGTGATCATCGTGAAAATTGTAATCAAAAAAATGTTTGTGAATTAAGTAGGTACGTCCCTCGAATAAAGAATCAGGAGGCTACGTCTTGAACCGGTTTCAGTTACCTTTTCCCTTATCTAAATACTGCAACTGGTTCAAATATTATTATAAGTTTCACTAAGGTAGGGCTAGTGAGTAGTGATATAGATACATTAATAAATAATGAGACATTATGTAGGTACTAGGTACTACTACACCCTTGTAACTATATAATAATAACTAAATCGTAAGTTAATACTAACGATTTAATTACCTATTAATAAAAAGTAGAGTCTTGAACGCCTTCCCTAATAAATATTATATTATCTATATACTTATCTGTCGTCTTCGATCTGTCCAGTAGTACCTAAGTACTTGCACTATTATTTATTCTGTGCCAGTAGGTAGCCTATTCAGTATTCAATGCAATCAAACAAACTATTCATCGCTTTTTATAATAGCAGTAAAGAAAAGTTTAAAAACGAAAAACTTATTAAACCTAAAAACCGAGCTCTATTTCATTTAAATAAGAAAATATAATTTCTTACAAAAATATTACCGTTAAAGGCTCTAAGGATGTAGAGCTGATATACGAATTCGTGAGTATCAATCTCTGTGTTGACGAATTTAACATTAATTCTTTCAAGGATATGAAAGCAAAATTACTTGTACTATTATTTATTCTGTGGCAAAATGTAGTTTTTAATTTCTTTTATAGGCAGTTATTTGTATGTAAATGCAATTAATACAATATAGGTACTAGTCTCTAGGGTGAACGAGTTTAAATTAAAATATCACAAAAACTATTCATTCGTTTGCACTAACATCGCGTCGCACAACTTGTACCTACTACTCGTAGTACAGCTTTTGTGCTGACGCTGCATTGTATTCTTTGTATGTACCTCGTATTTGTTGTCTTTTTAACCGACTTCCCAAAAAAGGAGGCGGTTATACGTTCGGCTGTATATATTTTTTTTATTTTTATTTTTTTTGTATGTTCAACGATTACTCCGCCGCCTGTGGACCGATTTTCAAAATTTTTTCTGTGATGTATAGGGTGTAATCCCAAATTGGTCCTTTTGATATCAAAGTGGTGACCTGATGATGGGATCCATGAGGAATCGAGGGAACTCCTCGAAATTTATATGGACACATATGGTGATTTTGACTTTTTCTGAAGTAGTTCAAGTATATGCTACCAAAAAGTAAGATTTTGCTCCAAGGTATACCCTGGATCCAAAAGTACAGAACAGAACTCCTGGCTCCTTATAGATACATGTTTGGGGATTTCGGCGTTGTTTAAAGAACTGCAAGCATATTCCACCCTATCAGGTAGAGTAATCATCATCATCATCACCACTATCATACCATACATCATCAGATTATGATGATATAAAAGGTATTTCTCATAGTATTTTACACTAACACGGATATCTTTGAACATTACTCTGCCGTTTATGGACCTATTTGCAAAATTCTTTTGTTGTTGTAAAGGGTTTAGTTCGAAATTGGTCTTTTAGTCACTAAAGTGGGAACCTGATGATGCGATCCATGAGGAATCGAGGGAACTCCTCGAAATTTATATGCACACATATAGTGATTTTGACTTTTACTGAAGTAACACAAGTATATGCTACCAAAAAATAAGATATTGTACCAAGGTATACCCTGGATCCAAAAGCACTGTATAGAACTCCTCAGTCTTTAAAGATATGCGTTTGGAAATTTCGGCATTGTTTAATGAACTGCAAGCATATGCCACTTTATAACTTACAGTAATCATCATCATCATCTTAATAGCAATACCTTATGGAAGCTTGGCGCGTATTCAATTATACATTCGATCGTTTAGTTTAGACGTTCTTAAGACGTATTAATAATAACTTAAGAAAATATATCTCTAAAAAGGGTGACATTATTATTTTTAAACAAAAAATTAAACCGACTTCCAAAGTAAAAATACACAAAAAAGTATAAAATAAAACTTAATCTCTAAATAATTCCCCTTTCAAATTCGGCTAAAATTTTTACTATTTCTCTACTCAATCTTATTAATTTTGAAGTCGGTATCAGCAAATATGAACGTAAGTTCTATAAAATATTGTAGAATATTGTTTGGGCTGGTACCGATTTCAAAATTAAGAAGATTGAGTAGAGAAACAGTAAAAATTTTAGCCGAATTTGAAAGGGGAATTATTTAGAGATTAAGTTTTATTTTATACTTTTTTGTGTATTTTTACTTTGGAAGTCGGTTTAATTTTTTGTTTAAAAATAATAATTGTTCGATGAATTCTATCGGATGAAAGGACATATTTGTAAAGTTTCATCTCTAAAATATTATACAGAATTTCAATGTAAGCAGGGAGAGTGGAACAATGGTGTTGCGATATTATGCAAACCAACGAATCTAACAAAAATAAATATATATTTGCATATTTTTTAGTTTTTGAGGTAAGTTGTAAGTATATATACTTACATGGTTATATACTTTAGTTATTATTTATATTATCTGTGACTATAGGTAAGTTTAAGTAAATGTACCAAGTACCTATGTCTTCTTGTTTTTTGTGTAAATAAAACCTGTTCCTACGACGACTCATTAGGTAGATAAGTTAGGTAGGTCATACATATTACATATTATATCTACTGAGTGCTGAAATATAGTTTCCGTAGTTACCATCGTGCAGTATCTGGAGGGCATCCTCCGTGACGACCGGCGGCAGCTCCACCTTGCGATGTTTGGACAGCGTGAACGAGGTCTGTCCCGGGGACGCCTTGAACGCGTTCTCCAGGAACTCGCGATCGGCCTCATCGGCCGCAGCGTCAGCGGGCTCCGTCTTCGCGTGGACGAATATGTTGCCCATGTTTTTCTCATTCTCGACACTGTCACGTCTGTCATCAAAAACGTCAACTTTGACTTCTTTTTCTACTTCGTAGGCCAGCGCGGGGACGTCGCCGTGCGGCATCGCTGGCTGCGCGCGCGCGTCCGCGGGGGCGCGCGGCTCGTCGGGCGCGCTGTCGCTCTCGGCCGAGTAGTAGCACTGGTTGAGCTCGACGGTGCCGGCGGGCGGCGTGAGGTCCGCGTACGTGTCGGAGGAGGACGGGTCGGAGGCGCGCGCGCCGGCCGCGGGGGTCGGCGACCGCGCGCACCTGTCCCCCCCGCCCCCGCCCGCGCCCGCCGCGCGCGCCCCCCTCGTGCCCGCGACCGCGAACACGCACTCGAGCGCGCTATCGGCCGTCTCGATCGTCTCATTGTTATCCGACTCGGATGTTTTATCGAACTCTCTATCGGGTGTTTCTAATTTCGCAGCGCTCTTTTTCCCGTGCTTCTTGCCCTCCTTGCCCGATCCCCTTCTGTTTAGGTTCTTGATGAAATGTTTACCTTTTCCGGGCGACTTGCCCGTTTTGTGGTGTTTCTCGCCCGCCTGGGTGTTTCCCATCGTAGAAGAGAGAGGAGGGGAAGTACTTTAAAGTAGCATGTAAATATTAGCACACTCTACTGTCATCGAATAAAAAATATAGAGTTTTAGGGTAAACAACGTTCGAGATGTAAGTCACAGCCATTAGAGACATTCATCTGTAGATGTCATTCTGGAGGCTCGCTTCTGCGCAGTAGGGGTTGTGGTAATCAATATCGAGTATTGCCTGTGCCTATAAACCAAATGCCTGAAGAGTATTCTGTATCAGTATAATAATTTTTATTTTTTATTTCAATGAATACCACAATATTTAGTCATACTTAATTGAATCAATAGTGAAGGTGGCGTCTGTAATTGAAACATAACATAACTAATGACGCGGGCAATACTGTTTCAGGCAGGTTCAGTTTTCAGTAACTTTACACGGTAGCTCATAGATGGCGTGCCAGTTGGAAAACTTACGAACCTGAAACACGTGAAAGTAACTTGTTGGAGTTGCTGATAGCCGATAGCCCCGGTAGGTCATGTTTGTAAACAAAACAGTTCTCATTGTTACCGGTTACACGTAGTTAGGTATTCAGAATATTTTTCGCTCAATAAAAATTGTGTCTACAACTCTACACTTTACAGACACGAAAGGGTAAAATCATGAAATAGCCCAAATGTTTCTATGAAAATTCTGTTAGTTGCTTACTGAAAGAAAAGAAAAAATAACACTTCATAAGTTTTATCTGCTAGTTATTTACCTGAATAGATAGCGCTGAATGTTCCACGAAATCCTTCGCGACTTTCGTAACGAGTTTGAGAGAGGACTTAAAAATAAATCGAGTATTTTTCCTGCTCTGTTTTTAAAACTAGATGTTGCCCGCGACTTCGTCCGCGATAAAGTAAATTCCGTGGCATCGTATTTATTGTCGCCATAAAAAGGAGCCTATATGACCTATGTCCTTTCCCCTGGTCTACTCCGTATGATGTGCCTTTCATTAAAATCGGTCTAGCAAACAAACAAACAAAAATTTTAGTGTATTTAATTAGATTTATACAAAGTACTAAAGTATATACTTGTGTAAGTATAAACAAGTGCTTGTTTATCGTGTAAATTACTATTATTAAAAATTCTAAATTAGAAAAATATATTTTAAAGCTTAAATATTTAAGTACCTGAGTAACCGAGATTTGCAATGTAAATTTAAAATAATAAAAATAATGACAAAAATATTCATCTAACCGGGATTCCAACCCGAGACACCCTAAACTGAGGCATACTGAGGCAAACTGAGACATACTAGATTGACAATAATGGAGTCAAAAATTATGTAGGTTTTCTTTAGTTACAATAGGTTCGACGAAAGAAAAAACTCATACTTATAACTTAAAAATGCACTGTTTATCAGGGATAAGACCCAGTGGCGAAGGGTTCCTATAACTCCATTCCTATCGGCTTCCCTTTTGCAAACCTTCATAGAAATCCCTACCTATTATACAGGCTCCGGCTTCCCTATGAAGGAGAAGCAGCCTTCGCCACTGATAAGACCTAGCTAGTTCGATTTTTTACATGAAAAAAAATTACAGTCATTTCCGAAATTCTGATAACTGATTATAAATAACTATTATGGGAGTTTTGCCGGGAAACTCAATCAGCAATGTTGTGTTCCTGTATTATTTTTCTAAATTCGTGTTAATTCGGTTTTTAATGTGTTATAGTGGTGGAATATTAACCATTAATTATTCGTTGAGGTGCATTAGTGTGGAAAAGTGATACATTCTACAAAATGCGTGCTAAATTGGGTTTCCCGCCAAAACTCCCTAGGAAGTTTCAGTAAAGCGTCTACCACTTTACTGAATCGACTGACTTGACTAATTGACTACCCTGACTACTTATTTTGACTTTGACTAGACTTTGGACTTGACGATTTAGAAATAAGACAAAGAAATACCTCAAACGACAGACGAGGCAGTATGGTCTAAGACCTTAGCCTGTTCCATTTCGGGACGAATTAAACCAAAAAAAAAAAATAACTATTATGTATATTATGTACTCATAGATGTATTATATACTAGTCAAAAGAAAATAAGGGCCACTTGATAATTTTGAAGTCTGACCAAATTTATTAATTTTTAAGCAACCCTAAGTGGCTAAACGTTTTTGTGGTAATTCCCTAAGGCCCACTTGCGCCAATCCGGGTTAAAGTTAACCTTGGGTTAAAATATCTTGCTTTCTCTTTTACAAATACGAAGAACGAGAGAGATAACATGATTTTTAACCCCGGGTTAATTTTAACCCGGATTGGCGCAAGTGGGCCTAAGTGTTAACAAACTAATAGGAGCATACCACTTGCGTATTTTTTGAAGTGGGTAGATTTTTTTTCAACCACTTTATTTTACCCCATTTTTACACTAACATTTAACTCATTCCATTTGTGAATTTCTTAGTGATCGGTTAAATTTTGTTGATTGGAAGCGTGAATAAACATTTTAAAAACACAATGCCGAGGATACGAAGACATATGGACGTACAGACCACAACTACAGCCATAACATTGATTCAGGAGGGTTGATCGCAATGTTCTGTAGCTTTGCAATTGGGTTTTTCACGGCGGGCGATCCAAAACGCTTGGAATCGGTTTCAAGAGACTGGGAGTGCCACCAGGAGACGAGGCTCAGGCAGGAATCGAGCAACCACATCACAGGAAGATCGCTACATACGCCTGACTGCGCGCAGGGAGCGATTTGTCACCGCTTCTTCCTTGCAAAACCGCTTGCTGCAGGCGACAGGTACGAGCGTTAGTGACCAGACGATTAGAAATCGGTTGCATGAAGATCAACAATTCTCTAAGAAACGTGTAGTACGGATTCCATTGACAGGTGCTCATCGTGCAAACCGATTAACATTCGCAAGGCAGTACCAGGACTGGGACGCGAGTAACTGGAGCAGCGTTTTGTTCATGGATGAGTCCAAAGTAAAATTTTTCAGTGATGATCGTCGTATTAGAGTATGGAGACGCGAAGGTGAGCGATTTTCGGATGCGTGTATCCACCAAAGTGACAGATTTGGGGGTCCCAATATTATGGTGTGGGAGGAATTTCTCTATTAGGTAGAACTGAGCTGGTAATCCTCAACGAAGGCACGGTAACTGCTCAACGATATATCGAACAGGTCATAGGACCCCATGTGGTGCCATATGCACACAGAATTGGTGCAGGTTTCAAGTTGATGCACGAAAATGCCCGTGCTCATACAGGTAGAGCCACTAGACAAGCTCTACAAGAAGCTGGTATAGAGGTGTTGCCGTGGCCCGCTAACAGTCCGGACCTCAATCCGATTGAGCATATGTGGGATTTGTTAAAAAGAAGTGTTGGCAACACAAATCTACCCGTGCACAACGAAGCACAACTCATAAATGTGCTTAAAAAAAGCTGATAACAAATCCCTCAAGAGACAGTACGACACCGGGTAGAGAGTGTGCCTACCAGACTTCAAAATTGCATACAAAAGAGGGGAGGCCATACACCATACTAATAAAAATAAAAAAATCCTAAAAATGTTTAATATTTTTTAAAGACATCACTTTTTACTTTTATTTTACTTTTAAGAATAAATGCTTATTTTATTAAAAACAACATTACTGGCGTTTGTTTGTTATTTCAATCATTTTTTTTACCTATTTACATTAAAAAATAATCAATTTATTAAATCCAATCATTTTTTAACCCTGAAACCTCATAACATTTTTAAAATACCAAAAAAACGCAGTGGCCCTTATTTTGTTTTGACTAGTATATTAAGAAGGATTATGTACAAGAACTAGCTTTTGCCCGCAGCTTCGCTCGCGTGAAATTGGGTTTAAGGCAGATAATCTTGTTCGGGAAAATACCAATACCAAAATTGAATACATAATGGTGTATGCACTGCACAGCCGTATCAGTTGTCTTTTATTTGAATGTTTCTTGCAACTTCGTAGGTACACTCAAGAAATCTACCGGGAACTGTACCAGAAATAAAATTTAATAAGCTGCAAAAGTATTCTGTGTTAATTCTGGATAAACTACTATCATACCAAATTTCATCAAAATTATTTACGTGCTTTCTTTACTGCACTTTATTGCATGAAAAACTAAACATATTATTATGTACCTACATACAAACTTTCGCGTTTAGGTATAATATTAAGTAAGGATTTCTTTGTACTCGATAATTAGTAAGTATTTTAACGATATCGAAAATCTTTTGAATGGGAAGACGTTTTGGACTTTGAACTTAATAAAAATAATATGGATTGTGATCGCCCAACCTAGTTGGGACCACGACAGAGTTTGAGAGAGATATGAGTTAGCAGTACGACCACGAAGCCATCTAGCTTCTCATTTATTCCCCATACTATAATAACCATACACATTAATGATTAGGTAATACCTAGGTATTTTTAAGTAATTCAAATATCTGGTAATTTTATAGCATTTTATACTATGTTATTCTTAGACTGATAAAATTTTTTGTAGGTTGTATGAACCGATTGAATTGAAATACCCACACAAAATTATAAGCAGAGCTATCCTAATTCCTAACCGCGTGGAACCCGTTAATTTTCCGCGATAAAAAGTGAGTTCCATGTGTTTATCCAAGGGCTAAACTACTACGGTAACAAATTTTATAAAAAACCGTTCCGCAGTTTCTGAGATTAGCGCGCACAAACTTACAGATCAAAAATCTTTAAGGAAAATCTTAAAAGTCATTGTTTTGGGTTAAAATATTCTACTGAAATAGTATGTAATTAATAAGTATTATGAATATAATTAATGCAGCAATCTCAAATATTTAAGTGCCTAGTTTTTTTTTCATCAAAACTTTCGCAAATTCTTGTCAGATTTATTTTTCAACATGATGACAATATATTATGTCAAAATAAAAATAAAGCTCTCCACTCACGGGCTATCGATTGTAGTTCAGTTAAATTGTATTTTTGCTAGGAAAGTTTTGGGGTAGTTCTGATTTTTTTCATTCTATATGTGTTTTGGGGTGCTAAATCCGAATCTGAGGTTTGCGGACAAAATTTCGTGACGCAACATTAAGAAAAACAGAAAAAATCGGTTTTTTTTTTGCTTTTTTCCGGTTTTTTGCTTAAAACTCGAAAACTATTAACTTTTGGTAAATGGTCTGTTTACAGAAATTAAAGTACTTGAAATTCTCTACAAATAGCAGTATTTAGTTTTTTTTTTCAGACGAATCGTTCAGTTTCTAGTGCGAGTTGAAAATTGTAAATTTTTAGCAGTTTATGCAAAACCCACTTTTTACATTTCAATGTTTAATTTTTATGGATGCTGTCATTTCATAAATGTCACCTGGTTTTCCATACAAGTAATTAAAAAGAAAAAAAGGCAAAAATAATGCAAATTCAGTAGGTATCAAAAAAAGGTAGAACTCGTAACAAAATAAAACTTAAAATCTCGTTACTTATGATCATATATTATTATGATTATAAATTATAATATGCAAAATTTATATGAGCCGTTGTCTTTTGGAAGGCCCTGGCTGAGGTTCTTCGATAACGATGAGTCCTGGTTCTGCTTGTTCTGGAAAATAAAAGTTTAAAGTTAAGTCATTTATCAAGAAGAGATGAAGATTGCAAAATAGATTGTGAGATTAAACATACCTTCCGCATCGTACTGAGGTTCTTCGATGGCATCGGGTCCTGGCTAAGGGTCTGACTGCTCCATCGTCAGCGTCGGGAGTCGTTCTCCTGGAAAATAAAAAGAGGTGAGACACATATCATATATCAAGGAGAGATGAATGACTACAAAATAACTTGTGAGATCCAACATACCTCTCTCTCTTTCTTCAGTTTCTTCTACGTCTATGTCAGAGCTGATTTTTACTGATTTAAACTTTTATTTTTCAGAACAAGCAGAACCAGGACTCATCGTTATCGAAGAACCTCAGCCAGGGCCTTCCAAAACACAGTGGCTCATATAAATTTTGCATATTATAATTAATAATCATAATAATATATGATCATAAATAACGAGATTTTAAGTTTATTTTGTTACGAGTTCTACCTTTTTTTGATACCTACTGAATTTGCATAATTTTTGCCTCTTTTCTTTTTAATTACTTGTGTGGAAAACCAGGTGACATTTATCAAATGACAGCATCCATAAAAATTAAATATTGAAATGTAAAAAGTGGGTTTTGTATAAACTGCTAAAAATTTACAATTTTCAACTCTCACTAGAAACCGAACGATTCGTCTGAAAAATAAACTAAATACTGCTATTTGTAGAGAATTTCAAGTACTTTAATTTCTGTAAACATACCATTTACCAAAAGTTAATAGTTTTCGAGTTTTAAGCAAAAAACCGAAAAAAAGCGAAAAAAAGACCGTTTTTTTTCTGGTTTTTTTAATGTTGCGTCACGAAATTTTGTCCGCAAACCTCAGATTCGGATTTAGCACCCCAAAACACATATGGAATGAAAAAATCAGAACTACCCCAAAACTTTCCTACTAGGGTCACTTTACAGTACAAATTTACTGAATTATTGCTTCGATCAAATTGGAAATTAATTCGTATTTGAAAGTAAATTGCTAACGACAAACTATTACACAAAATGATTAGTGTAAGACCTACCAGCTAGCTTTTGCGCTGGGGGTCAAAAGTTGGAACAAAATTTACGCGTATATATACGAGTTTCATATAAAAAGTATAGTAAGGTGGTCCTAGGATCTTAGACTATATTTAATTTTTATCTAAACCGATTTACTTGCAACTACGAATCCAGTAAATATTAAAATTGTAAAGACTAAATCGATCGATCGCTTGTGAGTGGGAGCTTTAAATCAAAAGCACTAAGGAGTATTTATATCAACTTTAAAGCAAATCGCTCCCAAACAACTTTCTTTCCCTTTTTATTCCCGTTAGGGGACGAATTTCAATAAACTATGATACACGAATTCCATCAATTCTTTTACATAATGTTTGTGCAAAATATGAAGTTGATTGGACCAAGGAATCACGTTGCCCCATACAAACTGTTTTCCCCCTTTTCACCCCCTTAGGAGTCGAATTTCGAAAAATCCGTTCTTATCGGATCCCTACGCATTACAAAGAGCAAGCCGTGCAAGTTTCAGGTCTCTACGATCAGCGGTTTAGGCTGTGCGTTGATCCGTCAGTCATTCAGGACAAAGGATTTTATATGTATAGATTGCTCTTGCTTGAAAAGAAAAAAGATAATATTACTAGGTAAAAGTAAGTTAATATTATACATTGATGGGTAAGTTTTCATTAAATTAGTAAGACTATGTAGGTAAGTCCATAAAAGTAATAAGTTCTCACTTTTAAGTTCAACTACAACGCCTTTTGAGGCTTTCCAATTGCTACGGGCTGTACCAGACTACCAGTACAGACTACGGACCATCAGTTGTTTTCCTGATGCCTGCATAATATTTGATATGAAAAGTAAACGCGAAAACGATAGTTACGTATATATCTGAAAACTTTTTGCATCAATTTTTTACCGGCCCTGATATTTGTGGAGCTCTATTTGTAGAGTATATACTGGTGTTGGTACTTCGCGTATTTTCTGATATTGTTTGCAATATCAGAAAATACGCGAAGTACACCGGTGCAGTCGATATTTGCTTCAACATGCATTTCTCGTGTTTTATAATTTCTTATGTAATCGATTTGGTGAAACTGTGATACGCGATAGAAATGTAGAGTTTTTTATTGTCTTGTAAATGTTGCAAATGAAATATCTATCGGTCTAATCCAAGGTTGGTCCCGTTTTCACCTAAGTGGTGACCCGATAATGGGATCCATGAGGAATCGAGGGAACTCCTCGAAATTTATATGGACGCACATGGTGATTTCGACTTTTTCTGAAGTAGTCCAAGCATATGCTACCAAAAAGTTAGGATTTTGCTCCAAGGTATACCCTAGATCCAAAAGTACAGAACAGAACTCCTGACTCCTTATAGATACATGTTTGGGGATTTCGGCGTTGTTTAAAGAACTGCAAGCATATGCCTCTATGTCAATTAGAGTAATTATCATCATCACCACCATCATCACACCATACTGATCACATTATGATGGTATAAAAGGTAGGTACTTCTCATAGTATTTTACTAAATAATTCCCCTTTTAAATTTGGCTAAAATTTTAACTATTTTTCTACTCAATCTTCTTAATTTTGAAGTCGCTACCAGCCCAAACGATATCCTACAGTATTTTATAGAATTCATGTTCATATTTGCTGGTACCGACTTACTACAAAGAGCAAAAATATTATTTTTAAACAAAAAATTAAACCGACTTAAAAAGATAAAAATTCGATTTCAAAATTAAGAGGATTCAGTAGAGAAATAGTTAAAATTTAAGCCGAATTTAAAAGGGGAATTATTTAGAAAATATTATTTATTTATAATGTCATGGGATAAATAACTCATCCCAACTTACCTGTCCGGTAGTTGTGGTATAGTATACGGGTATGCGACCCCGGCTTCCCTAGCTATTACTGTCCTATCCCTTGGCCTCCTGGGCGGTAATATGTTACATTTCCTATTTCCCACTCTAACTTACCAATCTTCCTTTGCACACAACCTATCCTTCCCTTTCCCTATTCCTACCCTCTTCGCCAATCCGTGGGAACGCAATGGATAATCGTAAAAAATAATTTAATTATCCAAAATGGCGGCGATGTGGTTCGCCACCCATCACGTCTCGTTCCTCGCGGAGGCGAAACGTGGCCCATGGAGAGCTGCTTCGCTACGTTGAATGTAAGAGGAGGAATCAGGAAAGTGGATGAAGCGAAACAAGTATGTAAGGATCGTAGCAAGTGGAAAGAAGTGGTCTCTGCCTACCCCTACGGGAAAGTGGCGGTCTCTGCCTACCCCTACGGGAAAAAGGCGTGATTATATGTATGTATATATGTATGTATATATGTATATTATTTATTTCATACTTTGTTGTGTCTTTAATTACTTTGGAAAAATAATAATTGTTCTTTTGGCGCCATTCTATCCCACTACCTCCACTCTCCAGTTTGACGCGCTGAACCACTGAGCCACAGAGGTCATCTCATACTGAAAGAGGACCTAAGTCCTAACCAATTTATAAAAGGAAAAAAAGTAAACGAAATTAGACTTTTATTTGAAAAAGAAAAACCAGTTTTTTTTATAAAATACGCATAACTAATTAGTTATGGAACCCTGCTAAAACATTTCCTGACAATTGAGATGCTATTTGGTTTTTAAATTTATAACTTGGTTTTGCCCGCTTAAATACAGTATCCCACGGAAGTGACGGAACACTCCTTTTTTGGGATTAAAAGCCAGAGCCCCATAATTCTACCATATCAAATTTTATCAAAATTGTATGACCTCTGTGGCTCAGTGGTTAGCGCGTTGACGCTATAGTTATGTAAGACGTGGTGTAAAAGAGTCCATAGATACTAATATTATTTATTAAAATGATTTGATTGATTGATTTCATTGATTGATTTAGCGGTACTCACACACTTGGCGTCAAGGATTCTTGGCGTCCATCCCCTCTCCTCCACCTCCTGCAATTTTTCCACGTCAAAACATTTCTTTTGTTTGTTCATTCGCTTTTTAATTAATTGTGTTTGTCGTATTGAGGTTAAGAGATTTTAACAGCAAATAATAGGTTTAATTTTATCGACAATAACACCAATCAACAACTTTTTCGGGGTTGCACCATTGCCGACTTCCGGCAGTGAATATTGATATATCATATACGTAAGAAACTAAGAACATAATAAAAGTATTCTATATTTCGGCCCGGGCAGGTGCTGATGCATGCTGATGCAGGTGCGATGAGATATTTTTTTATGCGGATATTTTCTCGTCACTCAAGATTTAGGTAACCAGTTGGCAGTAATATAGTACATTATAATATTATAACATACTTCTTGTATACTTTGAAACTTTTCTTATTATAGGCTGAGAATCGTTTCTGATGGCATCATTATAATTACTATAGCTATCATGCTATAATAATTATAATTTTGTTCCTCTACTAGCTGATGCCCGCGGCTCCGCTCGCGTAAGTACAGTAACCCACGGGAACCATATATGTCCAGCGATAAAAAGTAGCCTCTCGGTCTACTTTATATCTGTGACAAATTTCATGATGATTGATTTAGTAGTTTTTACGTGAAACTGTAAATAAAGTATCCCACGGGAACCGACCATTTTCCTGCGGTAAAAAGGCTATAGAGGTCCTTTCTCAGGCTATAGACTATCTGTGTATAAGTTATAACGCATTTCAAATGAGAAAAGGAACGTAAATGACCTTTATTTGTCAAATATCACTTGAAAAGTGCGATTTTCAAAAAACTGCATCGAATTTAAATAAAAACGTTAAATAGTAATCAATTATCTAAACATAAATTTAACTATCACAACAGTCTCAATTCGAAACAATATAGCGCCGACTCGATCCTATTCTCATTTGAATCGCACTATACCATATTTCAATTCAATCGGTTCAGTGTTTTGCCGAGAAAGACGGATAAACAGACACACACACTTTCCCATTTATAATCATACTAGTATGCCATAGAGTCTATGGCAATAGTGTACTATTGCCATAGACTCTATGGTATATAGGCCAGCTAAGCATCTGCTATCATCGTGTAGGTGGAGCCTTTAACGATCTTCAACGATTTTATTTTCATCTTTCAAGTCATCACTGAAAGGGCAATTTGCTTGTAAGGGTTCACCGATCACCCTTTATTGAAATAACAAAGGGATGTTTGTGTTTACCGGTCACCACTGGGTCACACACAGACAGACAGAAAAGACAGCGTCGCGACGATAAAGTTTTGGCTTTTATTGATCTTTTGCCAGTCATAAACCATGATGACCCATTGGCCTATGTCATTGGCTAATAGGTCAGCTCACTCAGCAGGGTTTCTTGTGGGATACGCCATTCCTAACGCCTTTCGACGGTAGGCGGTTCGCGAGTGAGTGCCACAAAATTTACGTATGTACTTACTACTTACCTTTCACTCCTTCTTGTCCTTGTCCTGACAAAAACAAAATACAGAAAACGACTTGATGCTGTCATTCTGAGTCAGAATTAAGGTTAAAATTGTCCAAAATTTGTCCCCAATTTGACTTAATTTGCGACAGTAAAAAAGCCCACCCCTTACATAAATATTAAAAATATATTTCCCCTTGTGACTAGGCGTATTTGTTTCCTTTATTGAAATAAGAGCCTTATTTAATTTCTCTAACAGTCACAAATAAAAGTTTGAGAATCTTGGCCGACGAAAATAAGGGAACTGAAAATATTTTGTGCTGCAAATATTATGTAATCTTGGTTATTTGAAAATACATAATTAATTTAAATGTTTATCACTTTTTATGTGACTTTTGACATCAAGAAGCAACACTAAAAAGTTTGGAACCATCGCCATCTAATGTCGAGGTGAGAGAAATAAATGAAACATGTAACTTTTTAATTTGAAATTATTTATTAGGTGTCTTATAACCTATTTATTTCTTAAATCAGTCCCAATGAATGATGTGACTTGAGAGTATAATTACAATATGAACATTGAACATTTACATAACATTTAAATATAGCTATTATCTATATTCTATAGCATCAATTGACAACATTCCATAAACAATACAAACTTTTGGTCTCTAAAAAACTGTTCGATAACATCTTAATATAGGTAGGTATTCTTCTAAGATTTCATGTGATATGTTGTTATTTATGAAGGTTTACACAATTCATTAATTATTTAAAATGTACACCAAGGAATCAGGAAATATGTATTTAAGCATTAATTTGAAAAATTCGGCCTTTTTAAAATGTTGGAAATGTTGTCAACAAATTAAATTCTTGTAAGCCCATTCGCTTTGCATTCACTTAAACAACAATTATTATAATAAAAACTAAGTCTGTCATAGTTCGATTGTTAGTATTTAGAAATTCATGATACGTTAAAAATACATTGGCAGGTTTTTAAGCCGAGCTATAAGTAATGACAGCTAGGCGGTATAGTAATATTTACAATGTCCCCGTGACTCGGGAGAGAACAGTACCCCAAGCAGGAATATTTTGCGGTATCGTTACGTGTACGTAAGCGACAAATATTGTATGAAAACCATGAAAAAGCCTCTAGCGGACGTAAAAGTAACTAAAATTTTCATACAATATTGCTCATACTTATTTCTCGTTTACGTACACGTAACGATACCGCAAAATGTTCCTGCTTGGGGTACAGTTACAACTAGATTGCGGGCATGCGGGATATGGCGTTATGGCGTAACGCTAAGCATTTTAAGTACGAGACCAAGAGTTACAAACTTCTATACGAAGTTTTAGAACACACACGTCCGCCCGCCGACTGTCCCGCGTATAACTTTTCGATCTTACCGCTATGGCAACAAGGTCCAAAAGATTTTCGGCGACCGGACGTAGCTATACTGTACAGATATTAGGAACAGTCGTGTGAGTTTAAAAGGTCCCCAATATAAGGTCCCACTATACCACATATCGACTATTACCAATATAAATCCTAGCTAGTAAATATAAATGTCATAATATAAAATTATTTCCATTAAAAGTAGAATATAAAAGCAAAAAGTAAACTTAAACACTAGTAATTACAAAAATATAACTATACACAATTTCAACTAAAACATTGACGATAAGTTCAGACATCGTTGGGATAAAGTTCACAGACATACAGACAGCAGAAACAGTTAAACGATATGGACGGCTATCTAATTCGTTATCGACATATCTAACACATTTATACATGATAGTTGGGAATCCAAAAGTCTAAAAACAAGAGTCCAACAACTACAAAATCAGGTAATAAACTTATTTAGACAGATTGGATCTATTAACATAGATAATATTATAATGATCAGAAGCCAAATTCACGTATTTTATTCTATTCAATTCGCGGTATGGTTGTGTCAGCACATGCTGTCGCCCTCACACAATCGTCACATCGAGGTGCACGAGAGCGATAGCATGCCCCGACACCGGAACTCAACTGCAAATTGAAGAGACAATGATAGAAATACTATGTAATTAAGTGAATTGCTCCCAAAATTATTTGTGTAAAATATAGGGATCAAAAAAGAAATAAACCCATCTCACGTTAAAACACACTGTATATGTAGAGATTGATGTACAGAGATCGTTGTGGCAGGCCGTCTGACAAGTGATAACATATCGACTAGCGAGATTGCTATTTAACGTTCAGATGAAAATATTTAGGTCTGTTAAAACCATGACATAATTTTTGACCACGGAATATCGATCGCGTATTACATAAACGACACATTATATAATATATAGGTAATATTTTAATATGTTTGTAACGAGATCATATTCCATGAGTTTCTGTGATCAAACTAAAATAAATAACATTATCAATTGACAAAATAATCCATGTCGCATTAATAAAAATAAAATGCCTATATATGCTAAATCCTTAAAAATAAACTTAAAAAATTATAATAATTATGTACAAAAGTTTTGTCCTTAAACGAAATAAGTAGTCGTTCAAATGGCACTTACATCGACAGAGTATTAACATTATAGGCCCAACTCCATGGACGTATTTAAGAAATCAATAATATATGTACTAAGGACAAGGCATGTCAAAATTTGCAAGAAAAAATCTTCATACATGAAAAAAACTACTACCGTTTGTTGAAAACAGAACTACATCTGCAACCGAACTTTGCGTCGTACACGTCAAGTTACAATCATAGATGTATAATATTAAAAAAAAAAAAAAAAAAAATGTGCTTATTTTACCTATATCTGTTTTTACTTACGTGTGTCGTAATTTCGCAGCCTTTTACAGTGCTACACTGACATCTATATTGTCAAATGTTAAACTCGTGTGCCCCATCGATAAGGACGTTTTTAGCTAGCCTCGACATGTCCTGTCCCTAGTAGATATAAGGTTTGGTAAAATCGACTAGGGATATTTTGGGCATATGATCTACTATTTAGAGACGTTTAGGCAGAAAAATAGTTGTCATACTCGAAAAGAAAAATCTGCCTTTATATGGGCGAGTTTGCGTTGAGCGGAGAGTGACCCATATACTTATTATGTATTATGAGATGATTATGAGAATATTTTTTGCCTAAACGTCTTTATAATAAGCAGTAGTCACAGAGCATATACCCCAAATGTCCGTAATTAATTTTACCAAACCTTATACAGGTATTAGGTACCTAGTCTATGCCCAACTCACAATAAATCCTAAATGCACACGCACGATTGACGATTGACGCGTGTGCGAGAACGACAGCATACGCTCTGTTTCAAATCCAAGTGAGATTTTAACCAAATCATTTACAGTACGACCATGATCTCAATGTCCTTCGGCAATCGTCCTTTTTCATGCATCGTCTGTCATTTTTACATAAACACGAGGAATGCCGAGGGCCATTAGCAACATGGTGTTTCTGTACGCGAATTGGGCTTCGCTTTTCTCGTAATTATTTATAATAATGCGTCCAGCGTCTAACTCAATTTCAATCTTAATATCTCATATTATAAAGCTCAACTGTAATCGTTTAATCTAGTAAAACCCCAAAAAGAGCTGATTATTTTCACAAAATAAAAATCTAAGGCGATTAGGTATATAGTAGTAAATGTAATGAGCTAAGTAGAAAGTATATTTACTTAGAATAAGTAAATATACTTTCTACTGCTAAAAAATTGTAAGATAATGGAAAAAATGTAGCGAAACACAAGGAATGTGTTACCAGCCTTTTAGTAGAACAAGCACAAAAATGTCCTGTTTATATTTTCGTTTCTCGTAATTCAATATAATATTATATTCCCGGGCATTTCGCAGTTTTATTAGCTTTTACTCGTTAATTGTATTCGATGACCAAAATCACAACGTGATCGTTTTTAGCGTATAATTACTATTAGTTATTTATCAACAAACTAGAGGGATACTAGATAATTATAGTATAAGCCGCCTCTATGAACTCCAGAGTCTATAGGAATAGATAGCCGCGAATGGGACCAAATAATGAATTAGCATTTACCTACCTATTCCCGCGGGTGCGAGTTTCGTGCAGTATTCGCGAAAATTTCTAAACAAATACAAATCGACCGTAATACCAATAAAACCACGTATAATGTATATTCCAGTAACAATGCCCTCCAGAGTATTTAACCACATTATGTTTTCGCATAGAAACCCGGCAATTTAGCGGCAATGTGCTCAGGTAAATAAATTACTATGCCATACAATATCTGTGCTACAATGCTGTAGTGCGAGTACTGGATCGCAAAACGACGAAAACACAGAAACCGAATATCATATCCACTTTATTAAGGTGCTAACTCACTAATCCCCTTATGAATAAAAATATTTACACCACCAATGTTGTCGTCCTTGTCATATACGTTGGGAAAGACACTCGACAGACAAAACCAGCAACATTAGCGTATATGTGGAGTAAATATTTTTCTTAATAAGGAGGTAAGAGCATTCGCATGTAGACTGTGGTGTAATGTTGCAGAGTCGCGTAATACATTCCAGAGACAGAATAATTGTATTGCTTTATGTTTACAAAAAAATGTTAAATAATATTAAAAATTAACGCACAATATGAAGCAATGTTACAGAAGAGATTCGGATTTCGAGACTGCGACTGATGAATAAGAAAAACCCTGGCATTGCAACTTATGCTGCATTGAACTGAGGCAAATTAGTCGGGGAGGCTACGGTGTTGTAAGGCAGGGATTCCTAAACTTTAGAGATAAAGGAACACCAAACTAAGAGCTTTTATGTAAATAGGTACCTATTTACATAAAAGTTGCTCATCGCATAGGTGTATTTTTGCCTCTATTTCGAACAATTTTGGCGGAACCCAGATGACTATCCCACGGAACTCCTAATTTCCGCGGAACCCACTTTGGGAACCCCTGTTGTATGACAAAGCAAAATCGAAAAGTACATCATAGGCGAAAGCTGTAGGTGAAAAAGCACCTTAATACGAGAGGAGTATTTCCCATTAGACAAATTGAAAAATGTTTATACACTTCATGTAAGTATTTCCTAAGCTTTATTAATGTCCATCGTTATAAATATGAAAAATATTGTGTATGTGTTCGAAAATTCTTACCGTCTCCGAGCCGCTCTGCAGCTATTTTAGAAAACTCAAATTTTCTAAAACAAGTGCACTTTCCAGAAATGTTTCTAAACTTTTCAATACAGATGAGTCCACATCGTGAACTAGAGAATTTTCTTTTGAAATTACGAGTATTTTAGTGAAGCTGAAACATTCCAGTAAATACGAGTATTACCTATTTACTACACGGAACATAGCTCATACCTGCATCATACGGTACAAGAGTTAACAAGACGTCCTAATGTAATGGCCGTCTTTGCGAGTAGTGAGTGGTCTGGGTAAAATTATTACTCGCACGTGTTTATTATTCCTTCAGAACAATATACACAAAGACGCGGAGACAATGCGGATCCTCCTTGTCGCCGCACAATAGCCGGGAATGCACTTTATAAAATTACATGACGAACCGAGCACATTCGATTAATGAACATTTTCTGTTCCGCGTCTTCGCGTAAATCCCTATATTCTATAAAACCCGCGCGATGGAAACAACGGGCGTCGCTTGCTAATGTAAAAAGTTAAAAACACATTTATAACATGCGGCATGCAACATAATACTGTTTCACAACGATGTAAAGTTCAATTCGTACGTTTTAATTTATAAACTAGCTAATTACTTCTAGTGGGTTCGTCTAACAAAAAAGAATCACAAAGGCGGAGCCGAGAGAAAGCATTTTTTTTTTAATCTTTTTTATTATTTCGTACTACATTACGCAAAATAATTGTTCCGTATTTTTTAATTTTAATATGTATGCTCAATTTTTACGGTTGCTATGAAATATAAATGAAAAGCGGATTATAATATTACGAGTATTTCTATCTAGCGGGGTTTTTTGAATTTCATTTGGTGCATGTACTCGTATTAATGCCGCACGCGTACATACTTGACGGTTAACGACGCATTAAACAGCGAATTTTCACGACGATAACCGATTTATAGAGCGATCCTGGGGATTTCGTATCACAAAGAACATGATCCAAAATACGTCCGTAAATATGATCCTTATGTCTATGTTCGTGCCAATTTTTGAATTGTTTGTTAATTCATGATGACGTTAGATTATAATCCGACCAATTTGATTGAATTTGGAATTATTTTTATTTTATCAGATTTTTACATGTATCTAATAATCTGTTGTGGTTTTTACTTTAAAGCAATTATCAAGGAGTAAAGGTAATATGTAAGTGATTAAAAGAAAAGTATGTTGAGGGAAAATATGAAATATCTCAGAAAAAAATTCTACGTAATAACTAATAGCAGCCACCATTTTTTGGGTTATGTATCCGTATGTATGTATCGGTATCCGTTTAAGTGTCCCATATAAGTGGAATAGATAAATAGTATTTTATTTTCGTACTTATTTTATAACACAGTTTAGATAATATTCTCATAAAAGTAAATAACTCTTGAGATGCTCCATAATTTCCGTGACACGCTTTTCATCTAATCAGTCACTTTACAGTTTTAATTAGAAACATGACCGTAATTAATTATTAAAAAACTTGAAAATAAATATTAAGGTTATAAAAGTTCATCTCGAGTGGTCGCGGGCGACAGTGTTTATAGGGCGGAAAGTAAAAAGTTACGACCTGTCCACGTGTCCACGGCACGACGTTACGTCGTCAACGTAAACGGTGAGGTGTCGCTAGAACGTCGAGTTGACATAACGTTATGAATTGAATTGAATTGTAATTCTTCAATGGATCGCCGTATCATTTAAAACGTTGCCATGCCGTGAAGAATTACAATTCGGTAACGCACCGTGCCGCAACGCGCCGTTTCACGTTGGCGAAGTCGGGAACATGTGGGTGGCCCTTAAAAAACAACAACACCCTTTTGATGGACATTTTTATTGAACCTAAAAAAACTGTTTTCAAGCGTACACCATAAATATAAGAAACGCGACTATAAAAACCCAGCTCTTGTGAAGATATACTTACTAAAAGGCCTAGGTTTATTATACGAAGTATTAGACTTTAGTGTTACTGTTACTTGCTCGCTGTGCAAATTGCTTAGGCTGGGAGTTGGGACTATATTATTGTCATATGATCCGGAATCCGGCGGGCCCGGGAAATTTCAGAGCACTGAAAATAGAACTCTGCGCTAATACGATAGAGTTGAAAATCGAAGTGTTGAGTGTCGAGCTTGTCATATATGACATTGACATTTGACTCGACACTCGTGTGTTCGGTCTTACTTTCTGATTTCAGAACTGTACTGATTTCAGCCCTATTAATGCAGTACAAGTCAAACAGGCCAAGTCGAGGATTGAGCGTTCATAAACCATACATGATACGTGATTTTATGGCATGGACACAGAATACAGAAATCATCCAGAAACCGTCAACGCGCTTGAAAAGTTTCGCCGTGGTTTTGGTTACAGTGTGCTTCGTACAAATGTGATCGAACACTCATTCTGGATGTTCTGTATTTTGTGGGCACGGAATATATAAGACGCGATATAATTTTATTATATTTCTGAGTCCAAGAAGTGCATGCACTTGTTTATGGAAATGTAGAGTAAAAGCTTTTAAGGGTTTTTGCTGCGAGCCGCGCGGGTTAGCGAGAAACGACTTTTTATATATCCATTATCCGATTCAATATTCCGATTCCAGAATCATCTGTAAAACAATAATTATTATTCGTTTCCATGATTTTTTTAGTAATTTATATTCGTGATCGAAACACATAAATTGCATACACATATTTTCGTTGATTAAAAATGGCTTCTAGTAGCAAAACTCCGACCATTGTATTGCCATGATTAGATTCAGATCAAACAAAATTGAAAACTATTCGAAAGCCTATATGAAATACAAATCGGTATCTTAATACGAAAATCTTGAGTAATGCATACAATTAATTACTCGCCTTTATACATTTCTTCAAATGATAAAAACTAAAAAGTTTATTCCAATACACTTTTTATATAAAAATTGACGCGACTTTTTCCTCTGGTCTGTGATACCGGCGTACTAGACAATAGACATCGACATCACCTTTACAATCACAACCCAGGCCTCACACGAAGCTTCGTAAAATATCATTTCAGGACAAATATTGTCAACAATCAGTAAATTCGTTTAATATATTATAATACAAATGCGACTTATCACCTATATAATACAGTCCACGAACGTGGATTAAGTAGCTTGTTTGAATAGAATGACCTTCGCTAAATAAGTGTTAAAAGGGCCCATTTAGACGAGGCTAGCGAAGAGCGAGCACCTGTTTTTATTCAATGCAAATTGAACTTTTAACCGACTAGGCCACAACGTACAACCTAATGGGTAAGGTAATAAAATAAAAGCACAATTTGGTGCGGCCGCGCTGTGCTTCTTGTAATCATTTTAACGCGCCCTAAGGATCTTCGTCCAGTAGGACAACGTCTATACCGTGGCGCCACCAGTGGCTGATTGTATAGAAATCATTCAATTTGTAGCGACACCAGGCTGACACCAAGAGAGCTGCCGAATAGCTCTATACATACTATGTACAAGTCATGTCCTAGTGGGCGAAAGTCCTTAGTATTTCGTGACGGCGCTCAGTAATTCAAGGCGCGCCTCGTTGAATACATATGGAATCGATAAAGTTATCCAGTGTATATTTGAAACCATATTAATTATCCACTTTCCATAATTTCAATTCACTTAGCGGGTTTATGTATGTAAAATTTACATTTACAAGTTACAAACATTGCAAGTTTCCGTACGCAGCGTTCGTACGCAAATGCGTCGCAAGCGGCGTTCCAGTGCGGGCGGCCTTGAAATTGATGAGCCTCGCCAAATTGACACATGGAAAGTGTGATGTATTGTCGATAACGGTGTGCGTTTACCGGCGTGTACGTTTACTGTGTTGGCAAACGCTTTTGTTGCGTTTTATACATAAAAATGTGCTCACACGCTCACAGGCGTGACACGCTCATGACAACGCAACGTGACTTATACAATGTATAGGTACCGCTTTTGGCGTGCAGTGACCGAGTCGAGCGTCTCGATGAGTGACAGTGCGTCGACGCAGCTACGGCCGGCAATTTGTAGTGTTGCGTCAACGCTGCGGTCTTCTATGATGACCTGGTGACGTGCAGCACAAGTGGGGTACCTAAACGATGATCTCGCGGATGACGCGGCGCGCGCGGGAGTTGGGAGTGGAGTAGCCGGATTCCAGCGACTCGTCGTAGCTGAGCGACAGATGCGGGGGCGGCGCCCCCTCCGCTTCGGCCTCGCCACCGCCGCCGTAGGGCTCCGGCAGACCGCTCACCTCGTGGTACGGGGACTCTGTGGGACATACGACATGATTAACAACATCCAAATCAAAAATTCATACATAATATATACCACCTTTGCCATCTTTACAATTACAATTGTGAAGATGGCAAAGGTGTTGCAGTTTTTTGTGTTAAGACACAAAAAACTGCAAACTTAGAAAGTAAATAATCTCCATCGCATAAGAGCTAATAAATAAATATTGACTTTTTACGTCAAAACTTTATAAATTGGTTTCTTGTACTTTAGCATAGATATTTACGATTAATTGGGGTCAGGTAACGATTCGTACTTCATCAGCCGGGGGTAACAGTTCATTCTACTGTATCTCTGAGACAATATCAAACTAGATATATTTTTGTCTTATGTGATCGAATAAATGGCTTATTATTATTATTATTATTATTAGATGCTTGTTCAGGATTTTGTCAGTTGTCCGGGACGCAAACCCGCAGCCGCGAGCGAGGCGACCGTGCTATATAATTGCTAGATGTTAGCAACTAACAAGCAATAAATCAAATTAATATCAGGCAACAGCTCCCGTGTTCCGTACACAGCACGGTAATGTACGAATGTATTTCGTGCAGCTGCAGCCATTTGCCGGACAAACGGGCCGATCGCAACGCAAATGTTTGCAGTTGACTTTATTTTTTAGTTTTTTCGACCGCTTTTTCAATTCACTTTAGTGCCGTTTCATATAAGTTTAAATCAAACAGTTTATTGCTATCACATCAATTCACAGCACAATTATATTTTAAACTTATCTTCCGTAATTATTTCTATCATTACAGATTTTCTCCAATGCGATACTAAACTATCTTAGTATAAAATTTTCAAAAATTTTAGTGTTCCTCTATCGACGTCATATTTTAACATTTCAAAGACTATTTTCATATTCCATATTATTGTAATCCAAACTACTGAGATTACACCTATCTGACCTATCCAATTATCTTCTATCCTCAATCGATTGCACCTTTAGGTGGCGTACTTTTGTACACACTTGAAAACCTCGACTGGCGAACCGCCAACAGGCTCTGGCTTGCAGTTATTTAAAAGTGTATCGGGTAGAATTTTATTGTACTCCAAGCGACAGAAACTTACGAGGCCATACGCTTTCCAGTTTCTCCAGCTAGAGCTGTAATGAATCAGGATTCAGGTCTAATGCAATATACGCTAAACCTTTTTCTAAAACACAAGAAGCTTTCAGTGAAAAGTATTTTCAAATGTGAAATTTAACTCGGAAACCTGTAAATTTCACCTATTATATTAACTAGCAATACTATGAAGGCTCTTCGTACTAGGCACCATAATGTACGGCGGGTTTCCCAGAACAAGTGAAATTAATCTGGGGGCACGGCAGTGCCCCCGCCAAGTCGAGCGCGAAGTTAACACTGCCGTACCATCCTTTACTGGAACCATTTCGCCGCATTTTCAGGCCCCTATTTGAGAACCTCTGTATAAGACCAGAACGCAGAAATTTTCGTCATCCAGTAAGCTATAATCACATACTTAAAATCCAAAATTTCAAGTCTGTAGGTCATTTAGTTCCGAAGTTAAGCGAAAGCAAAGTTTCGCATTTATGACACTCACTCACTCACTTATACACTCACTCATGATCATCAAAATAGAACTAGTACTTCCCATAAACTCAGAGAGCTGAAATTTGGTACAGAGTTAGGGTTTAATGGCCACATAAAGGGAAAACTATAAAAACTAGGATAATCGATCTGGGGGCACGGCAGTGCCCCCGCCAAGTCGAGCGCGAAGCAAACACTGCCGTACCATTCTTTACTGGAACCATTTCGCCGTATTTTCAGGCCCCTATTTGAGAACCTCTGGATAAGACCAGAACGTCGATCTGGGGGCACGGCAGTGCCCCCGCCAAGTCGAGCGCGAAGCAAACACTGCCGAACCATTCTTTACTGGAACCATTTCGCCGCATTTTCAGGCCCCTATTTGAGAACCTCTGGATAAGACCAGAACGTCGATCTGGGGGCACGGCAGTGCCCCCGCCAAGTCAAGCGCGAAGCAAACACTGTCGTACCATTCTTTACTGGAACCATTTCGCCGCATTTTCAGGCCCCTATTTGAGAACCTCTGGATAAGACCAGAACGTCGATCTGGGGGCACGGCAGTGCCCCCGCCAAGTCAAGCGCAAAGCAAACACTGTCGTACCATTCTTTACTGGAACCATTTCGCCGCATTTTCAGGCCCCTATTTGAGAACCTCTGGATAAGACCAGAACGTTGATCTGGGGGCACAGCAGTGCCCCCGCCAAGTCGAGCGCGAAGCAAACACTGCCGTACCATTATTTACCGGAACCATTTCGCCGCATTTCAGGCCCCTATTTGAGAACCTCTGAATAAGACCAGAACGTCGATCTGGGGGCACGGCAGTGCCCCCGTCAAGTCGAGCGCGAAGCAAACACTGTCGTACCATTCTTTACTGGAACCATTTCGCCGCATTTTCAGGCCCATATTTGAGGAGCTCTGGATAAGACCAGAACGCAGAAATTTTCGTCATCTAGTAAGCTATAATCACATACTTAAAATCCAAAATTTTAAGTCTGTAGGTCATTTAGTTCCGCAGTTAAGCGAAAGCAAAGTTTTGAATTTATGACACTCACTCACTCAGTCACTCACTCATGATCATCAGAATAGAACTAGTACTTCTCATGAACTCAGAGAGCTGAAATTTGGTACAGAATTAGGGTTTAATGGCCACATAAAGGGAAAACTATAAAAACTAGGATAATCGAACATCTGGAGTACCTGGTGACCCTGATTAGAAAACACAAGAGCCCAACCAAACTATTAGAGATCGACATACCGCCTTTACAAAAAATATTCAACTTGGTGGGCCGCTTCATTTGATGTCAAAAATCGAAGGTCTGAAGTATCTGATGAAGAATCCTCAGCTGGTTTCAGCTGATTAGAGATATGGTAATGCCCCCCTTCTACTATTGGTACATAAAAAAATCGACTGTCATTGCAAAAACCTAGCGAAGTGGGACACATCTTCTAATTTAATCTAGTCCGTAGCATTCCACTGCTGGGCGAATGCCTCCCTTTCTGCTTTTGATACGCATATAAATAAAATTAAAGGAAAACTCTGGATAAGACTAGACTGGCTTTTATACTTATATTTACAAGTTTACAAGAAGAAATAGTCGAACGATTAACTTTATTGTACTCGATCATTACACAAATTAAATAAACAAATTACACTGAAATCTAGTAAAATAAATCAATATTTATACGTTTCTACAAAAAGAAGTGAAATCCCACCAAAAACATTCTGTAAAAAAATTGCCAAGTCTCGATAGAGCTGCTTGTTTATCTCTAAAAAGTAATGAAATCTAGACTAAGTCGTGCCAAGTCTAAGGATCCTTACTGCGATTTATTTATTATTATAGTTAATGTTGTGTGACTTGGCCGTTGAAGAGTACACAAGGGTACAAAAGGGGCTCCATGACACCATTGCTCCAATACATGTGTTACACAATCAACAACAGCCTAAAATAAGACACTAGCGTCCAATTACCAATACCAGTATGGGCTATTATCTCGCCTAACAAACATAGGTAGTTACAACAGAATCTGATATAACATTACGTGTAAACAAATTGACTTCTAACGTATAAAGAATTTTCAAGGGCCAAGTCACACAACATTAACTATAATAATAAATAAATCGCAGTAAGGATCCTTAGACTTGGCACGACATAGTCTAGATTTCATTACTTTTTAGAGATAAACAAGCAGCTCTATCGAGACTTGGCAATTTTTTTACAGAATGTTTTTGGTGGGATTAATTATTATCTAAATCACAGTTTTCATCGGCTACCTACTATTATTATTAAATTATTATTATTATTACGTAATAAAATTCGTTTGCGAATGCACAGGTAGTTTTTCAAATGCTATGGATTTTCTGTTTAAGAATAATAATCTTTAAACCCATGCGGCATACATGGAGAGGTCTAAACACGATGCAAGAATCGTAGCGGTAAAAAAGAACACGGTCGACAATTATACTAAACTAGCTTTTGTGCGCGGCTCCGCCCGATAAATACATTATCCCGCGGGAACACTACTTTTTCGGGATAAAAAACATCCTTTGTCCTTTCCCGGGACCCAAAGTATGTCTATACCAAATTTCATAAAAATCGGTTCAGCGGTTAAAGCGCGAAGAGGTAACAGACAGACAGACACACTTTCGCATTTATAATATTAGTATAGATGCCCTGGAGGGCACGCCATGTGCCATGTGATTCCCAACTAGGGAATATTATTCGAATATTCGAATATTCGTTTTATTCGAATATTCGACGATTTCATTATTCGAATATGGCTGGGTTCAATATTCGAATATTTCGAATAAAACGAATAGTAAAAATATTTTATTTATTTATCAAAAATATGTTAATAATAGTAATAAACTTGTACATAAACCGGAATATTTCGTTATTTAATACATTACTTTTATTATTTATTAATATTGTCGTCAATAATATCCTAAAACAGATTTTACTACACTGTTTATGAAAGATTACATACAAATAAAATAATATTTAAGGCGAATATTTCCCACAGGCGTCAGCGAAAGAAATCCATACTCACACGCTTGTCAAAATAACCTAACCAAGAGCGTGTTATGATGTATCTAAGGAGGGTTCTGTACTATAAAGCGTAATACGATTATTAGTTTCTTAACCTTACTGTTCGATTTCGTTTAAAATAACTTTCTTAAAGAGAATTTACCATTATCTACCAGCATGGAATCTTCATAGTTCAGAAATGACAGAGAGGGGTGAAACCAATTAGGAGGCCGATTACTTGGAAATGGTTGACTTCGTAAATGTCATGTATAAAACTTTTCCTTTATTTTAAAAGACAATATTCAACACACTTAGCAACCGGGATGGCTTTCCATACACGTGAAGTGTTTATAACTATATAATAAAATTATATTTTTTATCAAACCAAAACCGAAATCTAGACGCAATATAGCTAGAAGAGCAGATAGAAAGAGAGACAGGTGGACGAACAGAGTGAAACGATAAAGGATACATATTAAGTTGATTATTACAGTATTACACTGGCCTGCAAAACAAAGTACAAATCGTTTCAAATTTCATACTTTTCAAAAAATTATAACAAGATTTATCAGCTTTATTTAAAATTAATGAATTATATATATCAGTAAATTATTTTTATCTTTAAACAAAAATTAACCATTTAAATCTTAGTCTTAAAGACTATAGCTCTACCAGAATCTGATGGCATTTTAAAAAAAATAAAAAATGTGATTTTCATATGGCAATGTCAAGTATGACCCGTCAAATCAAAGTACGTGATCTGTCAACCGCTGCTAAAATTTTGTGATTATGTTCTTGGAATTTGTTGTTTTTGTGAAAATATCCAAAAAGGCAATTCGATCTCAAGCGAGAAATATTGTTTTCTATGTCTATAGTAAAATACAGAAAGAAGAAGGTGTAAATCGAACTCAATCTTATAATTTAAAGTTCGTGGTAGAGTTGACCGGTAAGTTAGAGTGAGTTGTTTTGATACTTTTAGTTTTTTTCTATTTTCTTAGGTAATTATTGTGACTTCTTTAAATGTGTTTCCAGTACTACTATAAGGTGAATCGTAGCTGATGGCACATCGAATGATGGTTTGTTTTCCATGCCTGGTAAAAGGAGGAGAGGAGGAAAAAAGAAAATCAACATAAGACAGTTTCGATTTATAGTTGATTAGGAATAAAGTAAACGAGTTCTATACAGTTCGAAAGGAAATTCCAACATTAAATAAACTGTTGCCAATTTAATTGTATGTTATTCGTAATAAATAAGTATATAAAGTAATTCACGATTGATTTATTTTTCATGAAATATCATTATCATTACATAGTATAAAACAAAGTCCCTTTTTTGTCTGTCCCTATGTATGCTTAAATCTTTAAAACTACGCAACGGATTTTGATGCCGTTTTTTTGACAGATAGAGTGATTTAACGGGAAGGTTTTTAGGTATATAACATGCATAACATAGTAGAGGTACACAGATAATTTTAGAGGTTTCTAAAGTCCTAAAAATCACATATTTTGCGCTTACATTGAAAATGCTGGCTGAACACTACGAGATAGATCAAAATTATGTACTACAGTTTTATTCATCTTAAAAAAGCCTACTAAAACTACTATCTCTTAGGGATAACCCACACGAATATTTTGAACTGCAGCACAGAATACATAATAGTAACTGCAGTTCTTAATTCTTATGGAATATCCAGAGGTGGTTTGTCAGTTTTGTTGGAATGTCAAATAACTTTACTTACTACATAGTACATAGTATAAAACAAGTCGCTTTATCTGTCTGTCCCTATGTAGGTATAGTATGTATATTGTAGGTATGCTTAGATCTTAAAATCTACGCAGCGGATTTTGATGCGAGTTTTTAAAATAATAGTATTTTAAGTATTTAGTCTTTAAGATATAAGATTAAGGTAAAAATTATATTCAAGTGCGATAAATATAATATTATGTAAGTATATTATCTAATGGTCGCGCATGTCGTGTCGAGGTGATAGGGTCCCATTTTTAACAATTTGCATTGGGCAAACCTAAAAACATTTTCAATATTGTATCAGAAGTATATTGCTGTAAGTAGGTAGAGAGTTATTCGCCGAAGTAGTTTTTTCTCCAAGAACACTATTCCACGCAGGCGAAGCCGCGGGCAAAAGCTAGTTTTCTATATTATACACAGAACATTCTTCATACAGTCTTATTATAATTATTCATGTTCAATAATACTAAAGACAAAATTAAAAATTAACCAGTATCAAGATCGTTTAATCCTATTTCCCCAGTATTGCACACTACAAAATTTTATTTCCCTATTTGCCATGAGATTCTGGTACACCTATACATTTACACATTATATAAAATTGAAGTTTCGAATAACTCCTTGAGGCCTGACAACAGATTGGAGGAGGTTTGTCATACTGAAACGAGGTTTTAGAGCTGAATTATGCAATAAATTAAATTAAATTAAAATTAAAAAACGTTTATTTGATAGGTAGGACATACACTACAAGATTTTACATTTATACATTACAACACAGAACACAATAAAATAAAAGAATAAAAAAATATATATAAAAGATAAGTACCTATACTCGTTTAACATAAAGTGGAAAACAAGAAAAACATTATAATTTTTAATATTAAAGGTACCATCAGAATCAAATGGTCGGTAGTGCAGTGCATTGCCTAACTATCAAAATGGAGACCACTCAGGCATATCACCACGGCGCAATCACCACAGTGCCTGGTATTATGTGGTTCCATCGGTACTGTCATTTGAGGGACAGAATAACACATAGCAATAGCTGATAGAAACATACATATACTTACATAATTACATATCAAGATAAAATATTAAATATATTATAATATTATTATGGGACATAGGTACGTATAAACATGTGACTCATCACTCATTACCATGAACAGTGCAACGTTCACGCCACCCGCGCCCTCCGCACTCCCCTTGTACACTACCCATAGTAACTACAGCCATGTCGCAAGGGGTGGACGCACGCATGGCTAGCCGCCATAGATCTGATCATAGCAAGTAGTAACTATCACGAGATAAAGGTTATTGGTACAAGATAAATATAAATATAAATAGCCAATACTCGGCAAAAAATAATACTATTCCATAATAACACAATGCAGGAAATACAGGTTGGTGTTTGTTTTAAACTAATAACGTGTTATACTTTTGTTAAAGTCATACATATGTGAGTCAATATTATACAAGCTATATATATTTTTGTTTTAGGTGTGACATAATATAAAGAATGGTGTTAACAGAACATAATATACACATATCTATAGCATACTCATTTTGTTGTGAACACCTGTAGGCAAAAAGGATGGCTCAATGAAGGCTCACTGACCTGACGGCGACTAATAACAACTGGCTCTTAACCGCCATGTGTCGGCTTACAACCCGAACGGTAAGCAATAAAACGTAAATCGTAATGTCCAAAGTGTTAAAATATAATTTAAATTCATTAATATGCAATAAATACATTAGATTATTATAATATTATTGTAATCATTAAAATAAATTACTAACTTGAAAAGGTTCATATTCAATATGGAATGAATAGAAAAAGAAATTATGTTAGTGCTAGTTGCTCTCGTAATATAAGGTTTTTGAGTTTTAATTTAAAATTATTAATTGTTTTTAGAGCACGGAACTGCGGCGGTAGAAGGTTGTTCCAGATTTTACTGGCCAGGTATCTGAAGCTACCTTGGAACATGGAAGTGCGATGGAGTGGAGTAATTAGTAAATAAGCTGAACCCCTAGTTGTCATTGACAGTTGTTTATCGCATGCCCACTGTAATTTGTCGTAAAGGTAGGCCGGTGTTTTAAATTTTACTACTCCAAACAGAAGACTAGCAAAGTGTAATTGTCTGCGACCATCCATTTTGAGCCAACGCAAGTTGTTTATGTATGGCGTAACATGGGCTCGCGCTGGGATGTCGCAGCAATACCTACCGCATGCGTTCTGCACCTTTTGTATAAGATTTTTGGAACGTGCGAGTAAACATGGTCCTATCACCACGTCAGCGTAATTTAAGTTGGAGAGCACCAGAGACTCACAAAGGGTCCGTCGTAATGGTTTCGCTATGATATTTCTTATTTTGTACAGAGGTTTCAACCTATAAAAGCAACGACTGACGGTTTTTATGACATGCTTTTCGAACCTAAGTCCTTCATCCATCAACACTCCCAAGTTGCGCGCTTCTGTCACCCTCTCAATGTTATCATTTCCAACACGTATTACCGGCTGCATGAGTACAATTTTTTGAATCATATGTTTTGTTCCTAATATCATATACTTTGTTTTGCTAGGATTGAGTGCTAAGGCGTTAATATTAGACCATTCCCAAATACGTGTAAGGTCACTATTTAACTTTTTTACTGCCTCACTGACATCGGAAGGCCTAAAACTAATATAAATCTGAATATCGTCCGCATATATGTGGAATTTGCAAAATTTTATCTGTTGAACGATATCCGCACTGTAAATTGAAAATAGACATGGGCCAATCACCGAACCCTGAGGTACCCCTTTATCTACTCTAGATGGATTAGAGCGTGATGTTGAACCGTTAGCATTTTTCACCTCGACCACCTGAAACCTATTATTCAGGTAATCCGAAATCAGAGCAATAGCGTCATCGTCGAACCCGTAGAATTTTAGTTTGGCTAACAACAAAGGGACATTGATTGTGTCAAACGCGCGGGAGAAATCTAGCAACACTAGTATGGTGGCCTGGCCGGCATCTTGCGCCGATATAATATTATCCACAACATCAATTAGCGCAGTCGTCGTGCTGTGTTGACTGCGAAAACCAGACTGTACTGTAGGCAACATGTTATTTGTATCAAAAAACCTGCTCATTTGACTATGTATCACCTTCTCCAGAATTTTTGACATACACGGCAATATACTAATTGGTCTAAGATCCCTTAGTTCGGATACATTCCCTTTTTTAGGCAACGGTTTTACAATTGCCAAGTGCCACAACTCAGGGAAAGTAGAAGTTGTAATAGAGGTGTTAATTATTTTTGTTATGACACTTAGGCATGCTGGAAACCGACTGACGATAGACAACATGTCCAAACTTATACCGTCAGCACCAACCGCGTTTGATTTGCAGGTTTTAATGATTTTTAACACTTGGTTGTCGTCAACCAAAGAAAAGCTAAGTTTGCAAGAGCCAAATGAATTATTATTAAAGTAAGCGAGTTTTATATTATATATTCTCTCCCATTCTTATATCAGTGCGTGTTTTAGTGCTGTGAGGGTACTAACTGTATGTGATAATTTGCGGCTTCTGACTAGCCTTCTAAGCTCTTCTCAGGGTATACTTAATCGGGTTGAGGTGAGGACATTAAAGAGAATGCTTAAGAATCTCTTGACCATATCTTTGTCCGGGTAGAGGTCCAATTGTCATTATGTGGCCACATACTCAGCGCGGTTTCCTAAAAGTATGCCAGCCCATTGTGTATGTACTATACTTGAGCATACTGCACTCTATCTGAAAAGTAAGCTTGAAGATATCCCAGGTCACGTTTACTTAGCCTCCCTTCAGAAGTTAACTTGTGAAGTTAGTGAGTAAATCCACTCATCTGGGACCAAAATTCTGGACCGTTCTCGTTCATCCTTTTGTATGTGTTCACGGACGTATCACAGTGTTGCTACTCGATACTAGGGCTCTTGAGTTTGGTCTCGAGGTGAGACCACTCGCCCTTCGCCTCGGTCTTATGGGATTCAGATTTACTTAAGCAAATCTTCTTCACTGTGCCGTCAGTAACATAGTTCCCTCTGGTCTGAAGAAGTTGTTTCTGAACTTAACTGCATTTAATTGTTGATTTTCAACAAGTGGAAACAAATGAACGGTCTTGCCAAGCGCTGAGTCTGCCATTCAATCCAAAGTCTTGCATGGCCTTGTCAAATATTTTTCAGTCTCTTTGTACCGTCGCTTCATCTTCTGAACGGTTCGTAACATGACACACTCTGTTCTTGCAGTACAACGTCTGATGCCTACTTCTGCACTGATGCCAACTTTCAGAAAAGCCATCAACTCATTCTTCAGGCTATGATACAATTTTTAAATCTATTGTTTTCTAGGTCTGGAGTAGACCATTATGACAGCACGATACTCGTATGTTTAGAGTTTTTAGCTGCACTATATTAGAACAGAGCACTATTTACAGTGCATTCCGTCTTTAGTGCAGTGTTCCAACTCTGTAAATATATTTCTCTCCAATCCTAAACAAACTGATATATAAATAATAAAGAAATATGTTCTGTAATATTCGTGTTCTTTATAGGTATACCTATAAAGAACACGAATATTACAGAACATATTTCGATAGTATAATTTAATGTATACATACATTAAATTATACTATCAAAAGTTTAATTTAAAGAGTCAGACTGTAGGTCTGACTCTTTAAATCGATTGACTATGTTGAATCGATCAATAGCTTAACTCAATTAAAAACCAGAAAATACGAACCTCTAAAACAAACCCAAAAAATTATCTCCCTAGAGGATCTTTTCCTTAATTTTTTTAAGATACCACTTAGTTGACAACCAAATCCATGGTCTGCTCCAGACCTAAACCGTTCATGTGCTAATAGTTTTTAAAAAGTAATTGCGATTTAGTATTTTAAGTTTTCAACTTAAAAGAAGATATTTTTATCAAAAAGACGTTAATTTTTTTTAGAGTAAATTGTGAAACATGTCACATTTTGATATTATTAAATATGCAGGTATATATAAACGCATTATATTACTTGTATTTAAAGTTTATTACTAATATTCGCATTATTCGAATTATTCGAATTTATTCGAATAGTGTTTTGCCATTATTCGAATTATTCGAATAGTAAAATTTGTCGAATAATAACATTCCCTATTCCCAACCCCGGGTCCGTCGTAAAACCGACGTAATACGGCCAATCTGCGCGCCTGCCAATTGCACGTCCGCTATTATCTCCGCCGAAAACAAAGAACCTTTGTCAATTAACTCGCCAATTATTGTTCACATTTTGGTTACCAGAACTCACGGTAAATAACAGGTTAGTCACGTACCTAAGTTATTGCCAAAAAAATTATAGTATCACTATTCGTATACGATCGTGGCTGTACAAAATAAATAAATAAATGCGGATACTATTACTAAGAATGAAGACGACAATGCAGAAAATATGTTTTCATATTAGAAAAAATAGTAAATAACGACTTCGTATTCTATCCTCCCGTAGCTATCTCTAAGGTAAATAAAGTATATATACTATATTATATACATTTCTTCTCGTGCGCTTACTATTAGCTGTCGATTTCGCGTTTTATTCCTGGTTTGAGCTAAACTATAGTATTTATTTGAAATTCGTTCATGCGTAAATACCAGGTATGAAATAAAATATGCCAAATATTTTTTTAATCAAATATCTATTGAATAACCTGTAATATTTTTCATTTACGCATGACTTAAAGCGATGGAAATTTTAATATTTCCCAAATAATTCAATACGAATTCGTTGGAATTAAACTTCAAAATTGCGGCGCGGAACTTCACTGGCGTCACTTCACTTCTCTTCATTGGCGTGGATAATTTATACGTTCCGTGGACTATTCTACTGAACCCCTAGGTCCTGCGGAGCCCACCTTGGGACTTTCTATACAAGGGGTTTTCTACTGTTGGGCGCGCCCCCCAGGGCAGAGACCTTCAAAGGGGGGCGCGGGCCACTTGTGGTACCTATAGTTAAGTATAAAAACCTGCGACCGCTGAGAAAATGCATTCTAGATTACTTGATACAACCAAGTTGACTTTTTGGGTTTTTCACCCAAAAACTACCGAAAGGATTTTTTTTATGTAATGAACCAGGAAACGAGCAGACGGATCGCCTGATGGTAAGCGATTACCGCCGCCCATGGACACTCGCAACACTTGTACCTCCTCTGGTGTTGCGACTTGCGTTCCTGGTCCTTAAAATCCCCAATCCCCCCCTTGGGCCTTCGGTAACCTCACTCACTCGGCGAAACACAACACAGGCGTATTTACCCGGTCGGGCCGGCCCATTCATGCCGAAGCGTGGCTCTCCCATTTCCCATGGCAAAGCGTGATTTCGATGAATGATGATTTGGTATAGTAGTAGTTTCAGCTCTGGATACGTTTATCCCCAAAAAGTACAGTGTTCCCGTGGGATACTATATGTACGCGGGCGGAGCCGCGGGCAACAGTTAGACATATACAATTTACAAAAATACTTATTTTGTTATTGAATATTTTTTTATTCTGATCTGATTATCTGGACAGAAGGATGGGGGGCAACACTGACAAAATTTGGATTGTTCTATGAAAGATGTTTCTCTGTCCGTAATAATATATTTTTTACTCTGTGATAATTGCGTCGTGGAGCCACTGCTTAGTATGAATTTATATTATGGAGAACTAAGCTTGGACCGTTAAGCGTGGCCAGAGAACCTGATTCACGGGTTTGCTGGTCGCGGTATCGCGGCGTGGTCGCATAGTCCGGAAGGCTACCTTTAGGGGGTAAGGCTACTACTTATTTCGAGTACTCACCGATATGCTGGTCGACCCTCTTCTTGGGCTTGTGTACGGAGGCGTAGGGGTCGGAGCAGTAGTCCTGGCGGGAGGGCGTCTGCGCCGCGCGGTACTCGGGCGCGTGCGGCGCGTGCGGCGCGAGCGGGTACGCCGCGTACTCGTCCAGCGCGCCGTACCCGCCGTGCGCGATCGGATCGTACCTACGAATATTCACGAAACGTTAGTACCTATTTAGTCTGGAATTTGAATTTTCCTATTGCTACTCTCTTCCGCTTCTCTATAGGAGCCAATAAACGTACGACAAATTTTCAGATCGCAATTAGCTCTAATATGTGCCATGCTGTAGCACTCGCACAATTACACATTTGACAGCATGACACTGCATTCTACAATATATTATGACATCCTACGATTTGCAGAATTTTCATATGTGAATTAGCCTTCGGAATAATTTAAGGCAGTATGTCTCTCGTGCCCCCCCCCCCCCCCCCCCCCCACGACAAAAGGTTCTTGTTGGAGGTTATCGTTGTTGATCCTGGCTACGCAGGCGTAGCAGAAACGAGTATATACAAAAGTATACCTAATCACCTACAAAATAAGGTTGTAATGTTGATCACAGCAATAGCTGCGCATAATTGGAAAGATTATTATAGATCTTTATTGAAATTAAACACCAACGTCCAACAGCAACGCAATTACAGCTCACTCACCATAAATTTCCAGGAAAAAGTAATGAGGGATTGAGGATTAGACGCAATACAAGATACGTGAATTCTTTTTAATATGTCTCAGCCCAATACGATCGCGAGATTTTAATCTTAAGATAGAATTTTCTAAAGCTTATAATTTTTTTTAATGAACAGCGCAGGCGTAAATATTGCGATTATTTAAGAGCCTGTCAATAATCCATACAAATTAAACAGTTTCGTTTAATCAACTGAAACCTTATCCGCAAGTAACGCAACAAATGGTGGTAGAGAGTTAGAGACAATAGGTTATAGACAATTTATTTAAGACTCAATATAATACAAAAGTGTCCATAGTCTAGTGGGAGAGACCAAAGGTTCGATCCCGGGAGTGTAACGATGAGACATGAGGTATACTCGAACGCCTTTTGATGAAGGATATCGTAAGGAAGCCTGAGAGAATGTCTGAGAACTGAGAAGACAATAGGATAGACGACTACATGTAAAATATTTAGTTTAATCTGGGGGCACGGCAGTGCCCCCGCCAAGTCGAGCGCGAAGCAAACACTGCCGTACCATCCTTTACTGGAACCATTTCGCCGCATTTTCAGGCCCCTATTTGAGAACCTCTGGATAAGACCAGAACGCAGAAATTTTCGTCATCCAGTAAGCTATAATCACATACTTAAAATCCAAAATTTCAAGTCTGTAGGTCATTTAGTTCCGAAGTTAAGCGAAAGCAAAGTTTCGCATTTATGACACTCACTCACTCACTCACTCACTTATACACTCATGATCATCAAAATAGAACTAGTAGTTCCCATAAACTCAGAGAGCTGAAATTTGGTACAGAGTTAGGGTTTAATGGCCACATAAAGGGAAAACTATAAAAACTAGGATAATCGATCTGGGGGCACGGCAGTGCCCCCGCCAAGTCGAGCGCGAAGCAAACACTGCCGTACCATTCTTTACTGGAACCATTTCGCCGCATTTTCAGGCCCCTATTTGAGAACCTCTGGATAAGACCAGAACGTCGATCTGGGGGCACGGCAGTGCCCCCGCCAAGTCGAGCGCGAAGCAAACACTGCCGAACCATTCTTTACTGGAACCATTTCGCCGCATTTTCAGGCCCCTATTTGAGAACCTCTGGATAAGACCAGAACGTCGATCTGGGGGCACTGCAGTGCCCGCGCCAAGTCGAGCGCGAAGCAAACACTGCCGTACCATTATTTACTGGAACCATTTCGCCGCATTTTCAGGCCCCTATTTGAGAACCTCTGGATAAGACCAGAACGTCGATCTGGGGGCACGGCAGTGCCCCCGCCAAGTCGAGCGCGAAGCAAACACTGTCGTACCATTCTTCACTGGAACCATTTCGCCGCATTTTCAGGCCCCTATTTGAGGAGCTCTGGATAAGACCAGAACGCAGAAATTTTCGTCATCTAGTAAGCTATAATCACATACTTAAAATCCAAAATTTTAAGTCTGTAGGTCATTTAGTTCCGAAGTTAAGCGAAAGCAAAGTTTTGAATTTATGACACTCACTCACTCAGTCACTCACTCATGATCATCAGAATAGAACTAGTACTTCTCATGAACTCAGAGAGCTGAAATTTGGTACAGAGTTAGGGTTTAATGGCCACATAAAGGGAAAACTATAAAAACTAGGATAATCGAACATCTGGAGTACCTGGTGACCCTGATTAGAAAACACAAGAGCCCAACCAAACTATTAGAGATCGACATACCGCCTTTACAAAAAATATTCAACATGGTGGTGGGCCGCTTCATTTGATGTCAAAAATCGAAGGTCTGAAGTATCTGATGAAGAATCCTCAGCTGGTTTCAGCTGATTAGAGATATGGTAATGCCCCCCTTCTACTATTGGTACATAAAAAAATCGACTGTCATTTCAAAAACCTAGCGAAGTGGGACACATCTTCTAATTTAATCTAGTCCGTAGCATTCCACTGCTGGGCGAATGCCTCCCTTTCTGCTTTTGATACGCATATAAATAAAATTAAAGGAAAACTCTGGATAAGACTAGACTGGCTTTTATACTTATATTTACAAGTTTACAAGAAGAAATAGTCGAACGATTAACTTTATTGTACTCGATCATTACACAAATTAAATAAACAAATTACACTGAAATCTAGTAAAATAAATCAATATGCCCACGTTTCTACAAAAAGAAGTGAAATCCCACCAAAAACATTCTGTAAAAAACTAGCCAAGTCTCGATAGAGCTGCTTGTTTATCTCTAAAAAGTAGTGAAATCTAGACAAAGTCGTGCCAAGTCTAAGGTTCCTTACTGCGATTTCTTTATTATTATAGTTAATGTTGTGTGACTTGGCCGTTGAACATTCTTTATACGTTACAAGTGGGTACAAGTCAATTTTGTTTACACGTAATGTATATCTGTTGTAACTACCTATGTTTGTTAAGCGAGATAATAGCCCATACTGGTATTGGTAATTGGACGCTAGTGAGTAGTGTCTCATTTTAGGCTGTTGTTGATTGTAGAACACATGTATTGGAGCAATGGTGTCATGGAGCCCCTTTTGTACCATTGTGTACCCTTCAACGGGCAAGTCACACAACATTAACTATAATAATAAAGAAATCGCAGTAAGGAACCTTGGACTTGGCACGACTTTGTCTAGATTTCACTACTTTTTAGAGATAAACAAGCAGTTCTATCGAGACTTGGCTAGTTTTTTACAGAATGTTTTTGGTGGGATTGTATTTACCTGTGCTTTTGTTTTTTTTTTTTTTATATATACTGTTTCCTCTGAGAACTTACTCATGTTGAGTATTCATGTTTTCAATTATGTAATTTTTTTTGTCATCTAGTCTCTTTATTTAAATATAAATAATTTCCAAGGCAGCTAAAGTGCTTAAAGTCTGCCTGCCTATACTAGACTAGCTTATAAACGGAGAGACCCGAAAGTCCGAATCACCGAACCACAGCAATGGATGATTGCAATAATGAGATTAATATGAATATGGTCCACAAGATGGATCAGTCTCCCATCCATTAGTCCACACTCCACATTAGCCGCGTCTAAATGCAACTGCAGTGCTTTTTATATATCCTTGTAACATTAGTACTGTAATTTGAAAATATGTAGCTGCTTATATTATATACGTATTTTAATAAGAAAACGTAAATAACTATTTATAGTTATTTACGTTTTCTTATTAAAATACGTATCCAATCAAGAAAATGAATAAATTGAGACTAAATTAATATGTCGATTTATTTCTTAGATACACGTGTAAAGACAACAGCCTCCGTGGTCTAGTCGTTAGAGCATTGGCTCGCGACTCGGGAGATCGTGGGTTCGATTCCCGTATTGGAACAACAAAAAATGTTATTTCCAAGTTTGGTTAGGACAATGCAGGCTGAACAATGAGTGTCTGTGTGAAAGATGATCCATTCGTCGAATGGGCATGTAAAAAGTCGGACCTGCGCTGATCTCCCGCCAGTCGTGTCGGCTATCCGTCACACTATATTATGAGAGTAAAGGAAAAAAAGAGTGCTTTTGTGTACTGCGCACACACTTGGGCACTATAAAATTACTCTAACGTAAATGGCTTGGTTTCAATGAAACCGACCACCGTCACCGAGATTGGTGTGGGGAGTTAAGTGTTAACACGTGTAAATATTTGATATTTAAATTGCTATTATGCGTTCTATTCTTCTCTTTGTTTACGTTTGGAACAAGTTGGAACTGAACGGAACATACAACGAATGTGAACTATACTCGCGATCACTTGACGTACGGTTTCCGAGTTCTGACCCCTGACCCCTGCTCTACGTGTCATGACTCATTAGTCATGACCGACTCTTAGAGTCCGGAGTAAAATATAGAACATTGAAAATAGAACTCTGCACTAATACGATAGAGTTGAAAATCGAATAGTGTCGAGTGTCCAGTCTTCATATAATTATGCATATGACATTGACATTTGACTCGACACTTGTGGGTTCGTTTTTTAGCTCTATTGTACGAGTATAAGCGCAGAGTTCTATTTTCAATGCTCTGAAATATCCCAGGCTAACCGAATTCCGGATCATGTAGTCCCAGCCGTAAGTAATAGGTTCACTGTAATGCTTATGCCGCCTGCACACGTCAGACAAGCAGATTAGCAATCAGGGACCGAGGATGATGCTAGGCATAATTTTATGCATCTCAAAACCAAAGCATTTGCTTATATTTACATAATATTTATTTAACACGTAGAAACTAACAGCTACAACATACACTTACACCTACAACATACACTTACACCTACAACCTACACCCACATCTACAACCGACCGAGCCGATATTTTTGAAATAAAACTAAACAGGTAAACAAAACCAAGTGACAAATCGAACATAGTATCGAAACGAAGGTGATGTTTTAATTACAACATATTATTTTTAGAAAAAAAGACACTGTAAGTACTAAGTACTAAGAATTCAACAAAGATATTTTAAAGATCCAATTTATTTCATCATTCATAAATTACGTCACACGAATTTCATGATTTTTGACCATTCCCTGAGTGTGACCACTAGGGACGGGTGGTTTAAAAATACGTTCGGTACGGTATCGGTAGTTGAAAATAGTCACATAATTTACAATTTTACATCTAGAAACAATTATTGAATTATTTTAAAAACAGCGGTTCTTAAACTTGTTTTATCTCATATATAATATGATTTTTAATATAATTAACATCAAATCAAACATTGCAAGAAATTAACAAAAGAAAAAACGAATAATTAAATGAATAAAAGAACAACTTAATCATCTTGAGTCCATGGAATCTGAACTCACTCCTTTAAATTATTTATAACTGACATAGCAGTCACTTTGTTCTCGTTTCAGTTGTTGATGTCAGGAAAATTCGTTGTGTCGATTGGTTAACGTTTCATGTTTTACATAACACTTAGATTAAAATATTTTTTTAAATGTGACGTCACGAAATATAGGATCAATCACTCAATCAATCGCACACACACAATCAACAATCTCAAAATCCCTACCCTTGTCACACAGTTTCATACTTCGTCCACCCCCTCCCTCCCCCTTAATGTGTGACGTAATTTATGGATGGCCTCTTTAAGTGTATTTAATTTGCGTACAGACCTACAAAAATAATCTACAAATCGCAATGTGATAAAATCTTAATTTTATTTTTGTCCCAACATTTGTTCGAATTTTGTCACACGAATTTCATGCGACAAATGATATAAAAACATATTTTAATATAATTTAGAAAAATTTTTTGATGTATTAAGTATATTATTCAAAGTGAATAAGCGATTTACATTAATGATATAAATAGAATTTAATGTTTTTTAAAGTTTTACTCTTTCAAAATTTAAATATGACTTTGAAGTTATTTTTATCCGACTGCCGAAAACGGCTTACGCGACCTTAAAATTAAAACCCCGAAATAGAATTTTATTCGCTATACAAAAAGATTCACGATTCATTGCAAGGGCGGTGCTTTGAATCGATATTTGAATCGCTATCTTAAAAATGCGCGCCTCGTCGCGTCTCTATGGGTGCTGACCCGGGTTTGCTTAAACTGTTTGACCATCGTCCGCGTCCCTGAGACGTCGCCGACTATGTTATCTAACCATGGACAATGGACATGTTTTTCGCAGATAAACGTACAATTAATAAAATATATCATTTAATTTAAAAAAAAAACAAGATTTTATTACTGGGGAGTAGTAAGTACGAATCAAGACGAATCAAACTGGGGGGTTATGTGGTTTCATTACGGAGTTCCTATGGCCACCTTCCAGCTCCATCATCAGATCAGCTCCACGTCATCATAATATTGCGTTGACACGCGATTTACATGTTCGTGCAAAATTTCATCTCAATCGGAAACCGGAAAGTGGGTCGAATTTAACTTGCAAGATTCCATTACAGACAACGGGACAGGTGAAAATAAATAAAAGCTTGTAAAAATAGTATTATAGAGTATAAAACGGTTTGTTAGGTATTCACCCGCGCGAGTTGTCTCGTCAGAGGCAGTTGCGCTAATTACCCCCAGTTCACATGCGAGAGGCGCATCACAAGAGGCTTCGTACTTTATTTGCCGCAAAATTGTCAACCCCATTACCTATATTCGGGTAGTATTCCCTCACAATTGCATCAAAATTTAAATAGGGGATCGGACTACATCTAAAATATTTAGTTTCATTCATATACTCAGAAATATTGAGGCATTACTAGGTACTTGGTAAATGTAAAAAAATATATAATTGTATTAATTAAATACATCCAAAAAGTACAAACATTTTTTTTCTTTTCCTAAATTAGTGAACAAAACCTACATAATTAGTTTACTTACATCATATACAAAAACATTCATTATGATAAGTATGAACTTAAACTCACAAATATGTTCCTGAGCCCGTATACTTCATACACTTTAACCCACGTGTGACGTCACACGTGGGTACGACTTTAGTATGGAGCGTTTTTACGAGACTTGCAAAATTTTGTATACAAATCGCTGTACTTTTGAAAATATTGACTTTTGATATACTGTTTCTTCTGGGAAGTTACTCATATCTAAGAGTACTTTTCATTTATGAAATTAAAAAATATCAGTCATCCCGTATTGTGCACATGAGCAAACTAGCTCATATTCGCAGCGTACCTAACTTATTATTTGGAGGAAACCTTGGCGCTAGTAGCAATAAATCGCGCGTGACATGTGCCCTTTGTTTCTCCGTAATAAATCGACATTTGGAGTGGCCATTACGAGGACATGTGCGAAACCTAACGCAATCTCTGTCCTTTTATGTGGAATAGACCAGGAAGCGAGGAGACAGATCGCTTTAAGGGAGGCGATAGACGCGGCTGGCGTCCGCGGACCCCGATACCAGCACTGGACGAAACACAAGCATTTACTAATTTAATGTAAGACTGAATTGAATCAAGCTAAGCGTGTCGTTGAAATGTAATCCTGACTGACGTCACAGCTCGGGAATCGGGATGCCAAATGCATTAGTAAAACGCCTCTGCATTATGTTCCCTCGGAGATCAGCTGCACTTTGATTTATGTGATTTTACAAGAAATCTGTTATATGTCACAAGGTACAGTTGTAAATAGTATTTTGTAGGAAATAGACTACGGTTGCGTACGTTAGTACTTAGGCATACTAACGCTCCAGCTTGATTACATACCAGTGGCGTGGGGTTCCTATAACTCCGTTCCTATCGGCTTCACTCACCATTTCTTTTTGAAGACCCTCATCCAAATCCCTACCTATTATACAGGTTAGGGCTTCCCTATAAGAGAGAAGCCTTCGCTACTGTGACATACATCAATGGTCACGGCAATAGTTGAGGGCCATACTCACCGTCCAGCCTGCGAATCCAGCGGAGGAGTAGAAAAAATAAATAAAATGATTGATACTAATGCGGGATTTACACGGGTGACGGGTGTCTAAGGCCGCAATGTAAATACGAATATCTAATGTCCGATAACAATGTTATTATATTACTATAACTAGCTGATACCCGCAACTTCTTCGTTTGCGCAGAACTACCGGAAGCGGAACCCTATTTTTTTAAACGGAACCCTAAAATTAAAGTAGCCTATGTTAGACCTTATAACATCAGCTATCTGCTAGTGAAAGTCCCGTGAAAATCGGTTCAGCCGTTTCAGATATTAGCCGGAACAAACAGACAGACAGACCGACAGACAGACAGACGGACAGACAAAAATTTAAAAAATTGGTATTTTATTGTAAGTACCGAATATACTTTCGGATTCATTATATGAAAAGCTGTTAATTTGAAGTTACAAACAGACACTTCAATTTTATTTATCTGTATAGATGTATAGATAGATGTACGAAATTCTAGGTGCCCGACCGGGTAATACAACGGCCTCACAGAAAACCAACGTGAAATAACGCCTGCGTTGTGTTTCGCCGAGCGAGCGAGGTAACTGTAAGTTCAAGGGGGTTTGGGGATTTTAAGGACTGGGAACGCAGGTCGCAGCACCAGAGTAGTTACAAGTGTAACTCCTCTGGTGTTGCGAGTGTCCATGGGCGGCGGTAATCGCTAACCATCAGGCGATCCGTCGGCTCGTTTCCTGGTTCATTTCATTAAAAAAAAAAGTGCTCCGCGACAGCACTTTAGTCCCAGGCAACCAAAAGGTGATAAAAGGATATATCTGATGGTTCGAGGAGGAGGTGGCTTTAGGGTTTACTGCTAAGTGGTCTATACTCTGACGGCCAATTCTCGTAATAGGGAATATGCATTTATTTTAAATCAACAAAAGAATATTTTCCAAAAGGATTTTTTGTAAATTAACAATAGAAATTCTTTTCAAGACCATTATCGCATTTGCAATATTCCTGTTTATGTAGGAAAAGTTTGTTAGTTAACTTAATGAAGTGGAAAATCGTAACAAAAAATTACCGGGACATAACTATCGTTCATTCAGTATAGGCTGATCTATCTATCTGAGGTATATGAAGTTTCAAAAATATTTATTTATTAAAAGGGTCAAAATTCTTTTCAAAACAATTATCGCACTTGCAATATTCCTGTTTAAGTAGGAAAATCGTAACAAAAAGTTACCGGGATATAACTATCGTTCATTCAGTATAGGCTGATCTTTTTATTATTATTAAATAAGTTTCAAAAATATTTATTCATTAAAAGGGTCTTAAAGGTCCAAAGTGGTCGTGTCTTGCGCAGACCAGAGTACCCGTTCTAGGATGTATTTCAACCCTCTAGTATAATTCTAAATGTTGGCCCTACAGACCCGAAAGGTAGGACGGTTTATTTCCTCTCTTTAAATGTTTTTTCTTAGTTTAAAAAAAAACAAATATTTTTTGGAATTTATCCCAAAACCCCATTTTATATAACTCTAGCAACTTTTGCATGCGGCACTTGATTTATTTTTCAAAAATCATGTATGTACACGCTATTTCGAATCGAATGTCACCTCGATCATATTTTTCGGAAGCGGAGAGAAAAGTTTGAAAGGCCCTCGTTACCCAGAGTGGCTGTACAGTGCACAACGGCCGCGGATTGAAGGTTGTGTGCTCGTTAAGACCAGCGAGGACGCTCACTGGCGTGTATATGGGCCGGTCGTTACAAGATTGACATAAACCAATTACTACAGCTTAGCACTACACGGGGACGCGCGGCGCTCGCACGTTTGTTTTGCAAATGGACTAACATTGCATGAGCTTGTAGTCCAAGAAAATAGGCTCTGAAATACGAATGTTGAGTTAAAACTTGAACTTTTGATATAAGTTACTTTGAAGAATTTGAAAACGAACTGTGAAAGTTTTTTTTTTTTTAATTTTGGGAAAACGGCAAGTGCTAGATATAACAGATAATCTTCAAATAAAAGTTGTAGAGCGTAAAATTTTACATAAAAATGTTCTCATAACTTTTTTCTAAATTGAAATTAACTGAGACAGGGTAGCTAGAAGCTAGAGTAGAGAGAGACAGGAACTTTAAAAAATCACACTCATTTATTGGCTTTTACAATATTACGCCGGACTTGCTGTCGGGGGCCTAGCAGGTAAGTACATTTGACAACAAACGTAATGTTATCGAATGAAACTTGTATGGGCGCTGTCATGATTTGACAGATTTCATACAATTCTCATTAACGCTTCCCTAACGTTCACAGAACCAACAGGGTTCTGTGAACGTTACGAAAGGGTATTTAGATCGAAACGATTTCCGCCTGGCTAAGTATATAAGCGGTTATCGGATGAAACGCACAACGCACGCCTTTTTACTACCGAAATTGACGCATCAACAAATCCCAATAGTATCACGAATGCTAACAAATAGCCTTTTTTCTATCGAAAAATCGAGAACATATTCCGATCGGTATCGTTTACGCTTTGAAATAGAAATGTTTAATCACTGAACAAAACAAGCTACCGACTGGAATTGGCTGTGTTAAACCGCTCGCCGTTATTGTCATTTATACAAAATATAAATGAAATCAAACTGAACCGTAATGGAGTAGGCATTTAGGTACTGCTTATACGAAATAACGAGATTGTAGTTGAGTGATTGGTGTAGAATTTAAAATTTATATTTCTAAGGTATTATTATAGTCTGGAACGAAAGTTCTATTCGCGTACTATGTCTGCGAGTATTTTTAACGAGGAACTTTTATGAAGTTTTAACATTAAAATTTTACTTTAAGAAGCGCTCGCTAAATAAGTTTATTTAAACACGTTAAACTTAAAATAAGATTTAAATCTTCCTAGTATAATAGCATATTTGATTGTATGAAGTTTGAAGAACTACAAACGGTCGCGTCGGCACGATTATAAATCAGACGACCTAAGTGGCTCATTTGTTAGCGTATTGGCGCTTAAGCCGGAGATCGCGGGTTCGAATCCCGCCGAAAGAACAAAACACTTGTGTGTTCGATTTTCAGCTCTATTGTATTAGTGGAGACCTCTTTTTTGAGAGGGGCAATTCTGCTAAATAAAACCTGCATTAATACAATTACAATAAAGTCCCGATACGCTAAAACTCTCAAACGGTGTTTTTATAAACGTTAAACCAACGTGAAACACGCTGTGATTTTTCGAAACGTCACAAAATCCGTTCATGGTAAATGTCGCTTCAATTTCAATCCAATCAAAGTAAAATGAACGTCTACTTTAAATACGAGAATACCTAACAAACCACAAAAGGGCTTACCCGTAGTTGCTCTGGCGGTCGATCATCTGGTGCGGGAGGGGCGCGCCGCCGGCCGCCTTCATCTGCCACAGCGAGTCCTGGGAGTTGACGCTGCCGCCGTTGTTGCTCGTGCCGTAGCTGTTCTCTATATACCCGTTCACCCCTATGGACACGTTACACTTGTACTGATTTGCAGGTAAGTTACGCAGGTCTGCGTGCAGGATGACTGTAGTTTGGTTCGTGTTGTGGTTACCGTCGCACTCGTAGCTTAGTCCTTTCGGTATGCGTGAAAACAATTCCCCACTTTAGATACTCCAATAACATAACATACATTATTTTTTTATTATTCGATATGTTTAACGTTTTATAAAATTAAAATTATATAAAAACAAACTTTGAATGATTCACTATTTATGTAAAGTACTGTACTTTAGGCAGAAAAAAATGAAATTCGAAAAAATTTAATACAGATATTAGAGTATACATATATCGCGTGTGTACCTACTCTCTATGGCACTGTAAAAGGTCCTTGACCTCACGCAGATGATTTCAATTGATTGACATTATTAAAATTATTTTAAAACTTTGTTAAAAATTTTTCATACAGCTAGTGTCGTAGACTACAATGTACTTTTATTTGTATAAAAAAGAAACTTTTTCCTGTTTTTTTTTTCTGCCTAAACGTCTTTGCATAAAAAGGAAATCATATGCCCAAAGTTTCTGTAATTGATTTTCCCAAACGTTATACATAAAGTGATAAATCATATCATAATTAAAATTAACGAATTCAGTTTTCAAATTGTAATTTTGCAACACTACTTAATATGGACAGTTATTGGTAATTTTGTGCTAATAATTTCACAACGTAAATACTAAAATATTAATAAAGTTTGATTCTATTCATTAATTACAATTTTTGTTAATAAAGTGTCCGGCAAACGCGGACCTCACAATGCGCCGATTAAAACGTCGAGTGACAATAAAACTGCAGCGAAATAGGGGGAAGTGCTATCGACAGCTCATTAAAAGCTAAATAGAACAAAAAATACAGTGAAAAGTGACAAAAAATATGCAGAACGTACTTTAAATTACTCGTAAATCAATTGAGCCTTCTAATATAGCAAATCGGAGTAAGTGTATGTGTCACCGTAAATTTGTAAAAACCGTTAGATTGTAAAATAACTAACGAGATTGTAAAAATATGTCGAAATATTAAAACTATATATTTATAATGTAACGAAAAATAATTTATGAAATTATAGGCAGCATATTCGCGTCGGAAGTCTATTAACATTTTACAATTTCACTAGTTTTATTACAAACTAACCGTTTTTACAATTTTACGGTGACATGTGTAGCGATATTAATTATATTGGCTCAATTTCTTTGACAATTATATATTATAATTATCGACAAATAATTGAGTATGATAGTTGGGGAGCCCTAGTAGGTTATTGTAGTGACTCGAGCGTGTTAGAATTAAATAGTAACAAGTGTCCCAAATGTACCAGACATTTTTTTTTTTTGGTCTTCCGCCACCTTAATATTGCATAACAGACAGTCTGTTATGCAATATTAAGTAAAGTAAATAGTAGTAAATAGTAAGTAAATTATTTATAATGAAAATATGCAATAAAAAAAAATTTGCTATCGTTTCAAGGTGGAGCCCCATTTGTAAATATATACCCAATATTTAATCGAATCAGATTAAGCTAGGGGAAGTTTAATTTACATCGTAGAGAATTATTTCAAATAAAAAAAAAAATAAAGCACCATATTTTCATATCTGAGCTTCTCAGTTTATATTGCACTCAAAAGTCCGTCTAGTTTAAAATTTCATGATAAATAAGTAATAACCTACAAAAACTATTTTTTATGTAATTTTCTAAAATAACCTAAAATCACCACTAAAATAAAACTTTTATACTTAATCTTTTTCTTCCTATCACCTAACCTTAATCTATAGGTTTCACAATGTTCGAGTACACAATTAGCATCATGGGCTCCCCCCTAGCTATATAGTTTAAAACTATCCGCTCCAAATTTTTGGAAGCTGATACATATCGTATAACATTGGGTAAGTTTTGTCCCTACTTTGAGAGCATAGTACAAGTTATAGGTCGCGCAACAGTTTATGAGCGCTCAGTGAAAGTGGTGGGGATCGTTCGCGCATGTGACCAATAGCAAAAAATATATATTACTAACGAACCAATAGCGTGTCGGCACTCGGCAGCCACGTTCGGCATGCGTTCGGCGCATCCACACCTCCCCTCCCGAGCCCGCTACCGCCAAACACACCGAAAAACTAACTTCTGCGCATACCCCCTCTACTTTTGTCGAAAGATCTTAATTCGTTGCGCGACCTGTACAACATATCGTTTGACGGCCTGGCTCGTTGACATGGAATACGAGGGTCGTCCAGGCGTATCCTAGGAATAACGTAGAAATTTTGGCTATTTTTTTCACATAAGAGCCAAAGAGGACATGTTTTTTAAGGAATGACGATAAAATCTGGAGAGAACATTTATTCAACGTTTAATAGTTAACGGATAATTATTAGTAAGGTGATCGAATACTCGTCAGTCAGGGAGGTACTAAGTAGTATTGTAACATAATGCTCAAAGTCGAATGTATAACGTTCCATTACACGCGAATGGCCAGGTGAAAGAGCACCTTTAATGTTATTTTTCCGAGGGATTTAAGTCGGTTTTTACTATTAAAATTACTAAAGGAAAAATCTCTTAAAACCTTAAATCTGGATTTATAAAATCCAGATTTAAGATTCAAATAAAGCTCATACAAAGCTAAGCTTTTATGTGCACATCTACTAAAAATTTACTATCTCAGCACAACATTGGAATAGTAAGTGAAAACTGAACCGATTCGTTAGCGGATAAAACTTGTTTGAGCCGAATCAGCTGCGGGAAACACTGAATATGCGCGACCGCACCTTAGAGCCTTTGTTTCCCCTTTAAATTGATTATTGTAGTAAGAATTGTTTTCTGGCGAGTTTAGTACTTGTGACATAATGTAATATAGTATAGTGTAATATGTAATACAACAGTATTAATACTTACAATCGTTATTGGATAGATTCTGTCCCGGGCGGCCCTGCGCGTGCGGCGGGATGTGGTATCCATAACCTCCTTGCGCCGCGTATACCGCGTTCTTGGAGTCGTCCAGCGAATGTTGGAGGTCCATGGAATGTTCCAGAGCCTTGTTCTCCATACCCGAGCACGGGTAGTACGGCGGCGGCGCCTGATTCTGAGGCGATACTATCGCCGGTCGTATCGAGTCCATCTCGTAGTCTTTCGACGTTCTCTGGTTCTTGTTATTCCGTTTGCACTGGCAGTACATGTAGGCGAGGACGAGGACGGCCAGGAAGACGCCGGAAGACACGACGATCAGTATCACTGTGCCGGTGGCCAGAGCGGCCGCTTGTTTCGTGTAGGATGGGCCGACTGAAAATAAAAATGTCACTTTAAAATCTTCTGTACCGTGACGTGCTACGTTACAGAAAAATATATAAAATACCGACTACAGTACCTCTTTTTATTATAATACGTCTATGCTACAGTATCAAATTTTATACAAAATAAATTTTTAAAAGCGGTTTTAATATACATCAATATTTAACTAAAAAAGCGGTATTGTATTTATCCATTATCTACAAATCCATTAGGAATAGTGAATATTTGGTTAGTATTAACATTTCAATATTGTTATGTATTACAGCTAAATATTGTAGAGTGAGAATAACTGAAATTAATTAACAAATGTAGCGTAATAGTTAGATACTGTGAGCTATTAAGAAGCTCCGTAGCCTAGTGGGTAGACCGTTTGGTTCGCACTCGAAAGAGTGCAGGTTCGAATCCCAGGTTGTGGCGTGTACCAATGAGACTTTTTCAGATCTCAAGTACATTATACGGACGCTCTAACGGTGAAGGAAAACATCGTGAGGAAACCCGCACATAGTTGGCCCCAGACGTATTGACTAGTTCATTCCTCTGGACTAGGCTGACTATGTTGTGAGAATGCCGTGTGTGCTTGGGCAACCATACGACATTTAAAAACCAACTGTCCCAGGTACTACAGTATTTCAAGAGTGGTTACTTCGCTCGGAGAATACTGTATAAATCATCCATTAACGGATGCAAAGGCCTAAGTGAGCTATTAACACATTTTAATGTTGTAAGATATAAAATATGTAATCAGCCTAGGGTCTTAAAATTAATCAAATGAATTTCGTGACTTACTAGATACGGCCGATAAACAATATTTGTAATGGTTTGGTAGAGAGACCATCAAATTCTTTTGATTACTGTTTATGTTATGATACGACGACTATCAAAATAAGCGTATGTACGTTGTTTTTATGATCCTAGAACCAGGTTAGTATATTATGTACGATAAGTATTTATGAGCAATGGGCAGTAAACATTTTCACTTCTGTTATCGTCCGTGGCTAGCATGATGTTCTTTCTATACACTTACCCCCTTACTAATAAACGCTGGATAAACTTTGAATAGTTATACAGTGTTTCATTCCCGTCACACAAGTGACATTTTTAATTCGATTGAAGAAGATAAAACACTGTATAACTATTAAAAGCTTATACAGCGTTTATTAGTAAGGGGGTAAATGTTACTCAAAATGTTGCTAATTTTTATTTTGTAGTAGATGTTGCTAGAAACTTCGTGCGTACATTTTAACGCCATAAAAGGTAGCCTATGTTTTCCCGAGGTCGACTCTACATCTATCTGTACCAAATTTAATAAAAATCAGTCCATTAGGTTGGTAACTAGTTTTCAAGCAAACAAACAAACATGCAAACTAACAAATATTTTCTACTTATATTATTAGTATAGAAATGAAAAAAAAAAAGAGTCTGCATGCGGTGCAGCGCCTCGTTTCGGTGTGAGATGTCAAATCTGACATTCGACACTTCTATTTTCAGCTCTATCGTATTAGCACAGAGTTCCATTTACAATGTAGTTTTTTTCTGCCGCGACCCCAAAAAAAAGCTCTCATGGGTACGAGAGCTAAAGGAAATTGGTAGTGCGATATGAGCCTAAGCAAATACAAATATCAGCAGACACCGGAGTCCGGACTGAGAGAGTCAGCCCACTCGCACTTATGGGTGAAGTGCGAGTGGGTGGATGTTTGTTGCCGTATTAAGAAAAATATATTTAGAATTTGCATCTGAATTATAAATAAGATACTGTATAAGCCACTTAAAGGGAATGTAACGTACTCATAATTAAGCTTTGCTACAAATTAAATTAGTTTTTAAAGTCTTATTTTAACACCTCTAACATTTATTAGGACGTAGGACAAAATCACTCCATCTCCATTAGGACAAAACCTGTTATAATAAACGTGAAGCCCAAAACTAATTTCGATATCATCTCGGTTCAGTCAATACGCTGACTCATTCGCAACGTACGCGCGAGCGAGACAACCTGAAAATACTAACAAGAAGTAACCGATAATAATTACGTGAATTGCCTGGCAAGGTGCTCTGGTAAGTCACCGTAAAATTGTAAAAACCGTTAGATTGTAATATAACTAGTGAAATTGTAAAAAAAATTATAGACTTGCGACGCGAATATTTTACCTTTATTTTAACACCTTATTTTTCGATACATTTATACATATATAGTTTTGAATATTTCGACATATTTTTACAATCTCGTTAGTTATTTTTCAATCTTACGGTGACATATATAATGTATTTTATGCACTTGTACTTCTGTTAGAAAGTGACCATTCTGTGCGCTAGTAGTTAGTATTATACTTATTGTGGTACTCACTGGCGGCGTCGACGTCCTCGCTACAGACCTCCTGGTTGTCCTGCAGGCAGAGCTGCAGCCGGACGCGCGGGCCGCCGTCGGCCGCGCCGCGGAGCTCCAGCGGGCTCTCCTGCACGGTGGAGCTCACGCCCGACAGCTGCAGCGGCATAGTGTCCACGACCTGCATGCGGGATACATTATTCTACTGTACTATGTCGAAAGCTCGATTTTCAGCTCTATTGTATTAGCACAGAGTTATATTTTCAGCGCTGTTTTTTTCTCCGGCTGGAGAGATTCCGCATGCATTTATGCATGTAGTCTAAACCTTAGACTGTGTCCCCCTTACTAATAAACGCTGTATAAGCTTTGAATAGTTGTTATACAGTGTTTTGTTCACATCACACAAGTGACATGTTTAATTCGATAGAAGGAGACAAAACACTGTGTAACTATTCAAAGCTTATACAGCGTTTATTAGTAAGGGGGTAAGTATATAGGCTTTATATACGACGCTTCTATACTAGAGGCGTCTACACCGTCTGAAGTAGATTGAGGACATCAAAAATTATAAGCAAATGAAAAGTGTTGCCTATCTCCTTCTCGCAAATCGAATTGTCACGTCGCAATCTGTTTTCGTCATACATTGCTCATGAGGAATTAATAGCAGTAGCAGTTGGTGACGTCACAGGCCGAAATATGGTTCTCCTTTTTTTAATTCCAAATTTAAATTGTTTGTATCTTCGTTATTTTTTAATATTTATAAAATTACCCCCTTACTAATAAATGCTGTCATAAGCTTTGAATAGTTATACTATGTTTTGTTCCCGTCACACAAGTGATATTTTTAATTCGATTGAAGAAGACAAAACACTGTATAACTATTCCAAGCTTATGACAGCGTTTATTAGTAAGGGGGTAAGGGTTTTAAATTGTTTATCTAACAATGAAAGGACAAAAAAAAAATTAGGCACTATTCCTTTTGTCGCTTTAAGGGTACTGTATGTCATGAGTCATGACCAGTGAATTATATATCTATGGTCATGACACACAGACTTTGTGTAGCTTCGCGTGATGGAATTGCGGTTATATTCCCGACTTTTACTGCCGACTCGCGAAATATGGAAGATAACACTCATACATAAAGCATTCATTATAACTATACCGTACTTTTATTGGAAATTTTAATGTTTGAAATAAAACCATACATTGCATTGATTAAACACAGTGCGGTAACGAAGAAAAATAACTAAAAAAAATCTACAGAGCTACGCAATCATTTGTTTCATTTGTTATTTACTTCTATTGTATTTATTTAATTACAACACAAGCCACTGTGGACTAATTAATTATACAAGAGTATGTGTGGAGACCGAAGATTGCATCACATATTTTTTTTTTGCAATAGTAGTAATAATTAAATGGAACGGCGGAGAGTCATTATAATGTAGTGTTTTATCGTAAAATAGCAATAATTGACCGCAACTTCGCCCGCGTGAAACCTAAGTTTTAAGCTTTAATTCCCTATTTTACCCTCTAGGGTTGAATTTTAGAAAACGCTGAAATACGTAACTCATTTTTTTTTCGTACTCAATTCATATTAGGTATACTACTAAGTATACGAAATTTCATGCAAATATGTCCATATAAAAGTTTCATACAAACTTTTACCCTATATTACACCACTATTTACGTATAGGTTTTGATTAAAACGTAATTGCAAGTTAACGATGACCTCTTTCGACTATTTCCTTACCTGCCAATTGTTCATGGGTCCTAGGCCTTTGACCACGCCAACTAGTGGGAGGCAAGTTTGGCCGACGCTGAACGAGATGCTCCTCTTGCTGGGGTCGTAGGTCACCTGCTCGGGGGGCGCGATCTTGTCCACCTTCGTCGTCACCGTTATCTCGTTGGAGTAGTTGCTCTGCCCCTTCGTGTTCACGGCTTTCACCTAAAAACAAAATGGCAGATGTCATCATGCGGGCTAGAGACGAATAAATAGGCTTAAGAGACAAGCAAAGTAATAACATCGACTCGCTCATTAGGACGTGTCGCTAGTGGACTTGGTAGACGACCATTTTGTGGTGACACCAAATCATATTTAAGCTCTCTTTAAAGCTATTATTTTTTTTTTTTTATAAAATAAGGGGGCAAACGAGCAAACGGGTCACCTGATGGAAAGCAACTACCGTCGCCCATGGACACTCGCAACATCAGAAGAGCTGCAGGTGCGTTGCCGGCCTTTTAAGAGGGAATACGCTCTCTTCTTGAAGGTTTGTAGGTCGTATAGGTCCGGAAATACTGCTGGTGACAGTTCGTTCCAGAGTTTTACAGTGCGCGGCAGAAAGTTACGCGAGAAACGCACGGTGGAAGACTGCCACTCATCAAGGTGATGAGGATGGAATATTTTTCGCGTGGGACGATGGCGAAAAGTTGCAGGTGGTATGATTCCGAACAATTCCTCAGAGCACTCCCCGTGATACAACCGATAGAGGATGCAGAGTGAAGCTACATCTCGGCGTAATTCCAAGGGGTCCAAGCTGTTTGAAACACTATGACAGTCAACAATTCGAGTGGCCCTTCGTTGGATACGATCCAGAGGGAGCAGTTGGTATTTTGGTGCTCCTGCCCAGAGATGAGAACAATATTCCATATGAGGCCGAACCTGCGCCTTGTAGAGTTGTAGGCGTTGGTCCGGACCGAAGTACTGTCTCGCTCTGTTGAGAACACCAAGCTTCTTCGAGGCTAACTTGGCCTTACCCTCTAGATGATATCGGAATTGGACTTCGCTCGATATGCTAACGCCAAGTATTTCAATGCTAGGGGAGATGGTTAAAGATGTGCCCTCAAAACGAGGATGTACGACCATAGGTGACTTTTTAGCGGTGAACGCGCAGACTTGTGTCTTGGCGGGGTTAAATTGGACTAAGTTATTATGTTTCCTTGCTAATTATATTAACGCGAAGTGTGTATGTATGGTTGTTTGATACTCTTTCATGCTATGTACTGTACGGACTAGGCTACTTTTTATAGCAGAAAACCGGTTTCAGCGGCATATTTTTTTAACTTATGAAGTCGCGGGAAACATTTATTAGTAAACAAATCCACAGGTGTCCTAACAAGCGAGTGCCTTACAATGTTGGTTAAACTCAAAAATAAAACGACAGTACGCAAATAAAACAAGTTCTATGTGCTCTATTAAGACTTTAAAAAAAAGAGACTAAATGACGCAAAGGTGAAATATTTTAATAAAAATTTAAAAGAAATTATTTGAGAAAATAATTTAAAAGCAAATTATTACGATCGATAAAGCGAAAAGTTATTTGTTGTCGGCGTGTTACCTGAAATGCGTATGTCTCATGCTGGTGGTAGCAATAACAATAAAAATATTACTTTCAATTTTAATAAATTCTATCACTATAACAAAATGGTAACTAATGTTACGAAATGATTTAACTATTTTATAATGCGACGCTTATGCTCTTGCTTCCATTAATATAACTATTCACTAATTAAAACTAATTAAACGTTTTGCAAAATCAATTACGGGTACTATGTAAAGAGGTTTGGGCAGAAAAAATTATAAATTCTTTTCATGATTGTGTTAAAAAAAATATGTTTTACGGCTTAGTAAATCATGTGCCCCAAATTCTCTTATTAATTTTACAAAACATAATATTTACTTAGATATTTAATAGACAGAATTATAATACAAGTAAGATTTCAGATGAATATGAGGGCGGGTAAACCGTACGTTAGCAATTAATTTTACCCGTTCAGTTATTATGTTCAGTATAACGAGAAATAGATAATTAATTAACTAACTGATATTATGTTATTATACTACAATTTACAGGTGATTGAGTTTTAAAATTAGGTATTTGTCTACATGTAAAACTTTTCTTTTTTAATGATTCAGTAATAATTATGTATTACCTAAAAGTTAATATTTTTTAAAAAGATTTAAGACTATGTGTAGTTTTGTACTCAGGAGCAAAGTGACCAAAAAATTGGTATATTTCTTTTCAACATTAGTGTACAAAACCTACATAATTAGTTTACTTACATCAAATACAAAATATGGTACGGTAAGTATAGGATAACTATGGTAAGTATGAACAAAGACGCACATAGTTCGGAGAATACCAGAAATGTTGTGAATACGATAGGGTTGCCAACCGTCCTGTTTTCCCAGGACATGTCCATGTTTTACAGTGTCCTGGGCTGTCCCGGATTGTTTCGAAACAGCGTCCTGGATTTTTAAAGCGTCCTAATAAAGTCATGTATTTTAAAATTCGCCAGCCACTACAATTTTTATTTGTAATTTAATATTATTCAAATACTTTTATGAAAATATATGATTATTAGCATTACAATAAATTAAATGTTGCAACTCTATTACTGCGTCCTGTTTTTAAAATGAATTGTACTGGTTTTTTCAACTTCAAGTCCTGGTTTTTTAATTTGGGATTGGCAACCCCAGCATATAACCATACATTTATAGGATATTACAGGCGTGTGAAGTACCTTCCGGTACGACTTTCGTATGGGGCGTTTTCGCAAGCCTCACAAATGTGCTACATTCAATCCGCAGTCTCTTGGAAAAGTTTGATTTTTAGTAAACTTTCTTATTTTTTAGAGCACTATTCATTAAAAAAATAGTTATCTGTTAAGTCGGTTTACGGACGATAATTTAACGTGATAACGTCATCACAAGCCGAAAGCTTAGGCCGATCGTGCCTCTCTGTCGTTTGTTTCGCGTTCTTGCTCGCACGTGGCTAAGGCAGAACGTGACTCAGGCGGCGGCGGAGTGATAATTTTTTGTGCGTGCCAGCCGACGTTCATGGATTTATGAGACGTTTTCACGTCAAAAATACCAAATACCCTATTATAACTAAAATGGCGTGCAATTTAACAGAAAAGCCAAATCTTTCAACAATCAATTACCACGTAAAGTAATGTATGGTATATGGGTTTCATGAAGTACAACACAAAGGTACCCGCGACTACATAAACATCAAACATAAGTCTTCCTGATGCTACAGACTCGCGTCAAACTTTTAACATCTTTTTTTTCGGGGTTTAAAAAAATGCAAAAACGGCTGTAGAGTTCGTTTCGCCGCGGCTATAACGAATATTTTGTTACGCTAGTTTTTTGAGTGGTAAAATGTAAAACATTCATTTTATATCTTGTAATCATTTAAGAGCAACTCGAGACCTATTAGCTTATTTTCCTAATAGACTCCTAGAGACAGTTTTCTGAATGTTGATGAAATGTTGAGTAAAAGGAAACAAAAGTCCTGAACGAATCACTAATAGGGAGCTTCGCGGCTGATCTATTATTATTGTAACTAGCGTACCGCCCCGGCTTCGCACGGGTACAATACTGATACTAATACTACAGAATATCTTTAAACCTCTAACAAAACGGGCGAAATTTAGTCAAAACAAACAGAAACAAATTAATATAGGTACCTACTAAAAATCAATGAAATAAGTAGGTGGGTATACTTTTATCGTATGAAATACCTATACTCTTCAGGACTAACAATACAACAAACACTAAATAAATAGGTATTCAAGTATCTATCCATCATAGTTACAAAGAACACAAAACAAAAAATTTACTCATAGAAGTCATAGATCTAAACTCCCGCCCGCAGCGCACCCTCGCCTTGGTGACGCCCACTTCGCAACGGGCCGTGCCGTGCAGCAGAAATCGTAATATTTTAATTTCGCCATAACTTCAAAACCAAACGTCCAATTTTAATCATTCAAAGACCAAATATTATCTACATAAACTGTACTTAGTGATGAAATAATTTATTTTGATAAGGATTAATAGCATGAGTAAAATAAACGCGTTTAAATGTAGTCCAAAAAAATTCAAGATTTCTAAATAAAAAAATGGTTGTTGTGCCTCACTCGACATAGATAGGTATAGTGTGTCGCGGACTTTTTTGTAGATATTTATTAGATCTACAATTAAGTAGAACATTTTATGGTTCTATCTTTTATAGTTTAGGCAGCGTACGCAAAATAAGTAACTTTTCTGGTTGATTTTTTACACCTTGTGTCCGAAAAACCCAAATATCTTACGGAACCCTACTTTTTTCCAAAATAAAATTTAGCCTATGTTACTCGTGGATAATGTAGCTTTCGAATGGTGAAAGAATTTTTGAAATCGGTCCAGTACTTTTTGAGCCTATTCATTACAAACAAACAAACAAACAAACAAACATACAAACAAAGTTTTCCTCTTTATAATATTATATAAGTATAGATATGTAGTTTGTGCTTCGCATTTCAATGTTGTTCCATAAAATATAGATAGGTACATCATAATAATTTTACTGTTGTTACACAGTAGAAAAATTATTAAGTTACTTACTTTGAATATTACAGACATTTCTTAGAAAATATGTTCTCAGTTTTGTATTCCTATTCCTACTTAAAATCCTATTTGTATATTATGTTAATTTTATATATTGATTTTTGTGTGTTTTAGTAGGCTACTTTTTTGTTGTTTTATTTTTTATTATTTGTAGTTGTGTAATTTAAAATATTGATTTTTAGTATACTATTCCTTTTATAAATAAACATTCGTATTCTCAGAGCACCTATTCATTTATGTTATAAAAAATTACAGGCAAATACCCTTTTGAAGTTAACCGTTAAAATCACAAATACCTGTGGTTTACTAGTGAGTTTTGCGGTACCCAGGAAAGCGTTTATGAGGTATAATCCGAGGTATTACCCGGTGGATGTTATAGCTTTTGACTCGTAATATAATTACACTACCCAATACCCATAGCGGCCGGTAAAGCGATTTCAATATGTAATCGAGATTGATATGTATCGAAAAAAGCAAAGACGATGGCCAAAAAAATACCCAGTTTCGACAAAAACTTCTTATGTGCGTGTTGAATAGGCTTTATGGGTAGATTAAAAAAATGCTTTTATTTTCTCCTTAACTACTGGGATACCATAACTATCTCATATCAGTCTAGAGACGCAGTATCATGTCAAGCCTAATTCTTTACTACTCATTCACAACGATATTTTATGTATAATATTTTATGTATAATAAGCAGCGGCCCTTTTTTTGTTATACCCGCGACCTGAGTCCAGCGCGGCGCACGGTGGGTCGAAAATCGGCTTTCATAGACATAGAAATGAAATCTCGAAAGTGATAGATTTTTTGATGAATATTGCTTCAGTTTAGTATTAATATATAGAAAATTAAGTTTGAGATAATTTGGCCCAAAAATGAGGGAGTAATAATTTTTTTACGAAAAACTTGTATGGAGCCAACATGAAAAATTCAATTATTCCAAAAACGGCAAGTTAAACCGTAATATCCTGACAGATGGTTATAGTACCAAATATTCATGATTTTTTGGCATACATCATATAACGGTTTTAGCTGCTCTTTTTTTATAAAAAATCGTCAAAATTTTTGAAAAAAAGTCACCTGTATTATTGCACGATTCGATAGTGTTACTATTAAGGAACAATTTCTGGAAAGTAATGGTATACGGAAAACTTGAAGAAAGTGTTGAATGTTAATAAACTCCTTCATATTTTGAACAAATGTATGAACAATTATATAAAATGCTAAAATTAAGCACTTTCCTTAACTTTCTCACATATAGTAACTTCCCAGCAATTGCTATTTACTAGCAAGACTATCGAATGCTGCAATAATACAGGGTGACTTTTTTTCAAAATTAACGGATTCGTATCCTAACCAAGGATGTTGACTTGGCTATAATCTGATAATGCAGTTATATTCGTCGTACACTGTGAAGTGAAGGAAAATTATGTCAGAGTAATTGCTTCCCAAAAATACTGGATTTATAACTTTTTTATAGAAAATTTCTATGAAGCCAATGAGAAAAATCCAATTATCTTCAAAACGGCAAGATAAATCCTTATATCCTTACATGCTGTTATAGTACTATTAATTCGTTTTTTTTTTACATAGTTCATGAAACGGTTCTATTTGCCATTTTTTTTTAAATAATCGAAATATTAATTTTGAAAAAAAAAGTCAGCCTGTATTATTACACCATTCGATAGTCTTGCTAGTAAAGAACAATTGCTGGGAAGTAATTACATATGAGAAAGTTGAGGAAAGAACTAAATTTTAGCATTTTATATTATTTTTCATACATTTGTTCAAAATATGAAGAAGTTTATTGAAATTTAACACTTTCCTCAAGTTTGCCGTATACCATTACTTTCCAGAAATTGTTCTTTACTAGCAAGACTATCGAATAGTGCATTAATACAGGCTGACTTTTTTTTTCAAAATTAATATTTCGATTATTTAAAAAAAAATGGCAAATAGAACCGTTTCATGAACTGTGTAAAAAATCACGAATTAATAGTACTATAACAGCATGTAAGGATATAAGGATTTATCTTGCCGTTTTGAAGATAATTGGATTTTTCTCATTGGCTTCATAGAAATTTTCTATAAAAAAGTTATAAATCCAGTATTTTTGGGAAGCAATTACTCTGACATAATTTTCCTTCACTTCACAGTGTACGACGAATATAACTGCATTATCAGAATATAGCCAAGTCAACATCCTTGGTTAGGATTCGAATCCGTTAATTTTGAAAAAAAGTCACCCTGTATTATTGCAGCATTCGATAGTCTTGCTAGTAAATAACAATTGCTGGGAAGTAACTATATGTGAGAAAGTTAAGGAAAGTGCTTAATTTTAGCATTTTATATAATTGTTCATACATTTGTTCAAAATATGAAGGAGTTTATTAAAATTCAACACTTTCCTCAAGTTTGCCGTATACCATTACTTTGCAGAAATTGTTCCTTAATAGTAACACTATCGAATGGTGCAATAATACAGGGTGACTTTTTTTCAAAAATGTTGACGATTTTTTTTTAAAAAGAGCAGCTAAAACCGTTATATGATGTATGCCAAAAAATCATGAATAATTGGTACTATAACCATCTGTCAGGATATTACGGTTAAACTTGCCGTTTTTGAAATAATTGAATTTTTCATGTTGGCTCCATACAAGTTTTTCGTAAAAAAATTATTACTCCCTCATTTTTGGGCCAAATTATCTCAAACTTAATTTTCTACATAGTAATACTAAACTGTAGCAATATCAATCAAAAAATCTATCACTTTCGAGATTTCATTTCTATGTCTATGAAAGCCGATTTTCGACCCACTGTGCGGCGACGACGGCGCTATAGTGTTTGCGCTCGCCTAGCGGTAAACCTGTGACGCAAACGCAGTGTCAGTACTTCGTTCGCTTTCGTCGTAATTAGTGCTTTTCGTAATTGAGTAATTCATGGATTATTTTACTTTGACCAAAATAATAATAGAATAATCAAAAAGCGGAAATAAAAGAACAGTATTTTAAGAAAGGTCGACTAGTTTGAACAAAATATCATATATTTAGATATTCATTTTATCAAGACCACGATAGTTTTAAGACTCAATGAGTACATTTTGGTTATGGCCATAAAAAACCGCTTCAAACCGCATCAAAGAAGTTTTCGTCGACTCTGGGTTTTTTGTGTATGAGTTTTTGGCCATCTCTTTTCTCGTATTCAGGAACCTATATTTAAATGAAGTGAACCATGGCGGTGAAATAAAATAACAATATAATATTATGTTTAATATATCCGTTGATTAAGGCTTAAGTAAAGCTTACGTACTTCGATGTTTATGTATACTCACAATATTTAATAAATCAGCTGGCTACGTTTCCGATAATTCGCGGATTTCACAAATAAGAATATTTCGTTGTTTATTAATTCGGTTCAAAGAGCTTTACAGAAAATCGTAAAAGTTAATAAAAACCGGGCATGAATCCGGCTCGCACGAAGGGTTTCGTACAAAACGGCAAAAAAAACATTTGTTGTATGGGAGCCCCCTTTACAACTGGCTGGTTTTATCCTTCTTAAAGGTGTTGAAAGTAGTTATGCAAAAAACCACCAGTACAAAAATGACTCAGCCGCGATCTTGCTAAATGCTAAATTCAAAAGTTACAGGACTAGAAACGATTTTTATGTTATTGTGTCATTTTTTCTTATGGCATTAATGATAAACATAAACGCAGTATTTAAGTTAATAAAATCGATTTTGTATTTATCTTCATACATTGTGTAAATAATAGGTTGGGGAAAAAGTCTTTTCGCATTATAGTATGTATGAACTTGTCATAAAATATCTTGGGCTATACCAATTGTATCTGGCTGATTTTGGTATCATTAAAAAGTTTTAATTTTACAGAAGACAATTCCAAATTCAAATTAGGTAAATTTGAGATTTTCATTTGTTTTTCTTATTGTTAAAATGAGTGATTCTTATGAAGAATTTCGATACATTTTAAAATTTTATTACAAAAAAGGTAAAAATGCAACACAAGCCGCGAAAAAAAAATTGTGATTTTTATGGACCTAATGCAGTATCTGTGAGAGTAGCGCAAATTTGGTTTAAGCGTTTTCAATCCGGAAATTTTGATATCAAAGATGCACGTCGCTCTGGTCGCCCTGTTACGGACAAAACTGTTGCCATTTTTGAAAAAGTGGAGCAAGTTCGGCATATTAGTAGTTACGATGTAGCTGAAGAACTGGGGATTAACCACAAAACGGTTTTGGCGCATTTGAAAAAAGCTGGGTACACAAAAAAGCTCGATATTTGGGTGCCTCATGAGCTCACTGAAAGAAACCTAATGAACCGTGTACTCATTTGTGATTCTTTATTACGACGTAATGAAACCGAACCATTTTTGAAGAAGCTGATAACTGGTGATGAAAAGTGGATCACGTACGACAAGAACGTGCGAAAAAGATCGTGGTCAAAGGCCGGTCAGGCTTCACAGACTGTGGCGAAACCCGGGTTAACTCGCAACAAGGTGATGCTGTGTGTGTGGTGGGATTGGAAGGGCATTATTCATTATGAGCTGTTACCGCCAGGCAGGACCATCAATTCTGAACTGTACTGCGAACAACTGATGAGATTAAAGCAAGAAGTTGAGAGAAAGCGGCCGGAATTAATCAACAGAAGGGGTGTGGTTTTTCACCATGATAACGCTAGACCTCACACATCTTTAGCCACTCAGAAAAAATTACGGAAGTTTGGCTGGGAGGTGTTAATGCATCCGCCGTATAGTCCTGACCTTGCACCTTCAGATTTCCACCTGTTTCGGTCGCTGCAGAATTCCTTAGGCAGTGTCAGGTTGACATCACAAGAGGACTGCCAAAACCACTTGTCGCAGTTTTTTCATCAGAAGCCCCAAAAAATTTATAGCAATGGGATCATGTACCTACCAACAAGATGGCAAAAAGTTATCGAACAAAATGGCACCTATAATACTTTAGTCACTTGTAAATAAACTTTATAAAAACACCTTTTGAATTTTTATATAAAATGCGAAGAAACTTTTTCCCCAACCTAATACATACATACAATAGCTGTGACGTCACTCCTACAACATTTTTTTGTATAGAGCGTTTTTGATGCTCTTTAACGATCTCACTTTTGGGATGTGTATTTCGTCAACGGTTGATCGTAGATATGCCATTGCAGACAATATGGCTTATTATTTACTTTTCGAAAAGCCAATATGTACAAAAAACTATGCATATTCCGTATTGCCCAATTTTTAGTTAAGTATTTTAAACATTTTTATGAATAAGTATGTAAATGATTAGTAAGTAGTAACCAATTTGATCCAGGGATACTATTGATTTTAATTTAGTCCTGCCGTAGCTATCTCACCTTGCGAATACGAAAGCGGCGTGTGGTTTGAATAACTTTTACCTCTCTATAATTGAATTACAAGATTGCGTATAAACGGTTAATTAACGGGCAAAACTAAGTTGCCAAGCCAGATATAAATTAGTGTAGCCGTACACCATACTGCCTATTCGTCCAATCGGCATGCCGCATGACGTTACGGATTGAATTTATTTCTTTATGAAAAAGAACCAGGAAACGAGCAGCCGTGCCTGATGGCAAGCGATTACCGCCGCCCATGGACACTCGCAACACCAGAGGAGTTTCACTTGTAACTCTCTGGTACTGCGACCTGCGTTCCCAGTCCTTAAAATCCCCAAGCCCCCTTGAGCTTCCAGTAATCTCACTCACTCGGCGAAACAACGCCAGCGTTATTTCACGCCGGTTTTCTATGAGGCCTAGGTATTTAACATGTCGAGCCGGCCCATTCATGCCGAAGCGTGGCTCTCCTATGTACTAGTTAGAACTGAACGTGTATGGCTAGCCGCACACACACCATATTATTGGCAATAATGCTCATATTGACAATAATATTCCTTGTGTGCGGCCAAATTACCGCTTTTTTTTTTGATATGTTGACTAGTATTGACAAATTTATTCTGTCAATATATATATATTTTAATTTATTGTGAGCTCTTGGAAGCTGAGTCCTTCGCTCAATTCTGTCAATAATATTGCACGTGTGCGGCTAGCCTATGGGCAAAAATATACGCACCTTAAAGTGATAAGAGTTGTGTTGCTCCAGCCTGGTGACGTTGCAGGGGTTGGCGCGGCGGCAGTCGTACTCCCGCCAGTCGAACGCCTCGGGCTTGTCGGACACGCAGTGCTCGCCGTCAAGGCTGCGCACGCGCCGGTACAGCACGAAGTACTTGGTGCTGGACAGCCCGCCGTCGAAGCCGGACTCCCATTTCAGGGTCACGTACGTGGGCCCCACCTTAATGAAATAAATTATTTTTATTACCTACTACAGTAATAAAAAAAATACATCATTATTATTATTTGTAGAGGACTTACCTTCTGACTGGCTAGTCCCTTCGGGGACTCCGGTGCGCCTTTTGGCTGCAGTCGTATCTGTGGTCGGATGCTGCCCAGTGAGTTCTTCACCTAAGGAATTGAAAAAAGAATTTTTGAAAAATTCTTTGGAAATTGATGAAATCTAAATCAATATTATATACCAAGCAGAATTAACGTACTGTATGCCGAGTGCGCGTTTTTGTCACACGCCGACCGCTGTGAAGAAGTTAACTACAATAATAATTAATTGTATGGCATCGAGTTAGTTCCCAATGTTTGCCACTAGGGGTGTTGTTTCGATGCCATACGTATTGTAGTTGACTAGTGTAACTCGCACTCAGCACACAGTTCCATAAGAGTTTCCACAGTCCTGCTTATTGTTGTGAAGATTTTCATTAGACATGTTTTGCAAATGATTCCCTGCTTTTTGTGTAGAAATATAATTGTGTCGAAAAAAAATACAAACTTAAATAACATTTCACTCTCTTCGACACTCAAAATGTCGTGGACCCCACACAGCTGATTGAAATTGATTGAATTGATATTAAAATTATTTGACGTCAGCTGTGAGATCAATGACCTTCTGAGTGTAATTTTAGTTGTCAGCAGAAAATCATATTACTATGCAAAAAAATTTGTACTCGATCTTGCAAAACGATCATGCATTGTGGAAAAGGAAGATGCAAGACGCATGCATATGCGTGATTCATACAATTTATTACACGTGCAGTAATGGTTTTCGACCTGTCCGTCCCGTTCTAACATTGAACGAGAGATTGAGATCGAATTCGGGTTTAGTGTTAGGCGCATTTATAGAGGTTTGGTTTAAATTATTTACCTTGCAATGATAGTCGCCGTAGTCCTGGGTCTTGATGTTCCTGATGAGCAGCACACTGAGGTACACGTCATTGTTGTCGGTCGTGGTGGTGATCTCGTAGTGGCCCTCGGAGGACATTTGCAGGGGCGCGCCGTTGGTGCCGTAGAACCACTGGAACTCGGGCTTGGGGTACGCCTGCACGCGGCACGATATCTCGGCGTTCTCCATTATGTCGTATGCGACTTTGTTCTGTTGTTTTATTGATATCGGCTCATCTGGAAGGATAGAATTTAGTTTTATACTATATAACATCATCATCAAGATATGTACATTAAAGTCCTTTTCGGCACTAAGTTTTTTTTTTTTTGTATTTATTTAAGTCGCTATTTAACAGCTAAGATGATTAGCGAATGCAATGCTTACATTTATTAAATTTTCGTACATAATATGTATTATGTATCTATTAAAATTTAAATAAACTACGATAAGATTATAGAAAAACTGATAGCTCTGAAAATATTATTTCCGGATATACCTAGGTATTTTTAAACAATTATAGTTTATCATTAAAATGAATCCTTGCAGCAAAATATTTGAATAAATCATAGGAAGTTGAGCTATTCAAAGAACAAAGTTCGTAGTTCAACCAAGCACCAGCCAATCTGATAAGCCGGTGGCTTGTTTGAAGTTTGTCTGTAAAACAGATGGTCGCTAGCCTTTAACTGCTTGCCAAAATATATAGTGATAGTACACTGTTTTTCAATTGGCGACAGATAAAATATGACCGTTCAGTGATAGAAGTGGAAAGCTGCGGCCTGTTCAGCTGTGAGTCAATGCGTTCGAGGCCGGCCCGTTAACCGCACACAACCCACTACCTAGAGAGTACCTATATATCTAGCCGTCGACCTAGACTGAGATCTAGGTTTTAACCGCCATTTTTTCTACTGGTATGTTGTCTATTTTTGAGGTCCCATTGTGGAAAAGAATCAACGCCTACAAATTTGTTTCCAAACCTAAGATACATCATACAATACAATTCCAAGTTTCAAACATCAACATTTGTTAATAGCGAAATATACACGTATATCTAGGGTTCCGTACCCCAAAGATAAAAGACCCTGTTACTAAAACCCCGCTGTCCGTCCTGTCTGTCGCTAGGCTGTATCTCTTCAACAGATGATAGCTAATTAATTTCTGTTGCCGCTATAACAACAAATACTAAAAACAGAATGAAATAAATATTATTTATATATAGCCCACTGAAAACTGAAAATAAATAAGTATTATTTAAGTAGGCTTTCATACAACAAAGTGTTTTTTTTTTTTTGCCGTTTTGTACGGAATCCTTACTACTCCATATTAGTAAGTATTTAAATAGCTACGTACCTATCCAATAGGATCACTGTTTCTTTGTCAAAAGCGGCACCGCCAGCTAATAAGATCATTTAATAATATTAAACACGAGCTATGTGCACTGCTGCAACCTGATATTAATATTGTGTACTGCAAGTTGATATCTTCACGTGGTGGAGATCAGGCACTCAGACAGCTAGACGCTATGGATTAATTTAAACACCCGATCTGTCTCACGATCAATTAGGGGAACCTAATATTGAACTAATACGAAGCAAGCTGCAGCTACAACAATAACAACAATAACGGAGTATGTCCTCAGGCCACACGCCACGACGGCCAAGCGGGTGGACTTTGTTACCCAAGTATATTTCTTGTACTCTATACAGATCAAATTTCGTCTAAACGTAAGAAAGAAGATGTATTTCAACCAAATTTATGTGTTACTGTACTTATTTATTGCAGGGTAAATAAGGTAACATATAATTTCTTAGCGTAACGTATATGGTATGTCGTTTGATTACGTTTAGATTAAATTGATCTGAGGTTAGCATGGACAACTTACAAGTACGAATACGTATTAGTAACGTCATCGAAAGAGAATTGCATGAAAATTATGACAGCACCTATACATTTGACATTCGATATTGTTACGAAATACGAATAGGTACATGTGCATTGTTCGTGCTTATGTGCTTAGCCCTCTAGGCTCTGTGTAACATTATCGAATGAGAATTATATGAAAATCTTTTAAAATCATGACAGCGTCCATTCAAATTTCATTCGATAACGTAAGATTTTACGCCGCTGTGAAATGTTCCTGCTAGGCAGCCTAAGCAATAAAGTAAAACAGAGTATACGAAACAACAAACAGAACTAAATAAAGGTAAACGTTTGTATACAAATATAGAAGCGCGTCGTGTTCCTATTTCCATATACGTTTAAATTAAACATTACCTCCTGTTTTATGGCCCTAAATTGGAGTATCAAATCCAATCCAAGTAATTCTCTTATAAAAACTTTCTTAGTCCTTTGGGTAGTAACGCTTTTAATCTCAAAATTATTTAATATGACCACTAAAACACTTACAAGAGGCAAGACCGCTCGCTGTGGCATCGACGCCTCAGCTCTTAGCATGAAATATATGAGCATATATTTTAACGAAAACCAATTACTAGTGTACTTCATGTAGACCGCCAATAACGTGGTCTCAATTTCGTTAGAGAGCCGGACGAAAATTAACGCTGTCAAAATAAATTAATAAACTTATAAGACGGGCGATGGGTCGTTAAAGTGGGTCCTAAGTGCAGATTTTCGAGTCATGAAGAGACTTAGAATCGGATAATATTAATAAGATCCGGGATAGTAATAAATGACTCACGTTCGATGCGCAGCTGCATGGTGGACTCGACCTTCTTGACCTCGTTCTCGAAGGCGCAGGTGTAGACGCCGCGGTCGGCCGGCAGCAGGTCGTCCCCGCCCGGCCGCGCCTTGCCGCGGAACCGCAGCGTGCTGTGGATGTTGAACACGGCGTTGCGGCTCTCGTTCACCTCCGTCTTCACCTCGTACAAGTTCGCGTCCGGCCGGATCTCCGAGTTGTCCTTGAACCATTTCACGCTCGGCAGCGGCTTGCCCAGGGCCACGCACGACAGCGAGTAGTTCCTCTCGCCCGAGTTCTTGATCATGTGCGGCTGCAGCTTCGACTGGAAGCGCGGCGGCTGGTACACCTCCAGGTTGACGGTGGCCAGCTCGCCGTGGCCGAGCTCGTTGGTGGCCTGGCAGTGGTACACGCCCTCGCTGCCGAGGTGCGCGCTGGGGATGGTGTACTTGCTGCCGGTGGCCAGCACGTTGGGCTTGGTGTCGCCGGCGTCGATGTCGCGGAACCAGCGGTACTGCGGCACGGGCCAGCCGGGCGGCTTGGCGCTGCACGTCATGGTGACGACGGCTCCCTCCTGCGCCACGGGCCGGTCGGGCGAGATGTGCGCGCGGCCCGGCTTGTGCCGCACCAGCACGGCCACGGAGGCGCTGCTGGCGCGCTCGGCGCGGGTGCCGCCGCTCGTGGCGATGACGTTGACGGCGCGGCACACGTACGTGCCGGCCATGTCCGCCTCGATCTTGCTCAGGTACAGGGTGTTCCCCTTCTGGCGGAAGTCGGTCCGGCCCTCCATCGTCCACTCGACGGATATCGGCTCCGGGTTGGCGGAGACGTCGCAGCGGATCTCGACGGTGCCGCCCTCCTCGGCCTCGTAGGTCTTGGAGTCGACGGTGACGGTGGGCGGGAACATGACGTCCAGGTAGATCTCCTTCTCCCCGGGGCGGCCCAGGCCGTTGTCGGCGCTGCAGGTGTACTTGCCGGAGTCCTGCACGCCCACCCCCTGGACGGTGTGCACGAAGGAGTTGGATATGTATTTGCCGTTCCGCGTCCACTTCACGGAGTTGACCTTGGGCTTGGCGTCGACTTTGCATTCCATGGTCGCCGTTCCGTCGATCTCCACTCGCAAGGGATTTTCGGGTCCGATTTCGATTCGAGGAAAATCTGTAACAGAAGCGAAGACATGTATGTTAAGTAATGTTTACCGTGAAAGAGTAATTATGAACGACGCGGAGCATTAGGTAAAAAGGCACTTTATTTATAAAAGAAAATCAGAATGCGTATACAACTTTTCATACGAAAAGGTTTCTCTTTAATTTTTTATTATCTGTCAACGTAAGCGCTCGACGTTTAATAAAAAAATTCCTGGCAGCTCGAAGGGTATGAGATTCCAATAACTGAAGATAAAAGATAAATCAGTAGTACCTACTACCTGTACACCTCCACCATGTCGTCGTAGGTGAGGTACATCGGTTCGAACAAAACAAATACGAGTCTCGCATTCTTCATCGTGCTTTCAGTAAATGATGTCGATATAGACGACACTTTTTTTACATAGTAAGAGCGCGCAAACCCAACATACGACTATTCGTTTAGTATTTGAATAATGAGCACGTTCAAAAGACAGAAATTGTTGTTTTATTTTATTTTCGTTCGTTATTTTATATACTATTTTTTCGTTTCCAAGAATTTTTAAACTAGTCAACATCATCGTCGTCGTCCAGTATTTAGTTTTTCCTCATTAAGAGAAATACGGTGCAGGTTTCCAAATCCTGCTTAAGGCTGGGACTATATGATCCGGAATCCGGAAAGCCGGAGAAAATTCAGGGTACTGAAAATAGAACTCTAAGTAAATCTGATAGCGCGGCAGCTGTATCGTTAAATACTCAATTTGCAACTACGCTGGAAATAAAACTGGAGACAATAATATTAGTCCAGACTCCATTTTTCTATTTTCAGTGCTATTAATTTTGCCCGGCCTTAGGAATTCAGGAAATTATAGTCCTAGCCTTAGAAGAATGTTAGGCTGGGACTATATGCACCGGAATCCGGAAAGCCGTAGAAAATTCTGAGCATTAAAAATAGAACTCGGCGCTAATAGAATAGAGTTGAAAATTGAAGTGTCAGGTGTCGAGCTGTCATATATGACATTGACGTTTAACTCGACACTCATGTGTTCGATTTTCAACTCTATTGCATTAGCATAGATTTCTATTTCCAATGATCAGAATTCTCTACGGCCTTCCGGATTCCGGTGCGTATATCTCTACCCTTAGTCTTCCGAGCCACGTGCAAACGGTACAATATTTTCACTAACCGCTTGGTGTTTTTTTTGTTACAAAGCTCTCACTGGTACATTGAATCTCCCGGCGATCAAACCTGCATCCTCCTACCTCTGTATAAGCGACTCAAGTGATCGGCAGCTGAGCCGTAGCATCTTATCGAGCATTCTAAGTCTCAATTTTTTGACAAACGATATACACTAACAGGTGTTGGTGGAATTGGGATTTGGGACTAAAGCCTAAAGGTTTTTTCTTACCACTGATTTTTATTTAAATGTACCTACCCGTTTCCGAATTTCATTACGTGCTACGGCTGCACGTATGCAATAAAGTAAATATCTTTTCATATCAATAAAATTAAAGCGACATACTTCAGCATTTAAATTATTAATTAACTCGATGTAATGACGAATATTTTGCATTAATAAGCATATTTACGCTGGTATTGCAAGATTTTTATATTCAGTTTGATTTAAAATTATATATATGTATCCTACAAGTTATAACTTTTAAAATTTTAAACTTGTAAGCTGCATCGTTGCATACAATTTGCGAAACTTATGCAAACAAAATATGTTATTAGAAGGGAGTTAAAACTTCCGAGCCTATCTACGTAGGTTCGTATTCGTATTTCGTACCTACAGGCTACAAAATATTTGTGTATCAGTTAGTTGTTTGCATTAGGCTGTCAGGAGCATACGAGAATATTATTTCTGGATACGTTTTCAGCGGAGATGCGAATTCCATTAGCGGAATAGTATTAGGAAACGGACGTGCTGTTCTAAATTCGAATATAGGCACCGCCGACAGCCGTATGTTTATTCCGTCCGGCCGTAAACGCATTACATTTTTCATTTAGGTCAATCCAAATTATTATTACATACATCTGGATTCTTGAACTTCTGGAAGCGATCCCTCGCGTACGCGGCACGAGCGTGCTGCGATTGATAAATATTTGAACAACAAAAACATACTGCACCGTTCGAGGAAGTTTATTTTTTCAATTTAAAGTGGGTTGATCTAAGGCAGACTCGGTAAACTATTGTCTCAAGATCCAGAATTATATCAATCGCATGAATTTCGAAAAGCCATAAACTTCACGTTTGCAGTAAACCTACCCGATGAATAAAATAAATAAAAAGAGCGGGGAAAATGCGGTCCCATGTAATTAAAATATTTCTATCTCTATGAAAATCGATGAAAAGGAGGTTAAAATATTACTGGAGCGGTCGTGAGGTTTTATGGTTTTTTAGTCAGGAATTACAGGATGTCCTATAATATTTTTGTCTTTAAAATCTAATGGTTTCGAAACGTCATTTAATGGCCGCCAATAAACATTTTTTATCATTCGTTACTTTTTCTAAGATTTATGTCTTTGGTAGTAATGTAATTTATATATCTAATTAATTAGTCTAATTCATTATTTATTCATGTAATTAATTAGTCTAAGTGCGTTTACAGTTTATATTTGTATGTAATGTTTTGCCGCAGCACCGGCGCGACTGCACGCCGCAGCTCCTGCGGTGCCACCGCTGCCGCAGTGTGAAGTCCACATAAAACCAGCAAGCGCTAAGTCGGGACCCGGAAGGCCGGAGAAAATACAGAGCGCTGAAAAAAGAACTCTACGATAATGCAATAGAGCTAAAAATCGAACTCACGAGTGTCAAGTGAAATGGCAATGTCAAATCTGACAACTCGACACTCGTGTGTTCGATTTTCAACTCTATTGTATAAAACCAGAATTCTATTTTAATGCTCTAAATTTTCTTTGGCGTTCCGGATTCCAGATCCAGACATTCTACGTCCAGTCTCAGTCACTATCTGTCCTGCGTATTAACAAATAAATTCCATGAAACGTAAAAAGTTGGTTTAGTACAGTGGAGTAAAATCGAATATTAAATAATTAAAAGTTGAGTATTACATCTTTACCGATATCTGACTTAACTCGAAACGACACGACGCCCTGGCATGAATATGAAGATATATAAAATATTGAAGCGACTTTTACTTCCTCCAACGCGAGCGCCGAGCTGCTCGCAAGTCGGTCGTATTTGTTTTCGCCGGTCGCCTTGTGTTACACAAAACGTCCCATTTCCCATGTATTCATCGCGCGAGGCATTTTAACCTCACTTTATGTGTGATAATAATTGATCTTTGTGCCTCCGAATTGAGTTGAGAGTTTGAGACGTGACACGCCAACAGACACGCTCGTATGACGCGGACGTATATGTATTAAATAAGCGGTTACATTTCAACTCAATTAACTTATTGGTTCAATATTAAATTACTCATTGTGTCAATACACGTCTCACTCATGTGAGCGAAGTAAAATTAAATTTATGTCAAATATTCGTTTCTTCGTCAACAGTATAATTAATAAACGGTCTACATAATAGCTGTTAATATTATACTTTATAGGTAGATAATTAGATGTTTCACATTTCGATTTTAATATGATGGCCACGTTCTCATACTGTTAGGGCGGGATTTGGGATTATTATATGATCCGGATTCCGGCGGGCCCGGGAAAAATGCTCTGCATTGAAAGTAGAACTCCTCGCTAATATCCTGTCAAGCGCCTTGACACTCTTTGACAGGTTATGCAGACAAGCGTCGGGCCTTTTTGCCACCAAAAATTAATTTTCCTTACATTCTCCCGCAATTTTTTTCGCGATTTTTTTTCGCAATTTTAATGTTAATAAGTAAATAAAACCTATGGATGATGTATATATTTAAAAATATAATTAATTTCCTAAGTGATTACGTAATATAGAAACAGATTTATAAATTACAGTTATTAGATTCAGTATAATTAAGTACCTATCCACTTGAAAGTAAACATTTCAAATAACGTAAACACTTGCACTGATTGTTTACTTTTGACTTCGTTATTGACACTCAAGTGGGAACATGCCAAATGATACCTCATCACACACATTACGGAGAGGAAGGAGGAGGACGACCTCATTCCCTCATGACTAGGGAATATTATTCGAATATTCGAATATTCGTTTTATTCGAATATTCGACGATTTTATTATTCGAATATGACCGGGTTTAATATTCGAATTTTTCGAATAAAACGAATAATGAAAATAATTTATTTATTTTTCAAAAATATGTTATTAATAGTAATAAACTTGTACATAAACCGCAAAAGTTTCGTTATTTAATACATTATTGTTATTATTTATTAATATTGTCGTCAATATTAATAGTCCTACACTGTTTGTGAAAGAATACATAACTGTCTTTAAATAAAAAAATATTTAAGGTGAATACTTCCTACAGGCCTCAGCGAAACAAATCCAGTATGGATATCTTTCGCTTGTCTAAATTACCTAACCAAGAGCATGTTAGGACGTGTCTAAGGAGGGTTCTGTTACTGTAAAGCGTAATACGATTTTTAGTTTCTTAATCTTACTGTTCGTTTTCGTTCAAAATAACTTTCCTAAAGAGAATTTATATGATCTACCAGCATGGAAAATTGTCAGTTCAGTTCCTAATCTTTATGGTACAGAAATGACAGAGGAGGGTGAAACCAATTTGAAATGGTTGACTTTGTAAAAGTCAAAACACACTTCACATGGATGGAAAGCTGGGGTGGAGTTCCATACATGTGAAGTGTACCTAGATGCAATATTGCCGGAAGAGCAGATGGAAAGAGAGACAGGCGGACGAACAGAGCGAAACGAACGCCTGCAAAACTAAGTACAAATCGTTTAAAATTTCATACTTTTCAAAATATTATAACAAGATTTATCAGCTTTCTTTAAAAGTAATAAATTATATATCAGTATATTATTTTTATCTTTAAACAAAAATTACCAATTTTAATGTTAGTCTTAAAGACTAAATTTACATGTTATATTGTTAAATTGCGATTTTGGATAACTCCTCGAGGCCTGACAACAGCTTGGAGGAGTTTTATCATACTGAAAACGAGGTCTTGAAGCCGAATTATGCAATATTCCCTCCCATTCTTATATCAGGGTGTGATTTAGTGCTGTGAGGGTACTGTAGGTGACAATTTGCGGCATCTGACTAGACTTCTAAGCTCTTCTCAGGGTATACTTAATCGGGGTGAGGTGAGGACACTAAAGAGAACATTTAAGAGTCTCTTGACCATATCTTTCTCCAGGTAGAGGTCCAATTGTCATAGCCACATACTCAGTGCGGATTCCTGAAGGTATACCAGCCCATTGTTTATGTACTCTGCCTGAGCATACTGGACTCTATCTGAAAAGTAGGCTTGAAGATATCCCCTACCAGGTCACGTTTACTTAGCCTTCTTTCAGAAGTTCACAAAGTGAGTAAATCCACTCATCTGAGACCAAAATTCTGGACCATTCTCGTTCATCCTTTTGTATGTGTTCACGGACGTATCACAGTATTGCTACTCGATACTAGGGGCTCTCGAGCATGGTCTCGAGGTGAGACCACTCGCCTTCGCCTCGGTCTTTAGGGTTTCAGATTTACTTAAGCAAGTCTTCTTCATTGTGATGTCAGTAACATAGTCCCTTCGGGTCTGAAGAAGCTGTTTCTGAACTTAACTGCATTTAAGTGTTGATTTTCAACAAGTGGAAAATTTAACGGTCTTGCCGAGCGCTAAGTCTGCGATTAAAGTCTTACACGGACTTATCAAATGTTTTTCAGTCTCTTTGTAGCGTCACTTCATATTCTGAACGGTGCGTAACATGACATTCCGTTCTTGCAGTACAACGCCTGATACCTACTTCTGCACTGATGCCTAGTTTCAGAAAAATCATCAACACATTCTTTAGGCTATGATACAATTTCTAAATCTACTGTTGTCTTACTTCCTTTTTGTAATAAGACTCATCGTTCAAGAAAAAATTGAAAACATAAAGAGACCAAAAACATGGTTAACTTGAAAATGGAAAAAGGTTATTTTTGTTTTAAAAATCTTCCACCCACTTTTTACTAATTATGAAGTTTTTTGTTATGATAAAATAATATAAAAATCTTTTATGAGTGATTTTTATTTTGACGGTTTATCTTGTTTACTTATTCTTACTACGGACCATTATGACAGAACGATACTCGTGTTTAGAGTTTTCAGCTGAATTATATTAGAACAGAGCACTATTTACAGTGCATTCCGATTTCTGTGCAGTGTTCCATCTCTACAAATATATTTCTCTCCAATCTTAAACAAACTGATATATAAATAATAAAAAAAATATGTTCTGTAATATTAGTGTTATTTATAGGTACATTAAATTATACTACCAAAAGCTTAATTTAAAACAGTCAGACTGTAGGTCTGACTTTTTAAATCGATTGTCTATGTTGAATCGATCAATAGCTTAACTCAATTAAAAACCAGAAAAGACATACCTCTAAAACAAACCCCAAAAATTCTCTCCCATAGAGGATCTTTTCCTTAATTTTTGGGAGAAACTACTTAGTTGGCAATCAAATCCATGGTCTGCTCCAGACCTAAACCGTTCATGTGTTTCATTCGTGTTCATTTGTGTTCATGTTGCAACAACATTTTAAGACTATTAAGTATTAACTTAATAGTCTTAAAATGTTGTTGCAATTTAGTATTTTAAGTTTGAAACTTAAAAGAAGATTTTTTTTATTAAAAAGACGTTGATTTTTTTAGAGTAATTTGTGAAACACTTCACATTTTAATATTACTAAATATGCAGGTATATTTAAACGCATTATATTACTTGTATTTAAAGTTTATTACCAATATTCGTATTATTCGAATTATTCGAATTTATTCGAATAGTGTTTAGCCATTATTCGAATTATTCGAATAGTAAAATTTGTCGAATAATAACATTCCCTACTCATGACAGACGCACGGAGTACCGACCTCTATAAATCATATGACGTTTCCCGTCGTGTTTTTCTTCAAGATTATAATGTTTTAATGTGAATAAAACATATGCATGTTATATATATTTAGAAAGGTGATTAAATTTCCTAATTGATAATATAATTGGAATTAAGAAAAATACTAGTTTAATAAAAGAAATCTTGATCCAAACACAACACACGACTTTTTCTTATATTTTTATTGCAAATCTAAACTAAGGCCAAATTTATGTTTCTATATAGTAAAATTTGCTTAATTTACGTAGGTGCACACATTATATATAAAATTTTAATTCAAAAACCGATATAAAATAAGTTACAGTTACCTACTATAAAATTGTCAGTCTAATTTCGATTCCCGCGATTTTTATTTCTCCAAATTATATTGTTATAATTTATGTACTACCTATGCATGTGATATATATTTAAAAAGTAGAATAGATTTCCTAAGTGATGACGTAAATGGAATTTAGAAAAATACTCATTTAATAAATGGAATCTTGATACAAACACATAAACTTCGTCTTTTTTAATATTTTGTTTTAAAACTCAAATAAATATAAAATGTATGTTTCTATACAGTGATTGTTGCTTTATTTACGTAATTGGATATATTATACATAAAAATTTAATACAAAAACAGTTGTACTAACAAGGATTGGAGCAAAACTAATTACAATTACTATGAAAAATATCTGACATAGTACATATTTTGATTGCTCAATTAACTGTAACTGGGACATAATTAAATACATATTTTTATATTTTTATACATTTCAGGATGTTAAATATTACAGTAACTCATTATTTTTTTACAATGTACAATAAGGGAACTCCCTCATTGAACCCTCCGAAACTAGGCCTATTTTGACGGTAATGTCTTACAAAAACAATCATAGTAATAAATTTACTTATTCTTATCCATATATTCTATTCGTAGACTCTAGAATAAATACCGTTCTAATAAAATTTCTACTAAAATGTTCAATTCAAAATGCATTTCACAAGAAAATCATAAACTCACTATGAAATAAAATAGCAATAAAAACGTATATTTTTCATTCGATTTTCTGAAGTAATTTGTAGTAGATTTATGGAAAATACTTCGTATATGCATAAAAAACTTAATATTAATTACATAAATGTATAAATTATGTGGTACAAACAAACCACTTATAAATTAGAAATTTATTCTATGGGCGTGCCCACCTTGCCACCAGGCAGCAAGCGACGCGTGAGAGTCATGCTGTCACTTGCTGCAAGGCAGCAAGTGACGCTTGACAGGATATAACAGAGTTAAAAATCGAGTGTCAAATTGTCACTTATAACAATGACATTCGAATCGACACTAGTGTGTTCTATTTTCAGCCCTATTATATTAGCGCCGAGTTTTATTTTCAGTGCTTTGAATTTTTCCCGGCCTTACGGATTCCGGATCATGCAGTCCCAGTCTTAAATCAAAGACAGAGTTATCTGACAGTCAGATAATTCGGTATTATATAATTGCGTAGGTAATACCTACTAGGTATATCCAGTATCTTACCCCAAAAGATCTCGTACTGACCGGTAGAGTTGACGTAACCACATATTATCAGATGCATTATTGCTAACTAGCTGGTGCCCGCAACTTCGTTTGCATAGAACTAACTGAAGCGGAACTCTATTTTTTCAAACGGAACCCTAAAATAAAAGTAGCCTATGTTACACCTTATAACATCAGCTATCTGCCAGTGAAAGTCCCGCGAAAATCGGTCCAGCCGTTTCGGAGATTAGCCGGAACAAACAGACAGACAGACAGACGGACAGACAAAAATTTAAAAAATTGGTATTTCATTGTAAGTACCGAATATACTTTCATACGCATTAAATGAAAAGCTGTTAATTTGAAATTACAAACAGACACTTCAATTTTATTTATCTGTACTGTATAGAGTATATAGAGTATAGATGTATAGATAAACGTGGGCAACATCTTCAAAATATATGTATGTGGACGACATTTAGGGCATAATATGTACAGTCGCCATCCGGTGTGCCACTTTTGACTTTATTGCCAAGTATTTTACTTTACAATATAATTAAACTTTCACAGGCTGCACTAGTCGATTTTTTCTCCATACACGATGTTGGTGATTTACTCTAAAGTCAAACATTTTAGACCCAAATTTTAGCGTAATATCGATTTTTATTTCACTTATCTAGGAGTTTACGTGTTTGCGTAGGCTAAAATTTAAATTAGTTTAGAAAATAATAGCCTTCAAACATCGGATTTTTAGCGCAACTTTGACCGTAAATGTAAGTAAAAAACAAACAAAGAATGAAAATAAAAAGCAAGTACAAATACATACCGACACAGTTTGATTATTCAGCAATTGAGATAACTTTACTTCAGACAAAAATATTACTTATACCTACTCGCATACCTAGTTTTTTCATAAAACACCAACAGCTGAGTATCGATTTCCGTAATTTGAGGATGACTTTTCTAAAATACTTTACAAAGCAGTATAAAATGTGTGCACTATAGCTTCTCTTATAAGTATAGATTACTATTTTATGGGTATATCCGTTTTCCCCCATGTTAGGTGAAATAACAAGCATATTCCCCGCGCGCCGCACTGAGTTCGAGCCGTCGACTAGCGCACTCTTCGCGGGCAACATCTAGAACTCGTTTAATCTATATTTTTATATCTTAACTGCAAAAGAATGATTGTCTATGTGTGTCTCTTTAAAAACTCGTTCTGTCTGGGTCTCGTTTAAAAAATAGGGTTCCAGTTTCCATTAATAGTTCCACGCAAACGAAAATGCGGGCACCCCGCACCGAGTACCAGCTATAGTTAGTGTATGAGAGTATGACATAATTTGTATAAACAAAGCCAACTAAACAAGCTTTGTGTTGACAGGCTTGAGCTCCTCTCCGGGCTTCAACATATAATTATATTAATCATCATTACCTGATCACTCACACTATGTAGGTAACTCGATCAAATATTAAAATGGCAATATTTGCGTTTGTTTGACGAGTGTAAATTGTAATGAATAAACAGAATATTATATTTTAATTAAACCATGTGAAACACGACAAGTGTATTCACTAATGTTTGTAGTTAGCTTTTGCCCGCGGCTCCGCCCGTGTAAATACACACTATTCAATGGGAACGGGACCATTTTTCAGGATAAAATATGTGGCATATTATGTGGTAATACAGAGCTTACTACTTACTATCTTGCATAAAATATTTTATCAAAATCGTAAAGAGTACCGTAACATACATGATCCATACATTCCTTCCTCACAAACTTTTACATTTTTTATGGTAGCAGGATACATAATATTTTGTCGTATAGTATATAGGTAGGCGCTAGGCAGTAAATGATAATAAGGAAATAATACCTGTGGGGTATTGGAGAAAAAGTTACGGGGTAATATAGAATAAGTCGTCAATCTCCATAATATTGTTTTGGTTAGTATGATTGTGACGTACAATATACATACTTCCACGTATTATAGAAATATGGACCTATCTGTAGCCCAAGCATGAACAATTTACAATTAGCAACGAAATATTCTTAACGTTATCTAATGAAAATTGTATGAAAATCCCTCAAAATTGGATGACCTCTTTGGGCCTAGGACGTACAAATAAATTTTGTAAAATGTTGGTGCAGCAGACGAGCATGTTCCACGCGTATTTCCAGGTCAGACCCTATCTGTCGGAGGCCGGAGCTAATAGAACTCTCCAGCAAATACTCAATGCGATGGGCAAATTAAATGAAACTCGGAAGGATATTATTAAAGAAGTTTGAATGGAAGTTCTATTGCGAGTGTACAATGGTCGCCACGGTTCGCCCGCTCGCCTGCAGCCTAACATTCAATTCATTAAGTTCGGCTCAGGTCAATAATTTCATGTTCCTTCAAGACTCAAGTCACAACCATTCATTGGAAATATACTCAGTAGCAGTCTGCTATTTCGATTATTATCGTTCTATTGTTGCTCTCACCTCTGTAGCTCCAAGGCAAACGGCTCTAATTGATATATGAACACATAGTAAAATTATTACATGATTATAGATAATTAGCTTTTGCCCGCGACTTCGTCCGCGTGGAGTTCGGTTTTCATACAAAATTTTAACCCCTTTTTCACCTTAGGGGGCGTATTTTCAAAAATCCTTTCTTAGCGGATGCCTACGTCATTACAACTATCTGTATGCCAAATTTCAGCAAAATCCATTCCATTCACAAGTATGGAGCTAGACAGTTGAAATTTTCGCATGATGTATTTCTGTTATAAGCTTGACCGGGTGATACAAAAAAATCCAACTATGGTAAGTATAGTCGTGAATTAAGAAACATAGCTAAGACGCAAGATTATAAATTATTTACATTTCAAGGTAGACGATAATTTAATTACCATATTATGTATATTGCATGTGTATTATGTAGGTTACTGATATGTAGTAGCGACCGCGACAGTATACAGTCCACGTATATGAGATTGGAATCTCGACGCACTGTGAATATGTATACTTATCTTCATTTACTTTACAAATGTACTAGATATATATCTACTAAATTCTACACGTACCTACTCGCCTTATCCATGAAAAGTGGATTTTGATTTGCGGTATACAATTATCATTTTTCAGGTCTGTGCAGTAAAACCAATTTGCCCTTTTTGAAAATCTTATGTTTTTCTATAGAAATTGACAGACAGACACAAATTGATGTAAGAAAAATGACAACTGTTTAAAAAAGTAGTCTCGTACGGTACGTACTACGTAGGTACTTCAACCTCGTCTGCAGTCATTGCGGTCGCTTCCTTTGTGATTAGATATTTTAAGGTGTCTAGTGCAAAGGAAACTGATCGAGCAGGAACTTTGTCGATGTTGCACATTGTAAGAGGCAGAATGACGTGTCAGGTCACATTATGCATTTCTAGTTTCTCCTGAAATGCGACGATTTATCAGATTAATGAATTAAATTGTCATGGAAAGTGCCGCTAGTAGGAAGTGCAACAAAAAGGATCATTGGAATTTTCCTGGAACAAATATTAAACGTCGACAAATATAAATTATCAACGTACTTCAAAGTTCGTTTGTCATACATATATGTCACAGTAAAATTGTAAAAACCGTAAGATTGTAATATTACTAGAGATATTTCAATTTAAAGCTGACAGATTGTCAAATAAACATTTCTCCATACAATTGTACGCATTATTTTTCGTTACATTGCATTGTAATATTTACCGTGTCGACTGGTTAAACGGCAAGTGCCCCGTGCCGTCATATTTGTTTGCTTTTTCTTAAAAATAATTATAACGAAAAATAATGCGTACAATTGTAAAGAGAAATGTTTATTTGACAATCTGTCGACTTTTTATAATACCTATATCTAGTAATATTAGAATCGAACGGTTTTTACAATTTTACGGTGACATATATATTTTTTAAATAACGTATAGAGTTAATTATGTCACTACCATGTATTTATCTATACGTAAACTGTTTAAAACGCCGGCAAACAAAGCTTATAAAATATGACGGACATATTTCAACTTTGACAATCTGTCGACTTTTTATAATACCTATATCTAGTAATATTAGAATCGAACGGTTTTTACAATTTTACGGTGACATATATATTTTTTAAATAACGTATAGAGTTAATTATGTCACTACCATGTATTTATCTATACGTAAACTGTTTAAAACGCCGGCAAACAAAGCTTATAAAATATGACGGACATATTTCAACTTTGACAATCTGTCGACTTTTTATAATACCTATATCTAGTAATATTAGAATCGAACGGTTTTTACAATTTTACGGTGACATATATATTTTTTAAATAACGTATAGAGTTAATTATGTCACTACCATGTATTTATCTATACGTAAACTGTTTAAAACGCCGGCAAACAAAGCTTATAAAATATGACGGACATATTTCAACTTTGACAATCTGTCGACTTTTTATAATACCTATATCTAGTAATATTAGAATCGAACGGTTTTTACAATTTTACGGTGACATAATATATATTTTTTAAATAACGTATAGAGTTAATTATGTCACTACCATGTATTTATCTATACGTAAACTGTTTAAAACGCCGGCAAACAAAGCTTATAAAATATGACGGACATATTTCAACTTTGTTTTAAGTTTTTAGTTTCACGCCAATTATTTTCAGGCGTCCAGTTTTGAGCCGGATAAATATAATACACGAAAACATGATTACAAATAGTTATTTCAATCAATCAATGATATTTTTTAAAACTTGATTAAAACCTGCTACATTTACTGCATTTTTAATAATTTATAACACTTAAATCTTCTCTCTTTGATGTCTGAAAAAATCCTTTTAAACAAAAGCAGAGGCGTTGTTTCGCATTCATTTTTTGTGCTGACCGTCTAGGAAATAGGAATACAAAAGCCAACAAAATTAATTTACAAAAAGTGTTTTCTTATACCATCGTTTTCATCTAAGCTAGAGCCATTACAAAAATAAACATATTTCTGCATTTTATTAACCGAAATTATTAACTTTCCGCTATGAAAATCTAAGATTTTCAAAAATCGGGAAGTTAATGGTTTTACCCCGTTTTGTAAAAATCGAATTCTCATCAGATCTCGACGTTCTCAGGTCACAGGAAGCTTCCCTGACTACCCCCGCGAGAGTGCCACTATGTATATGTATATAATATATACATACACACATATTATGTGTGTGTGTGTGTAAGTATGTAAAACCTCTTATAACTTTTGAACGGTTTCACCGATTTTATTGCGGCTGGCGCCATTCCACAGGGCTTGGCCAAACTTAGATTTTGAATACAATTTGGACCGATTCGGACATATAGATTTCAAGAAATCTAAAAAAAAACTGTGATTTTTTTAAAACTTTTGAAGTAATTTGAAAAAAAAAACATATTACGCGTATAAGTTACGGAACCCTCCTTAGACATGTTCTGACATGTTTTTGGTTAGGTTATTTTATTTTTTTATAATTTGGCATTAAAAATGCATAATACATAATATAACCCTCAATTTTGACCCTTGTATCAACGACCCCTAAGCATAATATTATGTATTCTGATTTCCGTCTATGGCTATGACGATAATACGATATGCGCCAGAACTTTTAGAGGGTACATTTTCAAATACATGTCTCACCTTTTTTTTTTTGTGAAATGAGTTTTATTTTTAAAAATTTCGGCAGGAACTTTGTCGATATTGTACCTACTACAACTACTACCTAACTACCTAGTATAGTAGGTCACAATAATTGAACACGAAACAAGCGAGACACAATATGCACATGTTCCCAACTAATTCAATCATAAATTAATATTGTATATTATGCTTACTCCGTCAAGTTGTCAGAAGTCAGAACTTATCAAACTTGCAAACTGAATCTAATCACCTAATCATATTAATAAGTATAGAAAAAAGTATTTAAAGTGTAAACTTTCTTAGCCGCGGCGCGGCGTTGTGCACTTTTTCTTGGAATGGGTAAAAAATGTTAAACTCGCGTCTGGACAAGTGACCAGGGCCCCAATTCTCGTACCTCGAATCTCGGTGCGCACGCATGATTTGACGCCTGTGTGAATGAGTCAGCGCGAAAATCGAATCGAGATTCGAGCTACGAGAATTGGGGCCCTGATCGAAAATTCGTAAGATGCAAGTTGCAAAATATGTTTGCTGTCTTAGTTCCCTAACGCGAGCATGGAACTATTTTAGTTCGTATCTTTTAACCTAGATGGAGGTTTTTCCAATTTAATGTTCAAGTTTTCACTTCTGCCGGAACTCCCAGAGTGCAACCCATTGTTTTTTTTTGTGAAATGAACCAGGAAACGAGCTAACAGATCACTTGATGGCGATTACCGCTGCCCATGGATACCTGCTCGCAACACCAGAGTAACACTTGTGACTCCTCTCCTCTGGTGTTGCGCACTTTTGTTCCAGACCCTTAAGATCCCTAACCCACCTTGGGGCTCCGGCAACCTCACACACTCGGCGAAACACAACGCAAGCGTTATTTCACCCTGTTTATCTGTAAATCTGTGGTATTTATCAGGTCCATGCGTACCTAACTTCTAACACTCCCACACTTAATTAGGTTCATGTTAAGTTTCATGACGCTGAAATTTAGTTTACCGCGGGTAAGAGGAGTGTTAAGTGTTAACGGAGTAGGGCCCTTTTGCGCAGATCTGGGTTAAGGTTAAGCCTAGTTAAATATGTGTATGATTTTATTTTAATTTTATTTTCTTATTAGCAACACCGCTCTGATCCCGCCACCTCCACCGGTTGGTTGCGGTGGTGGGGATATGAGCGGTGGAGTAGATAGGCCACGAAGTATAGATAAAAGACGTACTGATGCTATTGTGGCGGACCAATCGGCGCACAGTTCTGAATCGCGCTTGGTACTTCTTGAAAAATGGCGCACTCTACCGGCAAAAAATCTGTCCCCTAAATTGAGACCATTATTTTAATCACTAATAAAACACATTTTTTTTTTCGTGCACTTTTTCCACTATATTAAGATATAATTATCAATTTTAATAAATTACACGACCGGTTTCGAAATAAATCATCATCAGGTGTGAGTATTTCAAAACCGGTCGTGTAATTTATTAAAATTGATAATTATATCTTAATATAGTGGAAAAAGTGCACGAAAAATTGTGTTTTATTAGTGTTCAACATGAATTTCCACCAAGAACCGACAGTACAATCAATTACACACATTATTTTAATGTTACGTATATCTATACTTCGTGAGATAGGCACGAATACGATAGGTTAACTTTAACCCAAGTCTGCGCAAGTGGGCCTGAGTAAGCTTAGCTCAGCATCAGTAGCCCTATCGCGAAGTATTAAGTCTCGAAACTTTGTTCGCCAGAACAATGATCGTGTTACCACCAAACTCCGGCCTAACTACAGATTCGACGTAATCAGATAGGAGAACCTACAAAATACAACTCATCGCCCCACCGACACTCGAGAAGTTAATTCACGCATAATATTATGCTACATGATTTATGGTCGCACTCAGAGATATATTTATTACTCTGTGCTCTGAGTCAGATATTGCTCAATTAATTAAGAGCTACTTATTTTGAAAGAAATAAAAATCTGGATATTATTTAATACTAAAATTGTCACTCTTTAGACTTATCTAAACAACTATCCATTTGGCTAATCTCATTCGGGCGCAGTCGAGTACGAGTCACGAGAGGCCATAATAAAAAATAAATTGACGCTCATTGTGATAGCTCTCCAGAATTACGTAAATTTTCATTCAACAAACAGGAAAGAGCTTTAGAAAGTTTTGATAAAAACTAGTTTTAAAAGCGATCTGTCCAAGCGAAAATATCTCTGAAAATACCGCATTTGCTAATTCTAACGGGTGGAATCTCGATGGAACCATAATATTTTCTGCTTGTTTTAAAAAGTATTGAGTATTATGGGACGATCAATCGTTTTCCCTTGTTTATTTTAACTCTGAGCAAAATAATCCTTTCTTTGTCTCCTAGTTTCAGTAATACGAGTATAATCTTTTTTTAAACAAATGTAAAAATTTAATTCTACTAAATGTTTGTCTTGTGTAATGTGTTTTATAAAATACTGTTTTGCATGTCTAATCGATATGGACACCGTTATTGGACCAAAATGATAATTATGTAAGCTTGTGTTTATATTGTTTATATGCCAAATAAATAAATAAATTACATTAGCTTGCGAGTGTACGTAGCTTAGGTATGTATCTAGTGCACGCAAAACGTATGTAGCGTATGCAAGTGCACGCATATGCGTACACCAGCGGTTCTCAAACTTTTTCGGTGACGGAACCCTTTTGGAAGGCGAAATACTTGACGGAACCCTACAATGAAACAATTATTTTTATAAATGTGGCGGTATAGTAAAATTGTACCTACTGTTGTGACTGGCGACTAAGTTTATCTGCGCCTCATGATACGACGCGAAAAACGTTCGACCAGAGAGAGATGTTTTGTTGATTTTTTTTACTAAATTCTCGCGGAACCCCTACAGGGGCTTCGCGGAACCCGCGGAACTTACTTTGAGTATGGCTGGCGTACACTTATTATTGAGTGTTAATTCGCGGAATTGATTTTGAGTTCCGCAAGTCAAGTTACACCGAAACGAAACGCGTCGCGTATAGATGGGCACGTACCCGGGTATTTACCCACCTACCGGGTAAATACCCATACGTACCCGGTAAATACCCATATCTACCCAAAATGCTGGGTAGATAAAATTCAACATTTTATAACAATTTTTGAGCATATACTATCTCAGATTTACGTTGTATTAGATACTATTAATCACTAATATTCCATTTCTATAGCTTTTAATCGTATATTTATAGAGGAAAAAGGCGTTTTTATATTTTTTCTTTTTATTCTTCATACATTCTTTTGGAATTTAATCTTTTAACCAAATTTTAGTAAACATAATAAGTTTAGTAAGTAACATAATAAGTAATTTTAGTAAGTCAAAGTCGTACTGAACTTCGGTTTTTACAACCAAGCGCATTTGTTATGTTGGTAATCAAAATCGTACTGAACTTTCAATAGGCAATCGGACAATTTTTTTTATTGCATAAATGAATAGTACTCTTAAATATGAGTAACTTCTCAGAAGAAACCGTATATCAAAAGTCAATATTTTCAAAGGTACAGCGATTTTTATACAAAATTTCGCGAGCCTCCTAAAAACGCTCCATACTAAAATCGCCACACAAATGACATCACTATTGGATTAAAGTGTATTAAGTAGGTATAAAGTATACGGCCGCAGGAATATATTTGTAAATATCTCCGATATTTGTGCGTTTAAGTTCATACTTACCATAATGAATGTTTTTGTATATGATGTGAGTAAACTAATGATGTAGGTTTTGTTTACCAATTTCGCAAAAAAAAATTTTTTTTTGGTATAAAGACTCGCGAAATTTTGTATACAAATCGCTGTACCTTTGAAAATATTGACTTTTGATATACGGTTTCTTCTGAGAAGTTACTCATATTTAAGAGTACTATTCATTTATGCAATAAAAAAAATCAGTCCGCTTGCCTATTAAATGCATTTGTTACATTGGTTAGTATTTGACTCAAATCTACTGTCTTTTACGACCTAATCTTATATAATATGACATTGCACCAAATAGTCAAAGCAATATCTATATTTTGAATCTTACATCAAACATTTCAACAAAAACTATGTTGAGAAGTTGAAGTCATGGGCCGTGAAAACCAAATTTGCGAATTTAAAAGTGTTACATGCACCAATCCATGCCGGAGTAGGTGGAGGAGAGTCTTTCCGTGGGTGTCGTAAGAGACGACTAAGGGAAATACATACCGGAAATGGGCAGCAGCGTTTCCGCGAACTTTATCTTTCTTCTTATATTTATCTTCTACCGGGAAGGCGACCTTTCTATATACTCAGAATATCTCAAAGATATTCGTTGAAGGTCATACAAGTTTACGCACCTACCTCGTCTCATCCAGATGAAGAAGTAGAGGTTATATGTATGAGGATATATCTAAGGATATATATATAACTCGAAAACTCACTTCAATGTTGTTATGGAAGATTTTAACGCATAGTTAGGCAAGCGAGGTGAAAACGAGCTGAAAGTGGGAAAATTTGGTTTTGGTTAGAGGAATCCCAGGGGCCAAAGGCTGGCCGATTTTATGGAAAAGGAAGAACTCTTTATGATGAATTCCTTCTTCCAGAAGCCACCTCACAGGAAATGGACCTGGATGAGCCCTGACGGAGAGACAAAAAATGAGATAGACTTCATCATGAGCACCCAGAGACAGATATTTAAGGATGTTTCCGTGATACACCGAGTGAAAACCGGCAGCGATCACCGAATGGTGCGAGGCACATATAACTTAAATATCAAACTCGAAAGAGCTCGCTTGGTAAAGTCTACACTCCGACCGTCTCAAACCGGAATTAGAAACTCCGAAAGCTTTCAACTCGAGCTACAAAACCCCTTTGCTGGCCTAGAAAACTACGCTTCAGTGGACGAAATCTATGACAGGTTCGCAGAGACTATCCATGCGGTTGGGTCAAAGTACTGTGAGACCCGCCGTAGGGGTAAGCCACAGAAAATCTCCGACTACACGTTTACACTAATGGCTAGGCGACAAAACCTTATTCTTCAAACCTCTTACGATGGTCTTATGGGCAGCTTAACAGATAGATATCAAAGTCTTTGCAGCACGATATTCGTCTCTTTAATACTTGAAGTATTGAGGACATGATACAGCGAAACAAGGGCTGAAAAGCGTTTGCAAGAGACACGTCTGTTGGGCAGAGCCCGTTGACGAAGCTGAAGACAGAGGATGGGAAAGTTGTGTCAGCCAGGCCTGAGTTGCTCGCAGAGGTCGAGAGATTCTATGAGCAACTTTACACCTCAGTTGCCAAGCCTGTTGTTAATATGGCTGAAGATCCTAGAGCTAGACTAACCCGACATCACACGGAAGATATCCCGGACATCAGCCTATACGAGATTAGTATGGCCCTTAAACGGCTTAAAAACAACAAGGCGCCGGGCAAGGATGGGATCACCTCGGAGCTGCTGAGGTCTGGTGGAACACTAACACCCAAAATGCTCCAGAGACTTTAATTCCGCCTTGTTCGAGGTCAAAACGCCAGAGGCATGGAGCAAGGGCGTGGCAGTCTTGTTCTTCAAAAAAGGAGATAAGACTTTCTGAAGAATTACAGACACATTACGCTGCTGAGCCATGTCTATAAGCTGTTTTTAAGAGTTATAACGAATCGTCTCGAACGGAAGCTTGATGACTTCCAGCGTCCCGAACAAGCCGGTTTCCGAATAGGTTTTAGTACCATAGACCACATACATAAAACCTAGTTATACAGAAGACTGAGGAGTATAATCTGCCACTGTGCTTGGCGTTTGTGAACCATGAGAAAGCCTTTGATTTGATTGAGACCTGGGCGGTGTTACAGTCTCCTCAGAGATGCCGGATTAACACTATATACCAGTAGTAACCGGTACATCGAAGTGTTGAAGTGTTTATATAGTAAAATCACCATGTCGGTGCGAGTACAGGAGCATAGCACAAAGGCGATCCCACCGCAGCGCGGCGTCAGATAGGGAGACGTCATCTCTCTGAAACTGTTTTCCGCTGCATTGGAGGATGCGTTCAAACTCCTGGACTGGCAAGGACTTGGGATCAATATAAATGGTGACTACATCACTCACCTTCGATTTGCCGATAACATCGAGATTATGGCAGAAACTCTGGAAGACCTTAAATCTGTGCTAAAGGACCTCTGTAGAGTTTCACAACAGGTAGGACTTATATTGAACATGGATAAGACAAAAATTATGTTTGATGCCCATGTTGTACCCACCCAAGTAACCGTTGAAAATTCTACGCTCAAAGTTCTTGACGACTATATGTACCTGGGGCACAAAGTCCAGTTAGGTAGGTCCAACTTCAAAAAAGAGGTCAACTGTAGAATCCAGCTCGGCTGCGTAGCGTTTGGGAGACTCAGATACGCGATAGAATCAGAAATGAGGAAATCCGTAGCAGAACCAAAGTTACCATAGCCCACCGCATTAGCAAGTTAAAGTGGCAATGGGCCGGACATATAGCCCATAAAATCGATGAACTGGGGCTGAAAGGTTCTTGAGTGGAACCACGAACTGGACGTCGAAGCGTAGGATGGCTTTCCACCAAGTGGACAGATGACCTGAGAAAAGTCGCAGGGAGTCGGTGGATACAGGCCGCGAGCGACCGGTGGCACTGGAAATTTATGGGGGAGACTTATAACCTGCAGTGGACGTCACCAAGCTGAAACGAACGAACATGCACCAATCGATAGAGAAAATTTTAAATAAGACTGCATTCATAACTCATTTTGGGTAAAATGGTTTATACGACCTTTTTACCCCAAGGTATCGATATTATACTCTATTATGTACTTAGAAACAGCTTTCATAGAACGTTCCAAAATTGAAAATTTTGACAGCCCTTTAACGGCCCACGACTTTTTCAGGTAATCGTGGTATATAATATGCTTGTAGTTGTTCAATCAAATCGATAGATAACTATGTAGCTGTTTATCTGTTCCTCTATAATCTGTGCATAGAAGTTATACGCCGTGGGTCCAACACGATTATTACGAGTATCATTACCATCATTAGTCTCGATAATTTTTAAAAACTATATTTACCAATTAATAACAGCTTACTATTGACGGGCTACTGGACCTGCGACGCTGGACCATGAGAAAGTATTAGTTTGGCCCTGAACATTAATATTTTATTTTTTATAATAATTATGTATTACCATAGAGAAACATATTCTATTTTTCAAAATTATAATGGTTTATGATTTTACGGTGCGTATTCTAATATCGATTCGTTAGTAAATATGCATTATATTAGGGAGGTTTTTAAAAAAACCGGGAGTTGAAACAAACGCTTAATTTTATCTACCCACCACTTTTGGGTATTTACCCAATATACCCGGTATTTACCCAATCTACCCGGTATATACCCAAATGGGTAGATTGGGTATTTACCCATCGCCCATCTCTAGCGTCGCGGCGCTGCACTTTCTAGATAGCTATTCAAAATTGAGCTTTATTCAGAAGATGCACGTTTGGTTGTAAGAGTTCGAATGTCCAGTTGTCGTCTCTTTTCGGTATGAACAATAAATTTAGTATAGGTAGTATATGCTAAATCTATGGTATGAACTGACTCCTACAGGCGATATTTCGGACTAAATTAGTTCGTGGCATCCGCACACAAAACAACCTGAACATTTAACACCGCTTAATTCCAAACATTGTTAGCGTACAATTATTTCCCAGTACAATGGCTCGTCACAATGGGCTCGTGCATTTTCAATGGCTCATTATGTTCGGCTCGGATAGATCATATTTTTAATAAATACTTGACTTTAATTAAATATTCTAGGGCTCTTAGATACGATACGTTCAGGTGGATTTCGATGATAGCGTGTCGTTATTCATTTCGACAACTCGTTATCATGTTTACGAGAGAATGAGTTTGAACAATGCGATCATGTGATTCATTCTGGCTAGCGTGAATGCTGGACTGGAAAAGGTTGAGACTATGAATTTTTCCGGCGGTCCCGGAAAAATTCAGAGCACTGAAAATACAACTCTGTGCTGATACAATAGAGTGGAAAATGGAAGTGTCGAGTGTTGGACTGTCATTGATGACATTGACATTTGACTCTAAAGTTGTGGCTTAGATTTCAGCTCAGTATTAGGGCAGAGTTCATATTTTCAATGCTCTGAATTTTCCCCGGCCCGAATTCCGGATCATATAGTCCCAACTCCCAGCCTAAGGACGGACGGACAATGTAACATGACCACATTTAGTTTCGCTCTCGTTTAAAAAAAGCTGTTCTGGCCTAGAAGGATGGCCAGAACAGCTTTTTTATGGATAAAATTTTGGAAAATTCTTTCCAAGCGGACCTCGGATACAACGTGATCACCGGACTACAAACAAAGCACCGCGATGCGTTCATTTACGAGCTGTGTTAGGGGATCTTTAATGCCTTCTACCTAGACAAGAACAGGAAATAAAAAGATCGAAGTACTTACAGTTAACACTGAGCTCCATCGTGGCGTCGAGCTGCTGTCCCTCAGGCATGGCGCGGTTGGTGACGACGCAGCGGAAGGTGGCGCCGTCGTCCTCCCTCGTGGGCTCCAGGGCCAGGATAGCCACGGAGGGCTCGGCGCGGGTCCGCCCGTACACTATTGTCGCCTCCAGGGGGTACATCGACCCGTCGCGGTACCACCTGCACAAACACGAACACAGATATCAAAACCAGCCAGCTGCGGTACGTGGGTACACTGAAAATGTTTAGAACTGGCCAGTTAGAAACATTGCTAATGAAAACTTTTTTGAATTTCAATTTTAGAACTCTTTGGTAACCTAATGTATAACTAGAGAGGAACGGAGATTACTTCGAAAAATAATAATTGGCAACTTTGTACATTAAGCCGTTTTTCATTTTCTAAGCATTTTCAGTGTTACCTAGGTATTAAGTATTAACTATCAAAACTAGCCGCGTGTGATGTACCGTATAGGTAATACCACTGACGTATAACGAAGGAATTAGCAGGCCTACAAAACAGTTTGTAGTACAAAACTTAAATGACAGCATCCTATTCCTGAAGCTTGGATTCGGAAGCTCATATCGAAAGATTCTGTTTAAGGTCGACCTGTACGTGTCATTGTATTTATTGCTCGGTAGTCGGTAAATACACACGGTGACGTTTAAATTAGTAAAGTGCGGTCGCGGTGCACGTAGAATTTTGTACATTGACTCTTTGCTACTTGTCTCTTTCAGTAGCGTAGGAATATAATATATTTCTATCGCGCTTTATCGTGTACCTGTACAGGTAAATGCGATAGCAATATATTCGAGCGGGAGTGAAGGGACAAGAAGCGATGAGTCAATGTACGAAATACTACGTGCTCCGCAACCGCATTCAGCATTATATTATGGTTCATTGTTCTTTTTGTTTAGGTTTAGATTAAATTGGATTTGAACAAAGTACATTATGCAACTGCAATGTCCCATCACGTTGTACATCAATGGTAACTAGGTTCTAACTGCAGGTAACCAATATTCGGATTTCGGGTATAACTCGCACGAAGACATTGACATAAATCGAATATCATTGGGTTAATACAAGTTACTAAGCATACGCGTGCAATAGATTTTCAGGCACGTCAGTTTCAGCTAGACTGACTAGTGACTAGTCTGTAATGCGTATATTATATATGATTTACGAGAATTTGGACGCGTGGATGTTAGTAAAGTCTATCATGTAATGTCTCAATGAAATTTCGGCCAGATAGTCAGATATAGGCTGAAGGCTCACGGCCAAATGTTGAAGCGATTCTTATTAAGTTATTATTAGGTATACTTTGAGGTCGAAACTCACCCATATTAATTCATAGCGACCCGCCCCGGCTTCGCACGGGTACAATGTATATATCTGTATAATCTATGGGTACAATACTGATACTAATCCTACCTCATAGATCTAAACTCCCCTCCCGCACGCACACCCCCGCCTTGGTGACGCCTACTTCGCAACGGGCCGTGGAGCAGAAATCGTAATATTTTAATTTCGCCATAACTTCAAAACCAAACGTCCAATTTTAATAATTCAAAGACCAAATATTATCTACATAAACTGTACTTAGTGATAAAAAATTATTTTGATAAGGATTAATAGCATGAGTAAAATAAACGCGTTTAAATGTAGTCCAAAAAAAATCAAGATTTCTAAATAAAAAAATTGTTGTTGTGCCTCACTCGACATAGATAGGTATAGTGTGTCGCGGACTTTTTTGTAGATATTTATAAGATCTACAATTAATTAGAACATTTTATGGTTCTATCTTTTATAGTTTAGGCAGCGTACGCAAAATAAGTAACTTTTCTGGTTGATTTTTTACACCTTGTGTCCGAAAACCCCAAATATCTTACGGAACCCTATTTTTTTCCAAAATAAAATTTAGCCTATGTTACTCGTGGATAATGTAGCTTTCGAATGGTGAAAGAATTTTTGAAATCGGTCCAGTACTTTTTGAGCCTATTCATTACAACCAAACAAACAAACTAATTTTTAATTTCATAATATGACATTTTTTTCTCTCCTAATAATTAATCTAATTTGTATCTTATATTTAAGTTTAGTAATAGCACACCCTTAATGATTTTTATTATTATTATTGTACTTAATGATTATTTTAATTATTTAATTATTATTATGACTATAACCAAAGTTGTACTAAAAATACCATCAAAAAATATCTTATTTAACCATTTTCACTATAGCATGATTAGATTATAAAATAATAATAATTTAATATTTCCATGCCTTTGATACCTTCTGTGAAAACAAATTGTAAGACCACTACGACAAATTTCATGGAAATAAAAATTGATTTGATTTGATATAAAAACAAACATACAAACAAAGTTTTCCTCTTTATAATATTAGTGTAGATAATTTTCAAGTTTGAACTTTATAAGTATGTTTTGCCTCTTACATAGGAAAAAAATATTGTGACCTAGGAACAAAGACTTCTAAATCAGGTTCAATTAAAAAGTTTGGAAAGTCTCGCATGCTTGTTAGAATGATCTCAAATTCTAGTCTTATTATGAAAAAAGTATTTTTAATAAATCAATAGATACAATATTTAATATTGTGTTATCGAGGCGAATCTCACGATACATTATCACCAAGGGGAGAGGGTGGGTAAAAATATTGGCAGTTATAAGGACTGCCGATAGAAGTGAAAACTTTCAAATCTGAATTTTCATAAAGTTTAAATTAAAAGCATGTCGGTGACGCTACGCACGAGATTTCACCGATCCAAAAAGCGTCTAAGGTTATGCTCCGGAATCTGGAATGCTAGTGAAAATACAAAGCACTGAAAATAGAACTCTGCGCTAATACAATAGAGTTGAAAATCGAAGTGTCAAATGTCGAGCTGTCATTTATGACATTGACATTTGACTCGACACTTGTGCGTTCAATTTTCAACTTTATCGCATTAGCGCACAGTTCTATTTTTAATGCTCAGAATTTTCGTCTGCCTTTCGGATTCCGGAGCACACAGTGCCATGTCATGCCATGCACATACATACGCCAGTCATGAGCATGTCGGTCCCCTACCAAAAGTGCCCAACGCGGCTAAAGAGTTTCCACTTCAAAAATCTCAATAACGTCTCACACAATTTATGGACGCCTCCTAAGCAACAACTGGAAAAGTAAATTCAAAAGTCGTTCGAACATGTTCTGAGCCCTACGTACTAAGAGTACGAATACGACAGTGTCTGTTTATCATATTTTACCCCACCTAATGCGCCAGGAGCATTACATTATACAGGCCCAATCCCCTACCCTGTTCCCTTCCCTACCCTCCCCTATTACCCTATTCCCTCTTAAAAGGCCGGCAATTGCTTTCCATCAGGTGACCCGTTTGCTCGTTTGCCCCCTTATTTCATAAAAAAAAAAAAAAAACATTTCAGCTAAACATAATCATACATCCTCGACTACTACGCCTTGGTAGTTAGTCGTGTTTGACGTTTCAAATAATAATATAACTAGCTTTGTCCCGCGGCGTATCTCACAGGAACAGCCTTATACTTATAGCCAATGTCCTTCCCAGTGGTCTACTTTATATCTGTGCCAAATTACATGATGATACGGGGTTGTGCGCTCGATAGAACCGAAAAATGGAGTTCTTTGAAACCTTTTTTCTCAGTCATTGTCGTATTAAAAAATTAAAAAAAAAAATATTGTTAATTATAATAATATATATCCCACCAAAAACATTCTGTAAAAAACTAGCCAAGTCTCGATGGAGCTGCTTGTTTATCTCTAAAAAGTAATGAAATCTAGACAAAGTCGTGACAAGTCTAAAGATCCTTACTGCGATTTATTTATTATTATAGTTAATGTTGTGTCACTTGGCCGTTGAAAATTCTTTATACGTTACAAGTCAATTTTGTTTACACGTAATGTTATATCAGATTCTGTTGTAACTACCTATGTTTGTTAAGCGAGATAATAGCCCATACTGGTATTGGTAATTGGACGCTAGTGTCTTATTTTAGGCTGTTGTTGATTGTATAACACATGTATTGGAGCAATGGTGTCATGGAGCCCCTTTTGTACCCTTGTGTACTCTTCAACGGCCAAGTCACACAACATTAACTATAATAATAAATAAATCGCAGTAAGGATCTTTAGACTTGTCACGACTTTGTCTAGATTTCATTACTTTTTAGAGATAAACAAGCAGCTCCATCGAGACTTGGCTAGTTTTTTACAGAATGTTTTTGGTGGGATTTCACTTCTTTTTGTAGAATCGTAGGAATATTGATTTATTTTACTAGATTTTAGTGTAATTTGTTTATTTAATTTGTGTAATATTCGAGTAGAATAAAGTTAATTGTTCGACTATTTCTTCTTGTAAACTTGTAAGTATAAGTATAAATGCCAGTCCAGTCTTATCCAGAGTTTTCCTTTAATTTTATTTATATGCGTATTAAAAGCAGAAGGGGAGGCATTCGCCCAGCAGTGGGACGCTACGGGCTAGATTAAATTAGAAGATGTGTCCCACTTCACTGGATTTTTGCAATGACAGTCGATTTTTTTTATGTACCAATAGTAGAAGGTGGCATTACCATATCTCTAATCAGCTGAGACCAGCTGAGGGTTCTTCATCAAATACTTCAGACCTTAGATTTTTGACATCAAATGAAGTGGCCCACCAAGTTGAATATTTTTTGTAAAGGCAGTATGTCGATCTCTAATAGTTTGGTTGGGCTCTTGTGTTTTCTAATAAGGGTCACCAGGTACTCCAGATCTTCGATTATCCTAGTTTTTATAGTTTTCCCTTTATGTGGCCATTAAACTCTACCTCTGTACCAAATTTCAGCTCTCTGAGTTTATGGGAAGTACTAGTTCTATTCTGATGATCATGAGTGAGTGACTGGGTGAGTGTCATAAATGCGAAACTTTGCTTTCGTTTAACTTCGGAACTAAATGACCTACAGACTTAAAATTTTGGATTTTAAGTATGTGATTATACTTTACTGGATGACGAAAATTTCTGCGTTCTGGTCTTATCCAGAGGTTCTCAAATAAGGGCCTGAAAATGCGGCGAAATGGTTCCAGTAAATAATGGTACGGCAGTGTTTGCTTCGTGCTCGACTTGGCAGGGGCACTGCCGTGCCCCCAGATCGACGTTCTGGTCTTCTCCAGAGGTTCTCAAATAGAGGCCTGAAAATGCGGCGAAATGGTTCCCGTAAATAATGGTACGGCAGTGTTTGCTTCGCGCTTGACTTGGCGGGGGCACTGCCGTGCCCCCAGATCGATTATCCTAGTTTTTATAGTTTTCCCTTTATGTGGCCATTAAACCCTAACTCTGTACCAAATTTCAGCTCTCTGAGTTTATGGGAAGTACTAGTTCTATTTTGATGATCATGAGTGAGTGAGTGAGTGAGTGTCGTAAATGCGAAACTTTGCTTTCGCTTAACTTCGGAACTAAATGACCTATAGACTTGAAATTTTGGATCTTAAGTATGTGATTATAGCTTACTGGATGACGAAAATTTCTGCGTTCTGGTCTTATCCAGAAGTTCTCAAATAGGGGCCTGAAAATGCGGCGAAATGGTTCCAGTAAAGGATGGTACGGCAGTGTTTGCTTCGCGCTCGACTTGGCGGGTGCACTGCCGTGCCCCCAGATAATCTGCATTATATTTAGCCGAGGATTGCCTTTTTACGGTTCCGCAATACTCAAGCAATCCTTATATTCGTGAGTCTGTCTGTCCGCGTTTCTAGGTTCTGTAATTATAAACATAAATAGATGAAATTTTGTATAGTTATACTTAGTTATAGACTAGCTTTTGCCGTCCTTCCTTGCCTGATACACTAGAAAAGTCGCTTGGCAGACAAGGACAAAACTTTGTATAACTTGTCCATTATGTATAATCTATACAAATATAATAAAAAGAAAAAGTTTGTTTGTTTGCATTGAATAAGCTCCGAAAGTACTGGACTGATTTTGATGAAATTTGGCACAGATGTAGAATAGACCACGGGGAAGGGCATAGGCTATTTAATCGCGGAAAAATGTATCGGTTTCTGCGAAATTAACTTTTGCGCGCATGAAGTCGCGGACAACATCTAGTATAATATATTTTTATTAGGAAGAGCGACTGTGTAGAATATTTTACAAGAAATTAACTTTTAAGAAGCTTATTATGGACAACCAAGTTTTACATAACATAAAAGTTATAGTAACAACACAATTTTTATTTACAAAACTTATAATAACTCCCCACAAAGATTTCGGTGACGGTGGCCGGTTTCATTGAAACCAGGCCAGTTACGCAGGACTAATTTTATAGTGCCCAAGTGTATGCGCAATACACAAGAGCACTCTCTCTTCCTATACCGTCATAACCCAGTGGGACGGATGACCGACACGACTGGCGAGAGGTCAGGCGCAGGTCCGACTTTTTACATGCCCATCCGACGCATGCATCATCTTTCTTGTCAGACAATCAGTTGTCCTAACCAAACTTGGAAACAACACTTTTTGGTCGTTCCAATGCCGGAATCGAACCCACGACCTTCGAGTCAAGAGCCCAGCTCTAACCACTAGACCACAGATACTGTGACTTATAAGAATAATTAGAATGTCGAAACTTACAAGGTATAAGCTAAAAAGTTGAGGAAAATTATGATGTTAAAGTAAATAAGTACTAAATATTATTATTACCTAGGTACTCAACTTGTGATCTTCACAACTTCATACAACGGGTTTGTCGGCGACTGTACCTACTAGAATTAATACAAATACTAGGCTCATCGTTGAGTGATACTATAAATCATTGTATTGTTCGAAATAGTAGTTGAAACAGAGCGCGGGGAATGCTACAATACGAGTAATAATATTGGTGTACACTACGGCCGCTGTATCTTGACGGGTCTGAACATAGGCTCTGCGAACTTTAGCGCATGTACAACTCGTGAAGAAAACTGTTATTGTATTATTTTATATACCTATGTACTAATAAAATTTCCCTAATACAGTTGACCAATTAGTACAAATAAAATAAATACGAAAACACTTAGAAACAGTTATTGCGCAACCTTCTGCGCGAAGTTCAGACTCGCCAAGATACATCGGCCGTATTGTACATCACAGTAGCAGTTAGCACACATTAAACGGTCCAGCTATGTAGTATGTAAACACGTTCTTGACAATGGAGCTCCGTAACAAACATCGCCAAGTATGCCATACTCTAGCCAAATCCTGCTTAATATTATAAACGTGAAAATGTAAGAATGGATGGATGGATGACCATCCATTCTCACAAACTTTCACATCTTTTTGAATGTTTGTTACTCTTTCACGCAAAAACTACTGAACGGATTTTGATGAAATATTGTATGGCAGTATTAGCTCTGGATTAAACATAGGCTACATTTTATCCCGAAAAAGTATAGTGTTCCCGTGGGATCCCGTAGGCGGAGCCGCGGGCAAAAGCTAGTTATTGTTATAACTAGCTTTTGCGCGCAACTTCGTCCGCGTGTACCCCCATACAAGTGAATTTCGATAAATCCTTCCATAATAATTAATAGATGTTTACGTCATAATAACTATCTGCCTTTCAGCACAATTTGTCTAGTAGATGATATTTCACCAAATAAACTTTAGACATTTCACCCCTTTAAAGGACGAATTTCAAAAAAGGGTAAAATACTTGTTCAATAATTTGTATATGTCACCGTAAAATTGTAAAAACGGTTATGTTGTAATAAAACTAGTGAAATTGTAAAATGTTAATAGACTTCCGACGCGAATATGCTGCCTATAATTTCACACATTATTTTTCGTTAGATTATAAATATATAAGTATATGATAGTTTTTAATCTTTCAACATTTTTACAATGTTGTTAGTTATTTTACAATCTAACGGTTTTTACTATTTTACGGTGACATACATATATTTAATTTTATAGAAATCAGTGCAAATTTTCAATGTTTACTATACTAACTTTAAACCCTAACCCCCATACTAATAATCGCTGGATAAGCTTTGAATAGTTATACAGTGTTTTGTCTCCTTCTATCGAATTAAAAACGTCACTTGTGTGACGTGAACAAAACACTGTATAACTATTCAAAGCTTATACAGCGTTTATTAGTAAGGGGGTTAGAGTGTATTCTAATAAACCCTGAAACACTCACATAATGAAATTTATTTAAGAGAATTACATTTACATAAGAGAATTACATAATGAATTTTATGAATCTCGATTATCATCGAAATCGGTGCAGATTTAAACATTATCCATACAAACTTTCAACCTCTATTTTACCCCTTTTTGGGTGGAGTTGCATCATGGCAATTGGCTTTGGCTACTCCGATTTATTAATCTCAGGCAGTAAATTGGGCATTCGCAAGTCGCATCGTAGCATTGACCACTGTCCCTACGCAGTCTCTACGAAATCTCTACTAGTCGATATCTGACAAAGAGATATGAAGTGAATAACATTTCATGATTTAAATAGTATCATAACTATTATCATGTTAGATGTTGCCTACGACTTTGTGCGCGCAAAAAGAGATCCGACAGGAACCATATATTTTGTTGGTTTAAAAGTAGCCTATGTAATTCCAGAGTCTAGACTGTTCCAAACATTAAAATCCTCAGTAGCTTTTGCGTGGAAGAGTAACAAACAACCAAACTTTCGGCTTTATAATATTGGTAAGGAATGTAAGGTTAAAGTAAAGCATGCCAAATTAAAATTATTACAGTACCGTCGATTTCGGATTACTGGATGCAAGTGCGTATGTTTCGCCGCAAAGATGGTTGTTTAAAATCGCCGACAACGAAATATGTAAATATTTTATGTAATAACATTTTGTTATTTTCATTAAAGCATTTTTAATGCTTCAATGATCTATTCGATGAAAACAATGACTGTTTAGTCATCACTTTGCACTGTCATATCATCATATAGCTGTAACTTGTAGGTTATAGTTAGTTATGTGTCAAGGTATATGCTAATACATTAGACTTTAGACTTTAGACCATCGTTTCTCAACCGGTGGATCGCGACCCTGATCGGATTTTGTTGTTTTTAAAGGGGGTCGCGGTCTGTTTGAAAATAGTAAATAAAAACTACATATAGGTACAAAATATTAGTTTTCCGAACAAATCTTTTGTATCGAACGTCGAAATCATCATTCGAATGCTCGAACCAGTGAATATTATAATACATTGTACCTGCGCGCTACGAAGGTACCTACATTTTATAATTTTATAGTGACGGGGTCGCAAGACTTTTTACTTTATTTTTTGGATTTTTGTGGGTCGCGACATAAAAATGGTTGAGAAACGATGCATTAGTCTGCGACAGTCAAGCTTTGGTATGTAGATGCGGTGTGTGCCCTGAATCCGGTGATAAGTTGTTATAACTTCAGATATACAAGTTATATTGTTATTGAGTTTGACATCACACTGTGTACTTTCGTTACATAATTCTCACAAAGCATATTAGCGATAGCGAACTTTACACAATAATTCAACCAAACCAATGTTACATTTACCCCCTTACTAATAAACGCTGTATAAACTTTGAATAGTTATACAGTATTTTGTTCACATCACACAAGTGACATTTTTAATTCGAGTGAAGAAGACAAAACACTGTATAACTATTCAAAGCCTATACAGCGTTTATTAGTAAGGGGGATTACGTGTAAGTTAATCAATGATCCAAACAGATTATTCTTAAATGTTTAATAGCGGATTCTGAACTAAAGGTCGACTATGAAGACTGAAGCTAGCCATACACGTAACGGTATACCTGACAGGTTTGCCTGCACAGTTACACCTGTCAGGTAAGCTTGAGCTGATACTGTATGGAAACCTGCACAGTTGTTCTACACGCCTCAGTTTACCTGTACAACTCAACTGTACAGGCAAACCTGTCAGGTATACCGTTACGTGTACGGCTAGCATAAGTTTAGACGGGGATTAAGACTAACTTTTTTGCAACTTAACTTTTCACTATTGTCGAACTCTTACCTAGGTTTTCTTGTCTATTCGCATTGTCATTTAAAATTAAACAATTCCTTTGCTGTAAATCCGATTGAACTTTAGTCCGGGTTTAGGACGCGTAGTGAACGCGTTGGAATTACTTACTTGATGCTGGGATTAGGCGAGCCTCCCGTGCTCGAGCAGGTAAGATTAAGCTGTCGGCCCTCCTGGGCGGAGGCCCGGGAGCCGGGGCTGAGGATGGGCGGCTGCGGCATGGTGAGCACCACCAGGTTGTAGGTCTGCGAGTGCAGCGTCCGCCCGGACCCGCCCGCCTTGATCCGACACTCGAACCGCCCGTTGTCACGCTCGTACGACACGTTGGACACTATCAGGTCGTAACGACCCTCCGATGGCGCGTACGTTATCCTGAAACAAGCGACGGGTTAATACTCTGCACATAATCCTACTGCTATTGTAAATGTGAAAGTTTGTTAGGATAGATGGATGATTGTTACTATTTCATGCAAAAAAAGAGTAGTAAGCTACTTTTTATTCTGAAAAAATACACTCGGAAGTCGCGGCCAAAAGCTTGTACCATAGATAAAAGACTGAACATCATATCAGTTTATAATATTATAAAGTGAACGGTTATGTAGCTTTGATCAAATAAACTCAGAATAAACTAGATGCGCTTTGATCAGTATTGTAGTAAATTGACATTTTATTTACATTTTATTTTGTAGGACAATGCAATAAGGACGTTGATATTGGAACAGAACAAATTATTTGCGATTCAATAAAGATAATAACATAATACGGCCGAATACTGGAACGATAGTTAAATTAAGTGACGCTCAAGTCACATGCTGTCCTTGTCATTTCAGCTAGCAGAGACAGCGACAGCCTGAGAATATATTGGCTCTTAATTCTGATCATCGTTCTAGTACTCGGCCGATAGATATCAACTCGGTCGACGAGCTCATTCGTTATAATTATGTCCACAATCCCCACGCTCATAGCCGGGAGCTCCTGAGGGATTGGGTAAGACGCCTGCAACTTCATAAATAAATAATTACTGACGCACCCTATCACGGCTACCCTACTTTTAAACCCATTAGAGCAGCCGTTGATGCGATATTGCAATTAACAATTTTTTTATCAAGTGCACCAGGAAAGCAAGTGGGTTGTATTTAGGGAATGTTATTATTCGACAAATTTTACTATTCGAATAATTCGAATAATGGCTAAACACTATTCGAATAAATTCGAATAATTCGAATAATACGAATATTGGTAATAAACTTTAAATACAAGTAATATAATGCGTTTATATATACCTGTATATTTAATAATATTGAAATGTGAAGTGTTTCACAAATTACTCTAAAAAAATCAACGTTTTTTTTTAGTAAAAAAAACCTTCTTTTAAGTTTCAAACTTAAAATACTAAATTGCAATAACTTTTAAAACTATTAACACACGAACCGTTTAGGTCAGGAGCAGACCATGGATTAGGTTGCCAATTCCCTTGGTTTCTCCCAAAAATTAAGGAAAATATCCCCTAGGGGAGAGAATTTTTTGGGTTTGTTTTAGAGGTTCATATTTTCTGGTTTTTAATAGAGTTAAGCTATTGATCGATTCAACATAGACAATCGATTTGAAAAGTCAGACTGTCGAAATTAAGCTTTTGGTAGTATAATTTAATGTATAAAAAATATATTACAAAACATATTTTTATTATTCATTTTTCAGTTTATTTAAGATTGGAGAGAAATATATTTTCAGAGTTGGAATATTGCACAGAAATCCAAATGCGTGCTCTGTTCTAATACAATGCAGCTGAAAACTCAAACACACGAGTATCGTGCTGTCATAATGGTCTGTTCCAGACCTAATCGGTACCTACATGTGTATATAAACCTTAGTAAGAATAATTAAACAAGATAAACCATCAAAATAAAAAGCACTCAAAAAAGATTTAAATGTTATGTTATTATAAAAAAAAATCATAGTTGGTAAAAAGTGGGTGGAAAATCTTTAAAACAAAAATAATCTTTTCCCATTTTCAAGTTAACCATGTTTAGTCTCTTTATGTTTTCTTTTTTTTTCTTGAACGATAAGTCTTATTACAAAAATTAAGTTAGACAACAGTAGATTAAAAATTGTATTATAGCCTGAAGAATGTGCTGATGATTTTTCTGAAACTAGGCATCACTACAGAAGTAGGCATCAGACATTGTACTGCAAGAACGGAGTGTGTCATGTTACGAACCGTTCAGAAGATGAAGCGAAGGTACAAAGATACTGAAAAACATATGACAAGGCTGTACAAGACTTTAATGGCAGACTCAGTGTTCGGCAAGACTGTTAAATGCACTCTAAATGCAGTTAAGTTCAGCAACAGCTTCTTCAGACCCGAAGGGACTATGTTACTGATAGCACATTGAAGAAGACTTGCTTAAGCAAATCTGAAACCCTAAAGACCAAGGCGAAAGGCGAGTGGTCTCACCTCGAGACCAAACTCGAGAGCCCTAGTATCGAGTAACAACACTGTGATATTATGTCCGTGAACAAATACAAAAAGATGAACGAGAATGGTCCAGAATTTTGGTCCCAGATGAGTGGATTTACTCACTTTAACTTCGCAAGTTAAAGTGAACTTCTAAAGGGAGGCTAAGTAAACGTGACCTGGTAGGCGATATCTTTAAGCCTACTTTTCATAAAGAGTCCAGTATGCTCAGGCAGAGTACATATACAATGGGCTGGTGTACCTTCAGGAAGCCGCACTGAGTGTGTGGTCATGACAATTGGACCTCTAAATGGAGGAAAATATGGTCAAGAGATTATCAAAGATTCTCGTTAATGTCCTCACCTCAAACCGATTAAGTACACCCTGAGATAAGCTTAGAAAGCTAGTCCGAAGCCGCAGATTGTCACCTACAGTTAGTACCCTCACAGCACTAAAAACGCCCTGATATAAGAACGGGAGAATATTTCATAATTATGCTCCAAAATCTTGTTTTCAGTATGACAAACCCGCTCCAAGCTGTTGTTAGGCCTCGAGGAGTTATTTAAAACCGCAATTTTATATAACATGCAAAAGTCTTTAAGACTAAGATTAAAATGCTTAATCTTTGTTTAAAGATAAAAATAATATACTGATTTATATAATTTATTCTTTTAAAGAAAGCTGTTAAATCTTGTCATACTATTTTGAAAAGTATGAAATTTTAAACGATTTGTACTTAGTTTTGCAGGCCAGTGTAATACTGTAATAATCAATTCAACTAGGTAACCTTTATCATTTAACTCTGTCCATCCGCCTGTCTCTCTTTCTATCTGCTCTTCTAGCTATATTACGTCAAGATATCGGTTCTGGTGTGATAAAAAAATATAATTTGATTATATAGTTAGGGGTGGCTTTCCATACATGTGAAGTGTGTGTTAAATATAATGTCTTTTAAAATAAAGGAAAAGTTTTATACATGACTTTTACAAAGTGAACATTTCCAAGTAATCGGCCTCCAAATTGGTTTCACCCTCCACTGTTATTTCTGAACTATGAGGATTAGGACTTTGCAATTTTCCATGCTGGTTAATGTAATGTCAAATTAATGTTATAATGCAAGGTGAAAGTTATTTTGAACGAAAACGAACAGTAGGTAACTATTTAAGAATATGAAACAAAAAATCGTATTACACTTTATAGTAACAGAACCCTCCTTAGACACGTCTTGACACGCTTTTGGTTAGGTTATTTTGACAAGCGTGTGAGCATGGTGTTCTTTCGCTGAGCCCTGTAGGAAGTATTCATCTTAAATATTTTTTTATTTAAAACAGTTTTGTATTCTTCACAAACAGTGTAGTAAAATCTGTTTTAGGATATTATTGACGACAATATTAATAAATAATAAAAATAATGTATTAAATAACGTAACTTTCCGGTTTATACATGTTTTTTTAACTAATACTAACATATTTTTGAGAAATAAATAAAATATTTTTATTATTCGTTTTATTCGAAATATTCGAATATTGAACCCAATCATATTCGAATAATAAAATCGTCGAATATTCGAATAATACGAATATTCGAATATTCGAATAATATTCCCTAGTTGTATTCGAAAGGCTTTATTTCTAAAGTTTCCAACAATCAATAACCTAACCAAGAGCATGTCAGGACATGTCTAAGGAGGGTTCCGTGACTATAAACGCGTAATATGCTTTTTTTTTAATTACTCCAAAAGTTACTGTCCGATTTGATTCACAATAATTTTCCTAAAGAGTTTTTAGCATGATCTATCAGCATGGAAATTTGCAAGTTTCTATCTCCTATAGTTTAAAAATGCTAGGGGGGGGACCAACTTACAAACTACTTTGGAGGCCGACTACTCGAAAATGGTCAACTTTATAAAAAAGTAACGTATGAAACCTTGCCTTTATTTTAAAATACCTATTCTGCGATACCCCACACGATACCCTATCGTGTGGGGGAGAGAAAAGATATTTTTCATCCCCACTTCAGATGTATGGAGAGCCACCCCTAAAATTTTTTTTTTTTTTATGATCCCAAAATCGTGATCTATACACAATCTATAACTGCACCAAATTTCATCAATTTATATTCATAATTACAGGAGCTAGAGACGCGGTCAAACAGACAGACAGACAGACGGAGAGAGCGAAACTATAAGGGTTCCTTAAGTATTACGGAACCCTAAAAAATTTATGCGATAGGTCACTAGCACTACTCACTCATAACGAAATCTTGAACAAGATATCACTTCACTGAGTTATGATTACCAAAAAATCTCTCTGGGATTGGGAGGGTCAACAATCATCATGACGTATTTTGAATTGCGCATGTTCGACCTTCCCCATTATACCTTGAAATTATAAATCGAAGATGATAGAGTAGTATTCACTCTGCTGCATTCATTCTGCTAAACATTCAATTCCCTGAATGTTTAGCAGATCAACATACTAAGGCTCGGATATATCGTCCGGAATCAGTCAGGCCGGGGAAAATTCAGAGCGCTGAAAATAGAGTCTGGACTAATATAAGAGTTGAAAATCGAACACACAAGTGTCGAGGCAAATGTCAATGTCACATATGAACTCGACACTTCAATTTTTAACTCTATTATATTAGCGCAGTTCTATTTTCAGTGCTCTGAATTTTCTCGGAACCACTGCATTCCGGATCATATAGCCTAAGAAATTGTTTAGTTACTCTTTAGCGACTGATGCTAACACCTCGTTCCTATAATACGAAATGATTACGAAGACTACGAAACATTAATTTTTCCTGTTTGAATAATATTCGAGACCCAAGCTAGATCGGCTTAACCTTAGCCTCATATTTCAAGTATGAGCTTTGGAACGCAATTTATTATACGGACAAATGAGGTGTTGCTGGAAAATATGAAAATGTTTGAAAACATCGACATATTGCTTGATACATAAACTATGGTTGCTACAGCAACTATGGTCCATTCTCGTTAAGTTTGCAGTGAGTTATCACCAAATTGTCAAAACACGCTTAAACCGAATCCACATTCACCAATTGAAGTAATCCATTTTGACATCTGCACTGAGTCACTGCAAACTTCACGCGAATGGACTATGCTACGATAGTCGAGTTATATTTTATAACAGACTAAATGTTTCCCGCGACATCGTGCGCGCAAAATAAAATCCGACGGGAACCGTGCATTTTGCCGCGATAAAAAGTAGCCTATGTCCTTTCCCGGTGTCTACTCTATGTTTGTGCCAAATTTCATCAAAATCGACCCAGTAGTTTCGGAGCCTATTCGATGCAAACAAACAAACTTTTTCTCTTTATTATATTAGTAGGTATAGACAAGGTAGATGCCCGCAAATTCGTGCGTGCAAAAGGAAATTCTGAGGGAACTGTTCATTTTTTCGCGATAAAAAGTAGCCTTTATCCTTCCCATATCTGTGCCAAATTACGTCAAAATCGGGAAGACATCCACCACAGGTGTTAAGCCTCGTAAGAATTCCATTCCCATAGATTTCCAGTGCGATTGGTCGCTCGCACCCTACATCCACCTGCGACCTTCCTCAGGTCGTCTGTCCACCTGGTGGAATGCCGTCCTACGCTTCGACGTCTAGATCACGGTGTCCACTTAAGAACTTTTCTAACCCTCGGTTCTTCCACAAATTATTACACAGTTCATTATTTCTAATGTTGTTCATTTCAGTGATGTGATACGAATAATGTACTTACACCCGGGAATGGTTTATCAATTATGAAAACGGGCTATCATTTCAGATAAATTTACGTAAGACTTTCAGGCCGTGTCCGTTTTGATGTCCTTTATTGATCAATTGATTTACCTAAGTCTTTTAAAGGCATCAATCTACTATATTATTATTAAATTACTAGCTGTCCCGACTCCCGAGTCCCGACACATGTTGTGTTGTCTTGAGTATAACCTTCCAATATTTTTCACTGCACCGTTTAAACCTTTCCTGAACTTCAACAATTACTTCAACAATTATTGCAATCCATTTTTATTTATAAGATTTATAATTATTATGTTTTATATGGGCCGTAGTTATAATATTGGAATTCAGAAATTAGGTACCTAATTACGTAACAAAAATATTTATTATTTAATTTATTCATTTTATTATCATACCTAATTAAATACTTAACATTTTTATATTTATCAAGAATTTTCACCGTAGCTCGTAGTCACTTCCAAGTTAATTTTCTCGTTACATCCACAGCAATGTTATTGGAAGTTAAATGATTAAGTGAGTTACAATTGCGTCCTACGGCGAAACAATTCGTCACATAATCGAGTTGAGGCAGAGGGAATAATGAAACACGTTACACATGTAATCGAAAGAACACATGACTTAAACGAATTACCCCGTGTTTTTGTAAGGGAGAAATAAATTTCCGAAAGAAGATGTCACACGAAATTAAATTTCGACTAGTTCAATACTGTTTTCGGTAATTTGGGTACACAGAGCCGGTACTTCCGCTATTCGCTAAATTCGCTAGGAGTTATAAGCCCAAACATAGACTAATCTAGGGGCTGTCTAGCTCTAGCAAACGTAGAATTATCTTCTCTTATTTATAAAAATTACTGGAATTCCTGTTCTGAGGGGTAATTTCGGAGTCTAGGACTAATGTAGAGGCTAGGCGCTAGATTCTAGCAAGTACGAGTAGAATTATTTTCTTCTTCTTATCTCTATTTATATAAAAATGAATGTTTGTTTGTATCTCCTTTATGGAATCGTAAACTATGCATTTGATCATGTGATGACCTTATAGGAAAGTTATTGTGCATGAGCCAAAGGTTTCTGAGGTCTTAGATTTACAATTGGACCCGGTAGGTAGCGCAGCTGTCAGGGCGTTAGCAAATTTAAGTCTAACGTCTAACGGTACATGATACGTAGTTTGCGGGGACAGCTAGTTAGTAGGTATATAAAAATTTATTGCGATTTCAATGTCTCTCTAAAACTCGAGAACGGCTGTGCCGATTTGGCTAATTTTGGTCTTAAAGTAATTTTAGAAGTTCGTGGAAGATTAATTAAACGGTGAGAAATATTGGAAAAATTGCTGAAAAAATATAAATAGGTTCATGGTTGTAGGTGTAGTTTATATTTTATTCCAGTTCGTAGTTAGGACAGAACAATGTGTGTCGTCGTGAGTCTATATGATCCTAAATTGGACGTTTTAACATGCAAGTTTTTAAGAATAGTATAACCACAACAAATATTCCTTTCATAATATTCTTACCGGTACTTTTTATATTCTTACCGAACGATTTATTCAAATTAAAAAGTGACGTAAAAGTAAATCTAAAACAGTTAAGCTCGTTTCGTTACTATCTACGAATAACGCCTCACGCCAAAAACAATTATTATATAAATGGATAGTGATAAAAAAACGCAAAATGTTTTGGGCCATCAATGAGTGCGACCGTTTTGTAGTAAAAGGATTGGATTATATGTGTACAAGGTATATACAGCTTGTACAGTCCGTTCATAGTTATTTTACCTGCGACAAGGATCCTTACGCGGACGACATAAGGTTCACTCCATAGAAACTCCGAAGTATTATAAGTCCGAACGGTCTGTAATCTGTATACAGAACACCGCTGGGAACATGTGTGGCTACTAGACCGTTACCTACCGCCTAAGGTGTAACGACACCTTCATTACAATAATAACGTTACAAATGGCGGGATACTTCTAATCATAATACTCTATTTTCCAAGTAACAATAGGGTATTTTCCAAGTTTTTGAAAAGTATGTCAAATTGTTCCTAATACCAAAATACATTAGCAATTTGAACCATTCTTCGTGAATTTCTTTCTTTTCCTTGCAAATTAGCCTTAAAGTTTAAATTAATGTTAGTTTAAATTAATGAGTTGTCATGACGTCACATTCTTGTAACATTGTAACTGTCAAGTGTCAAATTACACTGAAAATGCCAAATACCAGAATACCTACTATTTACGTTTTTAAATAAATGTTTTAAACCTATTAAAAATGCCTTATAAATGGTGCGTAGTGCCAAAATGCACTAATATGTCTAATAAAATACCGGGGAAAATCTTTGTGACCATACCAAAGAACACCGAAATGCGGAAAAAGTGGCTGTTACTCGCTGACGCATGACGATAATGATTCTGATGCTGGCTATTCTCTATGGAAATCGGGCGGCCATTAATAAAAAAAGAAGTACAAGAATATGACGTCACATTCCAATCTCGTGCGTTTTTAGTCACGTGGTCAAACATGAAAAATTCATAATTTAATTTTTGATATTTTATAAAAATCATACATATTTTTGTGTAAAAAGTTGGTCAAATTGGTTTAAATTAATGTTTAGCGATAAAATATCAACAATCTGATGTATATTTTCATCATAGGATAATACCCTATAACATAGTGAGTGTGCTAAGTGTGAGTTTCTCTATTCGCATTCGATCGTGAGCGCATTTGCCGTAATTGTGATTTGTACAGCGCTGCCTTGTTTGTAAATGCGAGAAACAATGCGAGTCAGAGTCAGAGTGCTAAGTGTGATTTTTCAAATTGTTCCAAATTCCAATACAAACTAAAAAAAATCTAAATTCTAATCAAACATGCTCTAAGGCTGGAAGTTGGGACTATATGATCCGGAAGTCCGGCGGGCCCGGGAAAATTCCAAGCACTGAAAATAAAACTCTGCGCTAATACAATACAGTTGAAGATCGAAGTGTCGAGTGTCGAGCTGTCATATTATAATTATGACATTGACGTCGTGTGTTCGATTTTCAGCTCTATTGTATTAGTCCAGAGTTCCATTTTCAATGCTCTGAATTTTCCGCGTGCCCGCAGATTCCGGATCATAATATGCCCTTGGGTGAAAATCTATTTGTGAGATCTTTGGTTTCTATTCAAATTTTCAAACAGACAATTTATACAGGCCTGCAAAAGAAAGTGCTGGTTGCAAAAGAAAAAACTTAAAATTCCTTGTTTTTTTATTCAAAACTATTATAGTACCTACCTACCTAGTTAGACATTTTAAATGAAAAACGTTTTATATAACAAATTTTATCGGATTTCTACTAGTTTCAGAAAGTTGATAAAATTTGCTGTAAAACATATTAGAACAAATTTTAGCAACTTTCTATTAGTTGAATAGTTAATAGAATCAGGCGTTACTTTGCGGAAATCCATAGCATTAAATTAATTAATATTATGTTTATAGCAGTTTTTCCGCTAAATAATACCCACAACCTGCAAGCAAATGTGTGAGTGCACGCATAAGCATGCGTAACGCACCTCCCTCCTCCCACACTGCTTATGCGTGCACTCAGATGCAAGATCGTGCAAACACCACCACCACACAAGCAACAATGTCGGCAAGATCGTGCAAAGCCCCACACCACCTGCATGGTATAGACATACACATGTATAGACATAGACATGCATTGTTGAATGACCAAACTTGCTTGACTACGTCACCGCTCATTAATATGTTTGGTGGGGGTACTAGTAGCCAGTAGTCTATATAAGGTGGCGGTTTGCTTGGCAGCATTACTAACGAACTTTGTTCGCAGGTCCACTTCCTGAGGATGCTCCGGGTTCGGGGCGAAACGCGCGTCGAGTTTTGCAACCTGCATGGTGGTGTGGGGCTTTGCACGATCTTGCCGACATTGTTGCTTGTGTGGTGGTGGTGTTTTCACGATCTTGCATCTGAGTGCACGCATAAGCAGTGTGGGAGGAGGGAGGTGCGTTACGCATGCTTATGCGTGCACTCACACATTTGCTTGCAGGTTGTGGGTATTATTTAGCGGAAAAACTGCTATAAACATAATATTAATTAATTTAATTTATTTCTATTAGTTTCAGATCGTTGATAAAATTTGCTGTAATACACGTTTTTAATTTGAAATCTCTTACTTCTACAATAATTTTGATAAAATTGCGGTTTTATAAGTATTCAATACTTTATTTTACAGGCCCGTGCGCAGTGTACATACCTACTTATATTTATGTGCTACTTAGAAAATTATGTACAATTCTCAAGTGATTCGTAAGTCGAAACATTAGTGAATGAACGGTAAATTACCTAGGTCCTAGGTAGTGACTTAATTTAACTCGGTACAAAATTACAATTTAAAACAGCAAAGAAAACAAAAGTCGCAGCAACTAGCAGACTTACTCAAGCTGAGACTGTTTAAATATTTGCGTTGTTAGCATTTCCGGAGGAAAGTTATTGGTGAGACAGTATAGAAATATTCTAGAACTTTCGACTTTTGCTCTGAGATGAGTCTCAGACCAAATAAAAAAGTGAAGACAGAGATGTGTCAAACAAAAACTGAGGCTGGTTTTTATGTAACTATGAACTGAGCGCGTAGCTACACACTACATACATAAAACCAGCCAAGTGCGAGTCGGACTCTGAAACGAAGGGTTTCGTACCTACACAACGGCCAAAAAATCATATTTATTTTTCGTGTTTTTAGTATTTGTTTTATAGCGGCAACAGAAATATATCATATTTGTGAAAAGCTCTAGCTATCACGGTTCATGAGACGAGAGCCTGGTGACAGACGGACGGTCAGACAGACAGCGAAGTCTCAGTAATGGGGTCCCATTTTTACCCTTTGAGTACGGAAACCTAAAAAACAAACACCGCGGCAGCTCGCCTTACAGAGTAAGGTGTAGTTTCGTCAATAGATGTGTGTCCGTGGCACTGTAATTACACTGCGAGGCGTGGTTTAAACCGGTCTCACTGTGTGGCTCGCAAAACTCTGTCTTCACTTTTTCATTTTGTCTGAACTTTAACTACTCGACGCGATCGGTATTGTAGTTGACAAAGTAAATTGCATTCGAAGCGTACCTACGCGACGCTTCGAATGCAAGGTAGTAGGACCTTCAATAACTATTTGATATCCTTAAGGGTCAGTTCGCACCGCGACAATACGCGACACTACGAGGCGCTGCATTTTTAGGATAGCCATTCAAAATTGAACTTAATTCACTACACAAAAAGATTCATCACTACACGTTTCATATGATGATGTCATACATTAGCATTACACATGCGCGCGCAACATCTAGGAGCTCATATACTCACTGGTAGTTGTTCTCGAGCGGTATGTTCCCGATGGCGACGTTCTCGTGTCCGCTGGCGGTGACGCGCACCCAGTAGTAGGTGAGCGCCTCCCCCGCCTCGGCGTCCAGCGAGAACCGGCACTGCAGCGTCAGGTCGTCCCCCTCCCGCGCGTCGTGCTGCTCGTCGTCACATCGCGCAAAGAACACTGCAACAAATACTAGCTGTTAATCACTGATGAAATACATGTACCTATTACAAAACACGCCATAGTTTAACACGTCAAACTTTAGTCGCCACTCGCCGCACTTGCATTGTTCCAGGCTCTATCCTCTAGTGCGTAATGCGTATGAAACACTTGCGGTGCGGGCGATGGGCGCAAAGAATAGGGTATTTACCAAGTTTTGGAAAAATATGTGAAACTGTTATAATAACATATGACATATATTTGCACGTAGTACAATGGCGGACTTAATGCCAAAAGGCATTTTCTACCAGTCAACCATAGGGAGACAAAATAAAATAAAAGGTGCCTTACTAAGAAAAATTCAAAAACGCTAAGAGAAATAAATTAAAAGAATAAAACACTAACTATTACCAAACATAGAAACAAACATTTTGCATATTATATTATAATATACATATTAATTCCAAATAAACTATATGCTCTACACTTTATCCTATAATATACCCTTTAATATATCCTATAATACTCGTATATCTTTTCCTTGCAAATCAGTATAAAAGTTTAACAATAAGCCGGAAGAAATGCTAAAATGTATTGCCAATTGTCATGACGTCACCTATTAATACCATTAATAATATTAATATCGTAAAATACAATTAATAATATTAATGTCATGCAATTTAAATTTCTTTAAATAAGACAAAATATTGTTCTTTTATTTTTGCCGACCACTCTTATAGCTCAGCTTGTCGTAGATTTTAGCATTGGCCGAGTGCCCACTGTTAGAAAGCGACTGCCCCTGGCTCCGTAGTTATACCAAAAAAGTAAAGCATCGGCTTTCCGTTTACAGTACCTAAATACTTAAGCTACAGTACAACTAGCAGATACTGAATTGGTAAGCAATAAGCATATTATGGAGTCAGTTTACTGCATTCTAGTATGTAACGATTATATGCCAAGACAGTAGCAAATACTCGAAGACGTAACCACTTGCAAGCTAAGCCAATATGCGAAGAACAGATAATATTGTTAACCAACGTGACTTCATTCGCTTGTTTCGAATACGCTTTATTTACATAAATGATACTCAGCACAATTTGTTTCGTATCTACAAAATAAATGTTTCATCTTGTTCATTTCATGTGCTTATTTTCAACGTAATATTTAAAAAGCAATTTTTATGACGAAAATCCTACTACTTACTATTGTAAATGTGTAAGTTTGTGAGGATCGATGTTTGGATGGATGTTTGTTACTCTTCCACGCAAAAACTATTTAGATTTTTATGATATATACTTACCTAGTAGTGGCTACTTTTTATCCCGAATTTACGCGTCCAGAGCCGAGGGTAAAAGCTAGTACCATATAAATAATTTAAATGTGATTGAAATAATTTAATGAACTTGTTATAATTTTAATTAGTGATGTAACGAATGTCTCTTTTTTAGCATTCGCGAATGCGAATGCGAATATCTGCTACCGACATTCGCGAATGCGAATGCGAATATTCAGTTTTTGTTCATATTTGGCGCCAATTTGTCGCGCAGTCGCGTTCGGACAAGGTTCGTTATGGGTTCGTTACGTTCGTATCTTCCGAGTATTGCCGAGTTCATAATTACGAACTCATCTATGATCTAAAATCTAAATAAAGCGTCATTCATTCCGCTCCGCTCACTCAAACTTAAACTAATTTTTTTTATTTCCATGTAGGTTATGATATAACGCTTAAAGAATTGTCCTAAATGATGCCTACCACCGGTTCGGAAACTAGCCTGGCAAGAAGAACCGGCGTAAGAAACTCGCACATTTGCTTTTGTTTTCTGATATTCATATTCGCAAAACATTCGCAAAAATTTTGCGAATGCGAATGCGAATATACAAAAATGTGCGAATATTCGCGAATGCGAATGCGAATATTCGTTACATCACTAATTTTAATGCAACAATGATATTCGCTCCGTGCACGACTTCAGCGCCACCTAGCGTTCGCAACTTTGTTGGCTCTGACCGTTCTGGCGTTTTTAAATTTTTTGGCGGCATTGTGATAAAATATTAAAACAATAATTTTCCTAAAGAGTTTTTAGCATGATCTATCAGCATGGAAATTTGCAAGTTTCTATCTCCTATAGTTTAAAAATGCTAGGGGGGGACCAACTAACAAACTATTTTGGAGGCTGATTACTCGAAAATAGTCAACTTTAAAAAAAAAGTAACGTATGAAACCTTGCCTTTATTTTAAAAGACCTATTCTACGATACCCCACACGATGGGGTAGAGTGAAAAAATATTTTTCATCCCCACTTCACATGTATGGAGAGCCACCCCTAAAATATGAAATTATTATTTTTTTATGATCCCGAAACCGTGATCTATACACAATCTATAACTGTACTAAATTTCATCAATTTATATTCATAATTACAGGAGCTAGAGGCGCGGACAGACAGACAGACAGACAGACAGACGGACAGAGCGAAATATAGGGGTTCCTTAAGTATTACGGAACCCTAAAAATACTATTGTGTTATTAATGTAAACTTCAAAATTACTGTGATTTGGGTGGACAGTGTTGTGTAATAATTTTTGGGCATTCAAATTAAATGTGGTATGTAAAATCTTTGGTAAAATCTATTCAAAAGTGTGTTTTATTTTGGTTATATCTGGGTTTGCTTACTTCTTTTTTAAATGTAGTTTTACTGTAAAACAAGAAGATAAAGCTACTTTAATGGTTTTATTAAATAATAATAAATTTAATTTAATTAAATTTTAGTAATAAATTAAATATAGTTTTCAGATCAAAATGAGTATTATTTTAAAGACCGGGTTTGTGAGTATCACTCAATATAAAATTTCAACCACAAACCGTTTGTAAAGGCAAATTGTTGGTATCTGCTGGACATGTCCGAGATGTAGCGGAATTATTAAGAACAAAACAAGGACAGAGTTCTATACTTCAAGCCCGCATTATCAGACAAACATCTGGTTCTTTGATATTATTATATATAATATTAAAACTTTGATACCTTATAAAACGCTTTTAGAATTTTAGAAAATTAAAGATTGCTTCGGCATTGACAGATGACAAAGCCAACATTATTTCTACTTTTTGCCACCATGAGCGCTGCGATCGATTATGATACCCCCACCTAGTACTTCGCACCCAGCGAATACATAACGTACAGCTAATGTAACATGGGTAAGCACTTTCGAAATAGAGTACGAATTCCCGTACAAATTATAAGCTGTGATAAAAGTTTTTGGGTCACGCTCACACGGCACACCACATCAACAGGTCTAAGAGCCCACGCTAGGATGCCCTAACTGCCTAACATACGGAGAGCTCAGTTTATGCCAAACATCAAATTCTGTTAAGCGACAGTTGAGCGCTTTTCACGGAATTTAGAACGCTGTTTTACATAATATTTTACTCGTAAATGACACAATATCTTCAATTGTAAATAATGTACAGTTTACACTGTAGACATTAAAGTCAAATATACATTTAATAAGTAGTTCAAAAATTAATCCTATACACATCAAAACGATCTAAAGCTTGTGAACGTGATCTCAACCTATATAATGAATTAAGCTAGACATAATCAAGAACCTCATGTTATAAAATTCATCCCAGATTTTCCCTTCCAACATGGGTATTTTCTTTTTTCAGAACTTTCAACATGGGTATTATCTTTTTTTAACCTAACATAAGATCTTCCACCTTCTACGACGATTAGAAATTGACAATGTTTAATACATATTACTAGTACATAGACTACATACAATATTTTTTGCTTTAATACCACGACATTTTGTCACAAAGGGTGGATAAAATGTCACACAAATATTTAATTCTGATTGCAGTGAAATGTTGGTCGGCTCAAGCCCCATGTTTTTATTTAGTCTACTATGGAGCACACCGTTACGAGCAGCGTAAAAAGTCCGTCCGGCGTATCGGTTACGGTTATCGACGTCACGTTATATACAATCGCTCACAAACCCGGTGTACCACTTTTGAACTTTATTGCCATAGTAATAAGCTTGAAATCTGGTACACCGTATCTGTCGGCCGTTAAAGACCATCCCTGTCATAGAGCTTGTGCTCTATGTCTGAGATCAAACTTCAAATAAAATGTTAATGGTTCTGAATCGGTGATTGTTACCACTTATCTCAAATTTACAGAACTTCGCAATGTTTGAGGAGCCCACACGTGTAGTCTTGTCTCTCTTTCAAACATAGTTAAATTAGCTATGCAGACAGGGATGGTAAACTTGCAAATGTTCTCGTTGCAATTCCAGCTTTACAGTTTTTGCGTGCGTCTGCAGTCAGCAATCAGCGGAGTGTATCAAAGCATTTGGAGATTTGTAGAGTCCGTGAAATAATTTAGTTTCTTAGTCATAGATATATTTAAGACACATATTTAATTTAATTAAACACATAAGGGGTCGTCCATTAATCACGTGATGCCTAAAGGGGGAGGGGGGGTCCGTAATAAAATCACCAAGTATCACCAAGGGGGGGAGGGGGTATAAGGAGACATCACGTGTATTAATTTTCGAGTCTAGTCTATGCATACCGAAATTATTATTGGTTTTAGATTCGTAGTGTTATTTAAATACTTACAAGACAAATGACTCGTATAGTTTTTAATTGCTTAAATTATTCGATTAAATTGTTTTTTAAGTTAAAGTTTTTCTTCAAACATGACCTGCTTACTATATAAAAAAATACACGTGATCTTAGGTGGGGGAGGGGGGGTAGTATAAAACCTCACTACGTATCACCAGGGGGAGGGGAGGGGTCTAAAAAGTCGTTTAAAACATCACGTGATTAATGGACGGTCCCTAACGTTGAGCTAAATCATTGGAGCGATATATTCAAATTTTAATCAATTTTTAAGTACCAAATAGATATTAATACTAATAAAACCTATACTATAAAAAAGTTATTAAAAAAAACACCTTGCGCAAATGGATATTTCAGATAAACAGAATATTTTTACCATTAATCTTGTTTTGGTAACATTAATTATGAGCGGTGTACCGAATTTAAAATTCGATAAATTTAAGCAAAATTGTCGGCAGGCCGCAACAGACAGACTGTGGCCAATTTTCCCACTGGACAACACCATAGCAATGCCTGTTTATGTAACCCTAATGACATTCCAAAATGTCCGTCATTCTCATTATGTAGGTAAAGCTGTTTTTGTTTGTATTTGTTGCTTTTACTAAGTACAAAAATTTAATTCTACTTGGCTTTTGTTATCGTGTTACGTCCCACGCTGTTTCCTAAGTCTGCGAGATTGTTCTCTACAATTATAGAGCCAATTAACGTTGCGAAGAGAGTGACAGTACAGCTTTATTTAGCTAAATTTCATATACTTTATAGAAATCCGCTTGAACATATGCAAGGTCTACAATTTGAGTTAAGAAAATACGTTGGGACGGTTGTGTTTGAAAAGTTGCGGTAGCGCGTTGGCTCGGCACGTAGGCTGCGGTCAATGACACGCGGACGCGTGCCCGCGAGTGGAGGCACCAGAACGGGTTTTCGAAATAGGTTTTAGACCGGGCCCGTAAACACCCCCCCTTCCTCCGTCCCACCTCGCCCCGCGCTTATCTCAGCCCGGCGAGACGTGTCACGATAATGCTCCTACTGTGGCACGAGAAGGTCACCCGCTGAACAATCGACTGTTAGTTGTTACACATTGGCCATTTACTTTCACGCATTGACCGGCGGCTCTTGATTTCCACAATAGTTTTGTGTCATGCCCGCCGGCTGCCGGCGTACGATCAGACTTTAATCCCGCTTCTTGGAACTTGGGTTTTTTGATCTTCAAACTACAAAATGTATTTCCAGAAAATTACTGACCTTTTATAGTATAACGAAAATAAACCAACACATTTTTCCGACCACTATCATAATGTTTTATCAGAACAAGTACAAAAATGTTGTGCGGACGAAAGCTTCGACTGGTAAGTTTACGAGTATTATCCCATCAAAGATTACGTGTAAAGTAGCGAAAAGACAAAACATATTGCTTTCACTTTTAAAAACAATAAAAATAATAATTATTATTATTAACATATCGGATCTTATGGGCAGTCCTACTCTACAATCAACATGTCCTATTCCCTACTCAACCTCTATCTCTAAATACCTAATTCGTAAAATGAACCACGTTTTGAGCGAGCGCTCACATTAGACACGACAGTCTTAAGAAAGTCTATTGAATTATAGCTTACGTCTTACGAGATAGATGCAAAAAATACAAAATATAAAAATAAATAAAAAAATATAAATAATAAAAATACACTTGAAACAAAACGTCTCATAGACAAAACTGTCTAGGAGCGACAAAACTGACTGGGTGTTTTAGACGTAAGACAATCGTAAGGCTGTTTGTCCACCGCCACCGTCAACGGGACGTCAACGAGAACGAGATTATTTCTGATCCAGATTAGATTGACGGAATTCGAGGTGGAAACACGGCTATAGCAAATGTATGTATCGCTACTTCGGCGGCGTCATGTCTTTCTCGTTGACGTCCTGTTGACAGTGGCGGTAGACAAAGGTTATAAGGCCGTTGTCTGCGACGGCGCGGACCACGAAATTCGCGGTCTAAGACAGTCGTGAGACCGGCTTGTCTATTTGAAGCTTGCTTCACGTTGGTCTACGTGATGGGCATATCGTATATCCAATGGGCAATACCTATCAAGTTGATCGGAGATTTGTACATATCTTGGTATTATGGTCCACATCTTGGGCCAAGAGATGTGGCGTCGACTTTTTATCAAAGATTTGTGGCCAGAGTTATCACAGCGTCCACACGTCAGTCGATTACCATTAGGTTGTACTTTGTGGCCTAATCAATAAAGCTCAATTCGCAACGGTCCGAGCGATTGCCGCGCGCCACATCTAACTGGGCTTAGAGCAGGTACCTACATATTGGGCGTTTTGAAACGCGCGCTTTGAGAACCATCCAGTTCTATTGGAGTGTACACACGCAAGCACGCCGCTTACATGTGTACACTTTAATAGAACTCCTGGTTCTCGTTAGCAAAACGCGCGTTTCAAAACGCCAAATGTGTACCAGCTCTTATGCTTGAACTGGTTGAAAACAAGATTCATCGTTCGAGAGGAACGGATTGTTTGCCGTTAACCCCCTTCTTATATTTAGGCGATGGAATCCAAACAGATCGATCCTATCCAGAATACATTACCCGTTGATTGATAGAAATAAACGACAGACAAATGCAGAGCATGAGTTTTTTCGTTCTCCATAAACTGTGAAAACATCTTGTGATGATGCTAATTTATAGTGAATGTTACCAACAGACTTTAAAACATTAAATCGTTTGGTTCAATTTGTTTCGAAAGTAATTTGAATGTTTTGAGTAAGTATTCCAGGGGCTTAATAAAATCCGGTCAAGTGCGAGTCGGACTCGCGCACGAAGGGTTTTGTGCAAAATGGCAAAAAAATCAAACGACTAAATTGACATCCTACTAATATTATAAACGTGAAAGTTTGTGAGGATGGATGTTTGTTACTCTTTCACACAAAAACTACTGGAAGGATTTCGATGAAATTTGGTTTAAAACAGCTACATTTCACAGGCGAGGCGTGCCGCGTGCATACAAGCCGGATTCCCTTAAGAATATTACTTTAAATGTATTATCCTACTAATATTATAAATTTAAAACGGTTTTTGATGAAATTTGGTAGCAGTTTAGGCTCTGGATTAACACATAAACCACATTTTATCCCGTAAAAGTTGTGTTCCTTTGGGACACTGTATTTACGCGTGCAGAGCCGCGGGCAACAGCTAGTTATAAGATAAGTCTACTAGTGTCAATCCAATACGAATGTGTTTTAGTAGGGTATTCCTAGTAGGTATCTGCTTCTAGGTAAACCTAGCAGCTAGCACAAAACACTAAGTAACGCAGGCAGCGTCCGCATTCAACAACCTAGTATGTCTTGTATGTAAGCTACATTTCTAGATCGATCTAGACGCGACAATCGTCTTACGATCCAATAAGATCGATAGGCATAATAATCTATACCAGTCCTTTGTTATACTTTGACAGTTGGCGATAGACACAGTGTAAAGACAATATACTCGTAATACTGTATTAACGCGGTCGGAGCCGCGGGCAACAGCTACTTTAATCATAATATAATACCTATGAACGCTTCACACCACGTCAATCTGATCCCGTGGTAAGTTCTCAAAGAACTTGTGTTACGGGTACCAGACAACGGAAATATATTTAATACTTTTATACTATACACATATTTAAGATTTTTATTATATTATACACATATTTAATACACATCCATGACCCAGGAACACAGAAAAACTTTTTGTTCCTTCGGCGGGATTTGAACCCGCGACCCCCGGCTTGAGCACCAACATGTTCAACAAACTGAGCCACAGAGGTCGTCAAAGTTATTATGAATATAAATAGATGAAATTTGATACAGTTTTATAATGTGTATAGATCTCGGTTTTGACATCATAAGACAATAATGATTTTATATTTTAGGTCTATAAAACTGCCAAACCGGTATTCTCGTAAACGTTATTAAACCAGAGGCGTCAAACGCGCTTTAATTGGTCCAAACTTTAAATCAGTTTATGATAACATATCGCTTCACTTTTAATACAATCAAAGTAAAAATGAAAGTCTACTTTGTATACCATAATTGAGGTTCTGCAACTGCAACAGTTTTTACAAAAAGTTAACACGAGAAGTGAAAGCTTTGTCATTGCCGGTGCCGCAGTGGTATTTGCGCAAACTAAACATGTTGCGTTGAACATTTTAGACATTCCGCAAGTTTTAATTAAATCATTGTTTAACATATTTTTATTGTAATTTTAAGTAAATTACGATGTACCAGCGCTTTCGTCTATTGTGTGATGTGTCCAGTACAACGTCTACTTTTAATTTTTCACGTATTCAATAAACTTTTAATAACGGTTTTTTGCAAACAATTCTGATGTAGAACAATGAACTGTTTCATATTTGTTATTATAACGATTGAAATTTAACAAATAATACATGTTTGTAATTTGTATACAAACTAGATATGAGCGCCGATGGGTGATAGGTCGGCGGCGGCGCGCCGGCTTTTTTGGGTCGGCGGCGGCGGCGTCGGCGGCGTGACCTTGAAAGGGTTGAAGTTTATATAGTAAAAAAAGTGTAGTTAATTCATAGCTGTAAAAATACTTTTATTTATTCGGTTACATTTTGTTTCTGACACATTTATGACACTTTGTGTAGTTATGAAAAAGACAACGTAATAATACAATTCCAAAGTAGGAACTACTTTGGAATTAGCAGTTAACTGTGCTTTGATTCCAAAGACCGTAATCACTGTTATCTTTCTCTATTTTCGTTTTATAAACGTCCACATTTTCAAAAACTGACGTCGAAGCTGTGGGAATAGGTGGCAGCCCCAAAGGGATCTCCGATTGAGCGAGATGGTATGCTCGGTCAGGCCGAAGCCCACTGTAGTAGTATTCAGATGTTGTATATATGTCGCCGATCTTAGAAAACTTCGAAAACGCGATTCAGGACTGTACACTGATTGGTCCGCCATATCACTCCCCCCTAAGACCGGAGGTCGAATTTTAAGTTTTCTGCTTGAGTTGCCAGTACTGGAGAGTTCCAGTGAGTCGGAACTGTTGCTGCTGCTGCATGGGACTCCAGTGAGTTGGAGTGCTGCCGTGCGGGCAGTTGCTGCGTGCTGACCAGGAGAGATGTGCTCTGCTTGCTGACCGATCGTTGTAGCTACGTGTGACGACCAGGAGAGGTGCCGCGATCTCTGCTTACTAATCGTTGTAGCTACGTGTACTGACCAGGAGAGGTGCTTCATGCTCTGCTTGCTGACCGGTCCGTGTAGTGAGAGTGCCCGTTGAAGCCGATGAGGGTTCGACCAGGCCGCGCTGCGTTGCTACTGGTGGTCAAGGTACCCGAAGAGGCTGAAGCTGGCTGGCGTGGTGCGGAAGGGTGGTGATGTTGTCGAGAAGAAAGCGTGTACTGTCGAGGGTCACCAATATGAGAATGTGGTGGCAAGCCCCAAAGGAAGATCTCCGACCGAGGGAGGTGCTATTCTCGGTCAGGCCGAAGCCCATTGTATTAGTATTCAGATGTTGTATATATATCGCCGATATTAGAAAACTCCGATAGCGCGATTCAGGACTGTGTGCTAATTGGTCCGCCACAAAGCCCTTTATATAACTGACTGCGTAGGCTCTCTAGTGAACAACCAATAATAGCGGAGATCTCAGCCTGAAACACAGTGCAAAATCTCTCAAACAAGCATATCTGCCTGTAGGTGACACGCCCCCGTAGTCCAGCAGCATCCCGGTTGTCTTTCCTAGATATGTCCGTGAACCAAATTATGTCCTTAAGGTGAATATTAAATATTGGGACCCGGACTGGGTCTCAATTAATGTCCCTAGAAGTTGCATAGTCTCATTTCATGGTGCATATTTTCTAGAAGTTATACCCAGTTGGTATAGCTTCTAGAAACTATGCACATTAATCATAGCATCAGATGGCATGGCCATGACAAGAAGAAGGTATGGCTCTCTCAAGAAGAGACTGTTGCAGTTGTCCAATTAGGGTGGAGGCCCGTTTCATCCTACCCACCGTTATGGCCCTGAGAACAAACTTCTTAGCCTCCATAATATGAGCAGGCAAAGGAAGTAGAGTCAGGTGAATCAGGGCTTCAAAAGAAGTGGTGGGAGCCGAAGAGAGCGCACCCATGATTATCAGACAGGCCAGCCTCTGTACACTATTTAATGTTTTGATGCGTCTGACCTGTACAGCTTTTTTCTGCGTAGTGTGGCATACCACACTACGCATATGTGACAATCGCCTCACTATAGCTGTGTTATAACCAAGCAAGGCAATGCTGCCTTCGACCGAAGGCCTCATTTAGAGCTGACAAGTCTTGGAAAGCACCACAGAGCACATCTTGCCTTTTTCATAATGTCCTCGATGTGCTTATTACAAGTAAGTCCCATAATATCTAGGCGCAAACGTGGTAGTTTTTCCGAAGAGTGTTAGGGGTTTTAGTCCCTTCAACTTCCTCTTCTTATTGGTGTTAGGTATCAAAACTGTCTTATTAGCGTTGACTGTTAGCTTGACCCTTTTGCACCAATTTTTGCTGACTGGGCTAAAGCAATAATTGCTTTAGCCCAGTGACTACTGACACGCATTTGCCCACCACTATTATCGCTAGGTCGGATTACAGCTTGGCTTTCGAATCGAAGGTCGTGGGTTCAATTCCCGCATTGGAATAACAAAAAGAAGTTGTTTTTAAGGTTGGTTAGGACATTGCAGGCTGATCGCCTGATTGTATGACAAGAAAGGTGATTCATGCGTCAGATGGGTATGTAAAACGTCGGACTATAATAATAACTGCTGGCCTGGTTTCAATAAAATCGACCACCATCACCGAAATCGGTACGTAGAGCTATTATATTAGGTCGTCAGTATCCTTGAGCATAGTAACTTCTATTATTCTGTTCTTTTAGCAGCCCATTCACTACCAGGGACCACTCCAGCGGCGATAGTACCCCTGTGGGCGTCCCTGGGGTCAACCTGCTCCTAAGCGTCAAGCCCATAATAGTTTATGACACTGCTCTGTAGTTTAGCGTAGCTTTGATCCACTCTATAGTAATTCTTAAAGCCAGGCTATCAAGGTAATAGATTTGGTTGAGTTTTTGCTGAACACGCCTTCAATATCTAGGAAGGCCCTTAGCGCAAACTTCTTATCCTCAATGGCTTTATCAATGCGATCTACTATCTCGATCTACTAGCTCCATCAATTCAGTAGATCTGCCTTTCTAGTTGTCTTTTATGTAGAACTCTTTCGATGCGATAGGTGTCACTTATGTGGATGTTCTCCTCGTTTAAAGCATGAAACAAGTAAGGCTTATATGGGTAATTGGGTATATATGACTCGGATAACATGAATGCTCATAGTTACTGACTGAAATTACACATTATGACTATTTCTCTCGCTCACTCGGCGCGCCGATGTATTTTCGCGGCGGCGGCGGCACGGCAAAATGGGCGACGGCGGCGGCGCGCCGGCGCGGCGCTCATATCTAATACAAACCCAGTCATGCGTACAACAGACGTTAAATTTATCTGGTATTAAATTTTGGAACTCAATTTAACTCTGGAGTATACGAGTATATATAATAATACTAGCTGTTTCCCGCGGGCGGAGCTGCGGGAAACAGCTAGTATTATTATATACGCCCGCGTATAAATACTATTGAGTATCCCACGGGAATACTACTTGCAGTAGTTTTTGCGTGAAAGAGTAACAAACATCCATCCATCCATCCATCCTTCCATCGTCACAAACTTTCACATTTATAATATTAATTATTAGTATGATTTATAATATTAGTAGGATGTCGTAGGATAATTGGAAAATTAGGATTAAAAAAAAAGCCTAGGATTATTGCAATGTGCCAGATTATTTGATTCTGAGATAAAATTTCGCCATCGTCCTAATAATTTTCAGGATCTTCGCAAAAAACCCGACTTTACTAGGAATATGCTAAACCTGAGTAATGATTGGCTGTAATTGTAAAGACTGCGTTTCGATCGATACCCTTGATTCAGATTGGTCAAAAATCAGCAAGGTATAAGTTCAATAGACACTAGACAGTCGGGTTTTTTGCGATTCTTGTTAGGAAGATAGCGAAATTTTATCTCATAATCAAATAATATGTCTCTTTGCAATAATCCTAGGTTTTTCGCAAAGATCCTAATTTTCCAATTATCCTACGGCGTTAATCTAGAACATAATTCGAATAACGCTGTAATTAGTAACAAATTGTTTTGTTGGTTCGTTGACGTGCGGCGTGGAGTGTGGACACATGTTCTGCATTATTAATGCCACAAGTGGCGAGTGGCGGACTCGCATGGCGGTACGGCCGACGGCGGTATGGCGAGACCGTGGGAGCATGCGGGCGTAGGACGCGCCACTTAAGCCACGAATCTACTTGCGATAAAAAACGCTCGAACGTGAGATGTATATAGAGTTATAGACTATTGATAGTCCTTGTGAAACCTAACACCCTCTATTATGAAGCTAGTTTTCATTGTTTCCATACAAGTGTTAAAATTTAAGTTTCATCGTAATTCGTAACTAAAGATCTTGTTCATTGCACGAATGGACTAAATTTCAAATTGCTTTTTTTTGTATGAAAGTGTTGGAAAATATTGTCTTTCATAGACAATCTGAACAAGAAATTGATAAGAACACATATTATTATTATAGATCGCCTACCCAGTGACTCGACTCACTTTTGAACCTTATTGCCAAGTAAGTGGTCCATCAGATCAGACGGCGACCGAGAATAAAATTAAATTCCTTTACTATTTCAGTTAAATAGCAGAAAAAAAAATCTTTAATGTATTATGAGGCCGGGACTATATTGTCAGGAATCCGGTAGGCTGGGGAAAATTCAGAGCATTGAAAATAGAACTTTGCTAATACGATAGATCTGAAAAAAGAACAGGTGTCGAGTCAAATCGGTCGTCTTAACCAAATCCAAAACTAATTAAATAACAATATCGAAACTGATTGATATATGAGAAAATAAAAGTTGATAGTAGGTAGGTACATACTTATTTTAGAAGTTCGTATCTTTATTAAATACTATTAATTAAGTGCTTTTAGATATCTACGAATACACTAAAATTATAAGGTACTTACTTATTTTTATGAGTTCTTAGTACTTGTACTTAGAATTCTAATTAGCGCTTCACTGCCGAATACTTCGAAACGGAAGGGTCAAGGGTTACGTGAAAGCCCTCCTGTATCATTATAATATTAACTAGATGTTGCCCGCTACTAAGTTCGCAGAAACTGTACATTTTTCCGCGATAAAAAGTAGTAAATGTCCTTCTCCGTAGTCTACTCTACATCTGTGCCAAATTACATCAAAATTGGTCCAGTCTTGTCGAAGCCTATTCAATGCAAGCAAACAAACTTTTCCTCTATGTTATATTATAGTATGTAGTATATTATATAGTATATCCTTATTATTGGCGAATTTCGACCACAATCTAGTATGATCAATTAGGCCTAAAGCGATATCGTTTTCGATAATCGTTTCAGGTAGATCAAAGGCTTCTGTGACGTCACGTTACATATACAGCTCGCAATGGCACGTCTTGAACACACACATATGACATTTAGAGCTACATAAACTTGAAAAGGGGGAGTTTTACGCCATTGTTTGCGGCTTCCATTTTAAAGACAAACATTTGTGCCACGCCTTTGAATTTGTTGCAATTTAAACCGCGTTTGGAAACTGAGAGCTGGGACCGAAAACACTGAGATCACGCGCGAAATGCACTAAACCGAAGGGTAAAAATGGCTGCTCGTGTTTCAACTTTATCTTCTATATTAATATTTAATATTATGAATAAGACAGACTTGTTTGTTTGCATCGAATAGGTGAATACTGGACCAATTTTGATGAAATTTGGCACAGATATAGAGTAGACCACGGGGTAGGTCATGGGACTTTTTATTGCGACAAAATGTACCGTTCCATTGGGATTATCTTTTACACGCAGAAAGTCGCGGGCCACATATAGTGCTCCATCAGTGTCACAAGTTCAGAAACACTGTCTACGAAGAAACCTGTATAGAATACTTATTGTTAGAAACGCCAGAACTTATTGTTAGGTTAGGACTGTGGTTAGGAGTTGGATACTCTTTCACATACTTTAAATTTTAAACATACCTATCAATTGTATATCTATCTATGGCCGTATAAAGTCTAAAGCTTCTGATACCCCACTCCTGCCCCCTTATTTGTAACTCCTCTGGTGTTGCGACTTGCGTTCCTGGTCCTTAAAATCCCCAATTCCCACCTTGTGCCTCCGCCTCCGGTAACCTTACTCACTCGGTGAAACGCAACGCAAGCGTTATTTCACGCCGGTTTTCTGTGAGGTCGTGATATTTATCCGGTCGAGACGGCCCGTTCGTACCGACGCGTGGCTCTCTCACAGTTTTTACCTGATAGATCGGTCTGACAGCACCACGCATCATACATGTTCGTTTTGGAGCGAGGGTTGGAATGGAACGGCGCATGCAGTTTCCCGCGATCCTAACTTTACGTGTGACGGGTGCTATTTTATGGACGTTTTCAAGACGTTTAACTTATATTACTTTGTTCATAACAAGCTAAGCCAGACAAAGAAAAGCTGTTCATTGCCTAGATAAAAGATATACATACCTAAATGGTTATATCTACATCTTAAGTCAACCATCAGCAAAGTAAATTTAACCATAATTTAATTATTTAACCCACCTCGCTATCGCAAACAAAAGCGAGACATACAAAATTGATTCATACATTATTATAAGAAATTCGTGTGTAAAATATGAAGCGAATTAATTAGAAGCCGAGAGGGGAGAGCGGACGTAATGATCGTTGCCCCAGATCCGAATTACTTTCTCCGAGATGTTATAACAGACAAACAGATGATGACGTCATCAAGATTCCGGCACGAGAATATCACGGGAACACATCAAGATAAACAGTCACGAACTCGCAAACAATCGACACACATGAAAGTCTACAGGATCTTTAGCCAATGCCAACGTTAAGTACAGACAAGCCGGCTAATTTAGGTAATTTATTAAGAAAAAATCAAAATCTATTCTTAGATTATAAAGAGAAAAGATTTGTTTCTTTGTGTGGTTGTTTGTTTGCATTGAATAGGCTGTGAAACTACAGGACCGGTTGTGATGAAATTTGGCACAGATATAGACAAAACCAGGGTGAACTATTTTTTGATGCGGCAAAATGTACGGTTCCTTTTGTTACCGTTAGGTTAGGTTAATTTCCTTTTGCACGAATTCGCAGGCAACATCTAGTTTTTCATAAATAAGTGAATGAAAATTAATTTAACAAACACGATGATACGACAAACGTACTACGTACAAAAGTTTTGGTAAAGCTTACTAATGCACATTTTCTGAGGCTTTCTGTCGGTAGTTTACCTATTTTGATTGGTTTACGCGTTTGCGTAATCCAATCAAAAGTGTTATTGAATAGATAAACCGTCAAAAATCCTTAGAAACCGGGCATGAGTTATTAAGCTTTATTTCCGTTTAAAAATAGAGAAATCTCGTTTTAAAGAGCACGCGCTATCTCTACCACGAGAAGTAGGCAAGTTCAAATCAAACAGACGATGTAAAAAGACAGCTTTTTACATTTACACAAGTGTAGTGTTTGTGCAGGCTTTGTGCAGTAAATGAGCGTTGAATGCAGGAAACGTTGGAACATAGACCTTGGCATTAACAGAAAGGCGCTAAAATCCGCCAAGCGCGAGAGGAATCGCGCGCGAAAGGTTCAAAACGTAATAACCTAACCAAGAGCATGTCAGGACATGTCTAAGGAGGGTTCCGTAACTATAAACACGTAATATGCTTTTTTTTAATTACTCCAAAAGTTACTGACAGATTTGGTTCATAATAATTTTCCTAAAGAGTTTTTAGCATGATCTATCAGCATGGAAATTTCCAAGTTTCTATCTCCTATAGTTTAAAAATGCTAGGGGGGGACCAACTTACGAACTACTTTGGAGGCCGATTACTCGAAAATGGTCAACTTTATAAAAAAGTACTGTATCAAACCTTGCCTTTATTTTAAAAGACCTATTCTATGATACCCCACACGATGGGGTAGAGTGAAAAAATATTTTTCATCCCCACTTCACATGTATGGAGAGCCACCCCTAAAATATAAAATTATTATTTTTTTATGATCCCAAAACCGTGATCTATACACAATCTATAACTGCACCAAATTTCATCAATTTATATTCATAATTACAGGAGCTAGAGGCGCGGACAGACAGACAGACAGACAGACAGACAGACAGACGGACAGAGCGAAACTATAAGGGTTCCTTAAGTATTACGGAACCCTAAAAAATCACGTATGTTGTATCGAATATCCAGTTGAATATTTATTTTATTCTGTTTTTAATATGAAACAGAAATACATCATATTATGTGAAATTTTTAACTGTCTAGCTATCACGGTTAATAAAATACAGGCTAGTTTCGTTACGTGGTAGAGCCATGCTTCGGCACGAATGGGCCGGCTCGACCGGAGAAATACCACGGGCTCACAGAAAACCGGCGTGAAACAGCGTTTGCGCTGTGTTTCGCCGAGTGAGTGAGTTTACCGGAGGCCCAATCCCCTACCCTATTCCCTTCCCTACCCTCCCCTATTACCCTATTCCCTCTTAAAAGGCCAGCAACGCACTTGCAGCTCTTCTGATGCTGCGAGTGTCCATGGGCGACGGAAGTTGCTTTCCATCAGGTGACCCGTTTGCTCGTTTGCCCCCAAATTTCATAAAAAAAAAAAAAAAAAAAGTGAGTGGTGACACTTGACAGACAGACATACGGACAGCGGAGTCTTCGTAATACAACACTCATTGAATGTGGAACCCAATTAGTGTTCTATTATTTTTAGTTCGCGGACAATTAATGCTAATTAATATCGAATAAATACCTAACTAACGTGTTTTATAACTTTCAATATTTCAAAAACAAAATAAATATCTAGTTTTTACAGATTAATATTTCTGAGAAGATTGCAAATTAAACGTTATACTCAGCATTTAAGGAGATTATAATCCCTAAATAGGAGCTCCATAATTTTCTTCGGGTGGGACAAAATGAATATTTGTATAATGGTGGCTAAAATGAGAATAATTTCAATGAATTTTCTTGGAAGAGATATTTACGACGACGTATCAAAAAGTTTTCTCCAATCGTCATTCGACATAAAGAAAGTAAGCCCATAATAATAAGAAAAGTATTTACTGTCAGCCATTAATACCACCAGTACCAACCAGATAACTTTGCGATGTAATAATAAAACCAGATAACTACAATAACACTGTTAGTTGTAACTTGTAACTATTTACTGTAAGGATGTAAAGTAGAATCATCTTTCAAAAGTTGTCCGTTTTATGTCTGTTAACATTGAATAAGTTATTCGGCTACGACTTAGGGTCAATCATACCGACGACGAGAAGCGACGCGCCGCTGCATTTTTAAGATAGCTATTGAAAATTGAACTTTAGCCATTACACAACAAGACACACGTTTCATTGTTAGAGTTTGAACGTCATGTTACACCGCGCTGCACGGCGCATGTGCAGTGTACGATTGATGTCATATGAAAAGTGCAGGGGCGTAGCTACTGCCGTATCTGCCGTATCAATTATACGGGCCACGGAGGCCCCCAACGTGCGTAAGCAAAAATTAATAAAAACTTCCCAATTTTTTATTTATTTCACAAATGACAAAATTCAAAATACCAGTTTCTTTTATTCCCGCGTAAAGCGTACGTTCAAAGGTTGGCAACACCCTACATCGGTTAGATAGATAATTTTTTATGATTTATGATGAATAAATATTTCTTTTAATTTTATGCATTTTTTTTTCTTTTGTGAGAAATCTTTAACCCTTTATCCTAGTGGTGGGTCGTCGACGCTTTTTCGATCAACGAAACGAGACCGTTTATCGTTCATCGTAAACTAGTTGAAAAAACAGTTTTTTTTTCGACTAGTTTACGTGTTCGACGAATACTGAACTGAGCAATAAACTATGACAAACAAAGAAGTTTTGTTGTATGAACGACTTTCAGCATTCTGTTTTGACAAACTTGTTGTCGTTTGCTGATCGACGCGACTAGTGATGACGACGAACGACGAGACGGTTTAATCTGTGAGCGGTGGAAATGAACTTCCCTTCATACTTTTTCCAGGCTACACAATGTTTAAAAATTGCACATCCGTTAACATTTAAGTTTCGTCCTTGACCTACGCAAATTGCATTCCAATCAAGACTGTTCGATTGTCATCATATCATAGGTAAAATTACGTAAACAAAGTTCAAAGATTTCTTTATTTCAGAATTTGTCATTAGAATTGCGTCTTTGTTATCTTACTTTAAAATTCATTTTATTAAAACACCGCCCACTCAACGAATGTAATTATTACATAGACTAGAGCACGTCGTCGGTTGTGAAGAACAGAGATAGACGTATTGCTCGTGCCGAGTCGTCGTGCCCCGCGCCCGTCCGTCGATCGTGTCGTCGCGTCGCAACGAACGGTCTCTGTCGCACGCACCGTTCCGGCATATGGCAACCGTTCACGCATAGACTAGTTTATCAGTAGACGTTAAACTAGTTTACCCGTTCATGACAAATAAACAGTTTAATAAAACAGTTCGTTCATTCAACGCCCATCCCTACTTTATCCTAATCATACAAAATTTTATATGAGGCCTCGCCAAGGCACGCTACGCTTCTGGAAAAGTGTATAATTTTGTGTAGTGAATAAAGTTCAATTTTGAATAGCTAACTGCTTTAAAAATATAGCGCCGTGTGAACAGCCCCTAACATGTATATTTGTATATTCCATTTATACGTTTACGAGTTTTCTGTCACGCACAATACTTTGTAAAGAACTGTCGCCAATAGTATTTCCGGACCACTACGATCTTCAAACTTTCAAGAAAAGAGCGTATTCCTTTCTGAAAACCGGGAACGCACTTTCGATACATTTGGTGTTACGGGTGTTCATGGGTTATATTTACGTTATGGGTCGTCCATTAATCACGTGATGCCTAAAGGGGGAGGGGGGGTCCGAAAAAAATCACCAAGTATCACCAAGGGGAGGAGGGGGTATAAGGAGACATCACGTGTATTAATTTTCGAATCTAGTCTATGCATACCGAAATTATTATCAGTTGTAGATTCGTAGTGTTGTTTAAATACTTACAAGACAAATGACTCTTATAGTTTTTAGTTGCTTAAATTATTCGATTACATTGTTTTTTAAGTTAAAGTTTTTCTTCAAACATGACCTGCTTACTATGTAAAAAAAATACACGTGATCTTAGGTATTATAAAACCTCACCACGTATCACCAGGGGGAGGGGAGGGGTCTAAAAAGTTGTTAAAAACATCACGTGATTAATGGACGGTCCCTTAGTTCTACGTAAACGAAGTTGCGGGCACCAGCTAGTTGTAAAAAAACGTACACATTTATTTTCCATTACGTCTATTAATGATTTCATCACACACGTTAGCGTTTGCGGATTGTACCTGTTTATGGGGTCAACATGTGCTAGTTCGAGTGGCGCGGGTCAGCCGATGGCTTCCAGCGAGTAACGGTCGTCACAGTTTACGTCGATGGCCGCAGTGTTGCCAACTTAAGGGTTTTCCCCATTAGGGGGAAAACCTGTATAGGAGGTTTTTAGGGGGAAGAATATTTTAGGGTTATTTTTATAGGGGTGTATACACCAGTTTTTTTATTTATTTAAGGAGCTACTTAGTACAGACTTTGTCGTAAAGTCCATACAGTTTCTGTCAAAATCTAGTTAGGGTTGCCAACCGTCTTGTTTTCCCAGGACATGTCCTGGTTTTTACAGTGTCCTGGGTTGTCCTGGATAGTTTCAAAGCAGCGTCCGTGTTTTTTTAAAGGTCCGCATATAGTCATGTAACCAATGTATTTTAAAATTCGCGCGCCACTTTGTCAATTTTTATATGATAATTTAATTTTATTCAAATAATTTTATGAAAATATCCGGGGGCACGGTAGTGTCCCCGCCAATACGAGCTAAGCGAAGCGCAAGGGCACTACCAGACCACCTTTTCTCGAAGCATTTCGTCGATTTTTTGAACCCTCATAAAGGTTTGGATTATACCAGATCTGATAGCTTTTTGACAGTGCGAGTCATATGGCATTGGCATCACTTTACATGAAAATATTATTGATGGGATTATTAATGAAGTAAGTTTAACATTTGAAATTATTGCAATTAACACGAGTGCCTATACTATGAGTCACTCAAATATTCAGCAATAACGACTCTTATTATAATTGACGATTAATTTAATGCCTTTCATATTGATGTGAAATAAATCGTCGACCACAACATTCACAAATAATTAATTATTATTTGTACATCGTGTCGGCACTAAGCTTGTGTCGTTCGCGAACGAACGAACCAAACGACCCAGGTCGTACGGTTCACTACGATTCGGTCGCTTTTTGAGTTTGGGTTATTGTTTTATGAACGAACCATAAGAACTCTGGGATTTATTTATTCTTCATTAGACTCACCAACAGCAAAACACACAAAAACATTATATTATATTAAACATTTTTTTTTTGTTTTAATAAATTTATGAACAACAGTCAGTATTTAATACATTAAACGATCATTACATCACATTAAAGTCAAAAAGAAAAATGTTCGGAATATCGGAAAGAATTTTAAGAGTAATTTTATTTTTTAAGCTGGATTCGTTTACAATCGAGCCATCTACTGATTTTATGTCTTTAACTTATTTACGTCAGTACATAGCTAGCGAATAGCGATTGAACCCGGTAAATAGATTGACACGTAAGTTCGCTAACGTTCGTAAGATCGCTTAGTTAACGCTAAAGTTCGTAAGATCGCTTAGATCCTTCAATCGATTGAACGGAGTCAATTGAACCGGTTCAGTAACTCAACAGGTCAGTACTGATCTGGTTCGCGAAGATTGAACGAACGACACATGCTTAGTCAGTCGGCACTGGCAATCGGCAATGTGTAATGAACTAAATTACAATTTCGTTTGCTAAAATTAGACTATATAGGCCTGAACAGTGAATATAATTAACTCGCCATTCGCAAAATTTAAGTGAAATTATGAATTAATGTTTTTCACGCGTTTGAAGGCATATCACTAACAGATTGCTAATAATCAAATGTTACAAAGTACAAACTACTTATAACCTGATTACCTAAAGCATATATAGCCTATGTTACCTGGGCTATTATTCCAAATCTATTGACACCGCTTTCAATAAAATCGGATCAGTAGTTTAGGCGCTTCGAGGGAACAAAAAGCCTTCCTTTTGGCTTCGCCGTAGTCGGGTAAAAATCAGAAGCCTACGCAGTTGATTTCAATGCTCGTAATATAGGTGATTCCTCATTCCTGTCTTTCATTTACCGAGTACGAGGAGGCGAGTCTACCTTCAACACTTTAAGTTCAAAGTTAACGGATAATAACCCTTGATAGATGTTACAGGTACCTAACGATTTCATCGGGCCTGAGCTAACCCCCCAGGTTAACTCGGGATCACGAGGACCGAGTTACTTTCTAACTTATCTTCCAACTATAAACCGCGGAAAATGTAAAGTTTTATGCACCGCCATAGATGCTCGATAGCGAACCTAATTGGAGCGCTAGTTAGCTGAATTTTCTGTGTCGACATTTTTGGATAATTCCGTTTTGACTGCAGGCGTATTTTAAACAAAGCAAATGCGAGCAACGAGGAAACTAAACAATGAAATTAATTCGAAACTAGCCGTAGATGTATCTGAAAAGTAGTATTAAAATCCGAAACAGCAGTTTCCGAGAGCACTCCATCCGTCATTGCTCGCAGATTGCGTCCTTTGTTACCGTAATTTAGTTTACCTTCTCGATTCGAAGGCAATGTGCAGGCAATGTAGTAGTGGCGAAGGCTGGTTCTCCTTCAAAGAGAAGCCCAAGCCTGTATCATAGGTAGGGATTTGGATGAGGGTCTTCGAAAGGTAAGTGGTAAGTGAAGCCGATAGGAATGGAGTTATAGGAACCCAACGCCGCTGCAATGTAGATAGATAGATATTGGATTTACCCGGCGACATGGCGAATTCGCAACAGTAAAACCACAGGTAAAACCCGTCGGCGCTTCGCCGAGTTACTGATTATTACTGAAACCAACGCTTTACGTGTTACGTGACGTCACAACTCTACAGCTGGCTCACACAATCCGCGCCCACTGTTGACAATTGACATGATACTGACATCGCACCTGGTCCCTACTGTATATTGTTCAATCAAAACCTCTTATCACCAAGCCTATGCTACATGAATATCAAAATGAAACTGCGCATGTTTAAAGATATTAATCTCTAACATTTATTTATATGTTGTGTAAAACTGTGGCTAGAGCCCTTTAAGTATTTTTAATTAAACGCCTCTGTGCGAAAACTGCGTCGCTCGAGTTAAAAGTGCATATTTAATTCAGAAATTTATTACTGAAATAAAACCGTGACCCGCGCTATTAACCGGTAACGTTCAGCTTCACAAAATAAAGAGTGAGCGGCCGAACTCCGAAGTTCATTTCGGCGTTAAAGTGTCCTTCAACGTTCGAACTACTAAACTAATTTACTAAAAAACCACAGCCCGCCAATTTTCATTCCTGAAAACGAAAACTTTTCGCCGATCCGAACTCACGGGGCTGTTTTTTATTTCCACTACAATTTTATTAACACAGCACGCTGCACGACTACTTCTTCTAATTGTGATAAAATAAAATAAGTATTATATGTAACACCTATGTAACCCATTCCTTGGAATAAACGATTCTTATTCTTAGGTAGGTATGAAATAATGTTTGCTAGTGTCGAATACACATTTTTACAAATTAAATTTTAAGAAATAAAATAGATATGATACAAAAAAATTACCACAGGTAAATTGAAGAATTTAAAGCTTTTAACCCTCTTAACAGTCTACAGATTAAAGTCCGCTAGATATATATATTTTTTGATTATATTTCTAGTACCCTAGGTACTTTAAAACATCCTTCACACTTCAAGATTTTATTTCACACAATAAAACAAAAATAAAGCGTATGTTCACACTTCACGCAGACTTTTTATAGTTACTAAAATATTCAGTGTACGGTCGTACCCGGTGTACCGCTTTTCGATCTTATTACTATGACATGAGGTTAAAAAGTAATACACTGAGGCCCACTTGCGCCAATACTGGTTAAAGTTAACCCTGGGTTAGAAATCATGTTATCTCTCTCGTTATTCGTATTTGTAAAAGAGAAAGCATGATATTTTAACTCAAGGTTAACTTTAACCCGGATTGGCGCAAGTGGGCCTTAGGCCCACTTGCGCCAATCCGGGTTAAAGTTAACCCTGGGTTAAAAATCATGTTATCTCTCTCGTTCTTCGTATTTGTGAAAGAGAAAGCATGATATTTTAACCCAAGGTTAATTTTAACCCGGATTGGTGCAAGTGGGCCTGAATATGTCGGCGACTGGACGCAGACTTTACGTACGTCGTGAACTGTGCTTTAACTTTTACCAACGAAGTGTCACTAACTAGTAAGTACTAAAGCCGTTGAGCCGACCGCTTTTACACTGAAGTAGCGTGGATAGATAGCTGGATATTGTTTTACTAATATCGTAATTGATTTAGAGAGCTCGCAGGTAAAAGAGAGTTTAGCGAAATTGCGTTTGTCAATCAAGTGCACTCAGCCACAGGATAAGCACGACCGAATAAACACAGAACAAAAATCTCGGCAAAATATGGATCTTGTTTAATATTAAAATATAAAATCCCGAACCATCTCATGCTATTGGAATATTAAGATAAGAAAGGACCCTGGGAAGCGTTTCTTTGCAATTCTCTTTTGGTTTTGATTCGCTTGAATTCGGACCGTGCACTCGTGCATTCATATTGTACATCGATGCATTTTTATTTTAGCTGTCTCAAAGATCGTCCGGACCGTGGACTCGCACAAAGGATTATAGGGTTAAATAGCTTCAGATTACAATGACGCTCGAATAAAAATTTAAACTTGGACTTTTTGTGAAACTTTATGTAAGACGATCCTTTTTAAGTGGTACTCGGTACTCGCAGACCGCAAATTTTACTGGGCTAATTACATATTATATTTACAAAAATATTATCATCTAGTAATTGTATTGGATAAAAAGCAGCCTAAGTTTAAATCCAGAGCAGAACTACTACCATACCAAATTTCATCGAAATTCGTTTAGTAGTTTTAGCGTGAAAGAGTAACAAACATCCATCCATCCTCATAAACTTTCACATTTTTATAATAGTAGGTAAAAGAGAATAGATGGACGGATGAACATTATAAGTAGGTATACTTTTTATAATAGAATAGGTATAATATTAAAATGCTGAACAAGGTCTACAAATTAAATTCTAGGTAATCTTAATATTACTAAAAATATAAAATATTTTATTATAAACAACAGAAAGAGTTCCCAAATCTGTATTATACGAGTACATAATAATGCAAATTAAACGAAACATGTGCTTGTATAATTTGTTTGTGTTATGAACGCGAAGCGTGCGTTGCCAGTTTGGGGCAGATGTTAAATTGCGGACAACACGCGACCATACCAAAATGTTTCAACACTTTAAACTCAACAAAAATATTCCAAGTTATCTGTACCTTAATTATTCTGCCGTCCTATACTAAAAGGCGGCTAAATGACAAAAAGAGTTTTTGAGGTAGAGCTAAAAAACGTGGGATTATTTTGAAACTGATGCTAGTTATTTTCTATAAACAATTGTTAATGTTGTCATAAGACATTCATGAAAACATTAACAATTGTTTATACAAAATCACTAGCATCAATTTCAAAATAATCCCACGTTTTTTATCTCTACCTCAAAAACTCTTTTTGTCATTTAGCCGCCTTTTAGTATAGGACGGCAGTATTATAAGCGCTCAAAAATTTTTGTTTCCCAGTTTGGTTAGGACAATGGGTTGAGTCGTGCTGATCATCTGATTGTCTTGACAAGAAAGATGATCCATGCGTCGGATGGGCATGTAAAAAGTCGGACCTGCGCCTGATCTCTCGTCATCGTCAGTCGCCAGGCGTGTCGGTCAACTGGGCAACGAGAGTAAAGGAAGAGAGAGTGCTCTTTTGTACTGCGCACACACTTGGGCACTGTAGAATAATTCCTGCGTCGCTGGTTTCAATGAAACCGGCCATCGTCACCGAAATCGGTGTGGGAAGCCATTTTATTTTTATTATTATAAGCGCTTCTACATAAATATTAAATACATATTATGACAAATGTACAGAACACGTCCTCCATTTTTAACACAAGAGTTTTGCGCGTTTTTACACGACTACGGCGAAGCCAAAGGAAAAGGTAATGATTTTGGCGTCTATGTATGTATGTTTGTTCCACCGTAGCGCTTAAACTACTGATCCGATCACAATGGATGAAGTGTCAATAGGTTCGTAATAGTAGCCCGGGTAACATAGGCTATTTAATTTACCTAGTCAGGTAATCAGGTTATAGTTTTTTATATTTGTAATGATTTTTGATAAATTATGGGGGCATAGAAATTTCCAAAACATAGTTAAGTGTCAGGAACTATAATTTTAAGTTTTATGGCTAGTGTATCGCATGCGACTACCTTTGTACATCTAGCCGCGATATGGAGTCATTGACTCGTATAACGTATTGCCTTGTGTCCATTACAACGGAATTCTTACAAATTGTGAAACAGTAGCAATAGGTTATCAACTATATCGTACAGGAAACAAAACCATAAGTATTAGAATGAAAAGCATCAATATACACTCACTTTTGTTATGTGAGTCACGTAGAGCCGTCGCCAGCGATTTTCATTCGTATGTTCATTGGGCAAAATACGATTTTGCAAAAGCAGACATCACGCACCGATACAAAGAAATAGTTCTCAGCAATTTAACACACGTATAACATCTCCGTTAGCCTCAGCGAGTAAATGTGGAGGAATGATTGGGGCGAAATCACGAGATATCGCTAACGAGACCCGCGGGCTTATTACGTATCTTGCAAAAGCTAAGCAATAGCAAAAGTTGCGCAATTTTTGCTCCAATATCGCAAATTCGTATTACGTATCTGCAAAAACCTAGCAGAAGCAATCTAGCGACAGTACTGCCTCTACCGAACAATCGAGGAACTATAAATTGCAATCAATCGTTCGATCTCTTCACTGCTGTCAAATTTTTCGCATTACGTAAGATTTTTACAGCAAAGCAAAAGCAATCAGCGAGCGTCGTAGCAAAAATATTGCAAAAATGAAGCAAAGTGCATTCAAACACAACAGCGTGCGATTAGCAATCGATCGCATAGGTAATACGATTTTATTTGACGTTCAGCTATCGCGCGATGACTGCAAGATTTTTGCTAATCGCTATTTTTACATAATACGGCGGCCGTGTGCCCATATCGTACACACCGAGACGTAAGACGTAAGAGTCAGCGGACACTGACACGCAACTCGATGCGGCTCTACATTTTTAAGATAGCGGTTCTAAATTGTTAAGAGTTCGAATTTCGAGATGATACACGTTACATATCTTCTTGAGTAGTGAATAAAGATCTATTTTATATAATATAAATTTCGCAGAATCCGTACATTTTTCCGCAATAAGAAATAGCATATGTCCTTCCCCGTGGTCTACTCTACATATGTGCCAAATTTCATCAAAATCGGTCCAGTAGCTTCGAAGTCTATTCAATGCAAACAAACAATTTTTTCCTCTTTATTATATTATTATGTATAATATCTATACGTGGACACGTAACACTGAAAATGTTTAGAACTGGCCAGTTAGAAACATTACTAATGAAATTTTTTTGAATTTCAATTTTATAACTCTTTGGTAACCTAATATAGTAGGTATATGGTATAATATTGCATTCATTTGTAATTTGTTGCTCCAAAACTGCAGCTCTATTTTAATCGTTGGTATGTTGCTGACTGTACATAGTACAATCAAATCACAATGCATGCAAGTTGCAGCCACATTGCAACACTCGGCAATCGGCACCCTGCGAGCGTGCTGCTGCTGCGTAACTCGCAGTCGTAGTTCAGGGTGAAGGCTTCCTCGTGCACTTTTGAACTGCGTGTGAACACGAATACCGACGCCACTTTAAATTTTAGGCGCCCCCTAAATCACAGGCTATCACTGTCTCTGCTTGACGGAATGACGAGGATAGCGTATGTCCTAAGGCTTCAAACTGTATTGTATTAGAGCAGTCTTTCCCAAAGTGGGCAATAACGCCCCCTTGTGGGCGCTGGAGGCCTAGAGGGAGGCGGTAAGGGGCCCTGAAAAAATTGGGGGTCGCTGATGTAAGTAGTATCATTATTGTTCAATGTTTATATTGGTTAAGTCTGAATAGACAAAAGATACTCTCCAGGCGAGAATGTGTCTTTGAGGTTTTTAAGGTGAAAAAAAAAATAGGGGGCGCTACAAAATAACAGCTTTTCAAAGTGGGCGTTAGACGAAATAAGTTTGGGAACCTCTGTATTAGAGCAAAGTTCTATTTTCAATACACAGAATCTGTGGCCTTATTTATTGCCGAAGCATATAGTCCCAACTCCCAGCCAAGTGCCACTTAAATTAAGTCCCGTTCCAAATTCCAATATTCGGCCGTAAACCACTTCAAACTTAACAAACACGTTCGTAAATCTTCGACAAAATGTTTTTTCAATTCATCAAAACGAGATTTAGAAGTGTAATAAATCTGAAATATCAATCAAGTTAATAAATCGAAACGAAAGGCAAAAGAATTGCGAAACCGACCAGCGAATTTCGTTATTGGTTAGCATGGCACGGCGTAACTTCCTGGGTGTTAGAGTTTGGACTGATTTACGCACCCCAACTATCCACCGTGACCAATTCTATAGTTTTTTAACAAACAGGTTAGGGTTAGGAATGGAATGACATTATTTGAATTTTTAATGAAATTAACATTTCAATTTAACATTTATCTTTTTATGATTGTCACAGAAAAAACACATTTTGTACCTTTTTAGGGTTCCGCGCCCAAAAGATACAAACGGGACCCTATTACTAAGACTTCGCTGTCCATCTGTCCGTCTGTCCGTCTGTCTGTCTCATGAACCGTGATAGCTATACAGTTAAAATGTTTACAAATTATGTATATGTTACGGGTAATACTAGAAGATAGAGTAAACCTAGGTTTACTTGGGTTTACCTAGGATTACCCAAGCTTTGTGGATAAAATCCGAATATTTATTTATATTCGGAGTTTACCCGTATATAACTAAGTTTACCCAACACTGGTTGGGTAATGTTTGGTGTTGGTCGTAATAATAATTGAAATAAATTTTAATTCGGAGTTTACCCATACTCACTTAGGTCTACTCAAGACAGGCTGGGTAATTTTAGAATAATTAATGAAATTAAAAACCATGTGCATTTATAGATTTTGTTAAATTGAAAAAACGTACACAAAACAATCTTTGTTTTTTTTTTTTTATTCAATCACCCGATTTAATTAAATTTAAATAAATAATTAAATAATATAAAATAAATCACACGTACTTAATGTACTTACATGGAGGCAAGTAAAAAATAAAACATTAATACATTTCTGATTATGTCATGATATATATACCTAAGTACATAATATTATTTATTTAAGCAAGACAAACTACTGTGACACTTTGAATTGCAGATTTTTCCTGCAGCCCAACCCAACCAGTGTTGGGTAAACTTAGTTGTATACGGGTAAACGCCGAATATAAATAAATATTCGGACTTTATCCACCAAGCTTGGGTAATCCTAGGTAAACCCAAATAAACCTAGGTTTACTCAATCTTCTAGCATTACCCGTAACATATACATTAACTAATCAAAAAAATATAACAAAAAATACAAAAAAAAGTATTAAAAACAAACGTAATTTTTTTTGGTGATTTGTACGGAACCCTTATTGCGTGAATAAAAATCGCACTTGGCTAGTTTTTTTTTTTTATATATAAAATCGATGGAATTATTAATTGTAGAACGTCCTTATGTTCATGATAATACACCGATTAGTGGGGTAAGGGGTTGCACCCTCAGTACTTACGCACAAAATCTGATTCGGGAATCGTTGTGCCATCAAATATTTACGTTTAAAAACCAACATAAGAGCCATACTAAATAATTCACCATTACGGTGATAAAAGAATATTGTTGGTAGAACAAAAATTCTGATTGTTATCGAGACAGAGCTCTAAAATGTTTTGAAATAACTTACGTAAAGCAAAAACTTTCATTACAGTAAACAGTTTAACGAAAATCGTGCAACCGGAGGAGTGTGAAATTTGGCCGGTAAATTATAAAGTTTATGTGTTATAATGCTTAGAAATACATAAAATTAAAAAAATAACAACATCACACACTCCAGAAAAAACACTCAAACGTGCGTTTGATAGATACAATTTTGATACACGTTAACGTTTGTTAATCTGTCACAACAGTTAATTTATTATTTTTCTGTCTAGGAGCCAAAACGTTATAAAGTTCAAACCTAGACATTTCATAAATGATTTCGACTGTACGCTGACCTCCAGTTATAATTTAATAGGTATCATGGTTGAACGAGTACAAAAGTGAAAAGCGACAGCGCCAAAATATCGGCCGACCCGATTTATAAAACCAAATATCAAACCAACATTTACTGTAACATAAAAGTCGGTCGCTTTGAGTGCATTTCAGAAAATACAGTTGCACTTTATTGATACGATCCAAAAAGTATTCTGAAACAATATTCAGGAGAGCGTGCAGAATAAAACTTGGCTCCGGGCGAGTATCGAGGCAGAGTGCCGTTGCATTTTTTTTGATTTGGATGCACAGCACAAGGCAGACAACGCAGTTTACCTGCTGAGCCGGTTCCTCTCCCGTCTCTCTCCCACCCTCAGCGCCGGGTTAGTCTGTCTCCCTCGCTCTGAGGTATCCACACGCAGCTTGCGATCGTGCAGCCACGGTGAAACGTGATCAGTTTACCTGCCCCACGCGGACACAATATGTTTCTTACATCCAGCTTTTTCCCTATTGTGGATTTACTAAACTTTTTTGTTACAATTCACAGTTTATTATTTATAAGTTCTGGTTTCAAAATTCTTTGAAGCTTGTTAGCCACTTCTGCTAAACGTTGTATATCTGTAGTGCAGATTCCTAGCGTATGAATATCTTCATTCCCGATAGTAACGGTAATCGCCTAATCTTTGGGAGTGTTGACTGCTGACTTTTAAGCGTGATTAGTTGCGATTAGCGACTTTGCTTTGATGTATCCTAGAGATCCTTCCTTTAAGATTCGTTTCCACAACTCATTACATCGACGAATACGTTATTCGACTCACAAATATACCTTATACGGTCCTATAGTAATTTATGTAAAATCTAAAGCTACTTTGGAGTTTGAACACATCACATGCGAAGTTTGTAGTGTAGTAAAAAATCTGAAACCAAATCGATATTCGAATCGCCGTCAAACGGAAACGAGTATTTGGATTGTCAAAACGTTAGGTAGCGATTTATGTTTGATTTTTCGACTTCTTCCCATTTAGGTAGTGCCTATGACTTTTAACGTTCCTTTTCGTCGTAAAAAGGGATGTGACTGATGTTCTTATTTAATTTTATATTTAAATTAATGATTGTATTTACCATTATACTCGTAATAATAATATCAAATATAATATCGTCTTGTTTTTGGTGGGATTTTTTATTACTCGAGTTCTGTATGATTAAAGAATGTTAATAAACCTACGCCCACAGTTTCAGACGTACGCGGTTCGTATGAGATGTAATTAATTTAAACTCCTCTTTTTAATATAACACATCTCAGTTTAAACTAGTCAAATGAGACAATTTATATAATAATAATTATATTTTTATCAACATTAAAATCAGTGAGATGTGAGACGATCAAAACCATTTTTTTTAAGTTTCTCAACAGTATTATTGGCATATATAGGCTGCACAGACCTACTACTGTAGAAATCCGCATCCGGAGTACTAATTTTGGACCTTATTTCTTGGCTATAAGTTTCAAAAGTGGTGCATCGAATCTTTCGGCGGCTGCACGTTATTCGCCCCATCTAGCTATCAGCTTTGATGGTTGTATTAACCAATTTGTATTATATATTAATTACATTCTAGAATCTAGAGAATCATCATAGCATTGTAAAGTTGTAATTTGTACCTTTAACAATAAATGAGAAATATCTCACAATATGTTGTACAATATTCGGCGTCTGGTATGTGTTTTAATTTATATTACTGAGTCGCATTTGGAGGTTTCATCTTTGTTTTGGTTTTGTGGCATTCATACATGACTGTGTTTCATCATTCATATCATTTTATAGCTTCATACAAAAGACTATTATCAAAAGTAATATTATTTTAAGTTAAATAATATATAACTATCATTTTCGGGCGATAACAAAGTAATTGTAGTTACATACACTGAAATATTAAACAATATCCTGTGTGCACGATTTACAATGGCGTATCATGCCTCACACTGTTCCAGTGTTCGAGTTCGTCTTTGTTGTTAATATTTATTCTAGACACTAGAGAGTCTAGACGACAGGTGACAGGGTAAACAAATGTCTAAGTTCCAACTTACACAGCTATGAATTCTAAATTCAAAATCTATGTTTTTACCATGAATAATAAAACTATAACCAGACTACATAAATCTATCTTCTATCGAATAATTAAACATGTCACTTGTGTGTTCACATCACACAAGTGACATGTTTAATTCGATAGAAGGAGACAAAACACTGTGTAACTATTAAAAGCTTATACAGCGTTTATTAGTAAGGGGGCTAGTCTATTACCTGGAGGCTATTACGAATCTATTGACACCTCAATCATAAAAAATTATCAGTAGCTACTAGCTTAGACGCTAAGGTGGAACAAGCATACATAGTTACACATTGCAAAAATCATAACCTTTTGGTATGAAAATATTACACGGTAAAAACGTTAGACGAGTATTTGCAAATAGGTAAAGCAAGAACAGCGTTTGGCTAGCGATTAAAACGGTGAAGTGTGATCACTTATGGTTTAAAATAGAGCACGGCCGGATGTACGACACCAGCGAGCAGAGGACGCCACATGTCGGCTTACTCCGAGAAACAAAATCCCCGTTCCGTGCACATGTCGAGAGTCGAGACGACTACAAAAAAAACGATAAAAAACTCAAATCCGATTCCCCTCTTAACAACTAATAGGCAACACTTCGGAATGTTTCATTATCCCATATGCTAGCTCAGATTGTTTATTGTATCATCGACGGACCATTTAATGCCACATTAAAATGTTTTCAACCTGAAGATAGAATTTAAGATGCATTCAGAGGTTTTCGGACGTTTATTTGAAAAAGGCCCCGCCGGAGGATTGGGAGTGTCATTCATCAAACGATCGATTTGGGATTTTGGACTGTATCAGTCGAATTTATCGTCCAATTGAAATTGCTATTTCGAATTGATACACACCGGGGAATATTATACCGGAGAATGCGCACTGTGCTGCCCGCTGACACTTTGTGTCCAACAAACTGGGATGAAAATTATAATTAGATATTGCTAACGAGTATGGATTAGTTGAACACACAGGAGTTATATTGCGCTCAAGACTTTATGCCCGTTTTACGAGGTTTTTGTTATTTATTTGATAAATAAGTAGTATCGCATTATTGAATACATAAATTCTAAGCAATGTTAAAAAAAATAAAAGCTTTCTACGCACCTTCCTCCACATAAACTTTAAGCGTGCCAAATATCATACCCATGGACGTAAAAAAAAGATCATACCATAATCCACCGTTCGCACAATTCTCATAAAACTGTACTGAAAGTTTTTATATAATATTTACTTACATAGAAGTCTAAACATAACTTGAATACACACGGTAAAACTGGTAGTTGGTAGTTGGTACCAACTTTGCTAAACCTGTCACGAAGTTTACTCTGTTGCATAAATAGTTGAATGTGTTGCACATTTTACTTATTTTTGGAAACAGTTTTTCTTTAATAAGTGAACCTACAAATGATTTTTTTTTCTGAATGAAACTTAACAAGTATTTCTCAAAATGTCAACAGGAAAAGCTGGAATCGTTTTTCGTTTACATTTTGAGATTTATATTAATACCAGCTACTTATCCCAGCAAACTTCGTACCGTTTTAGAAGTTAGAATTAAATTTGTTGGCGCACTGACAGCAGCGCCACCTACCGGGTCCAATTATTGTAATCTTAACCATTCTCAAATCCACATACAAAAATTTCATCAAAATCGGTCAAGCCGTTTATAGGTACTTAGGTTTTAATCTTTTGACATATTTTTACAATCTCGATAAGAAGTTATTTTACAGTCTAACGATTTCTACAATTTTACCGTTACATATATTACTATTGTATATTTATATTCTTGCTTTTCTAAATTGAAATATTAAATATTTTCTAACATGTACTTAATTAAATCTATAGTTCCAAACTTCCGAATATAATTAATATTAATGAAAACTAAGGATGAAGTCCCATTAGTGCGTTGCGCTTGCGTCACGTCGCGTCGTCGCAACGGATTAACGCATTGTACAATATACCACAACTGCGTTGCGTCGACGCACGACATCACAATCCCTCTTCGTCTCATGTCCGTTGTTACGTTGAAACGTCGCGTACGACGACAGGACACATTAATGAGGCATGTCTTGAAAAACGACGCAGCGACAACGCAACGCACTAATGGAGCCTCGCTCTAAGTGTATAATAATTTTATTACAAAAGCTCGATATATCCTGTGAAGGCAAAGTTTAACATTGTAACGATAGGGTTGCCAACCGTCCTGGTTTTTACAGTGTCCTGGACTGTCCTGGATAGTTTCTAAGCAGCGTCCTGGGTTTTTGTAGCGCCTTGATAGTCATGTATTTCGATTTTTCTTTGTAATTTAATTTTATTCAAATACTTTTATGAAAAAATATGATAATTAGCATTACATGTATTTCAACTTATTTACTGTTGTAACTCTATTCTGTGCGTCCTGTTTTTGAACTGAATTGTCCTGTTATTTTCAACTTCAAATCCTGTCTTTTTTAATTGGGTGTTAGCAACCCTATAATACGAACTCATTAAAAATGTTGCTAACTAGTTATAAAGTTTTACATGAGGCCCAACATGCTTGTTTCCCGAAAATGTTCAAAAACTGCATGCAACTCACAACAACTTCGGACGAAGTTTGATTGCCGTGGACATTTTCGAGAATCGCAAAGTATACTCTTTTTCATCAGCCCAACAAATATTAGGATGTCATTTTTACAATTATTTTGACATTGAACAGCAATTATAAAGTTATTGTTGAAATTTTAATGTTTATAACGGATACTCACCTGCAAATCCAAGGCCGCGGACTTGTAGGTAAAAATTATAAATTATTGTCACTATTGAGTATTGACTAATGACGGCATTAGGCATTAGTATCGGTGCTGGATTTGCAGGCTGGATGGTGAGTATGGCGCTTTACAACTAAATTAATTTTGACGATTCATTTGAAGCAATAGCTTCTATATTGTGTACTACTCTTCTCAGTTCCAATTTAATGGTTTTGTTTTTTTAGATTGAATTGGACCATCATTGCATTTTTTTTTTCACGATTTAATTTAGCATTATGGCTATTTAGCTCGCTATTCATTCTGATTGTGGTCCACTGAACTTATACCACAGAAAGAAATTTGGATCTGAATTCTGAACAGAGACATAAAGTTGAAGAGATGATATTGACGCCACGATCTGATATAAGAACACTGACATGAACTCTATAACGGCTAAGTGGAGTGGAATTATGGGAAAATGTCGCGTCGTGCAAAATAGTGGGAACAACAGGCATTGTCTGCGGGTACCGAGTACCGTGCAACCCGCGCCGCGTCCGCCCATTGTGCAGCCACAACCACTACCCATAACCCAGGTAGGTACTGGGTACAGGCGACTCCAACAAAGTAGAGACTATTAAATAATAATTTGTGCACACGCAAGTGACAACACAGGATGGAAGTAAAATAAATACAGCGCAAACGTACAGACTACATTTATTTACAGTAGGGTAAATACGCTAAACGTCGGCCCCCCTCCAATCCTCGGCCGTCAGCACATTTTCAGCTTGCATTCATTCAAAAGGTAATTAAGTGGTAATTTTGCCACTGAAATTGCAAGCTTAGTTCATACTCTTTAAGTGCAAACCGTTACTATCCGATTACGTCACTTGCTCTTCGCACACTGAGCGTCAGTAGCGATAGCGTCGTAGAAGCATTGAAGTTCGTAGTTAAAGCAGCTTACTTGTTGTGAATATCCACAATTCGGGGATTGATATTACAACGGTAAGACATTTCTTTTTTTGGTTTTTAGCTTTGCTTTCACTAAAAAGGTATTTTTACTATATTTTGAGATAGTTTTTTCAACGCTTTGCGTATTGGTTTTAGGGAAAAATAGGGGGCCGTCATTAGCATACCAGTTTCGACTGAAAATCGGAATCTCGGCCGGGGCCGACTTAAGGTAAATGCAGTATGTTTTATAAAGTCCAATACTACGAATTCCATTGTCTTAATAGTAAAATTTGAAACGCTTTTATGTTAATAAATATATTTAACGTTCAATCGCTAAATACCGGCCGGGGTGGTATTAGCTGAATCTCGAGAAATAAGCTATACGAAACAGGGGCCGACTTTGGAAATATTAAAGATCGTAATGTCGGCCAGCCTAAGAATCGAATGCTACTGTACAGGCTGATCATTTTTGTACTTTTCATTGTTTGTGTAGGTACTGGGTAGTCATTTTTTAATTTATTTATCAAACTTGCTGTCTCAAAATTGAATTATGTATTTTTATAATTTAATAATATTATAAGTGGTTACACGCTATGCCCGGCCGACATTTGGGAAAAACGCGAACGACCATTGGGCCGTGAACGGCCGACTTTAAGGTTTTTTCGTTTTCGACGCATTTAAACCTTAATACTTTTTCCGTTTAGTAGAAAAGTCAACCATATGCCTATAAATATAAAATAGATTTATCAACCTGTCTAAAACCGTATAACAAGCTATGCTTTCATTTCAAACTGATGGATACGGAGCGATCTAAAGTTAGAAAATCCGTAAGTGGCCGACATTTAGCGTATTTACCCTACATCATACAAGTTACATCATCATATGATGATGATGATACAAGTTACATCCAGCAGAAATATTCCGCGGGAAATGCAAAAAGTGTTTATGAAAATTGAAAACAAAAGTCTATTTAAAGGTAAGCCGCACTAGGCGGCCGCGGCGGTGCAGGTGGAGCGACTAGACGCGACCCTACTAGTAATTCCGCAATGGAGTGCCGCGGCGCGGGCAGCGGCGCGTATTTCCTACTGCCGCGTAGTGCTATGTAAAGTGCGTAGTGCGTACTAGTGATGTAACGAATATTCGCATTCGCATTCGCGAATATTCGCACATTTTTGTATATTCGCATTCGCATTCGCAAAATTTTTGCGAATGTTTTGCGAATATGAATATCAGAAAACAAAAGCAAATGAGCGAGTTTCTTACGCCGGTTCTTCTCGCCGGACTAGTTTCCGAATCGGTGGTAGGCATCATGTAGGACAATTCTATAAGCGTTATATCTTAACCTACATGGAAATAAAAATTTTGAGTTTGAGTGAGCGGAGCGGAATGAATGACGCTTTATTTAGGTAGATCATAGATGAGTTCGTATGAACTCGGCAATACTCGGAAGATACGAACGTAACGAACCCATAACGAACCTTGTAAATGTAAATTGGCGCCAAATATGAACAAAAACTGAATATTCGCATTCGCATTCGCATTCGCGAATGCTAAAAAAAGACATTCGTTACATCACTAGTGCGTACCCGTAACTCATAAAGTTTCATACAAAGAATATTTGGTTGTGTCGCGTCGCGTAGTTACACCTTGTTCGGTTCTACCTTTATAATAAATTTATCTATCCAAACATTACATTTGGGGCCGTGCATTAATCACGTGATGGTTTTTACAACTTTTTAGACCCCTCCCCTCCCCCTGGTGAGTGGTGATACGTGGTGAGGTTTTATATTACCCCCCCCTCCCCCACCTAAGATCACGTGTATTTTTTTTACATAGTAAGCAGGTCATGTTTAAAGAAAAACTTTAACTTAAAAATCAATTTAATCGAATAATTTTAGCAATTAAAACTATACGAGTCATTTGTCTTGTAAGAATTTAAACAACACTACGAATTTACACCCGATAATAATTTCGGTATGCATAGACTAGATTCGAAAATTAATACGTGATGTCTCCTTATACCCCCTCCTCCCCTTGGTGATACTTGGTGATTTTTTTTGAGACCCCCCCCTCCCCCTTTAGGCATCACGTGATTAATGGACGACCCCTTTATGTATATACATAATATGTCACCGTAAAATTGTAAAAACCGTTAAATTATAATATTACTAGAGATATTATAAAATGTCGACAGATTGTCAAATAAAAATTTTTCCTTACAATTGTACGCATTATTTTTTGTATCGTCGACGAATATTACAATCTAACGGTTTTTACAATTTTACGGTGACATATACATATTTTACATAGTGAACAACTTCCGAAGAAAAATTGTGTCAACACATAATATTTGCAATGCAACTCTATTTAAAAAGCGTTAGTTAGCTTGCAGAGTTGGTTTGCAGTTAGCAAATCAAAAACATCAAATAGGGCTCGTGACTCGTCAAATATTTAATGAAACAAATATCATAAAAGCCCGTGATTTCTGAACGAAATATCGGTCTGATTTAGTTTCATTATTATTTATTACTATAAAATCGTCAGTTACATATTAATTTTAATTCGGATGAACGAATTGAATGTAAAATGTGTGCGATCGGAGCTGTGCGACGAATGGATGTTATGCTTGGCTCAATAAAATGAAATTGGTTCAGTTCTAACAATCTGCCTATTCTTGGTTTATTGAGCTATTAATATTGCTAATGGGAAATCTGTGTGAGATTGACGGCTTCCTATTTTGGCCGAGAATTAAATAAATCAAATAGTTTTTGACGGGATCTAAGTTACGTATAAAGTTAGAATTTAAAATTTTAAAGAAAAAATAAATCCAAGTAAGTATAACCGTATAGACGACTGATTTTTTATTGCACCAATGAATAAAAAGTTCAAGGTACAATACATAGCTGATGTATCATGTTATCGCTGATAAAATATGAGTATTTTTTTATATATTTTAAATATTTTCAATACTCTATCATAGAAAGGGGTTTAGAAAATCGTAACTGAATTATTAATAGAAATTTATAAGATACTTTGAAGTCCTAAAGAATTTAAGTCGAGACTTAATATGAGATTCCAAAAACATACACTAGTAGCGTATACCTACTTATGGAAATGACTCAGCCTGACCTTAAAGTCCGAAACCCATAGCACAATGACGTAGTGAGGCGACTCGACAGAATACATTTTGTAATGTGTGCAACATTGCGAGTGGGTGGGTATGAATAATCACACACTTGGGAAAACACTTCAATTTCACTAAAAACTTGTCAGAATTCAGAAAAATCTACTACGGTCTACGTATGTTACTCACTTCCACGAAACATACAAAGAAAAATACACGGTGTTACGTATTGTATTCAGAGAATTAATGTTCAAAAGCTACCTGAGCGCAGCGCGTATTTAGATGTAAAAGCTATTGGAGCAGGTTTTTTCATGGTATCGCACTATACAATACCAGCGTATTAATTAGGGATGCAAAGCTACAGAAAAATTCGTTTTAAAAACTCATACCACATAAAAAAGTTAAGGTAGACCTTTGTGAAACTAAAACTGAGGTCGGTTTTATGTATGTAATGCACGTGTAGCTACGCAGTACACACTACATAGATAAAAAAACCACACACCGCGACAACTCGCCTTACAAGATAAGGCATAGTTTCGTTACATGTATGTGCATGACCGTGTTATTGCGAGGCAAGGCGTAGTTTAGACGAGCCTCACTGTGTGGTTCGCAGAACTCTCGGTCTTCCCTTTTGTATTTGGTCTGTGGTTGAAAGCTTTTTAATTTTTTCGTACTACTCGTCCTATTGTTTTCTTCACGTTTATTACTCAAATATAGTAAAAAGATAGGAGCTTTAATATTTTTCATAGACTATTACCCTTTGTTCGTCAAACAAAGACCATTATGTGTTCCCTCATCGTTAGACGAATAAAAAATACATTACATTAATAAGAACACTTGAGTTACAGCGCCCGTTTCCCTATTTACTTACTTTATTTTATTAATCAATAAGTAAACGTCGACTTTATTTCAAATAATATTTTGCTCTGTCAGGTACTTTGAAAGAACTGCATGATCAAGATGCAACATTTAGCTAACGTTATTCTTTGAATAAAGAATAGTTTTTATTAATAACCTTTTTTACCCGACTACAGCAAAGCCAAAGGGAAGATTTTGGCAGACTATGTACGTATTTATATGTATGATCCGATTTTTATAAATGTGGTGTCAATAGATTCTTATAACGGCCCGGGTAACATAGCTATAGTTTTTAACTTATGATTATAGGTTGTTCTGAGTTCCGACCCACGGGTTCGGGATCGGGTTACGAGAGCAAAGGAAAAGAGAGTGTGCATTTGTGTATTGCGCACACACTTGGGCACTATAAAAAAAATAACTCACACTTCGTAGCTGGTCTGGTTTCAATGAAACCGGCCACCGTCACCGAAATCGGTGTGGGAATCGAATGTTTGTTCCTACTTAAGTGGTCTTGATAGCTTAATTTGTAACCACAGTGGAGACTTAATTAACTATAATAACATAATTGACCAAAAGTACTGGAATCAGATTACCTAAACGTAATGACGTTGTCTATGTAATACCTGGGCACTATTAATCACCGATCTAATGAATCTATTGATTTTTTTAATTAGAACGTATGTAATGATGTTATAAAAACTCTACATCTTTTTCACCCGACTACGGCGAAGGCAAAAGGAAGGTTCAAGATTTTGGCAGTCATATTGTATGTATGTATAAGTGTATGTTCCACCGTAGCGCCTAAACTACTGATCCGATTTTAATAAATGAGGTGTCAATAGATTCGTAATAATAGCCCGGGAAACATACGCTATATAATATAATAATTTACGCAGTCGGGTTATAGTCTTTTTATGAAAATAGGCAAGCGGACTGATTTTTTTATTGCATAAATAAATAGTACTCTTATACCTATATGAGTAACTTCTCAGATGAAACCGTATATCAAAAGTCAATATTTTCAAAGGTACAGCGATTTGTATACAAAATTTCGCAAGTCTCGTAAAAACGCTCCATACTAAACTATAACCTACAAGTGACGTCACTTGTAGGTTATGGTGTATGAAGTATACGACCGCAAGAATATATTTAATATTTGTAAGTAGGTATCTCCGATATACCTATATGCGTTTCAGATCATACTTAAGTACCATAATAAATGTTTTTGTATATGATGTAAGTAAACTAATAATGTAGGTTTTATTTACAAATTCCGCAAAAAAAATATATTTGTTTGGTAATTTTTAAATGTATTTACCTACTTAATTAGTAATAAAATAATATATTTTTTACATTTACCAAGTAGTAATGCCTCAATATTTCTGAATATATTAATGAAACTAAATATTTCAAATGTAGTCCGATCCCCTATTGTAGTTATGTGTAGTGAATAAAGTTAGTGTAGTCAATTTTGATCTTAAAAAGGCGCGTAGCGTCTGTGGGAGCTGACCCTGAAACCTGAGCACCTACGGCAGATGATGACAATCGCGAATCAAATATGTACAACAACTAGTATCCATCAAAAGACCTCATACAATATTATGTTTATAATTAACCAGGCAAACTGGACTTGCGAGCATTCCACGAGAAAAAGTCGACCTGCAGCTTCTTGTGGTTTAATGAAACTCTATCAACACGACCACTGACCAGTGACCACTATATAATGAAACTATATTATTCAAAACTTTTAAATAATGTAGGTAACAGTTTGTTTTTAAAATTCTTAAAAAGTTTTACACGAAGAGAACTCTCTCTTCGTGTAAAACTTTTTAAGAATTTTAAAAACGTACTCACGTATGTTAATTTTTATCTATACTTATAATATAAATAGGAAAGGTTTGTTTGTTTGCATCGAATAGGCTCCGAAACTACTGGACCGATTTTGACCAAATTTGACATAGAGTAGACCACAGGAAAGGCCATAGGTTACTTTTTATCGCGTGAAAATGCACGATTCTCGTGGGATGTTATTTTGCGAGAACGAAGTCGCGGGAAAAATCTACTTAGTAATCTTTAGTAAAATTGTAGCCTGGAACAAATATTAGTTCTGGATTGAAAAAATTGAGAAACCTCAACAGCAATAGAAATTGTAGACTGTAGAGTATTCTAAGGTAGAGTCGGTACTCGGTACATTAAATGTTAAGTAACCCCCGAATTGACAGGCGGTGAGCGAGCGATGAGATGATGAATTAATTATTATTTTTAATATTATATATCTATGATTATAGCTAAATTAATCCGCATCTTAACCGGATCTTTGTTTAGGAGTTATGATGCTACGGAAAAAACACAGACACCCCTATTTTTGTGTCGGGGGTTAAAAATAGTACCGACTAGAGACTGCCTATCATTTAATATTGTTCTCTCTTAAAGTGTATATTTCCGTTCAGAGTAAAGTGCGAATAAATAAGATTAAAGTCGTTAAAATTTTATAAAAGCCGAGTCCGCTTTAAGCTGAAATTAAATCTAATAAAGTGGATATTTTCAATTCGCTTCAAGCTTTCAGGAATTCGCGTCAGCGTTGTATAAAAAGCCAATGACCAAGTCGTTTTTAATTAAATACAGTTTTCTTTTTTTTATCTCGATAGTTAGTCTGTGGATAGTTCATTTCGAAGCGTGTTTCGTTGATATGGCGTTACGGCCTCGCTTGCACCTGTACCCCAAACCCGTTTGAAAAACAAGATTTCACTCTCTCGACAGTCGACACATCGCCTCGCCTAATTTATCGACTATTCTAAATTCCGTCACATACTCGCGCGCTCGGGAGGAGAGCCCAAATTAATAGAGAAACAAAACAACGACTGTGTATTGACGCCAACCAACTGAAACTACCGATTGCTTTATTAATTATTATGCTTTGTGATAGCGTCCTGGGGAATAGTTATATTGTCATTTGGAAGTCAGGCATAACATAATATGTACCTATGTGACATGTATAGAGGGTACAAAGTGGATATATAGTAATGTTTTAAGGTTACAAATTTCCATGAAAGCGGATTGTACACCATTTTACATGAATACATTTAAACAAGTACCTATATAGTACTTATTAAATCGATTAGATTTACAGTTTACACTACTTACGTTTCCGTAACTGCAGCCTACTTTAAAGTTTAAACTTTCCTTCGCTTTGCGAACAAAGGTGCTTAACAATTATTAACAAGTAACAACTGATAATATTGCGGCAGCCATTTTACATAAACGGATTTCGAGCGTCCAAATAATTGACGTTAACCACGTTTTATTTAAATTGATTTTCAATTTCCAACTTTCACGTTTTAATGTTATACGTAATTATTGCACAATGTATTGACATAAGATAATTACATGCTTTTAAGGTAAAATGCTTTCGGTATGACCATATAAAGCTTCCCAGCTTTATAATTCCCATCAAGCGTGTGAGATTGTTGATCTATCTATACAGTCTATCTATCTATATATATGTTGCTCAAATTATACAGAAAAATTAATTTGTAGGTTTATTTGCATTGAACAGGCCCCTAAAACTACTTGACCGATTTTTATGAAATTTAGCACAGATATATAGAGTAGACCACGGGGAGAGACCCAGGCTAGTTTCGATCACGGTAAAGTGTAGGTACAGTTCCGGCGGGACTTCCTTTTCCGTCGCGGAATAAATCGAGTCCAATGTGGCGAGGAGTAAACACGTCTTATGACGCGACGAGGAGGGGGGAGACATATTTGGTAATAATCGAGGTCGAGCGCGCGCCGAGAGTCGAGACCTCATCACATTAAAACACCGTTAGAGCGAGGCTCCATTAGTACGTTGTGCTACGTTGCAAATTGCAATGTGCTGCGCTGTCGCTGCGTCTTTTTTTGCATAGGTATTGCATGCCCAGATAATGCCTTGCGTGATGCGTCGTCGTACGCGACGTTTCAAAGATAGGTAAGAAGATAAGAGACGAAGAAGGAGAGTGTATGATGCGCTGCGCTATCACCCTCTTACGTTGTGTTGTCGTGCGTCGACGCAACGTTTTACTAACATTTAATTATTATTTAGTATCGTATATAATATATGAGTGTACGTATGGTAGACGGCCTTTGTATGTTTGTGGTCATCTTTTGTGAACCGAACTATAACACGAGCCGAGTTTTAAATTAATTTCGCTATAACAGGGATACAATTACAATTGTTCCTCATTTCTGTTAACAATTAAGTACATATTGTTCAGGTAGGTTAAGATAATACGTCTTTATTTTTACTAGGTACCTATCTATTAAATTTTTAGACGTTTGAATTAAGTTATTTAATTTTGTTTACACAGACAGTACTAAATATTTCTTCTAATACACGACATGTATTCCTAGTTCCTATGTAGGTAATTTTAATGAATTTTAAATCGAAATTACACGAATACATTTATTTTAATAAACACATTGCAATAATAAATGAGCCGGTGTAAAATTAGGTTGTCCGTTGTTATTTTACTGACATTTGGATTTCGGAATGAGCAAAATATTTGGACTACGAACTGTGACCGCAGCTGCAGCGGCCTGGAACACGCGGCGCGCGGCGTGCAGCGAACGCGCGCGTTGTGCCTCAAAAAAAGCAACGCGATAGATTTTTTGCCGTTCAACATTTCTTCTGTCGCTGGTTTTTGTGACACGGATATAAAAAACTATGCCATGACAATATAAAACTAGGAATCAAGCTTTTCGGTCAACAGTTCGCGTTGTTTATTTTATTCGTTTTCTTTTGTTCTCCGAATAAATTGATCTATTTTTTATACTCTTTGTATTTACTTATAACTATCACAGCCCTACTTTCTTATAAAAGTTAAGGCTCAAAAATAAGTCATTTAAATAATAAATTACCTGCTTCACCACGGCACACCGCACACCATACCACGCCCTACTCTACTAGTTTCCTACTTTCTTCCTACAATATCAGAAATAATGTCAATCTCAGATGCAATGATCCCTCACGTCTAATGGGCCACAGCAATTGGCCCATGTTTAGCCTTAATTGTTGGTTAATTTTAGCAAGGCCACCCCACCTACCAGAAATGTCAAGTGCTTTAACTGTGCTAATAAAAGGTTCGAGCGAGATACAACAATAGGAGGTCTATAAATGTCGAAAACAGAACAGACAATAGCTTTTAAAGTTTTAATGGACCTGCAATTTATGATACTGATAAAATTATTAGAAATATTGAAATATTGTTCAACTACAAATAAGAAAGAAATTGCAATGCAAAATAATATGATAATAATAAATAATAAAATAATACCTACAACCTTTTTCTACGTCCATGCCTACTAGAAACTTGTTAAAAGCATTTGATTTCAGCTTCAGGTATTCTACTGAGTTGGCTCAAGGAAGGTACTTATGTTAGTGGCTATATTTTGTGAGTTATGCATATCAATACCTCGGCGCGAATGGGCCGACCCGATCCGAAAACAAACTTTTTGAAACAAAGCATTAAAAACACTGTATTATATTATTATACCGGATGTTATTGTTACGTCATGGGATACTCATCCCAACTTACCTGTCCGGTAGTTGTGGTATAGTAAACGGGTATGCGACCCCGGCTTCCCTAGCTATTACTGTCCTATCCCTTGCCCTCCTGGGCGGTTATATCCTACATTTCCTTTTTCCCACTCTAACTTACCAATCTTCCTTTCCACACCAACTATCCTTCCCTTTCCCTATTCCTACCCTCTCCACCAATCCGTGGGAACGCAATAGATAATCATAAAAATAATTTAATTATCCAAAATGGCGGCGATGTGGTTCGCCACGAAAAGTGGCCCATGGACAGCCGCGTTGAATGTAAGAGGAATGGGTGGTAAGAATGAAAGTGGACGAAGCGAAACAAGTATGTAAAGATCGTAGCAAGTGGAAAGAAGTGGTCTCTGCCTACCCCTACGGGAAAGAGGCGTGATTATGTGTATGTTATTGTGTATGTATGTATACTTTTACTATAATTAAGACGTTATCATTCACTTATATTTGGATGATCGAGAAACAAACTTTTGATTACAATAATTTACAACTCGTTGTAACATAGTAATACTACTAAATCTTCAAACCTAAATCGAACAACTTTCCTTAAGGCTTTTAAAATGGATTAAGTACAACAGAACGATAAAAGCACACTGCACAGTAAACGCAACTTGCAAGTTCCAGCTTCCAACTCTCAGTATCAACTATCAGGCAATCTTCGTTCGTTTTATTTTAATTAGAAGGAACTGCCGTGTGCGACTCAGTCGGACTTTATGGATTGCTTAAGGTTTCAATTTAGAGAGCACATACAAGAGAACAAGTTAAATAAATGAACTTGAATTACCTATTTATAAAAAATAAATCACGCGAGAAGCGTAATTACTAATTAGTAAGGTAGCGCTATGAATTAGTTCTTATTTTGAACTTAAAGATCTTAGAGGTATTTTAAATATTGATATTGTATAATGTCACCTTAAAATTGTAAAAACCGTTGTGGTTAGATTGTAATATTACTAGAGATATTATAAAATGACGACAGATTGTCAAGTAAAAATGTATCCTTACAACTGTACGCATTATTTTCCGTTAAAACTTATAATAATTATTATTATGAAAAAGCAAATAAATATGTCGACGCGGGGGGCACTTGCCGTTTAACCAATCGGCACGGTAAATATTACAATATAACGAAAAATAATGCGTACAATTGTAAGGAGAAATTTTTATTTGACAATCTGTTTGACAATGTGTCGACATTTTATAATATCTCTAGTAATATTACAATCTAACGGTTTTTACAATTTTACGGTGACATATTATACAAGGCAAAGCAGACTGACTGATTTATCAACGCACAGGTCAGCTAGAAATTTAAAATTTTGCACACTTACAAATTCTCATAATAATTATGACGTAGCGTAGGCCAACCATACTCAAAGTGTGTTTCTAGGGTTCCGCGATACCCCTGTTGGGGTTCCGCAAGAATTTAGAAAAAAATCAAAATACCGCAATAGACTGGACGCCGAACCTGATATTATAACACTTTAAGTAACTGTCTTCTAACCTGATATCAACCAATTAATGAGAAATAAAAAATCTCATTACTTAGTTAGATTTTTTTTCTTTTTTTTAATATTTTCTATTGTTATACCTACTTGTTATGTAAGTAAGTAATAAGTAAATGTTACCTTGTACTTTTATTATGCTTATTAATAAAAAATACACTTTTACCCCCTTTCTAATAAACGCTGTATAAGCTTTGAATAAGTTATACAGTGTTTTGTTCATGTCACACAAGTGACATTTTTAATTCGATAGAAGGAGACAAAACACTGTGTAACTATTCAAAGCTTATACAGTGTTTATTAGTAAGGGCACAGAATAAATAATAGTACCTAGTGGTAAGGGGGGTTAAAAAATATTGTTTTATTGTAGGGTTCCGTTAAGTATTTCGCTTTCCAAAAGGGTTCGTCACTAAAAAAGATTGAGAACCGCTGACGTAGGCATTCACCGAGGAAGGATAAAGGAGGTAAAATAGGGGATGAAACTTTTTATTTCTTGGACATATTTGCATGATATTTCGTATGAATTGAGTACGGAAATAATAATCAGTAACGTATTTCAGCGTTTTCTAAAATTCAGCTCCTAGGTGGGTAAAATAGGGGATGAAAGTTTAAAACCTAATTTCACGCTGACGAAGCCGCGGGCAATTAAGTAATGCTAGTTATTTCATAAAATTAAAAATAGATTTAATTAAAATAGTAGAGAAAAAGAGATATCGACTGGCACAATGCGCATTCGTTTTAATATTTTAAAACGTAACGTAAGAATTTTAAGAGGCGCGCGTATCACAGGCCTAATGAAAATGTGAAGACAGAGCTTTGTCAAATAAAAACTGAGGCCGGTTTTTTTAAGTATGTACTATGTAGTGTGCGTGTAGACGCTCACTCGTCACTACCTAGTACCTACCTATGTACATAAAAAACAACATACCGCGACAGCACAATATGTGTGTATGGCACTGCAATAAATTGTATTAAAAGCACCCGCCAGACCCGCGGCCGAGGGCGCGTGTGATTCACGGAATTCTGTCTTCACTTTTTTATTTGGATTTTGGTCTGAGGCACAGAATAAATATTATTAATATTAAATAGTAGTAAGTAACCTACACTACAGGTATCTGAGACGCGAATGTTAAAATTTAAATTCCCAGGGACGCTACAAAAACTAGGGCATATCCTGGGAAAGTAGGACGATTGGCAACCCTAATTAAATTTATATTAACTTTAAAATATTATGTATGTATTAGGTAAAATATGTATAAGTATACTGTATACCTACCTACCTGAGCAGTGAGCAGGTAGGTACCACTGGTACCTACCTATTGGTTCTACGTATCAGTTATTTTTTGGTAATTATAACTAGCTGTTATAATTACCAAAAAATAACTGACTAAATAACTGATGAATAAATAATAGTGTGGTCCTTTAAAGACGCCTTGACGAGAAAACCCTTTTAATTTTAATTATTAATAATTATTATGTGGACATGATAAAGATCATTTGCGAACGGTGGGCACCATCTATTTTTTTTTTAATTGATAAGGGGAGTCTAGCGGGGCTGCGATTTCAGTCCATTATAAAGTCGTAAGTTAACATAAACTTAATTTATAACAAAACTATAATTAATAAAACAAGTTTAGGTCCAATATGACACAAACTCGTTTTATGAAACTCAAGAAAACAAGGCTATTAAGTACATACTTTACTCGCTCAAGAGTCAAGAATGTAGATTGTAGCGACACCGCGACTCACGACCACGAGCCGCGAGGTGACTCAGAAAGTAACAATCTAAAATCCGCTTACCTGTGCAGACCAGCAACAAAGTAAACGGAGAAAGCAGCCGGAGAATCCCCATGTCAACGCTGTGAAACTTTCTAATCAATTTCAGCCAGGTATTATCCAAATATTACGCGCCCATCTTTGTTCGTAAACTTCTTAAACTCTTAAAAACTTTTGAGACACTACAACACAGAGTTAAACGTTTGGAATACACTCAACACTGCCACTAAGTTGGTCTATGAACTTTATTCAAACGAACACTGTACAATTCGATACGTGCGGCAATCCTCTTTGTGCACTAACTCATGTTCGTTTTCAAAATAAGAAAACTTTCACGTATTTCACTACGATCGCGGTGACCGTACCGAGTTGTAACGGTCGCTGCCGAACCGACAATGCTGGCGTCAAGCGTGAATGCATCCCTACCAACTTGTTTGAAACCAAACCGAATTTGGAGTTGCCCACTTTAATAAAATTATTCCGCCACATATAATATTTGTTGAATATTTATTTACAGCTAAATAATATGATAACATATTATTTTATTTAGACCTGATGTTTTAATGATTTGTAAAAAGGAATAAATTATAAAATATATAAACATAGTTAAAGTTAAGTTACATTTTCCTAATCAAGTCATTATTTTGTTTTAATTAAGATATTTGGCGACAAATCAAGCAAACGAGTTTCATGAGATATTTTGATAATAATTTATTAAATGTACTTATACTTTTAATTTCCAAAAAAATATACTTACAAAACTAATTTAAATGTAAGTTTTACAGCGATATTAGAAAACCGATTTTAAATTATTTTCTGTGTTGTATCATAATGATAATAATATTTTACAATATTATTTTATATTATAACTTTTGTGAAGGTATGCATATAATATTATGTAATGTTTACTTGTGTATTGTGTATATTATCAGGTAGTAAAATACTTGCATAGTTGGAGCTAGCCTATTTATTATAATTATTATACAATAAGTATATTTTACATTATAGTTATGACTTATATGTACTTAATACGAAACGTAAATCACTACAAAACGTAACTTTCAATTTTGTATGTAGAATGATTCGATAAAATTTTATTACTATTTATATATTTTCACTACATTTGTAGTTTGCTTTTAGGTATGGTCACCCCAACCGAGTCGCTACTCACTCGCTGTCTCAAGCCACCAATACGGTAGAAAAAGATAGCATTACTTTAGAGCGAATAAAACATAATATTATGCGCTGTTTCTTGATTGCTTGATAAGTGGTTTACACTCTCGCGCGAGTGGCGAGGCGAGGCCCTCAGTGAGTCGCGAGGCGAATGTGTAAACGGGCATTCGTTCCTCGCCTCGCCATTCACCTCGCCACTCACGACGCTCGCGTCCGGAGCGGTTTTTTGCGCACGAGTCAAAGGACCTCGCGACGAATACGAGCGGGTGTTCACATTCTCGCGTTCGCTTCAGTCTGTTGCTAGTTCTCATGCGCGACAGTTGTTTCTCTCGCACGCGAAATAATGCGTTTCTTAGAACTTTTTCAAAAAGAAAAAGAATAATATATATAGGCTACTTGACTCAAATATTTAATTTCATACATTAAGGGAGTATTTCATTAAGTAGGTACTTGGCTTAGGAAAACGTATTCTAACGATATCATAAATTAAAAACTTAAGATTGATAAATAAAGTTGATATTATATAAAATAAGTAGGGTAAATACGCCAAACGTCGGCCCCCCTCCAATCCTCGGCCGTCTGCACATTTTCAGCTTGCATTCATTCAAAAGGTAATTAAGTGGTAATTTTGCCACTGAAATTGCAAGCTTAGTTCATACTCTTTAAGTGCAAACCGTTACTATCCGATTACGTCACTTGCTCTTCGCACACTGAGCGTCAGTAGCGATAGCGTCGTAGAAGCATTGAAGTTCGTAGTTAAAGCAGCTTACTTGCTGTGAATATCCACGATTCGGGGATTGATATTACAACGGTAAGACATTTCTTTTTTTGGTTTTTAGCTTTGCTTTCACTAAAAAGGTATTTTTACTATATTTTGAGATAGTTTTTTCAACGCTTTGCGTATTGGTTTTAGGGAAAAATAGGGGGCCGTCATTAGAATACCAGTTTCGACTGAAAATCGGAATCTCGGCCGGGGCCGACTTAAGGTAAATGCAGTATGTTTTATAAAGTCCAATACTACGAATTCCATTGTCTTAATAGTAAAATTTGAAACGCTTTTATGTTAATAAATATATTTTACGTTCAATCGCTAAATACCGGCCGGGGTGGTATTAGCTGAATCTCGAGAAATAAGCTATACGAAACAGGGGCCGACTTTGGAAATATTAAAGATCGTAATGTCGGCCAGCCTAAGAATCGAATGCTACTGTACAGGCTGATCATTTTTGTACTTTTCATTGTTTGTGTAGGTACTGGGTAGTCATTTTTTAATTTATTTATGAAACTTGCTGTCTCAAAATTGAATTATGTATTTTTATAATTTAATAATATTATAAGAGGTTACACGCTATGCCCGGCCGACATTTGGGAAAAACGCGACCGACCATTGGGCCGTGAACGGCCGACTTTAAGGTTTTTTCGTTTTCGACGCATTTAAACCTTAATACTTTTTCCGTTTAGTAGAAAAGTCAACCATATGCCTATAAATATAAAATAGATTTATCAACCTGTCTAAAACTACGGTTTTAGACAGGTTGATAAATCTATTTTATATTTATGTATATATTATGTATGTATTGTTATACGTAACAAGCTATGCTTTCATTTCAAACTGATGGATACGGAGCGATCTAAAGTTAGAAAATCCGTAAGTGGCCGACATTTAGCGTATTTACCCTATTTTTGTTTTTTAATTTCTATGATAAAAACACCGAAGTTACTTCCGGAAAGGATGTCACGATACAAACACACTAAGCAAATATTATACCTTTAAACGAGCAATTCTTGTATGTATAGTCTTATGTTTGGGAAAATGCGTATTTTCGAGTTTTCATGCGTTTTTCTTTCCACGCAGAATATGTTCGCTAATTTCGTCCTGCCGGCCACTGTCCGTTTGGTTCAGCGAGTTAAGAGGCGGATGGCAAGAAACGAGTGTTACGGGTTCGAACCCCGCTCGGTGACTTACTTTTATATAAATTTACTTTTTAAATTTTCATTGTTTTTAGACAAGTTTAAAAAAAATTGTTAATGCTTGAGATCAAATACCTGATCTACACAGAAATCGATTGTAAATAATAATAATCTATCAACCAATATGTCGAATTGTGTTTTCGGCTGTTTTTAAAAAGTGTACTTATTTTTAAAAAAATTGTAGGTTTTGACGACCTCTGTGTATCAGTGGTTCAACATGTTGGTGCTATAGTCGGGATCGCGGGTTCGAATCCCGCCGAAGGAACAAAAAGTTTTTCCGTGTTCCTGGGTCATGGATGTGAATTAATATTAATTCATATTATGTGTATAATATAATAAAAATCTTAAATATGTGTATAATAAAGTACCCGTAGCACAAGTTCTTCGAGAACTTACCACGGGACCAGATTGACGTGGTCTAAAGCGTCTAATATAATATATTATTATTATTTTAGGTTTCAAAATAATGTAATATATTTTTTTTGTGTAATAAAACAATTATGAAACGTTTAGGACTTAAATAAAAACAAGGTCAAGTCGCATAATATATGGAACCCAAAGCATAATTATATTAACCATAAAACTCAACAAAGTTAGACTTGTTGCCGCTAAAACTTCGACGTCCTCCATTGTCAATGGCATACAGACAACTGAACGCACCACGAGAGTGTAAGCACCCACTCGTAGGCGCGTCGCGCGAGGTGAGAAACGAGGCGAAGGGCGAAGTGAGTTGCGAGGCGAGAGTGTAAATCTTATATGAAAGTTGAACGTTGTTCCTTTCTTAGCGTGTACTAGAGTCAACTATTCTATCAACACTCGAGAGTCGAGACAAGTTTTTGGATTTGAAAAGAAGTTTTATTTTTTAAACTCATACACCTACTAAGCGAATTAGTAATTTAGTACGTATATGTCACCGTAAAATTGTAAAAACCGTTAGATTGTAATATAACTAGTGAAATTATAAAATGTTGATAAGACTTCGGACGCGATAATGCTGCCTATAATTAAACACATTATTTTTCGTTAGATTATAAATATATAGTTATTAGTTAATTATCTTTCGACATATTTTTACAATCTCGTTAGTTACTTTACAATCTAACGGTTTTTACAATTTTACGGTGACATATACAATATACAATACGATTCAAATGAGAAGGATCGAGTCGGCGCCATTTTTTTTTAATAATATATGGCATGTATTTAAACTTGCGACAAAACAATTAAATTTTGGTGTGAAAATACCCAATATTGAATACTAAATTACCAAGTTGGCGAAAAAATGTAAGGAACAAAAAAATTACTAATCTGGTGACTAAATAATACCACTGAATTTTCCAAACTAGCAGACAGATTATGTTTTAGCGACTAAATAACCATCTTGGCGACAATTTGTGAGTACACATTTAATTTAAGAATAGGCACATATATTTTCCCTGATGTAGGTAACTCAAAAACCATACAAGCAGCGAAACGAGCGCACACAAAAAAACCATAAAGGAGCGTACAAAATTCCCAATTTTTTATTTTTCTCGGTTTTAGGGAGGTGTAGATTATTGTGTAGATATTAATTCTTTTAATTAATTATTAATTTTGAAATTTAAAAATGGCGGATATTTATTTTTCGTAAAATTGATATGGGTGTCGTTTACCAGGTTTTTGGAAGTGCTGGATACGAAAATGACATTTGTTTTGAAATTCCAATATGGCGGACATACTTAATTTCATAAAAATAATATGGGTGTCCTTTTATTGGTTTCTGGGGGTGCTGGTTACAAAAAGTCATCCATTTTAAATTTCCTTAGTAACCCAACAACCTCATATTTTCTTCATGATGGGAGAAAAAGAAATTTGAAAATCCTGAATTTTCCAACATTTCTATAGCTTTATACATCTAGGAATGTATCTCAATGTAGAGCATTTACTATGTTTTTATAAAGTTGATTCTATCTCGGAAACGGTGCAATCTATTGAAAAAATAATGAAAATTTCGCCCCCTTTGGAACTCCGCAACATCACATTTTCTTCATGATGGCAGAAAATTTTTTTCGAAAATCCTGAATTTTCCAACATTTCTATAGCTATAAACATCCGTCGTATCTCAATGTACAGCATTTACTTCTTATCTCGGAAACGGTGCATCCTATTGAAAAAATAATGAAAATTTCGCCCCCCTTTGAAATCCCGCAACATCATATTTTCTTCATGATGGGAGAAAAAAAAATCGAAAATCCTGAATTTTCCAACATTTCTATAGCTATAAACATCCGTCGTATCTCAATGTACAGCATTTACTTCTTTTTTTATAAAATTGATTATATCTCGGAAACGGTGCATCCTATTGAAAAAATAATGAAAATTTCGCCCCCCTTCGGAACCCCACAACATCATATTTTCTTCATGATGGGAGAAAAAAAAATCGAAAATCCTGAATTTTCCAACATTTCTATAACTATAAACAACCGTCGTATCTCAATGTACAGCATTTCCTTCTTTTTTTATAAAATTGATTCTATCTCGGAAACGGTGCGTCCTATTGAAAAAATAATGAAAAATTCGCCCCCCTTTGAAACCCCGCAACATCACATTTTCTTCATGATGGGAGAATTTTTTTTTCGAAAATCCTGAATTTTCCAACATTTCTATAGCTATAAACATCCGTCGTATCTCAATGTACAGCATTTACTTCTTATCTCGGAAACGGTGCATCCTATTGAAAAAATAATGAAAATTTCGCCCCCCTTTGGAACCCCGCAACATCATACTTTCTTCATGATGGGAGAAAAAAAAAATCGAAAATCCTGAATTTTCCAACATTTCTATAAACATCCGTCGTATCTCAATGTACAGCATTTACTTTTTTTTTTATAAAATTGATTCTATCTTGGAAACGGTGCATCCTATTGAAAAAAATAATGAAAATTTCGTCCCCCTTAGGAATAACGCAACATCATATTTTCTTCATGATGGGAGGAAAAAAAATCGAAAATCTTGAATTTTCCAACATTTCTATAGATTGATACACCCCTCGTATCTCAGTACAGCATTGTCATATTTTTTTCTATAGTCGCTTGTATCTCAGAAACGGTGCATCCTACTGCAAAAGTAATGAAAATTTGCTCCCCCTTATTAATCTAGAAATCGCATATTTTCTTCATGAATGGCAGAAAAATTCATGAATCCTGAATTTTTTAAAATTTCTATACCTACATAGCTGGTACTTTGAACTACATAACATACTGTAATAATAATCATCAATCCTAATTAGCATCCCAAAGATCTTTTAAAGTATTCATATTCATTTTCCGAAGATTGAATATTCTCCATTTTGGAAAATGAAATTGGAAGACAATTTTGTAATCAGAACCCCCAGAAACCGGGAAAAGGATAACCTTGTTAATTTTAATAACAAAAATTTACGCCATTGTGGAATAACGAAACCGATTTTTTTTTTTCATATTATTCTGCACCCCCAGAAACCTAGAAAATGACACCCATGACAAAGAAAAACATACTCCAACAGTATCCAAAAATAGGATTTTCCGTAGCCTGCAAATTGAATTTTTAGCAGCCATTAATTTATCAACCAAATCTGGTTTTATAGCTGCTTATATGGTATAATGGTCACCAACTCGGAAATTAAGTCACCAACTTATAAATATCGGTGCTAATTTGGATTAAATTTCGCCTCTTTTTATCTGCCGGCTTTAGAATTTTTTGTCACCCGAGTGTTTTCGCCAGTTTAGTAATTTAGTCGCCAACATATTAATTCGCTGCCAAATTCAGTAATACAGTATGCTTACGTGCAGCCGCCAACTTATTTTTTGTTCGCTTGATTAATTATATCCCATAATATATCTATATAGACGCTTCACACCACGTCAACCTGGTCCCATGGTAAGTTCTCGAAGAACTTGTGTTACGGGTATATTGTTTCGAATTAATACTAGGTAATTAATGTTTAGCATAATACTTATGTTTAGATAATTTATTATTATTTAACGTTTTTATTTAAATTACCTAGATGCAATACTTTCTATTATTATTGATAAGCAAATAAGTTATTCTGCAAATCGCACTTTTCAAGTGATATTAATATTAAGTACAGAAAGAGGTCATTGACATTCCTATTCTTATAAAGGAAAAAAACTCCCCGATTTTGAAACATTCTTGATTGGTACTCCGCTCGTAGCTCGTATTGAGCTTAGCATGATGTTATATAGCCTTAGGCTTCCTCGATAAATGGACTATCCAACACAAAAATAATTTTTCAATTCGAACCAGTAGTTACTGAGATTAGCGCGTTCAAACAAACAAACTCTTCAGCTTTATAATATTAGTATAGATTAAAGAAAGACTTAGAGATAAGCAGCTACATAGTTGGTTAGCAATTATCATGGCTAACTTTCAATTTGATTGCACTTATTATAATCTGAGGGGACAATCACTTACCAAGCGATTCGTCTGCTCCTATGCCAGTAGCCCAGTCTAAATAATAAACTCAAATTTGACAGACAGATCTTAAATGTGTGGTCGTTCTACAATACCTAGCTATAGCTATAGGTACAACTTACAAGTGAGGAATGGTGAGGGCGCCACAGTTTTGCTGACTTCATCCAGCAGGGGGACCAGCACATTAGCATAATTAAAAAATATATTTCACCGGACGGCATGGCATGGGCGGGCATGGCACCCGGCGTGTTGTTCCCGCAGATTGATACCTCCCATGCAGATTGTAGTTGACCTGTGAGCTGTGCTGTGGCCAAGTAATAAAGAGAAAAGAACAATAATATACCTATTTGGCATATCAACATAGAAAACGTCTTGTATAGACGAAGCACGCATGTCTACACCTAAATGGCCCCAAAGATGGGGTTGTTTGAGGCCATTTAGGTTTGACATTTGTCATCTTGACATTTGGACATTTGCTTTCCGCAGTATAGTCACACTCACTAGTCAGTCTCCTGAACGTAATGGCGTAACTTTATATTGAATGAAGGTTTTTCCGGTATTCTATACTTCAGCATCGTGGCTTTTCCTATCAAATGTACATCATAACTCATAGCTCATAGGCCATAGCGCACTGCCGGCCGCGGCTGCACATCCTTAGTTTTGAATATCTGCATGTCATTGGTCTCGCTGGGCGCTCTACCCCAGCGAGACCAATGATTATTCTATTATTTGTGGCCATCCACATATTACGTCACGCAAAATTTCGACTTCCTGAACCAGAAATATTTTTGTGATTCTTGTTATTTCTTTTCCTTTTATATTTTTTAAATTATTTTATCGTTCTACTAAAACTCCGAGCTAAGTTCAGTCTCTCAGGTACAGGTACAATAAAAACAAAAAAAAACCCGTAGATATTTTTGATGCATATTACCTACCTACATAATTTATCAAAATATCCATTACAGAAAATATCGAATGGAAATTCAATTTTCGGGTTGAAAATTGCGAGCTGCCATAGTTCTCATCAGGGTTGCCGTTTGCCATTGCACTTGTCTGGTTTAACATTGATTAACGAACGGCAACGCACTTGTAAGTACGTAATCTGATGTAACTCCTTCGTCGTCCATGAGTGGCTGTAATCGCGTACACCATCAGGAGATACAATAAACATACAATAATCGGTAGGAACAGATATTAACGCGAAAACCCCGGAGATGAAGACAAAACTGTTAATTTGTAAGTGATTGAGGGTTCCTATTTCCTGCTTTTATACAACACAAACAAACCAATGAATATCAGCCCTAACCATCGATGTGGAAGCTCCATGGTATTGTGTTCGCGGGCATCGCGGTTCTCGCTTTTGGAATGTGCTAACTTATTAATCAAGTCGCGTCTGCTGCTTACACCGTACATACCAAGACCAACCCATTACATGGACTGCTGGTATTAGGTATTCCATGACAGCTAGTAGCTACAATAGACGCTAACCGTCTCTGTGGCAGACAGTAGACACTAGCTCTCGCACATTTTAATGCGTATACTATACTATTAATATCATCAGTATTATATTAATACGTGAAGCAAAAACTTTCAGTATAGTTTTACGAAAATTGTGCAACCAGAGGAGTATGGATTTTTTTTTAGATGGAGGAAGGTGTGCAGAAAACTAATTTAAAGAAAATATTGCTTAGAAATAAGTTAAAACATGAATTATGGTCAAATTTCCATTACTAGCCGATCTCTAGTAATTTTTAAACCATGTCGCAGCTCATGACTCCCAAACTTGAAGATGACCCTAAATGTACAGACTAATTTGTAAAGACGTAAAGTTTGGTAGGAATGAGGATGTAGATTGTCGGGGTAATCTCTGGATCTACTGAAGACTGAACCGATTTTTTTAATTATATAACCAATAGAAAGCCAGTGAAGCCACTTATATAATATTATCTGTGAGTGTTGACTGTAGAGTAGGAAATCGTGTAAAACTCAATTTACCGCGGGCAAAAGCTAGTGTACAGATAATTTAGATGTTTGTGGGTCATTCCAATGCATATATTTGGCCCCTTGGACCTTGACGCGTGTCTGTTTAATATGCTACTGAAATATTTCGGCGTCGGGTCGTTGACAATGGGTTACGTTGATTGACTCGTAAATGCTGGCACTTGACGTCACTGTCCATACGTTAGCAGCAGTTTAAGCCCAGGCTCAACTGCACAGAATAATACATAGCACGCTTAGTTGGCTCGGCATTCACCTAAGATGCCTATGATTTAACATATAGCTGCCATTTGGCAGACTGGCACCACTACAGGTAAGTATGCTGTATGGAATTATCTCGGGAGTCGGGACTTTCGCAGTATTTTTATCTATGCAGTGCGTACCCTTAGGCAGAGTACTTACTAGTAGACTCGGTACTAGCTAGCAGTCCTAGGTACCCATTCTATTTTAAATATAGAATTTATATTAAATACTAGCTGGTGCCAGGAGCTTTGTTTGCGTGGAACTACTAAAGGAAACGGAACCCTAAAATTAATTATTCTGTTACTTTTTCATCAGCTAGGTAGCTTTCTACCAGTGAAATTCTGGTCAAAATCGGTCCCGCCGTTTCAGAGATTAGCCGGACAGTCCGATAGACAGAAAAAGAAATTCAGGTTTAGGTATAGGTGGTATAGGTACGCATTTGGTGCAATAAGTTGTAATTTGGAATTACAAATAGACACTTTTATTTATTGTATAAATTACTAGCTATTGTCTGCGACTTCGTCCTCGTCAATTTCTGTTATTATAATCGCGATTAAGAAGTTTTAAAAATAATATACCTATTATTTAAAGTACAACTGCGTAAATTATATTTTTAATTTTATTTTCTTGTGGCAACTTTATATTATTATTATGCTGATAAATCTCTTTGGCAAATAATTGGCAATAATGCATTAATTTCGACCAAATTTGATTAGAGGCCGTCCATTAATCACGTGATGTTTTTAACAACTTTCAGACCCCTCCCCTCCCCCTGGAGATACGTGGTGAGATTTTATATCTCCCACCTAAGATCACGTGTATTTTTTTTACATAGTAAGCAGGTGATGTTTGAAGAAAAATTTAAACTTAACAATTTAATCGAATAATTTAAGCAATTTAAAACTATACGAGTCATTTGTCTTGTAAGTATTTAAACAACTGCAACACTACGAAATACGAATCTACAACCGATAATAATTTCGGTATGCATACTCTAGATTCGAAAATTAATACACGTGATGTCTCCTTATACCCCCTCCTCCCCTTGGTGATATTTAGTGATATTTTTTCGGACCCCCCCTCCCCTTTTAGGCATCACGTGATTAATGGACGACCCCTAATACCATAGAAAAGGTTATAGTGAGACAATCTTAAAAGATAGTCGCGGACATTTTTTTACATTATTTAAAGAGAAATAATTCTTTCGAATACATATTTTTTGTGTAACTTGAACCGTTTACGCAGCGAACGCAACGGAGGCCCTCAAATATGAATAATTTTCCCCGTTTTTGCAACATTTTTCACTGATGCTTTGCTCCTATCGGTCGCAACTCGCAGCGTAATATTATATAGCTTGAAGCCTTCATTGACAAATGAAGGCTTCAAGCTAGACAAATCCAAAACAAAAATAATTTTTCAATTCGATCTAGCAGTTCCTGAGATCAGCGCGTTCAAACAAACAACGGAAGCCCGTAAAGATGAATAATTTTCTCCGTTTTTTTTCACATTTTCCACTGATTCTTCCCTCCTTTTGGTCGCAGCGTGATGTTATATAGCCTAAAGCCTTCCTCGACAAATGAACTATCCAACACAAAAATAATTTTTCTATTCGAACCAGTAGTTCCTGAGTGACAAACTCTTCAGCTATAATAAAGAAAAGAACTGTCTATAACTTAAATCAGGCGTATAGTATAATAGGTATAGTGAGTCGATCTTAAAAGTAGTTCCTGAGATTAGCGCGTTCAAACAAACAAACAAACTCTTTAGTTTTATAATATTAGTATACTAATATTATAAAACTAAAGAGAACAAACTCTTTAGTTTTATAATATTAGTATACTAATATTATAAAACTAAAGAGTTTGTTTGTTTGTTTGAACGAGCTAATCTCAGGAACTTATTTTAAGATCGACTCACTATACCTATTATACTATACGCCTGATTTAAGTTATAGACAGTTCTTTTCTTTATTTTAAAAGAGTCAATGGTTGTAATTAAAACAAAAATTTGCACGCCACTTCAAAGGCAAAATAAGAAGGAACCAAACTGTAACACCATATTGTACCTTATATTTATGCAAATAAATGATTTCTATTTCTATTACCTTTTTTATAGTAATCAAATTTGGTCGAAATTTTTGCAATTATTACGCCATCAGTTGACGCCGATGAAGTCGCGGACAACAGCTTGTAGATTAATAAATAGTAATAAATAAGATTAAACATTCACCCGTACTTTTTAATTTTTAACATCAGAAAGTCATTAGGTACTGTTGGTTTTTGGCATTCACGGTTACTTTTAAATCTAAGTAGGGTAAACTGTAAAGGCTGGTGGAAGGCGTTTAGTTTGAATAATTACATTCGTGTAGGATCGGGGCGGTGCGGCTGGTGCGAGACACCCATCATTTACATACAAAACGATGGACAATCCACACAACCGCGGCTGCGGCCAGCTATTCGGATAATTTTCACCAAATCCCAATTTAGTTAATGTAAATTCAACCTAAATCGTACGGGCCGTACCTAATGTCGTGGACTTGAATTTCGTCTAATTGGGATAGCTACAGTGCAACAAAGGCATCGTGCGCCCCGCCGTTTATCAATCTATGTTCAGAAATAAATCGAAGCAAATTCGGACGGTCTAGTTCAGTGGTCGTCATCTGCGGCCGTGAATGGTGCGGCCCGTGCAGCTAGGCCTAGAGGCCAAAAGGGTCATTATGGCCCCGAGCGACAGACTCCGGCCCTCGCGAATTCGCTTTGTCAATTTTTTTAATTTAATTGACATTAAATAAACGCACACGAATGAAAGCTTCGAACCTTAGCCAAAGAATTATAATCTCTACTATGCCTTAGCAGCCTAGTAGAGATTATACTTACCCATGTTTTTATAGTTTTTTTTTCAAGTGCACAGACTTTTAGAAGGATTTTCTTAAATTATTTTTCCAGCTTTAACATATTTTGTTGTTTGAACCCGAATGTTTTTTTTAATGTACAGTCATAGAGTGTGCAACTGTGTCAACATTCATTTAATACTTATATTTTAACTGATTTTAACGGGCAAAGTGTGAGTCGGACTCGCACCGAGGGTTCCGTTTAAACCTGTTGTGATTTTATTACAGCTTAAAGGTATTATAGACCTGAGTATTTGATATAAATTTCAATTTAATACCTCTACGCGATCATGAGGAGAGGGGTAGTAAGTTTAAAATTATTAAAAATATTTTTATTATATGATGTAACTAAAATTTCGGGATTTCGCATTTTTCCTTTATCTGTGCTATATATGACGTTGCTTCATACCACGAGTTCACGGGAAGTATCCTGTAGGTTTTGATTCTCTTGCGAGTGTAGATGCATAAATTTGCGACATAAACGGATGTATCTTTTGATGGCGTTAGCTTAGAAGTTTGATTTTTTTACAGCTCCACGGGACAGTAGACCTGAGTATTTGATGTAAATTTCAGCTCGTTATCTCCACGAGTTCCTGAGAAAAAGGGTCTTGACGGACGGACAACAAAATGATCCTATAAGGGGTTCCATTTTCCTTTTGAGGGACGTAACCCAAAAAATATAAAGAACATATTTCCGAAGAGGGTTTCAATTAATTACAATTTGAGGATAAATAAATGAAAATTTGAGGAGAGTTACGACCATTATGACATGGCCGCTACCACCGCGCCCCCTCGTTAAAGTGTGCGGCCCGCAGTGATACGTCACATTACTCACATTGTCCTATGCGACCGTTGACCAGAAAAGTGTGACGACCACTGTCCAGTCCAGTGACTAGTTGGAAGCTAGAGTAGGCGGGGGTCTTGGATATATTTTATATCAAGCACAGAATTCAAGTTACATTGGTAACTCGGCAGTAGATATGTTAGCGTCAGTTCAACTGAGACGCGACGCGACTCGATGCGGCGCTGAATTTTTCGAATAGCATTTCAACATTGAACTTTATTCTCTACACAAGAAGGATTATACATGTTTAATTGTAAGAGTTCTAATTTGGAGCTACACCGAGCAGTGTATTACACCGGCGCGGCGCCGCTTTTGCTATGAAACGTGTATCTTGTGTAGTAAATAAAGGTCTATTTTGAATCGCTATCTCAAAAATGAAGCGCCGCGTCTATTCGCGTCACGTCTGGGTATAAGCCGACCCTTAATATAGATTAAAATAAACGAAATGTGTTGTATAATGATTAATGAATTAATGATTAATGGCATAATAACAAAATATAAAACGATTGATAGGTGACACGCAAAAACTCTAGTATTTTACTTAGAGTAAGTACTTACCTGAAACTTAACTATAATATAATATGTAGGTACATAATATACCTAATTACCTTCATAGAGACGGTAATCGGTATAAGGAGTGGATCATGTAAGTATTGTCTATCGATAACTCTGAATTTGTCTACTCCCTCCCAATTCTGATTGGACAGGCGATATTATTGTCTAAATCTCTATCAGGGTCTTATTATTTAGTTGTGCATATAGTGATCCTCCGTCCAAGATATGAAAACTCGACTGAACTGTGAATACTACAGTCTACAATTTACAGTAGGTAAGTCATGCATATTATATTCAAGGAGGCGCAATACTAACTACTAGTCATATTATGTGAATACAATTTGAGCTGCCGAAATGCCGAAGACTGTTGTATTTCATATTTAAAAGTGAAAAGTAAAAATTTAATATTTTGAAGAAACGTCCCAAAAAAGTAAAAGCTCCAAAGATCTGAGCTCCAACTTCCGAGGTAAGAAATTTAAAAAAATACAAAAGGGAAACGTTGCAAAAAAAGAAATTTATTTGAAATAAGTACAAAGGTTCTCTGGCAGTCGTGATTACTGTCGGCGGAGACAGCCTACATTTGCCGGGAAAGCGCCACCGGAGCCAGAAAAAAACAACATAAAAGTAGATGTATACATAATATTATAATTGTTCTGAAACAAGAACATCTGAGTATCACACATAAAAACGAATTCCGACAATCCCCTGCTCGTTACCAGCTACCACCATATAATGTCTCTCGCCGTAATTAAATTACGAGCATCCCTTTCGCTGGTTAGTGATCTCAATAAAAGCGTAATAGTTATCTTTGGAGAGGGGCCGGTTGCGCTATTACAATGATTACGGGGGTGCTGCGCTCCGGGCGCCGGTCGCCCTCCGTCAGAGGACCGGCCCTCACTATGCTCCGTGTCAAATTGCCCAAATTTATGCAACTGCTCTTAAACATCCTCCCCTTCGCCAAACACCACATCAAATGTCATAATTTGAGAAGGGCCGCAGAGTTTGCATAAATTTTATATGCATCGAGTACTTTCAATCAATATTACAATAGATACAGTCTGAACTCTGAAGGTGAACTCGATGTTGTGAATATTACAAAAGGTCAAGTATTGGTGAATATTGAGATCATAGCGATAGGTCATAGTCCATAGACAGAGACTCGTAGTTTATGCATGAGGCTGTGAAGTGTGATGTCCTTGAAAATGTTACTAGCTGCAGGAGAAAATATTACATCATTGCTTCGAAAGAAGTTGTATTCTTTTATATTAATAAATAAATATATAAAATGAACTTTGAAGTGTCTGTTTGTAAATTAAACATTAACAGCGTAATTCACTAAATCCATATGAAAGTAGAATACGGTACTTAGGGGTCGTCCATTAATCACGTGATGCCTAAAGGGGGAGGGGGGGTCCGAAAAAAAATCACCAAGTATCACCAAGGGGGGGAGGGGGTATAAGGAGACATCACGTGTATTAATTTTCGAATCTAGTCTATGCATACCGAAATTATTATTGGATGTAGATTCGTAGTGTTGTTTAAATACTTACAAAACAAATGACTCGTATAGTTTTAATTGCTTAAATTATTCGATTAAATTGTTTTTTAAGTTAAAGTTTTTCTTCAAACATGACCTGCTTACTATGTAAAAAAAATACACGTGATCTTAGGTGGGGGAGGGGGGGTAGTATAAAACCTCACCGTATCACCAGGGGGAGGGGAGGGGTCTAAAAAGTTGTTAAAAACATCACGTGATTAATGGACGGTCCCTTACCTATAACAAAATATAAACTTTGAGTACCTATCCAACAAAAAAACGATTTTTAAATTTTTGTCCGTGTGTCCGTCTGTTTGTTCCGGCTAATCTCTAAAATGGACGGAGTCCGGGCTTCACTGGATAGATGATGTTATAAGAAAAAGCTTAGGCTATTTTTACCCGACTTCCAAAAAAGGAGGCAGTTATTATCTTAGGGTCCCGTTAAAAAATAGGTAATTCGTTTCCATTAATAGTTCCACGTTAACGCATCGTTAACGAAGTTGCGGGCACCAGTTATTCAGCCTCATCCAGGTAGGAATATAAAACAAGACTCGGAAAATAAAACATCAAACTTTGTTACAAAGTAATCTTTGTCTAAAGTTTACGAAAGTTAAATAACAATCGAAAACAAATTATCGTTTTCTTTCAATCTATATTTCTGCGCACCCTTCCGTAATAGTATTTGGGAAACATTGCCTGTGGCTGGGTAAAAAGCAATGAAAGCATTTTCACATGAGCAGTTTTCATTTCACTAACTCCCCTTTGTTCCCTAAGGAATGCCAAATAGTATCTGCAGTTTGCCAGACCCAAATAATGCCACAGGGAACAGCCCCGGTAAATTTCCCCTTCAATCAAAATTGTTTTTTTAACTACGTAGTCATCGATATAAAAAAAAATCACTAAGTGACTGTAAAGTAGAAATTAAGTTTGCCGTCTTTCGATTCATAAAATATTTTATATTTTTATTATCTCGCAATTTTTTTTTTCTTTTTATAATATTAGGTAAAGGACGTTGTCCAAAATTCATACAAAAAAAACCAGTAACTTTTGCTCATAACTTCTATACCCGGTGTTTTTCGAGATTGCCCTTTTGGTGACATCACACTGACTGGCAACCGTTTCGTTGCTATTGATTCTGTGTCCATTTTGGATTCCCTAAAAATTTGCATATTATATACAAAATTATATGAATAACCGGCTCCTTTTTAGAAGTTGTTTAAAAGTAATAACTGCGTATAATTTCAAATCTCTACTGGACTGCTCGGTTAGTGCAGCTTTTGAATAATTATGTGCATAGTTGATAGCTTTCATACATACTTAGGATAGGCATGCAATATGCATACTTTTTACTTCGAAACAATATTGTAGAGTTTTTACTCTTTAGTTTTGGCATGTATTTAAACTTGCGACAAAACAATTAAATTTTGGATTTGAAAATACCCAATATTGAATACTAAATTACCAAGTTGGCGACAGAATGTAAGGAACAAAAAAATTACAAATCTGGTGACTAAATAATACCACTGAATTTTCCAAACTGGCAGACAGATTATATTTTAGCGAACACATAACCATCTTGGCGACAATTTGTGAGTACACGTTTAATTTAAGAATAGGCACATATATTTTCCCTGATGTAGGTAACTCAAAAACCATACAAGCAGCAAATCGAGCGCACACAAAAAAAAAACATAAAGGAGCGTACAAAATTCCCAATTTTTAATTTTTCTCGGTTTTAGGGGGGTGTAGATTATTGTGTAGATTAATTTTGAAATTTAATAACCTAACCAAGAGCATGTCAGGATATGTCTAAGGAGGGTTCCGTAACTATAAACGCGTAATATGCTTTTTTTTAAATTACTCCAAAAGTTACTATCCGATTTGGTTCAAAATAGTTTTCCTAAAGAGTTTTTAGCATGATCTATCAGCATGGAAATTTGCAAGTTTCTATCTCCTATAGTTTAAAAATGCTAGGGGGGGGACCAACTTACCAACTACTTTGGAGGCCGATTACTCGAAAATGGTCAACTTTATAAAAAAGTAACTTATGAAACCTTACCTTTATTTTAAAAGACCTATTCTACGATACCCCACACGATGGGGTAGAGTGAAAAAATATTTTTCATCCCCACTTCACATGTATGAAGAGCCACCCCTAAAATATAAAATTATTATTTTTTTATAATCCCGAAACCGTGATCTATACACAGTCTATAACTGCACCAAATTTCATCAATTTATATTCATAATTACAGGAGCTAGAGGCGCGGACAGACAGACAGACAGACAGACAGACAGACAGACAGACAGACAGACAGACAGACAGACAGACAGACAGACGGACAGAGCGAAACTATAAGGGTTCCTTAAGTATTACGGAACCCTAAAAATGGCGGATATTTATTTTTCGTAAAATTGATATGGGTGTCGTTTACCAGGTTTTTGGGAGTGCTGGATACGAAAATGACATTCGTTTTGAAATTCCAATATGGCGGACATACTTAATTTTATAAAAATAATATGGGTGTCCTTTTATTGGTATTATAAAATATATAAAAGTCATCCATTTTAAATTTCCTTATTAACCCCGCAACCTCATATTTTCGTCATGATGGGAGAAAAAGAAATTTGAAAATCCTGAATTTTCCAACATTTCTATAGCTTTATACATTCCCAGTATCTCAATGTAGAGCATTTACTTCTTTTTTTTATAAAATTGATTCTATCTCGGAAACGGTGCATCCTATTGAAAAAATAATGAAAATTTCATCCCCTGTACGAAACCCGCAACATCATATTTTCTTCATGATGGGAGAAAAAAAAATTCGAAAATCCTGAATTTTCCAACATTCCTATAGCTATAAACATCCGTCGTATCTCAATGTACAACATTTACTTCTTTTTTTTACAAAATTGATTCTATCTCGGAAACGGTGCATCCTATTGAAAAAATAATGAAAATTTCATCCCCTTTAGGAAACCCGCAACATCATATTTTCTTCATGATGGGAGAAAAATTTTTCGAAAATCCTGAATTTTCCAATATTCCTATAGCTATAAACATCCGTTGTATCTCAATGTACAACATTTACTTCTTTTTTTTACAAAATTGATTCTATCTCGGAAACGGTGCATCCTATTGAAAAAATAATGAAAATTTCATCCCCTTTAGGAAACCCGCAACATCATATTTTCTTCATGATGGGAGAAAAAAAAATTCGAAAATCCTGAATTTTCCAACATTCCTATAGCTATAAACATCCGTCATATCTCAATGTACATCATTTACTTCTTTTTTTTATAAAATTGATTCTATCTCGGAAACGGTGCATCCTATTGAAAAAATAATGAAAATTTCATCCCCTTTAGGAAACCCGCAACATCATATTTTTTTCATGATGGGAGAAAAAAAAAATCGAAAATCCTGAATTTTCCAACATTCCTATAGCTATAAACATCCGTCGTATCTCAATGTACAACATTTACTTCTTTTTTTTACAAAATTGATTCTATCTCGGAAACGGTGCATCCTATTGAAAAAATAATGAAAATTTCATCCCCTTTAGAAAACCCGCAACATCATATTTTCTTCATGATGGGAGAAAAAAAAATTCGAAAATCCTGAATTTTCCAACATTTCTATAGATTGATACACCCCTCGTATCTCAGTACAGCATTGCCATATTTTTTTCTATAGTCACTTCTATCTCAGAAACGGTGCATCCTACTGCAAAAATAATGAAAATTTCCTCCCCCTTATTAATTATATATATAAATATTATATATTATATTATATTATAATGTACAGCATTTACTTCTTTTTTTTATAAAATTGATTCTATCTCGGAAACGGTGCATCCTATTGAAAAAATAATGAAAATTTCATCCCCTTTAGGAACCCCGCAACATTATATTTTCTTCATGATGGGAGAACAAAAATCGAAAATCTTGAATTTTCCAACATTTCTATAGATTGACACACCCCTCGTATCTCAGTACAGCATTGCCATATTTTTTTCTATAGTCACTTCTATCTCAGAAACGGTGCATCCTACTGCAAAAATAATGAAAATTTCCTCCCCCTTATTAATTATATATATAAATATTATATATTATATTATATTATAATGTACAGCATTTACTTCTTTTTTTTATAAAATTGATTCTATCTCGGAAACGGTGCATCCTATTGAAAAAATAATGAAAATTTCATCCCCTTTAGGAACCCCGCAACATTATATTTTCTTCATGATGGGAGAACAAAAATCGAAAATCTTGAATTTTCCAACATTTCTATAGATTGATACACCCCTCGTATCTCAGTACAGCATTGCCATATTTTTTTCTATAGTCACTTCTATCTCAGAAACGGTGCATCCTACTGCAAAAATAATGAAAATTTCCTCCCCCTTATTAACCTAGAAATCGCATATTTTCTTCATGAATGGCAGAAAAATTCATGAATCCTGAATTTTGAAAAAATCTATACATAGCTGGTACCTTCAACTACATAACATACTGTAATAATAATCATCAATCCTAATTAGCATCCCCAAGATCTTTTAAATTAGTATTCATATTCATTTTACGAAGATTGAATATTCTCCATTTTAGAAAAATGAAATTGGAAGACAATTTTGTAATCAGAACCCCCAGAAACCTGGAAAATGACAACTTTATTAATATTAATAACAAAAATTTACGCCATTGTGGAATTTCAAAACAGATTTTATTTTCATATTATTCTGCACCCCCAGAAACCTAGAAAATGACACCCATGCCAAAGAAAAACATACTCCAACAGTATCAAAAAATAGGCTTTTCCGTAGCCTGCAAATTGAATTTTTAGCAGCCATTAATTTATCAACCAAATCTGATTTTATAGCTGCTTATATGGTATAATGGTCACCAACTCGAAAATTAAGTCACCAACTTATAAATGTCGGTGCTAATTTGGATTAAATTTCGCCTCTTTTTATCTGCCGACTTTTGAATTTTTTGTCAATCGAGTGTTTTCGCCAGTTTAGTAATTTAGTCGCCAACATATTAATTCGCTGCCAAATTCAGTAATACAGTATGCTCACGTGCAGCCGCCAACTTATTTTTTGTTCGCTCGATTAATTATATCCCTTTAGTTTTTAGTATAAGAAATCCCACCAAAAACATTCTGTAAAAAACTAGCCAAGTCTCGATGGAGCTGCTTGTTTATCTCTAAAAAGTAATGAAATCTAGACAAAGTCGTGCCAAGTCTAAGGTTCCTTACTGCGATTTCTTTATTATTATAGTTAATGTTGTGTGACTTGGCCGTTGAACATTATTTTATACAAGTCAATTTTGTTTACACGTAATGTTATATCTGTTGTAACTACCTATGTTTGTTAAGCGAGATAATAGCCCATACTGGTATTGGTAATTGGAGTGTCTAGTGTCTCATTTTAGACTGTTGTTGATTGTACAACACATGTATTGGAGCAATGGTGTCATGGAGCCCCTTTTGTACCCTCGTGTACCCTTCAACGGCCAAGTCACACAACATTAACTATAATAATAAAGAAATCGCAGTAAGGAAAACTTAGACTTGGCACAACTTTGTCTAGATTTCATTACTTTTTAGAGATAAACAAGCAGCTCCATCGAGTCTTGGCTAGTTTTTTACAGAATGTTTTTGGTGGGATTTCACTTCTTTTTGTAGAAACGACATGGGCATGTTGATTTATTTTACTAGATTTTAGTGAAATTTGTTTATTTAAGTAATTTGTGTAATATTCGAGTAGAATATAGTTAACTGTTCGACTACTTCTTCTTGTAAACTTGTAAGTATATACTAATGTAAGTATACTAATAGTTTAGTTGGGCTCTTGTGTTTTCTAATCAGGGTCACCAGGTACTCCAGGTCTTCGATTATCCTAGTTTTTATAGTTTTCCCTTTATGTGGCCATTAAACCCTAACTCTGTACCAAATTTCAGCTCTCTGAGTTTATGGAAAGTACTAGTTCTATTCTGATGATCATGAGACTGAGTGTCATAAATGCGAAACTTTGCTTTCGCTTAACTTCGGAACTAAATGACCTACAGACTTAAAATTTTGGATTTTAAGTATGTGATTATAGCTTACTGGATGACGAAAATTTTTGCGTTCTGGTCTTATCCAGAGGTTCTCAAATAGGGGCCTGGAAATGCGGCGAAATTGTTCCAGTAAGGAATGGTACGGCAGTGTTTGCTTCGCGCTCGACTTGGCGGGGGCACTGCCGTGCCCCCAGATCGACGTTCTGGTCTTATCCAGAGGTTCTCAAATAGGGGCCTGAAAATGCGGCGAAATGGTTCCAGTAAGGAATGGTACGGCAGTGTTTGCTTCGCGCTCGACTTGGCGGGGGCACTGCCGTGCCCCCAGATCGATTATCCTAGTTTTTATAGTTTTCCCTTTATGTGGCCATTAAACCCTAGCTCTGTACCAAATTTCAGCTCTCTAAGTTTATGGGAAGTACTAGTTCTATTCTGATGATCATGAGTGAGTGAGTGTCTTAAATGCGAAACCTTCCCAACTAGCAAAATTAATCGTATAAAAATCTGCAGCACGTTTCTATTTCAGCTATTGGCGGCGAGAGAAATGTCGAGTGAGCGATCTGTCCACGTTCTCTCGACGCGATTTGGGCGCACTTCTCTCAGCTTTAAATGCTATAAATATTGTTAAATCATCGTTTGAACAACCAAATAGTCGAAAGAATACCGAATAATCGCAACTCGAATGTAATTAGTGCTATAAATTGACATCAGAATGCCATCATTCCACACATTAGCTGCTTACAATTCGGTAGAACTTCTTTCATTCGACTTATTTATAGTAAAATAGCAACCCGGTTACTATCACTCGACTGTTCAATCGCGTAAAAGTAATCAAGCGACGTTCATAGAAAGTTTTATTTATCGTAAAATTATTATTAGTCCGTGTTGTACAAGTTCATGATAAGAACAAACATGGCAAATTACTAGTATTCTGCCATTTATAAATTATGCCACAATTTTATACTTATATGTGAAAGTAAGTTATCTGAAGCGAATTTCATATGCGGATTTAAGTTTTTCGTCTGTATGCCTCACATTTTAAGTAATATTTTCATGGGCCGCAAAATTTCTTGGTAAAAACTGAATCATTTATAATATTTATTTAATTATTAAAATTGACTCGCCATTATTAGCACTTACTTTATCATCACAAAGCATTCACTCTGCTTTTAGCCGAGAGATAGATTCGGGGATTCCATTTTACAACTTCTCAGAGCGCCATTACAGCTTGTTTAGGGTTCCTTGTGTGAAATGTTAAATCACTGTTATTCGTCATCACACTGTACCTCGTAAAAAATATATTTATCTAAGTCCGATGGTTTTTCTTGACCTATATATATTCAGTCAACTAGTGGAGAAGGTGTCGGGTATTTCTACTATTTTACACATTATTGGCCAAAATTGAAGTTTCGAGCTATTATATACTGGTAGGCCGTCAATTTTTATGAGAAGACTTAAAACATCAGAATCGCAACCAATAATTTCTAAACATTTTTGTAAAGTTTCAGTTAATCCGTTATGCAGAACCAACGGCAAATATATTCATTTTTGATGTATCTGTTTTTAAAATTGTACTAGGATCTTTTGGCAGTATATACGGTAGTCTTCTGTTTAAAATTGTCGTCAATTTTCTTAAGGCATCATGAGAAAAGGCCTATGATAGAGTGGTGACGAATGAATTGTGGTCAGAATTGCCCCTGAACGGGGTGAGCAGTATCCTCATACGAGCATTACAATCTCTTTATAGGCATTCTAGTGCTTAAGTTAAGTAAGGATAAACGGGGCATACACTGAATGGTTCAATATCGAAAAAGGTATTAGACAGGGATGTGTAGCGTCACCGTGGCTGCTTAATCTGTTCATGAAAAATTGCTTGACAGATTTAAAAGAGAATGAAAGTGCGTTGAGAATGAATGAGTTACTCGTCAAATGTTTCCTCTATGCTGATGACCAAGTATTATTTCGTCTTCGGCCGAGGAGTTGCAGGAGATGATAACTGTGATGAATGGAGCTTTTGTTAGAAAGGGAATGAAGATGATTGTAAGAAGATGAAAGTGATGGTGTTTAAAAGAGATTAGGCAGTGGTAGACTGCAATATCGTGATTGGAGATGAACAAATGATTTTGTGTGTCTAGGTTCAAAGTTTACGAGAGATGAAAAGTGTGAGAATGATATTGAAAGAAGTGAAAGTTGTGTATGGAAAAAGAAACATGAAAGCAGAATAAATGCAGTTAAGATGAGAGCGTTAAAAAGTATGATAGAAATTAAACTGAGTGACATGATAAGAAATAGTCAGATTAGGAAACGTTGTGGTCTGAGAGAAGATGTAGTGACAAAAATTTGGAAAGGTATGCTGAGATGGTTTGGCCATGTCGAGAGAATGAATGAAGAACGATTGACGAAAAAAGTGTATAAGGCGAGTGTGAATCAGAGACATCTTGAAAAAAGGCCAGGTCAAGAGTACCCTACATCGAAGAGCATGTATGAACAGAATAATGAAAGTGGACGAAGCGAAACAAGTATGTAAGGATCGTAGCAAGTGGAAAGATGTGGTCTCTGCCTACTCCTACGGGAATGTTTATATGTATGTATGTACGTATGTATCATGAGAAATATTAAATCGGAGTGCCCACTCTTTAAAATTAGACTGAAACTCATAATTTAAAGATTCCTTGTCTTCGGAGTTTGAACTATCACTAGCCTCACACTCAGATCTATACCTAATTGTCATTATCATCACTGCTATTACAATCAGATTTACCATCACACTCAGAGTCTTGATTACATGACATTTTTTCGGTACGAGAATTCTCTTTACTAGAATTCGGTCCACAGATTTTATTATTAGGTGTGTAAATATTTCCTACTGAACCCGCACTAATATAAAACGAATGTTCTTTGCCATCTGTTACTGTCAATGAAGATGTTGACTGTTTTGACTAAAATGGCGTTCATAGTGCTGTAAAAGATTTCATTTAACTCTTACGCTGTATATTGACTTTCAAATAATGTTTAGACCACCTCCGATGCTGTAATAGATAATTTTAAATCGTTTTCTCAACTTCAAAATTTAGGTCAAATGAAAGCCTTCCAGAAAGCTATCATATAACATTGAGTGCTGAAATAGCAACTGCCATGCTATTTTGTTGAATGAATTGCCTTTACTCTACAATATTGTTCTCAGATTTAATTATCAAATAATAGTGCTGTAAAAGGTGATTTGACGATAATTCGGCAATTCAATTGCTTTCAAAGAACTGTCATAAGAATTAAGGTGCTATGAACGTCACTAGAAGATATCTTTATAGAATTATCGAGTGAATGCAATATAAATCTGCCGAATAAACATTTACTACACACGTTTACACAGCCAAAATGCGTTCAATGCAATAAAATCTAGAAAGATGCGTTTATACGCCTTTTTGAAATAATAGGATCTTTCATACGAGTGTTTTCCGATCCATAACCGGGAGAGTAATCGCTTTGTACGATCTTTTTGCTAGTTGGGTTTTCTTTCGCTTAACTTCGGAACTAAATGACCTACAGAGTTAAAATTTTGGATATTAAGTATGTGATTATAGCTTACTGGATGACGAAAATTTCTGCGTTCTGGTCTTATCCAGAGGTTCTCAAATAGGGGCCTGAAAATGCGGTGAAATGGTTCCAGTAAGGAATGGTACGGCAGTGTTTGCTTCGCGCTCGACTTGAGGTTCTCAAATAGGGGCCTGAAAATGCGGCGAAATGGTTCCAGTAAGGAATGGTACGGCAGTGTTTGCTTCGCGCTCGACTTGGCGGGGGCACTGCCGTGCCCCTAGATCGATTATCCTAGTTTTTATAGTTTTCCCTTTATGTGGCCATTAAACCCTAACTCTGTACCAAATTTCAGCTCTCTTAGTTTATGGGAACTACTAGTTCTATTCTGATGATCATGAGTGAGTGAGTGAGTGTCGTAAATGCGAAAGTTTGCTTTCGCTTAGCTTTGGAACTAAATTACCTACAGACTTGAAATTTTGAATTTTAAGTATGTGATTATAGCTTACTGGATGACGAAAATTTCTGCGTTCTGGTCTTATCCAGGGGTTATCAAATAGGGGCCTGAAAATGCGGCGAAATGGTTCCAGTAAAGGATGGTACGGCAGTGTTTGCTTCGCGCTCGACTTGGCGGGGGCACTGCCGTGCCCCCAGATAAGGATCCCAGAAAGAACATTTTATTGTAAAATTATGCCAAGACGAGACTAAATGACTCGTACTGTCGAAAAATTAATTATCAGATGTCATCTATATGCGATCGAATGTATAATTGAATACGCGCCAAGCTTTTATTAGGTAGGTATTGTAAATAAGATGATGATGATGATTACTGTAAGTTACATAGAGGCATATGCTTGCAGTTCTTTCAACAATGCCGAAATCTCTAAACGCGTATCTTTAAAGACTGAGGAGTTCTGTTCAGTGTTTTTGGATCGGTATACCTTGGTGCAAAATCTTATGTTTTGGTTTGGTAGCATATGCCTGTGTTACTTCAGAAAAAGTCAAAATCACTATATATGTGCCCATATAAATTTCGAGGAATTCCCGCAATTCCCCATGGATCAGGTTGGTTTTGGTTCATGGTTGAAGTTACTCAAAAATCGATTTGAAATCTTCACTTCCGGTTTACTAATTACGCAAAAAAAAATCAAATTAAGAATTCGATAAAAAAATTAAAAATTTCAAGTTTTTAGCTATAAGAAACAATACTTATTGTTCTTTTTAACAAATTAATTGATGAAAATATTAAGAATCCAAAAATAACGGAGTTCACATTTCGACGGTCCCTACGTATAAAGCGACATGTCAAAAGTGGCGGTTTACAGGAGAGCGTAGTAAAGGTTCCAATCGTTCTACAAAGGACATCATTCATTTTGGACCAAAAAATGAAAGTGCCGGCCAGAAAAAAAAAAAATATATTCGGATAGAATACACAATTCCTAACATTTTTTACTATGACGTCCAATCTGTGCGCCCAATGGTTACGTCGTAATAAAATAATTTAAAAATAATCCTTTTGTGATAAAAAGGTTGGAGTGTCACTATTAAAAGCATGGATATCTTACGTTATGATATAATACTTGATAGTAAAACACAGTGGTAAGGTTGATAAATAGTATTGGAAAAAAATATTTAGTCATAAAATAAAAATAAAAAATATGTATCAAGTACTAGCTGTCCCGGTGAACTTCGTGTCACTTTAAAACCTTCCCTGGACTTCTACGAATATTTTGAGACTAAAATCAGCCCAACCAGTTCAGCCGTTTTCGAGTTTTAGCGCGACTAACACATTTGAAAATCCATTTTTATATATAATTGCTATGCAAGACAATTTAATTCAAGATTTTAATTCTGCACAGATCGTTAGTGCGCTAAGGTTGTTAATAAACCACATTAAAACAGAAGTTTTAGATTTTGAGCATTATGAATTGATCAATAACAAAGAGTTCCACGATTGGACTGGTCTTACTGCTGAACAATTCTCTGATTTATTGGCCAACACTCCGAGCTTAAATCAAAAAAGAAACAAAAAAACAATTTTAGCAGCTTTACTTGCAAAGATCCGAACTGGAGACTCAAATGCTAGGCTCGCAACGATATTTAAAACGAGCGAATCCACATTCGGGCGAATGCTTGAGACTGGCCGAGAAGCACTTTTGCGAGACTTTGTTCCAATGCATTTGGGGTTTGACCATATGACTCGGGAAGATGTCACACGTAGGAATCTTCTTATCCCAGAAAGTCTTTTTGGAAATATTGAAAGTCCTCCCGAAGAAAGAAAAGCTATTACAATTGTGGACGGCACATACATCTACATCCAAAAAAGCTCAAACTACTTTTTTCAACGAAAATCTTATAGTAGTCACAAGTTCCGGAACTTAGTAAAACCATTTTTATTTGTCTGCTGCGACGGTCACATAATAGAAGTTTCAGGTCCACACGCTGCTACTTCTTCAGATGCGCAGATAATGCAGAATATTGCTGAAAATGAAAGTGATCATGGCGATGGATTATTCCAATGGTTCTACCAAAGCGGGGACGTATTTATTTTGGACCGTGGGTTCAGAGATGCAGTTCCCATTCTTGAAGGAAATGGTTACACTGTGAAAATGCCGGAGACAAAGCATCCTGGAGCGACGCAACTAACCACGGAACAAGCAAACAAGTCACGCCTTGTTACTATTTGCCGTTGGGTTGTGGAAGTAGTAAATGGCCGATTTAAACGAGATTTCCGCCTGTTGAGAAACGTTCATATTAATATAACATTGCACTATATGTTTGAATATTTTAGAATCGCAGCAGCATTAATAAATGCTTATCACGTGTTGATAGTAGATAATGTCCATGCTTCTGATTTTTTACAAATAATCCGGGAAAGGATAAACATGCCCAATACACTGGCAGATCTTGTCGCCAGACGTAACTTGAACAGAATGAGAGCACAGTTCCAGCCCATGTCTGCAGATATGGCTGAGTTTAATGACTTTCCTACGCTGACCGAAGAAGAATTAATATTATTTAGCCTCGGTATATATCAGCTGAGACAAGCGAGAAGTTACTATGGAGAGCATGTTCAACCAGATGGAGTTTTTAGCATTGAGCTAAGTGGTGGAATTCCTCTAGAGCTTGTAAGGGAATTGGAGGGAGAGGACTTGTGGTTGATTCGAGGGCGAATACAATCCCGACACATCCGATCTAAAACATACTATGTGTATATTGCTCTGGATAGAACAGCAACCGGGCGTCGAGCAATAAAACATTACTATTGCACATGCCATATAGGAATGAGAACCATCGGATGTTGCTCCCATACTATGTGCATAGTCTGGTACATGGGTTATGCTAGACATGACCCTTACCTCAGCCCACCCGCAATAAGTTTAGATGACGTATTTGTAAGACTAGAAAATGTTTAATTGTACGTCATTAACTTATTATTGTTATTAGCCTTTATTCAGAAGAACAATACATTTATTTTATATACATTACAAAATATTGAAATCAATAATTGATTTTTCCGTTGCGCGGTCTCTGCTTCTGAGTGCCTCTTGGCAATGGCCTCCCCCAACAGCTTCCACTCACATCTCTGACATGCCACTCCACATACACTAGTCCACATTTTGCCAGCCATTTGTACCATTTCATCTTCCCATCTTTTTAGAGATCTGCCCTCTTTTCTTTTAGCCCTTCTGGGATACAAAGATGTTATTATTTTTGTCCATTTGTCTGGCCCTATCAAAATCAATACATGTCCGGGCCGGACATGTTTTGATTGTTTGTTGTTTCATTTCAATTTTTTAGTTTTATATGTTACATCAGTTACACGTGTCATTTTTCTCAACTCCTTGTTTTCTATTTTGTCTATCCTTTTCTTTCCAAACATACTCCTCTCCATAGCCTTCGGCCCAACTTCCAGCATACTTGTATGAGCTTTTGTTAGTGCCCAAGTTTGGCACCCTTATGTTAGAATGGGTGGAATCCATGTATTAAATAGTTTTCTTTTGGTGCTCATGTTTATACTTATGCATTTTACTATTTCTTTAAAGGACCAGAATCTTTTCCAGGCATTGCCATTTTTTTTTTTTTGTATATCTTTGGTTGTTGTATCATATAGTTCACCGGGACAGTTAGTCTTCTTCTTATATATAAAAATGGATTTTCAAATGTGTTAGTCGCGCTAAAACTCGAAAACGGCTGAACTGGTTGGGCTGATTTTAGTCTCAAAATATTCGTAGAAGTCCAGGGAAGGTTTTAAAGTGACACGAAGTTCACCGGGACAGCTAGTACTTGATACATATTTTTTATTTTTATTTTATGACTAAATATTTTTTTCCAATACTATTTATCAACCTTACCACTGTGTTTTACTATCAAGTATTATATCATAACGTAAGATATCCATGCTTTTAATAGTGACACTCCAACCTTTTTATCACAAAAGGATTATTTTTAAATTATTTTATTACGACGTAACCATTGGGCGCACAGATTGGACGTCATAGTAAAAAATGTTAGGAATTGTGTATTCTATCCGAATATATATTTTTTTCTTTCTGGCCGGCACTTTCATTTTTTGGTCCAAAAATGTATGAAACGTGAATGATGTCCTTATGCTGTTACAAATATGAATATATTTTTAATATTTTGTTTTATTAGATTTGTCAAGTTTAAAGTCATATTTATAAATATTAGATTTTTATAGATTTTCTTGATAAAACCGACAGATGGCCGTTTCTACTTTGAATATTTTACAAATATAAGATAACCGTTTTTACATAGGAAATAAAAAATACAGTATTTTAAAATATTATTCAAGCAAATGTTCAATGAAAATAAAGAATACTTTTATTATTTTCATAGTTATATTGTAGTATAATGAATGAACATAACTAAAAAACAAACCATTATAAATGGCGTTACGTTTGACAAGACCGTGTTCGCACCAAATGGCGCGCATTTTAAAACACAGTGCAAACGGATACCTCTAGATATCCGCATCTACGGCACTAATACTTTGTAATTATTGTACTTATTCTCTTATACGTTTGGCAAATATGCTAAAAAAACATATTTAAAAATAATAATAATAATTAGGTATGAGCGTATGGACAATCTAAAGCAATTTATGAAATAATAAAAAAATGCCATTTTTGACATGACTTTTTGTACGTAGGGACCGTCGATTTAGTAATTTTTTAAAGGTGTGTGGTACGAAAAAAAAATTGTGTGTACACATCCACGTCACCTAGAAGTTATAACTGACCAAAGTATAAAAAAAATTCACGACCTCACTTTTTTTTGGTTATCCGCTTGACGTGAAATGCTCCAAATTCTATATAAGGGCAATCACAGCAAGCTATGTTCTGTGGATCGTCCTGACTCCCGCAGCGCGCGCTCGTAGCCAGTGTAACCAAACCTCTACGAGCCGCCTACGTGTCGATCCCACTCGCGAACAGTGCTTTCTCTACCTCCTGATAGCGATCGTCAATTTACACTCTACTTCGTAAGAATAGGGTGTAAATTGACGCCTTGCTGGGGAGTTGCACTGCTCCTGGCCGCCCGCTGTGATTTTATAACAGCGTAGGGGTCACGGGGAGTCAGCCCCCTAAGTGTATGTGCCGTCCTCGTGTCCGTACACTTAGTTCTCGTCCTACTATCCGTGTTTCACGTGAGTACTGTTTATTGTTGTTATACGTCCACTTGTGTTCAGTGTTTTTTGTCTGTGACAAGTGTGTTTTGTGTTTGTGTTCCCCTTGGGTTGAACACGACCATGTCCATTTGTGACCCGTGGCCATCTAGCCACGAATACCGCAGCTCACGTTCGGAATCCGACTCGACGCTCAGCCGGGCCTCCTCGAGGTCCAGCTCACGCTCGTGCCGGGACCGCACGCGCCACTATCCGTCCGCTGAACCCAGCTTGTGCGGAGCGGACACCGCTCGACCCGGGCCGTCTTCGGCATTCTCGCGGGGGTGTACTGGTACCCCCCCGCCCCAATGCCCTCCGACGGTGGTCCGGGGCGAGTCCGGGCTCCCCCTCCGCACAGCCGAACACGGTTCGGCCAAACCGAAGCGCACACCGCGCCGCCCTACGCAGATGTGCGACTCACGTCGCCCCCCTGCGACAAACTATGACGCTGCGGGCTCTGCCCGCCTCTACCACTACACTGCGGACTCTCCGCGCTCACCTGACGTCTCGCCGGCCCCCACGCCGCGCGACACTCGCAGGGGTCCACATAATGCGGTAACCAACTACCGCTCCCCTGTGTTTCCACCACCGCTCATCGACTTATCGCCGCACTACTGTGTCACCGATAAGCGTACACCGCCGCATAACAGCACTTCCCGCCAACCGTCATATGCTGAGGTAAGTGCTACCACTTCTAATGTAGCAAAAGCTACGCCCCTCTCACCGGCGTTGCTCGAAACTACCACGCCACCGCACTCTACTGCTCGTTATCCGCCCCTGGTCGTCGAAAAACTTGATGACTGGGTGCGCCACTTTCGCCGACTGCGTGACATCCTGGGCCACGCACCGCATGCTACAACCAAAGGTCGTGTAATTCGCTTCACGCCCCTAAGTGAACGCGAATTCAGGACCGTCAAAACCTACCTGACGGACCTGGAGAAGCACGGTCTCGCCTCCTGGTTCTCCTTCTCGCTACCTCAGGACCGTAACGTTAAGGTAGGTATCAGGGGCCTACCTCCCTCAACTGACACTGATGACATCAGGGCCGGACTCGCCGAACTGGGATACATGGCGGAGTACGTGTCCCCCGTCCCGGCGAGGTCCGAACCCTCCGGCCAAATTTTCTTCGCCCGTATTATCCGGGCCCCGGACGTCGTACCCGGCATATATAAAGTCACAGAACTTTTGAATATGCCGGGCGTAATTATTGAAGCCTGGCGGGGCAGTAATAGCCCAGCCCAGTGCCGCCGCTGCTACCAATTCCGGCACTCGAGCCACAACTGCCACCGTAGGGTGGCCTGTGCGCGGTGTGCCGGAGAACACAATGCGAGGGATTGTCCCCGCCCTTCCGACGAGCCGCCCACCTGCGCGAACTGCAGAGGGGCACACCCTGCAAATAGTCGGCAGTGCCCGATTTATAAGAAGGCCGCAAGAAGGTTGCGTGCAGAGCATGCGCGCGCCTCTCCTCCCTGCACAAACAGGGACCCGCCCATTCCGGAGCTAGAGGTCCCGCCTCCTCCGCCTACCTCTACATCGTTAATGGCGGAGGCTAACGACGGTACCCCCCGGTACGTCGCCCCTTCAGTACGCGACTTCCCCTCGCCCTCACCGAGGAAGAAGTCAAAGCCTAATTCCAGGAGGAAAGCCGCCGCACCCCCTGCGGCCGCTGCCCCTGCCACTGTCCCTGCCGCTGATGTTAGTGTGTGTGAGCTTGAGCAACCTTTGCTCGCTCCACCCCCGACCGACCCCAACCCGGTGGTCCCACTTACAATGCGCCCCTCGCGCCTACCTCGCGATTCTAGCGCCTCCCCCGCGGCCGTTACGGCCGCGACAGCTGTAACCGCCCCGGAGCCAGCCTCTCCTAGGGCTGAACGGCCGCCTCTACCATCCGTTGCCTGCCCGCCGTCCCAAGTAAGTGGTCACAGCGGGTCACAATCCACTGCCGATTTTCTGCAGTTCCTCTTCTCCCTGGCCGTGAATTGTTTTTACAAAATTCAAGCCGGGGAGGAGGTTCTGCCCACCATCACTCGGGCCCTCATAGAAGGCGCCCCCACTCTCACGGCCTTAATAAAAATTTGGGTCCCTAGGCCTTAAGCTCGGACCCGCGGCTAGATATCTCCGGCATCCAGACGCTCCTATAGAGGAGCTGACTGTGACTGCCGGAGATCTACGACGCGCTTTCCGTATGTGCAGACGTGCATCACGTGCACTGTCGCCCCCGCGCTCCCCGAGCGTGGAAATTTTTAATTTTTATCTGTTCGCAGTATTACCCCTTCATAAATCGTGCGAGCGGAAGCGACGCGCCCGGTCGTGTCTGACCCGTTGCCGTCGCATGCCCGCCGCACGAGACAGCTACAGTGCACCCATACGCCATCTACCGGGGACATCGCAGCTTAAATTGATGCCGGCGCGCTCGTGCACTGTGCGCCAAATTCGCACCGATGGTTTGCTGCCCCCCCCTACCCCTCCTTTCCCCGCGCTCACCAAAAGCAGCGCTCCCCCCCCGGTACGTATGCCGGGGCAAGGGAATCCTTCCCTTTTAACCTTTTTCCCAGGTCGGTTGCGTCCGCGGGCGACAAAAGCGGCGTGTGGGGAGTGGCCCCATACACGTTTCCTGGTCTCCGGACCAGGACCCCTCGCGTCGTCGGCGTCGCCTGCAGGTTTTGGCCGTCCTCGGCCGTTCGCTTTTATCACACCCCTAATTACTTCGGGTTTCCCCTGCGTTCTGTCGCGGGGGTCTTTCCCTTAAAACAGGTTTCATGCGCCCAGTACTCGTACTGGGCGTCTCAAATTTCGGACCTCCTCACGTAGAGGGGCAAAAGCCCCTGGTCGTGATTCCCCGCCCAAGGCCCCTTTCAAAGGGCCCGGCGCGTGACGACGTAAGCGATGTTCTGAACATGCAGGCAGCTGTGAGTATGAGTGACAATTTTAGGGAAGTAAGAAGTGTTCATAAGCGACGAACGTAAGTATATGGCTTTTGTTTTTTGAGCATTAATAACTAGACCGATGTCATGTGCCCACTTACACATCATTTTGAAACTGTTTTGAATGATTTTTTGAGCTTTATACACACAGGAATCGCCGGCCAACAAGTAAGTGTCGTCCGCGAACTGGTTACCGAGGCACCTCCCATCAGGTTGGCCATATCGTTTACATACAAAAGATATACTATTGGACCTATTATTGAGCCTTGAGCGGTTCCTCTGCTACAAGGTATTTTATCGCTGAAGTCTATAAATAAAACTATTAAGTATGTGTTTTTTATTATTTAAGTTTTCATTTATTTAATCCGTAATTGTACTCTCAGTATTGTGTATTAGCTCGGTTGTATTTTTAATTGTAACGGTATTTATGGCCAGACTAAGTAGATGCATATTTGGGGATTTCGCCGTTGTTTAAATAAAGAGTAATCATCACCATCACCACCATCATCACACCATAAATCATCAAATTATGATGATATAAAAGGTAGGTACTTCTCATAGTATTTTACACCGACACGGATATGTTTGAACATTACTCTGCCGTTTATGGACCTATTTTCAAAATTCTTTTGTCGTTGTAAAGGGTTTAATTCGAACTTGGTCCTTTAGTCGCTAAAGTGGAAACCTGAACCATGAGGAATTGCGGGAATTCCTCGAAATTTATATGGGCACATATATAGTGATTTTGACTTTTTCTGAAGTAACACAGGCATATGCTACCAAACCAAAACATAAGATTTTGCACCAAGGTATACCGATCCAAAAACACTGAATAGAACTCCTCAGTCTTTAAAGATACGCGTTTGGAGATTTCGGCATTGTTTAAAGAACTGCAAGCATATGCCTCTATGTAACTTACAGTAATCATCATCATCATCTTATTTACAATACCTACCTAATGAAAGCTTGGCGCGTATTCAATTATACATTCGATCGCTTATTTTAAACGTTCTTAAGATGTATTAATAATAATTTTCATACCACCTGCTCGACAATGTCCGATTATATCACGCAATCTCAACGTAGATCATGCCATTGACTCCCAAGGGAGATAATGTTGTATGAAACTCCCAAGGGATTAAAGTGATTTGAATTTGGAACGTTAAAATTCGTATGAAAACTCCTAATAAATACGTATCTATCATAGAGTTTTTCAATAATAATATGGTATTGCTAAGAGAGTTTATTCGAAAATCGAACTGGCCACCTATAATTTTAACATTCTCACGTGTCAAAATCGTCAGTCACAAGTTCCTGAATCTTTAAGTACTGCTCAAATAAACTCCACCACAACTTCCATAAATGTTCCCAATAAAAATATTACGCTAACCCTCCATAACTGGACAAATGTGTCCAATACCAATATTAACTTTTAACAAAATAAATGTTTTATTTTTGTAGCCCTGGGTTTTTATTGCCTCGCAGTAGGTATGGAAAGTAGAGTATGCACCTCTGGGATAAAGCCTGTCTTCGTCTTGGGCAGCTTGAACCCCTCGCTTCACCCAGGACTCTACATAACTTACGTTACGTTCGCTACGCTCGGGAGTTAACTCTAGAGTCCCTCGTTACGCTCAGGGTCCAATATGCTGCCCGTGACGTAAGACACTGCTTTATCCCCTTGGTGCATAATCTACTATTAACGAATATCACTAAGAAGGGTAAAATTATTATTTATAAACAAAAAATTAAACAGACTTCCAAAGTAAAAATACATGAAAAAGTATGAAATAAAACTTATTTTCTAAATTTATAATTCCCCTTTTAAATTCGGATAAAATTTAAACTACTTCTCTACTCAATCTTCTTAATTTTGAAGTCGGTACTTGCCTACCAGCAAATATGAACGTGAGTTTAGATAAAATATTGTTTGGGCTGGTACCGCTTCTAGAGAATAGGTTTTATTTCATACTTTTTTGTGTATTTTTTCTTTGGATGTCGGTTTAATTTTTTGTTTTATTTTAGTATGATTTTTCATAACTAGAAAAATAAATATATGATATATCTATTAAGACCTACTTAAAAGTACATGGGTTACATAGGTCCTGACTCCTGCAGCTGTATAGTAGATGACGTGTATTGTATTTGTGTGTGTCGTTATGGATATCACCGAGGAGATGCGGTCGAGGTGAACAACTTAAAACACATCTGTCCCCACTCAGATCTGGCTCGCGGTCAAGTCAAAATAAAATGCAACTTTGAGTCGTCCTTTTATCGATCTTCAAGGACTTTACGGTTATTTAGCAGACACCTGCTGATCCAGTAGTTACACCTGTGTTTGATAGCTGTTTATTAAATTAATAATTACGATATTATTTATTTTAGCAGTGATTGTCTGTCCTAACTCCTAAGTCGTACTCGTAGTATTAAAAAAGGGAAGATTTGCTTGTTTACATACATGTTTGTTAGTTCGTTTGCATTGAATAGACTCCGAAGCTACTGGACTGCGTTTGTTGAAATTTAGCACAGATCTAGACGTGGACGGTAGGCCACGGGGAAATACAGGCTATCTTTATTGCGACACAATGTACGGTTCTGAACTATTTTCCGTTTCGCGCACGAAGTGGCGAGCAATATGTACATTTTCTGGACCTCTAGTCAAGATGCATTCGATAATTTTAACGGCGAAGTTCGAAAACAAAATGTATGGGATTTGACATATCACATAACGCATCGCAAGTGACATGTCACAACGAATAACGATGATAATGTATGGGATTTCTTTTTATTGTAGCTTTTTAAGTTTTTCTAGTTTTAATTTTTTAAGTAGTTAGCTATTAGATATTATACCATATATACCATAATTGTTATTTTGTCGAAATAAATTATTTAATACACATGTATGGGATTTGACATAGGTAGGTATAGTAAGTTTACTATACCTACCATTGTCAAATCCCATACATTTTTTATTTCGAAGTTCGCCGTCGAAATTATCGAATGCTTCTTGATTAAAGGCTCTGGATATAACACCGTAACACGTCAAAGGAACTTTATATTATTGTCACATTATATTTCTGGAGGAACGTTGCGAGCCGCCCTGAAATCTAGCGGTCAACTATTGTAATTTGTAATACAAGAGCATTAAGCATGTTATTATCACCATCGTCAACATTGACCACTTATATTCTCACCGGCTTGAGTCTCTCATCAATGGTTGGAAAATTGTATTGAAGTCCCACCACGCCACACTTTAATTGGCAATATCATCATGGTTAATTTTGAAAACAACTCGAAACTAATAACTTTGAAGACTCTGATGACTGACGAGTTGATGACTGATGACGATCACGAGGCACGTAATATTGTTACGTGTTAGGTACGAGGGATTTGGAGAGAAAACCTGGTGACTCTACTGAAGACTTTATTCACTAGCACACACACTACTAAAGCACTAGGTCCAACATTAAGTACTAGGTCTAACACTAAACACTAACGGTGTCCTTAAGTCGTAGCCAAGTCGTGGGTATCACTCCTGGTATCATCACATCACTAGTATTCACATCGTTATCGCCCGTTTCGCTGTTCAAATCGAACTCCCGATCACTAGTTTTCGCTTGTATCGCCCGTATCGCTTCGACGGAAGCTCAAAAAGAACTCGACTCGCTCGCATTCTTCCGACGTATTTATACCGGTCGATACGAGTCCCAGACGATTCCAGAAGGTTCCCGAGTCGCGTGACCGTGTTAAATTTATTCTGGAACGTTTGCACAGTAGCGCCATCTAGTACTGAGTAGGGGACCCCACACTGTCCCTGTTCACACCAAGTGGTTTCATTGATTGACGCTAGATGGCGCTCGTCTGTATGTTCGTAACACTACTCCCCTCTTAGAGATGCTCGTCCCGAGCATCGCTGCCACTGCCATGGCACCGCGCCAGACGATCTATGTGTACCACTTTGAATGACCCTCTTGACACCCAGATGACCTTCTGATACGCCATCATGCATTTCACGGAGAACATCTGGCACTCTCGTTCTTGGGACGATTATCTGAAGATGGAACTCTCTGCCGTTATTTCTGGTAGGGTATTCCGTTTATCAGACTGTCCCATTGCGCCCAGTACGCCTTAGTGATAGCGCCAGTGGGTGCAACCTCACTCCAGATTAGTTTTACGTCACCCCGTTTCTTGCACGTGACGATGTGTCGAAGGTTGTCATCTCTTTCTTGAGCCTCCCTCATAGCATTATCCTCCCAGAGATCCAAAGGATTTGAGCAGGCGGGGCCCGGTGGGCGGGGTCAGTGGGCGGGGCTTGGCCTACAGCGGGCGGAGCCTGAGGGGCGTGGTCAGTGGGCGGGGCATAGTAGGCGGGGCCAGCGGGCGGAGCTTGGACCCCAGTGGGTGTGGCCTCCGCCAGGGGTCGCACCTCTCCGCCAGGGGTCGCACCTCTCCGCCAGGGGTCGCACCTCTCCGCCAGGGGTCGCACATCTCCGCCAGGGGTCGCACATCTCCGCCAGGGGTCGCACATCTCCGCCAGGGGTCGCACCTCTCCGCCAGGGGTCGCACCTCTCCGCCAGGGGTCGCACCTCTCCGCCAGGGGTCGCACCTCTCCGCCAGGGGTCGCACCTCTCCGCCAGGGGTCGCACCTCTCCGCCAGGGGTCGCACCTCTCCGCCAGGGGTCGCACCTCTCCGCCAGGGGTCGCACCTCTCCGCCAGGGGTCGCACCTCTCCGCCAGGGGTCGCACCTCTCCGCCAGGGGCCGCACATCTCCGCCAGGGGTCGCACCTCTCCGCCAGGGGTCGCACCTCTCCGCCAGGGGTCGCACCTCTCCGCCAGGGGTCGCACCTCTCCGCCAGGGGTCGCACCTCTCCGCCAGGGGTCGCACCTCTCCGCCAGGGGTCGCACCTCTCCGCCAGGGGGCGCACCTCTCCGCCAGGGGTCGCACCTCTCCGCCAGGGGTCGCACCTCTCCGCCAGGGGTCGCACCTCTCCGCCAGGGGTCGCACCTCTCCGCCAGGGGTCGCACCTCTCCGCCAGGGGTCGCACCTCTCCGCCAGGGGTCGCACCTCTCCGCCAGGGGTCGCACCTCTCCGCCAGGGGCCGCACATCTCCGCCAGGGGTCGCACCTCTCCGCCAGGGGTCGCACCTCTCCGCCAGGGGTCGCACCTCTCCGCCAGGGGTCGCACCTCTCCGCCAGGGGTCGCACCTCTCCGCCAGGGGTCGCACCTCTCCGCCAGGGGTCGCACCTCTCCGCCAGGGGTCGCACCTCTCCGCCAGGGGCCGCACCGCTCCGCCAGGGGCCGCACCTCTCCGCCAGGGGTCGCACCACTCCGCCAGGGGTCGCACCACTCCGCCAGGGGTCGCACATCTCCGCCAGGGGTCGCACCTCTCCGCCAGGGGTCGCAGTCTTCCGCCAGGGGTCGCTCTTCACCACCAGGAGTCGCAGTCTTCCGCCAGGGGTTGCTCTCCACCACCAGGGGTCGCACTCTTCCGCCAATGGTCGCACCTCTCCGCCCGGGGGTCGCACCTCTCCGCCCGGGGGTCGCACCTCTCCGCCCGGGGGTCGCACCTCTCCGCCCGGGGGTCGCACCTCTCCGCCAGGGGTCGCACCGCTCCGCCAGGGGCCGCACCGCTCCGCCAGGGGCCGCACCTCTCCGCCAGGGGTCGCACCACTCCGCCAGGGGTCGCACCACTCCGCCAGGGGCCGCACATCTCCGCCAGGGGTCGCACCTCTCCGCCAGGGGGTCGCTCCTCCGCCCGGGGGTCGCTCCTCCGCCCGGGCGTCGCTCCTTCGCCCGAGGGTCGCTCCTCCACCCGGGGGTCGCTCCTCCACCCGGGAGCTGCTCCTCTCGCCACACTTCTTGAAATCTTCTCTCGGAGTCAATGGTATCTCCAAATCTCACTTCTGACACCAGTTGTTACGTGTTGGTTCGAAGGATTTTGAGAGAAAACCTGGTGACTCTACTGAAGACTTTATTCACTAGCACACACACTACTAAAGCACTAGGTCCAACATTAAGTACTAGGTCTAACACTAAACACTAACGGTGTCCTTAAGTCGTAGCCAAGTCGTGGGTATCACTCCTGGTATCATCACATCACTAGTATTCACATCGTTATCGCCCGTTTCGCTGTTCAAATCGAACTCCCGATCACTAGTTTTCGCTTGTATCGCCCGTATCGCTTCGACGGAAGCTCAAAAAGAACTCGACTCGCTCGCATTCTTCCGACGTATTTATACCGGTCGATACGAGTCCCAGACGACTCCAGAAGGTTCCCGAGTCGCGTGACCGTGTTAGATTTATTCTGGAACGTTTGCACAGTAGCGCCATCTAGTACTGAGTAGGGGACCCCACACTGTCCCTGTTCACACCAAGTGGTTTCATTGATTGACGCTAGATGGCGCTCGTCTGTATGTTCGTAACAATATGTATGGTGCTGATAATGTGTAATTTGTAATATAAAATATTAGATTTTGTTTTAAAGAAAATTAAAAGTTTGGCTCGGGCATAGACTAATGATTGGTCTCGCTGGGCGCTCTACTAGACCGAGCCGACGTGCTTGTCAAATGACAAATACACACTAAATACTAAGCCGAGGTCGGCTTACACGAGCCAGTCATATTGAAAGCTTTATGACAGTTGTGCATCCCGAATATTTTATTACATTTTAGTTAAAATTGGAAACAAAATGCTATGTTGTGTAGTGAAACTATGTAAAAACAATTCGACAAGAAATAAGAAGGACACTGGGATCACATATTGTGCGCTATGGCACATTTGTTGCTGGGATTGAGAGAAGTAAAACAGCGACGATAATTTTCCTTTCAGAAATCTTCCTTTATTCTTCTTACTATTTCTTCATTACACTAGTATGTAGCCGAATACTGAAGTGCCGAATGCCATTTTTTTTTTTTTTCGATAGGGTCTACGCTAGCGGTCGGGTTAAGACCGCTCTAGCTTTGTCGGGCTATAACTAGCCTGGTGGCTAGTTGGTTAGTTTAGAGTTTTATGGGAGGGTTGGCCCTCCCTAACTTCACCCGGGTGAAGTTCAGATCGGTTGTTGGGGACAGCTACGGGTAAGCTATTTTTAGGACGGGAGGGACTCGGGTCCCCCCCGCTAAGGGGTCCGACCCCTTCCTCGCTCTCTGATGAGTGAGGTTGCTCGCGCGCGGTAGCAAAAACTAGCGGCGGAGTTATCGCGATAGAGGAGCTCGTGTAGTTAATGATTTCGGAACTGAGAGGGCCGTCCCTCTCCCCTTCCGCGTACGGTCGGGATGACTCGCGCGCGTAAGTCCTAATGTCGATGAGGTTCGCGGTATTGGTAGAGCTCTCTATAACAATATCGCGGTCGCGGACACTATTTTGTAGTGACACTAAGCTACTGGGATGCGAACTCGAGCTCGGGCTCGGGTTCGGTCCCGTGTTTGGGTCTGTCTGTACGTTGGTACGTGTGTCAGTGTTTGATATGGGTCCTCGGGGTAGGCGCCGGCGTCGACCCCGGTGCTTTACTAACAAACCGGGTGCGTGTGATTTGTGTTTACGTAACTGTACACAGTACGTTACGTATTTTGTGATCGGGTCTATAGGATCGGCTAAGATATGCTTAGGCCGTTTGAAGGGGTATCTAAATGTCATTGCGTCATGTTCGTAGTCCTGGGCCTTTCGAATGAGAGGGTTTGGGTGAACTTTGCTTCTATCAAAGAATCTCTCTACGAGTTCTTTGATATACGCTTTAATCGTGACTAATTCGCAGTCTCTATGCAAGTCGATGTTTCGCATGTACCAGGGGGCACCTGTTGCCATGCGCAGAAACCGGTTTTGGACTTTTTGCAATCGGTCCATCTGGTTATCACTTATTTGTGCGAAAGAGACGCACGCATAAGTGAGTATCGTTCTAATGCAAACCTTATACAAAGTAAGCTTATGTCTTAGGGACATTTTGCTTCGCGAATTTAATAGCGGATATAATTTGTAGAGTACAAATTTCGCTTTTCGTATCGTATTTGAGATGTGATTCGTGAAGGTCATCGACTTGTTTAGTACTACGCCTAAATATTTGACTTTATTAGTCTCTGGGATGATGTTACCGTGCAGGCTAATAGGACTCATATTTCTACGGGCACCATAACGTATGGTTTGGGACACCTTTCTGTCAAATTGGATGGCGTGACTTTTGTCGGGGTTTACTTCTATTCTCCATTTGGAGAACCACTCACCGAGATCGGTGACTGACTCCTGGAGTTTTTTAGAAGCGTAGGAGGGAACCCTATGCGCGAAATAGAGGGCTGTATCGTCCGCGAACATGGCTAGTTGCACCTTAGCGTGTTTAGGGATGTCATAAGTATACAGGTTGTATAGGGAGGGCGAGAGGACCGAGCCCTGCGGGACTCCCGCCTCCATATATCTTGGCGATGACAGTGCGCCTTCCACGCGGAAATGAAATTTACGGTTTTTTAAATAATTACTTATTAACAGTACCAAACTATCGGGTATGCCCATTTGGTAAAGTTTGTACAACAGTCCGTTGTGCCAAATTTTATCAAAGGCTTTTGCAATATCAAAGAAGACGGCGCATGTCATCTTCCTGTCATTCTTATTAGAGATAATGTACTCCGTTAGGCGGTGTACCTGAGCGGGACAGCTGTGCATTTTGCGGAAGGCAAACTGCTCGTCTGGGAAGAGTTTTTTGTCGGTAATGACGTCATTGAGGCGCCTTAGCATAACTCTTTCATAGACTTTTCCGAGGGAGCTAATTAGACTGATCGGTCTGTAGCTACCAGGTGCCCTCCGGGGTTTCCCCGGTTTATGGATACCTATAACAATAGCTACTTTCCAAAAGTCTGGGAATGAACATCCTACTAAGAGGGCGTTAAAGATGTTCACAAGGAGTTGAATTAGTTCGGACGGTAACATTTTAAGTGTTTTGTTAGAAATACCGTCGAGGCCTGGGGCCTTTCTGGCATTTAAACACTTAATAATGTCTTGGACTTCCTCCGAGTCCACCGGCCTCACCCTGTCGTCAGCAGGTGGCCTCGAAAGTCGTCTTTCGACCTCACTATTCACTAAGCTAAGGTGCGTGGGATCAATCGGGAGGGTACTCGGCCGGCACTGCTGTTCTAAGTTATCGGCTAGACATTCAGCCTTGTCGATATCTTCTAGTGCGGGAGGTCGATTTAATCTGTCTAAAGGAGGCATATCGCTCTCCGTATCTCTTTTGAGGGCCCTCGCGAGCGGCCAGTAGGCCACGTGTGACGGCTCTAGATCACTGAGAAGTCGATCCCAACTCTCGGCTTTGTGTTGTTTTATTTTATATTTAACTTCCCTTTCGTAATGGCGGAGGGCTTTTCTCCACTCTTCCGACGGGTAGCGATCATAGGTGCGTTTGGCCGCATTTCTGAGTCTGATGGACTCCTTTATGTCCTCTGGGAGGGGCCAGCGAACTTTGGGGTTCGTTGACACATCCCTAGATGAATTTTCTATGGTCGCTACCAAGTGTTCGGTCAAGTGGGAGGCGGCCTCTATGGCGACCTCTTTACTATCTATTGTATCGGGAATCTTATCGAGGTGACTCGATTGAAGGACTTTAATGTTCTCCGCCAGGGATTTATAGTCAATGATCCTTCTAGTACTGGAATAATTTGGGTTAAAATTACCAAGTGTAATCATAACCGGTCTATGGTCCGAGTTAAGCTCGTGGAGAGTCTCAATAGAGATATTGAGAGAAACGTTTTTTATTAAAGCTATATCAATAGTACTAGGATCGCATATGACACCATTGATGTGTTGGTTTGTGTCATAACGAGTGGGGTCATTGGGGGCTAGAATAGCAAAATTAAAAGAATCGATTAGCCTTTGTAGTATAAGGCCATTTGTATTGTTATAAACATTTCCCCACTCGCGGTGTTTACAATTTAAGTCGCCGGCAATTAGGACGGCATTTCCTAAGTCGAAAAGCGATTGTAAATCGCTAGAAAGTAATTTTTTAGTACCTGAAAGGTACGCGCTTACTATAACAATGGGCTCATGGCCGGACATACTTAAGTGACAAATGGAACACTCCATTGTTTCTAGGGTCGGTACTTCTAAAGGAATACAATGGAGGGATTTTTTATAATAAATAATAGTACCTCCGAGTTGGGATCGAGTTCTATCATTTCTGATAATTTTATAATTTGCTATTTTTGGGCTCCTCATACTAGGTTTTAAGAACGTCTCCTGCACTAGAAGAATATCTACATTATGCCTGATGACGAAATCGCGGATTTCGTCAATGTTATTACGGATGCCGTTCGTATTGAACGACACGACGCGTAATGAGTGCGGCTTAATCCTTCCCGAAGGATCCATTAATTACCGGCGGGGGATGCCTTGATCTTTTTGATCAAGTCTGCGTGGTCTGACAACGCCATAATGCGGTCAGTTTTCGAGCCTTTAAGCTTCGCGGTGAGAATAGAGAGCTCAACCGGGTCGATTGGCTCCATTTCACTCAGAAAATCGGTGACGAACGATAGTTCCTCAGCGAATTTCGAAGTCGGAGGGGGCGTGACCTTTGGCGCCTGTGGCGCGGAGGGCGAGGCCTTTCTAGGGAAAGCGGGGAAAGCCGCTTGAGAAGGGGGCTGGGTGGGTTTGGCCCACGCCGATTTAGTGGGTAGGGGAGCAGGGACGAATCTCTGCTTTGGCGGGGCACCTCTAGTTTGAGGTGCAATTCGCCTCTTTACTTTGGGTGCTTTTTTGCACCCTCTGTAGTTGGCTGGGTGGCCCTGCGTCTTACAGAGGACACAGCTGGGAGGCTCGACCTCCTCAGCTGGGCTCTTGCGAGTGCAGTCAGAGGTGCCGTGGTCGCCCAGGCACTTGACACAGCGTGGCCGTGCTTGGCAGTTTCGCGCCGAGTGCCCGTAAAGTTGGCATCGGTGGCATTGGCCAGGGATGCCCCTTTTACGGGGAGGCTCGACGCGAATGCCGGTGATATGGCAGACGGCTCGGATATTGAAGATATCCTTGCCCTCTGGTGTCAGGGGGAGCGTTACCAGTACCATATTGTACTGGTGTTTTTTAACTGGATGGTACATCCTGTGTACCTCCGTGGCAGGGTACCCTTGGGACTGAATGTCCAAGAGTACTTCAGATGTAGACAGACACTTGTCTACACCGGTGATTACGACGCGCAACATGCGCTCGTCTTCTAATGCATAGGTGTGATAGCCTATGTTATGATTGCGTAGAAACGCAGTGAGGAGGCGGTGGTCCTCCGAAGTCTTAGTCTGGACTTTAATCCCGACTGGAGTTATAGTAACTGCGGAAGCAGGGCGAAGCTTATGTTCGCTAAGCGCCGCACTTACTAAGCTCCATTTTTCTTTCTCCTGTACAATTACAGGAGGTGGAAGTTTGGGTGTCGGGGTGGCCAGAGGGGCCTGAGAGGCCGGGAGGGCCTGAGAGGTCGGGAGGGCCTGAGAGGCTGGGAGGGCCTGAGAGGTGTTAGACACCTGAGATAGCGGCGGGGCCTGGGAGGCCGGAGGGGCCTGTGAAGGGCTATTAGCCTGCAGGGTTTTCCTGGCTTTACCGGCCTTTTTAGGGGCCGGCTTAGTGGGGGAGGAGACTGGAGAGGAAGTGCCCTCTGGGCATTTCCTCTTTTTAGTCTTTTTATATTTGACTGTAGTGAATTCACCTTCACTACGGTCAGAGTCTTGCTCCGAGCAAGACATGTCAGAATTGTCATTTCCAGAGACGGCTCCGGAAATGACGGGAATTTCTTCCGCTAAAGGGCGGGTATCTACATCCGGAGAGGCCGGAGAGTCAGCGTCGTGGTTGCGCAGAAAACGCTCCCACTTAGTCGCGGCGTCGGGGAGCTCATGGCTCAGAAAAACCAGGAATTTCTTAATTAAAGCTTCCGCCATAATTAAGAAATTTATCCCGGTTGGGGGATTCTGCTCTCTAAAATCGAATGGTTGGGGGTACAGCCCCGCCCGGCATCCGGGAGGGGAGGTGTGTAGGGAGGAAACCCTCCTCGTGTAGTGTGCCTAACCGTGTCACGGTACTTACAGTTCCTCCGGGAGGCTGGAACGCAATCCAAAAAAGGGCACTAGCACTGGCACTAGCACTAACACTAGCGAGCACTAACACCTCGGAGCGTGAGCAGAAGGCTCACGCTAAAGACCGAAGGGACGATGCGACCGGTCGCACGCTCGTCCTGCGCGGCGGGCGCTACGCGACGGGGTGCGAGCAGAGGGCTCGCACCAAAAAAGAGACGGACGATGCGAGCGGTCGCAACGATCGTCCTACAGGGGGCGCGACGGTCGCGGTGCGGCGCGAGACACGGTACGGCACGGTAAGGGCGGTGCGGCCGTTATAGCAGGCCGGTATAGCCGATAAGGGCGGCTAGGTCTTCTTTCTTGAGCCTTGACTCTTGAAGCTTGATTCTTGAGGCTTCACCCTCTTGAATCTTGCACTTCAAGTCTTGACTCTTGAAAGCTTCTGTCTTCTTTCTTGAAAAAGATGTTGTCACTTTCGCGAGCGGTTAACACTCGCGAGAGCGGAACGGGGGGCAGCCCGCGCGAGAGCGAGAGAGCACTACACGCGCGAGCGAGACGGAACAACCGGATAGCGCACTCACTGGGAGCGAGAAACACGTGCTCGTCGGACGGAGGCCGAGAGCAGAATGCCGAATGCCAAAATCGATCCGATATTTATATGGATCCGGCCACAGAATTATCTAAACTCTTATTGGTCCAAAAATATACACCAATCAGAATGAATTTACAATTCACCAATAAGAGCGTTCCTATCTACTTCTTACTCTAACATATTGCCTATCTTGTCTAATAATACAAAATCTTTACATCGAAATTTCTTATAAAATTACTATATAATGTAAAAAGATTATTATTAATTATCAAACTTAAAACAGAGTAGAAGCTAAATAACACGTTTACAATTACAAAAAATAACAATAACATATTCTAATAAGACTTTTAAAGTTCCCGTACATATTGCATCTTTGTCACACATGTGCAATAAGAGCGGGACAACAAGCTATAAGGTAACCTCGGTTGGGGTACAACCTATGGGGGCTAAACAAGTTATTTACTAAAAACTTATATGAACTAACTTTTCTATGACTTCTAATATGAATTTATGTTATCAAATCTTATTGGAATGACTAAGTATTTTATAATTGTAAGTATCTAAACAAATATTTACATTCCTATCACTAAATATGAATCTTACATCGATATTAAACTATATTTACATGTTACGTTTCGGTGTCGTCCTGCACATTCCTCCCGCCGTGTGGCTCCGTCACACCTTCTACCGGTGCTGCGACGACGCTGTCTTTGACGGGCAGGATCACCAGCTTTCGAACCGGGCGCCGAAGTACTCCGCCTCTGGTCCGGATGTCGACTGTTCTTACGACGTTGTCCGGTCCAGGAAACGTTGCGACGACTTTCCCCTTGAGCCATACGTTGCGCGGTGAGTTCGGGTCGACCAGCAGAACGAGATCTCCGACTTGTATCGGGGGGCCTCGGCCGTGGGGCTCCCGCCGGTTTTGGAGTTCGGGGAGATACTCGCGAAGCCAGCGCTCCCAGAAGGTGTCTGCTAACTTCTGCGCGGCTTGCCAGCTGGACTTCGAGATGGTGTTCTTTTCTGAGAAGTGCCCGAACGCTGGTACTCTTCCTGGTCCTCCCAATAGGAAGTGGTTGGGAGTTAGAGCTTCTGGATCTTCTGGGTCGACTGATACGTGTGTTAGAGGTCGACTGTTGACGGTGTGTTCAGCCTCTGCCAGTAGCGTTGAGAGTACCTCTTCAGTTGGATGTTGCTCGTGGAGTGTCGACGTCAGGCATGTCTTTACTGATCTCACCATTCGTTCCCAGGCGCCGCCCATGAATGGCGCTCCAGGAGGGATGAACCGCCAGTGGACCTGTCGTCTCGCTGCCTCTTCAGCCGTTGACTCGTCGATCGCTCGGCGCAGTTCCTTGTCTGCTGCTTTTAAGTTGGTCCCATTGTCTGACCAGATCTCCGTTGGACAGCCTCTTCTGGCCATCATTCTTCTTAGGGCCATGACTGCTGAGCTGCTACTGAGTGAGCCGGCTATTTCCAGGTGTATCGCCCTCGTGGTCAGACAAGTGAAGATGGCGACGTATCTCTTCTGGTGCGAGCGTCCTACGGTGACTGAGAGGGGTCCAAAATAGTCCACTCCTGTGAAGGTGAACGGGCGTTGATGATGAGCCAGTCGACACGGTGGCAGGTCCCCAGTTCTTGGAAAGGGTGGTGCTTGTGTCTTCATTCTGCAGTGTAGGCATTGTCGTATGATCGTGCGAGTTATAGGGCGTAGACGGAGAACCCAGTATTGTTGGCGACACTCGTTTACTGTGGTTTCTACCCCGGCGTGATGTAGCTTGCAGTGAATGTTCTTGATCCATAGCTTCACCGTGGGATGAGTTCCGTCCGTCCGTCCGTCCGTCCGTCCGTCCGTCCGTCCGTCCGTCCGTCCGTCCGTCTGTCCGTCCGTCTGTCTGTCTGTCTGTCTGTCTGTCTGTCTGTCTGTCTGTCTGTCTGTCCGCGCCTCTAGCTCCTGTAATTATGAATATAAATTTATGAAATTTGGTGCAGTTATAGATTGTGTATAGATCACGGTTTCGGGATCATAAAAAAATAATAATTTTATATTTTAGTGGTGTCTCTCCATACATCTGAAGTGGAGATGAAAAATATTTTTTCACTCTACCCCATCGTGTAGGGTATCGTAGAATAGGTCTTTTAAAATAAAGGCAAGGTTTCATACGTTACTTTTTTATAAAGTTGACCATTTTCGAGTAATCGGCCTCCAAAGTAGTTTGTAAGTTGGTCCCCCACCCCTAGCATTTTTAAACTATAGAAGATAGAAACTTGCAAATTTCTATGCTGATAGATCATGCTAAAAACTCTTTAGGAAAATTATTTTGAACCAAATCGGACAGTAACTTTTGGAGTAATTAAAAAAAAGCATATTACGCGTTTATAGTTACGGAACCCTCCTTAGACATGTCCTGACATGCTCTTGGTTAGGTTATTTTATTTAGAAATCTTGATTTTTTTTTTGGACTACATTTAAACGCGTTTATTTTACTCATGCTATTAATCCTTATCAAAATAAATTATTTCATCACTAAGAACAGTTTATGTACATAATATTTGGCCTTTGAATGATTGAAATTGGACGTGTGGTTTTGAAGTTATGGCGAAATTAAAATATTACGATTTTTGCTGCACGGCCCGTTGCGAAGTGGGCGTCACCAATGCGGGGGTGCGCGTGCGGGGGGAGTTTAGATATATGGTATTTCATACGATAAAAGTATACCCACCTACTTATTTCATTGTGTTTTAATAGGTACCTATATTAATTTGTTTCTGTTTGTTTTGACTAGATTTCGCCCGTTTTGTTAGAGGTTCAAAGACATTCTTTAGTATTAGTATCAGTATTGTACCCGTGCGAAGCTGGGGCGGGTCGCTAGTTAGGAATAAAGTAAACGAGTTCTATACAGTTCGGAAGGAAATTACAACATTAAATAAACTGTTGCCAATTTTATTGTATGTTATTCGTAATAAATAAGTATATAAAGTAATTCACGATTGATTTATTTTTCATGAAATATCATTATCATTAAATATTATAAAACAAAGTCCCTTTTTTGTCTGTCCCTATGTATGCTTAAATCTTTAAAATTACGCAACGGATTTTGATGCCGTTTTTTTTACCAGATAGAGTGATTTAACGGGAAGATTTTTAGGTATATAACATGCATAACATAGTAGAGGTACACAGATAATTTTAGAGGTTTCTAAAGTCCTAAAAAATCACATATTTTGCGCTTACATTGAAAATGCTGGCTGAACACTACGAGATAGATCAAAATTATGTACTACAGTTTTATTCATCTTAAAAAAGCCTACAAAAAAGTCCGCGATGTCATATGTCTATCTCTTAGGGATAACCCACAATAATGGTATAAGGGACACGGCACTTAAACTTTTAGATTCTTATCTTAAAAATAGAACGCAGAGAGTAGAAGTTAATTCTACAAGGTCTACTGGGACCAAAATAGAATTAGGTGTGCCACAAGGGTCAATTTTAGGCCCGTTTCTTTTTCTCATCTATATAAATGACCTTCCTTATCTAGTTAAAGATAAGCATGAGATAGTACTCTTTGCCGATGACACTTCACTAATTTTTAATGTGAAGCGACGACAGTCAAATTATGACGAGGTAAATAGTGCTCTCTCAAAAATGGTACATTGGTTTAATGTTAATAATTTACTTTTAAATTCAAATAAAACGAAATGTTTAAAGTTTAGCCTCCCAAATGTTAGGCAGGCACAAACCAATATACTATTAAATGATGAGAAAATGAACTTAGTGGACACCACTGTATTTCTAGGAATAACACTAGATTGTAAATTACAGTGGGGTCCCCATATTGCAAATCTGGCAGATAAGCTCAGTTCTGCAGCATATGCAGTCAAAAAAATTAGAGAAATTACCGATGAGGATACAGCGCGGCTAGTTTATTTTAGTTATTTTCATAGTATAATGTCATATGGCATTCTTCTTTGGGGAAACGCTGCGGACATTAATACAATATTTGTGCTACAGAAGCGAGCTATACGTTCTATTTATAAGATGTCATGTTTTGAATCTCTGAGAGAAAAATTTAAAGAAATAGGTATTCTGACCGTTGCTTCTCAATACATTTTGGACAATGTGTTGTATGTCAGAAAGAATTTAACGAATTTTAAAAAGAAAAGTGACACACATTGTAGGAATACTAGAAATAGGAACAAGTTAGAAATACCAGTGATCAGACTTAGTAAAGTAAGTAAATCTTTTAAAGGTCAATGTATACGCCTTTACAATAGAATCCCAGAAAACGTTCAAAATCTTTCCATTAATAAATTTAAAAAAGCTGTTAAAGAACGTTTGTGTGCTAAAGCTTATTATAAAGTCAGTGATTTCACTAACGATTGCACACCTTGGGAATAAGATGGCCCCATGCAAGGCTGCTTTTATGTACTTAAGTATGTTCTATGTACTTATGACTAATGTTATATAGATTAAGTTACAACATTGTAAAATATTTTTTGAAAAGAACAATTTTCCCATCTTTTTGCTAAAAGGTGGCCCCGTGCGAGTTTCTTACGCCGGTTCTTCTCGCCGGGCTAGTTTCCGAACCGGTGGTAGGCATCATGTAGGACAATTCTATAAGTGTTATATTATAACCTACATGGAAATAAAAATTTTGAGTTTGAGTTTGAGTTTGAACCATTTTTTATCCTTTACTTTGATTTAAATTTAATAGCTTATTTACAAAGCGATTTTAAGCAATACAGTATTAATCCTTATCCAAGTACTTTAAATACATTGTGCATTTAAGATAGATCAATACTGCCTTTTATAGCATGTAATTTAAATGAATATTTTCGAAGATATTACAGATTTAAAATGCAGGGATATAGTGTTGCTGCGCGGCGCGGGCGCTCGCGTTTTTACATCGCGCTATCAAAAACGCGGAACGTATAAGTACAGTATAAAGAGGTTCACGAATATTTTGAACTGCAGCACAGAATACATTATAGTAACTGCAGTCCTTAATTCTTATGGAATATCCAAAGGTGGTTTGTCAGTTTTGTTGGAATGTCAAATAACTTTACTTACTACATAGTACATAGTAATAAAACAAGTCGCTTTATCTGGGAGCACGGTAGTGCCCCGCCAAGACGAGCTAAGCGAAGCGCAAGGGCACTACCAGACTACTTTTTTTCTGCCGATTTTTGTATTTTTTGTCACTCGAGTGATTTCACCAGTTTGGTAATTTAGTCGCCAGCATATTAATCCGCTGCCAAATTCAGCAATACAGTATGCTCACGTGCAGTCACCAACTTATTTTTTGTTCACTCGATTAATTATATCCCTTATTCAAATATTGTACGTCTAGAGTACATACTAATTACAATTAAAATATGTAATTTTCATAGTAGTAACCAAGATTCGAAAAAACGAAAAATCCGGATTTTTAAATGAAAATCCGGATTTTTCGAATTTTTCGAATTTCGAAGTATCCGGATTGCAACCCCTACTTGCGAGTGACTTGGTGTGTTCTGCAAAGGCAAGCATGACGGATGTTGAGCACGTATCCTTATATTTTATTGTAAATAGAACAGCCTCCGTGGTCTAGTAGTTACGAGCTTGGCTCTCGACTCGGAGGTCGTAGGTTCTAATTTCGATTCCCGCACTGAAACAACAAAAATGTTGTTTCCAAGTTTGGTTAGGACAATGCAGGCTGATCACTTGATTGTCTGACAAGAAAGATGATCCATGCGTCGGATGGGCATGTAAAAAGTTGGACGTGCGCCTGATCTCTCGTCAGTCGTGTCGGTTATCCGTCCCACTGGATTACGAGAGTAAAGAAAAAAGAGTGCCTTTGTGTACTGCGCACACACTTGGGCACTATAAAAATACTCCTGTGTAACTGGCTAGGCTACAATAAAACCAGCCACCGTCACCGAAATCGGCGTGGGGAGTTATTTATTATTATTATTGTAAAAACAGAAATCGAACTAAAAAGAAACGAAAAGTACGGCAAAGAAGGTGGTAGATGTTACAAATTCATAAAAACTGTTTACTGGCTTATTCAATAATGTACTAAGGCTACTCCACGCATCAGCTACTTTTTTCTCATAATACACAACACAATAATATATCTATGAACGCTTCACACCAAGTCAATCTGGTCCCGTGGTAAGTTCTCGAAGAACTTGAGTTACGGGTACCAGACAACAGAAATATATTTAATAATTTTTATATTATACACATATTTAAGATTTTTATTGTATTATACACATATTTAATACACATTCATGACCCAGGAACACAGATTTTTTTTTGTTCCTTCAGCGGGATTCGAACCCGCGACCCCCGGCTTGAGCACCAACACGCTCAACCACTGAGCCACAGAGGTCGTCTCATCTGGCAAAAGCAACGACGTGGCGACGATAATGTTATTGTGTATGGTTATATGTATAACTAGCCGATGCCCGCAACTTCGTTTGCGCCTAACTGACGGAAGCGGAACCCTATTTTTTAAACGGAACCCTAAAATAAAAGTAGCCTATATTTGACCTTATGACATCAGCTATCTGCCAGTGAAAGTCCCGCGAAAATCGGTCCAGCCGTTTCAGAGATTAGCCGGAACAAACAGACCGACAGACCGACAGACAGACAGACAGACGGACAGACATTTTTAAAAATTGGTATTTTATTGTAAGTACCGAATATACTTTCAGGTGCATTATGTGAAAAGCTGTTAATTTGATGTTACAAACAGACACTTCATTTTTATTTATCTGTATATAGATTTAGTTCAAAAATAAAAAGAAGTATAAAAAAATACAAAACAAACTTTCCTATAGATTTTTATTGTATTATATGTCCATAACCCGGGAACACAGGAAACTTTTTGTTCCTTCGGCGGGATTCAAACCCGCGACCCCCGGCTTGAGCACTAACACGCTCAATCACTGAGCCACAGAGGTCGTCTCATCTGGCAAAAGAAACGACGCGGCGACGATAAAATGTAACATGTTATTGTGAATGGTTATATGTATAACTAGCTGATGCCCGCAACTTCGTTTGCGCAGATCTAACGAAAGCGGAACCCTATTTTTTTAAACGGAACCCTAAAATAAAAGTAGCCTATGTTAGACCTTATAATATCAGCTATCTGCTAGTGAAAGTCCCGTGAAAATCGGTCCAGCCGTTTCAGAGATTAGCCGGAACAAACAGACAGACAGACAGACAGACGGACAGACAAAAATTTTAAAAATTGGTATTTTATTATAAGTACCGAATATACTTTTAGATTCCTTATATGAAAAGCTGTTAATTTGAAGTTACAAACAGACACTTCAATTTTATTTATCTGTATAGAATATAGAATATAGAATTAGTTCAAAAATAAAAAGAAACATAAAAAAATACAAAACAAACTGACTTTCCTTTAGATTTTTATTGTATTGTACATATCCATGACCCGGGAACACAGGAAACTTTTAGTTCCTTCGGCGGGATTCAAACCCGCGACCCCCGGCTTGAGCACCAACACGCTCAATCACTGAGCCACAGAGGTCGTCTCATCTGGCAAAAGCAATGACGCGGCGACGATAAAATATAACATGTTATTGTGTATGATATGTATAATTTAGTTCAAAAATAAAAAAACAAAACAAACTGACTTTCCTACACTGCGTTAGAAACGAAAGAATTGTTCGATAAATACGCGGGTAAGCCGTGCGCTAGCAAAACTGACATAGGTCTGCCCTCGTCAACGCCTAGCGGGCGACTGTGGGTCGACTCAAGCGGCTTACACACGCTGCATTTCAATAATTATTTAATGTTAAAATAATTAAACCAACATGCAAAATGTAACCACAAATTATTCTTCTTTAAGTTATTAGCTTTTCGTAGATATGATTTTTGAAAGTAAAACTATCATGAACTTCATGAACAAAAAGAAAAATATTCAAATTTAGCCTCCTCTTCGGAATTATTTTTGATCGAGTGAAGTTTTCAATATTATGTTTCGAACCACAAATTGTAAAAGAACATTAAGTAAACAACAATGTGTATTTTTTTTGGCTTTTTAAAGTTACTATTTGTTTGTTTATTATCGATTCAAAGTCATGTAAAATTGGGTCCACACGGCCTTAAGGAGGCCGCCGCACGTACTTACATTTTTAATACCTACACGGGGAGTGGGACAGGCCTGGTTGTATGTAGGTACTTATTTACAATGGTCAATTATATGAACAGCTAAAGAAGATTAATTTTAATACAAAACCATGCGCCTGTTTCCCGTCAGAATTTTTAATAAAATTGTATCTACGTATGAGAATTTACTAACTACATCGTCAAATTCAACAATCGCAATCTAAAAACTAGTAAATCCAAATGTCGAAAATAGTTTCAGTTTCGCATTTGTAGCTTTTGCAGGGTTCGTAAATATCCGATATCTATCTATATATATATAAAAGAAAGTCGTGTTAGTTACACCATTTATAACTCAAGAACGGCTGAACCGATTTGGCTGAAAATTGGTAGGGAGGTAGCTTAGAACCAGGAAAAGGACATAGGATACTATTTATCGCAGTAAAATGTACGGTTCCCGTGGAATACTGTATTTACGCTTTTACGTAAAAAGTACTTAACCGATCATCATGAAATTTGGCACAGATATAAAATAGACTACGAGGAAGAACATAGATTACTCTTTTTTGCATAAAAATGTACGGTTCCCGTGGAATACTGTATTTAAACTTTTACGTAAAAACTACTTAACCGATCATCATGAAATTTGGCACAGATATAAAGTAGAGCACGGGAAAGGACATAGGCTACTTTTTATTGTAGAAAATGTACGGTTCCCGTGGAATATTGTATTTACGCTTTTATGTAAAAACTACTTAACCGATCATCATGAAATTATTCACAGATATAAAGTAGAGCACGGGAAAGGACAAAGGCTACTTTTTATTGCAGAAAATGTACGGTTCCCGTGGAATACTGTATTTACGCTTTTACGTAAAAACTACTTAACCGATCATCATGAAATTTGGCACAGATATAAAGTAGACCACTGGGAAGGACATAGGCTACTTTTTATCGCGGGAAATGTACGGTTCCTGTGGGCAACTGTATTTACACTTTTACGTAAAACTACTTAAACGATCATCATGAAAATTGGCACAGACATAGAGTAGACTACGAGGAAGAGCATAGGTTACTCTATATTGCATAAAAATGTACGGTTCCCGTGGAATACTGTATTTACGCTTTTACATAACTACTTACCCGATCATCATGAAATTTTGCACAGATATAAAGTAGAGCACGGGAAAGGACACATGCTACTTTTTATTGTAGAAAATGTACGGTTTCTGTGGAATATTGTACTTACGCTTTTACGTAAAAACTACTTAACCGATCATCATGAAATTTTGTACAGATATAAAGTAGAGCACGGGAAAGGACATAGGCTACTTTTTATTGCAGAAAATGTACGGTTCCCGTGGAATACTGTATTTACGCTTTTACGTAAAAACTACTTAACCGATCATCATGAAATTTGGCACAGATATAAAGTAGACCACTGGGAAGGACATAGGCTACTTTTTATCGCAGGAAATGTACGGTGCCTGTGGACAACTGTATTTACACTTTTACGTAAAACAACTTAAGGCCGTGTGGACCCAATTTTACATGACTTTGAATCGATAATAAACAAACAAATAGTAACTTTAAAAAGCCAAAAAAAATACACATTGTTGTTTACTTAATGTTCTTTTACAATTTGTGGTTCGAAACATAATATTGAAAACTTCACTCGATCAAAAATAATTCCGAAGAGGAGGCTAAATTTGAATATTTTTCATTTTGTTCATGAAGTTCATGATAGTTTTACTTTCAAAAATCATATCTACGAAAAGCTAATAACTTAAAGAAGAATAATTTGTGGTTACATTTTTCATGTTGGTTTAATTATTTTAACATTAAATAATTATTGAAATGCAGCGTGCGTAAGCCGCTTGAGTCGCCCCACAGTCGCCCGCTAGGCGTTGACGAGGACAGACCTATGTCAGTTTTGCTAGCGCACGGCTTACCCGCGTATTTATCGAACAATTCTTTCGTTTCCTACGCAGTGTAGGAAAGTCAGTTTGTTTTGTTTTGTTTTTTTATTTTTGAACTAAATTATATATGTCATACACAATAACATGTTATATTTTATCGTCGCCGCGTCATTGCTTTTGCCAGATGAGACGACCTCTGTGGCTCAGTGATTGACCGTGTTGGTGCTCAAGCCGGGGGTCGCGGGTTTGAATCCCGCCGAAGGAACAAAAAGTTTCCTGTGTTCCCGGGTCATGGATATGTATAATACAATAAAAATCTAAAGGAAAGTCAGTTTGTTTTGTATTTTTTTATGTTTCTTTTTATTTTTGAACTAATTCTATACATCTATACAGATAAATAAAATTGAAGTGTCTGTTTGTAACTTCAAATTAACAGCTTTTCATATAAGGAATCTAAAAGTATATTCGGTACTTATAATAAAATACCAATTTTTAAAATTTTTGTCTGTCCGTCTGTCTGTCTGTCTGTCTGTTTGTTCCGGCTAATCTCTGAAACGGCTGGACCGATTTTCACGGGACTTTCACTAGCAGATAGCTGATATTATAAGGTCTAACATAGGCTACTTTTATTTTAGGGTTCCGTTTAAAAAAATAGGGTTCCGCTTTCGTTAGATCTGCGCAAACGAAGTTGCGGGCATCAGCTAGCTATACATATAACCATACACAATAACATGTTACATTTTATCGTCGCCGCGTCGTTTCTTTTGCCAGATGAGACGACCTCTGTGGCTCAGTGATTGAGCGTGTTGGTGCTCAAGCCGGGTGTCGCGGGTTTGAATCCCGCCGAAGGAACAAAAAGTTTCCTGTGTTCCCGGGTCATGGACATATAATACAATAAAAATCTATAGGAAAGTTTGTTTTGTATTTTTTTATGCTTCTTTTTATTTTTGAACTAAATCTATATACAGATAAATAAAAATGAAGTGTCTGTTTGTAACATCAAAATAACAGCTTTTCACATAATGCATCTGAAAGTATATTCGGTACTTACAATAAAATACCAAATTTAAAAATGGCTGTCCGTCTGTCTGTCTGTCTGTCGGTCTGTCTGTCTGTTTGTTCCGGCTAATCTCTGAAACGGCTGGACCGATTTTCGCGGGACTCTCACTGGCAGATAGCTGATGTTATAAGGTCTAACATAGGCTACTTTTATTTTAGGGTTCCGTTTAAAAAATAGGGTTCCGCTTCCGTCAGTTAGGCGCAAACGAAGTTGCGGGCATCGGCTAGTTATACATATAACCATACACAATAACATTATCGTCGCCACGTCGTTGCTTTTGCCAGATGAGACGACCTCTGTGGCTCAGTGGTTGAGCGTGTTGG